>OY294068.1:178739493-179939493 GCA_958510875.1 Endomychus coccineus | reverse complement strand
CTAGACAGTTTCAGTGGTAAACACTTTCACAAAATCGATGGTTCCTTTTGGTCACCATTTCCAAGCCAATGAAAAGGAATGCCAATTCACACTTGAGGGCATTGTGTAGCATAACTACAAAGGATACATGCCAAAGACCGAGACGATACAGAAAAGTATGTTGAAGATTTGTAAGTGAACTAGCAGAATGCTCCTTGGAATAAGATTTCCTGCACTTTTCATGAACATCAACAGCGGTAAGATTTGCCAAAAAAACATGTTTGCCATTTTTCCTCATCTTACTCCTCTCTATAAACGTTCATCTACAGAATTTAATACTCTACATTTTTGGTAGTAGTGGACATTTAGAGTAAACGCTTAGTTTCTCAGGAATTTGAGAAGGTTCGTTAACATCACGTCTGAAGCTCCACTCGGAAATCGGGAGTTATTAAAACAGTTTCCAGAACAACACCCGGTTACGAAGGCAGAACTCTAATTTGACTGTATACTATTATTCTTGGGACTCCATCTCTTAGAAATACTTGGAAGCCGAGTTATTCCAATAATAGTACGCGCGATTCTATAATTCATTTACAGAAATCTGCTAAGAAATGTTTACCAGTTTCTCTTGTTAGAGAAATCTGGTTCACCAGGAATCCGTTTTATCTTTATTGACGTTTTTCTTCGTCCAGAAAGTGGTTTTGTGATTAAAAGTAAAATAAAAGGTGGTATGAGAATTAAAAACTAATGAATATATGAACATACCCATTTATACCATGATAATATCTTTCTAGTTCAGATCGGTCAGTAACGGCACAAACTTATAGTTCCAGATAGCTGTTTCGCTCTTATTATAGAGGCTCATCAGTGGAACGAGCAAGTTTGCAACGTTACTTACTGATCTCTGTTGTAGGCCGGTTATGACAAAAGATCACAAAGATGTTTTAGTATCGTTGCAAACTCGCTCGTTTCACCGAAGAGAGCGAAACAGCTGTCTGGAACTATAAGTCTTGTGCCGGTACTAATCAACCGCTGGAAAACTAGGGTTTCTGGAACAGAAAGAGGGAAATTCCCCACTGGTTTATTATGGACAAGTGGCAAAGGTGACAATCACAAGTGATCAAACAAAACATCTCAACACTTTCCATATCGAAACAAAAAACTGTGTTAACTCACTTCAGAAAGTATGGTTGAATTTGTACTCGATTATAACATCCCGCAATGCGATTCTTACTTGAAAAAAGGATTCTAAACGTTTGCGTATTTGTATTGGATTTGTACCATTATTTACAATGTCCGTGACCTCTTCCACGTTGTGACTTACATTACCATTTGAAAAAGAGAATCTTCTTCTTTCCTGTCTTGACTAATTGTGATAATGGGAAATAATGATTCTTTCCACGAATTTTTCACATGATCCTATGGTCATCTTGGCGTTGCATGTTCGTAGATTTTGTTCCGAGTTATAGTTTTCAAGCCGCGTGATTTTACCATTAGTTACAGACAAAAGTATTATGTTTCCACATTGCCTAATTGATATATTACAGTATATACTCATTTTTTTCCTTTCGAGTGTGTAAAATAAATAAATACTAGTATATTGAACTTGTCACCAAAAAGATACCAATGAGAAAAAGAAAATAACAATTTTGTAATATTTCGGTAACGGATAATTTAATTTTGAATATTATCTGTTGCCTTTATCACAGAAAGAATTAATATGAATTTTTGGAATCTTTATCAATCTGGAGTGCTTTTTTATGGTACTACCTTTCGTACATTTGTAATGAGGTGCCTCCAATATTTGAACATCACCTTAGTTAAACTCAAAAACAATTTATGAAGAAAGTTGACCCCAGCAATCATGTGATAGATATAGTTTTAATAGTAATAACTATCATCAAAAAGCTATGTGTTCGTATTTAATAGCAATTTAGGGAGATTTATGACAAGATTAATCGAACCGTTATACCGTAAATTTATGAGATGAAACATTATGAAGCTACTATTGTATGAGTCGTTAAGCAGCTCATGACACCATACGACTCGCCTAAAAATTGTTAAATGAAATAGTTCCATTGTGTGTTCTCCTCCATCTTTCAATTGAACCTAGAACGAGGAGACGATTGTTTTTCAATATTACATGGTAGCTCAAATATTGGTTCACACATCCACATATATTATCGGTTCCTGGAAAATGTGTTTCAACACAATTTTCATTCCATAATTGGCTTAAAAGTGTACATTCTAGAATAAGGTAATATAAATAATCAAACGACTGCCTTTATATGATATATTATAAATGTTATGAATGAAATGACTTTTATACTGAGTGCAATTAGATTTTATAAGTATTTATTATTAGCGAAATGAAATAAATATTTAGCACTAAGATCTCACATTTGTGTATATAAATATAAATTAATTTTATAAATTGTTATAATTACAATAAAGTTAGAAAGTATTTTTTTTCTACAATTGGAAAGAGTTTCTTTCACAAATAATTATAGATTCATAGTGCAACATAATTTAATTCTGCAGTTATGGCCCTGAAAGAACATGAGATTTCTCGAGAAGCGTTTCATAGATTGGACAATTGAATTTTACTTAGCAAGGCTTTCGAACATCGAACTATCATATGAGTTAATTACTTACTTCAAATCACAGAACCGATGAGGCGATAATATCAAACATGCATCCCCCCCAGGGAAACATGTAACATCAATCAATCTCATTAGTATTACCAAAAACATATAAAAATAATAAAAAAACTACCCGACAAAAAATTAACAAACTAAACTGCGATGACCTTGCCGCTTGGAGCTTCGAAATCAGGAAACAAAATGCATAACCGGGATCTAACCACCTCTCGTCAGAACCGGAGGTACCGTATAACCCCAGTATGAGCAGTGAGTAAATAGTAAGTTTGCAGCACTTTATATAGAATAAAATTATCTGCGAGCACAGATTCTTGAATAATCTTAGTTTACGGATTGTATTCTGATGACAACATGTCAAAGACTTCAAGGAATATCCTCCAAGTAAGCTGTAACTAGAACTGAGCTCAGTCATTACTATCTGTCAATGTTGATGTCACGAAATTTTGTATATAACTCAAAATCTAAAAAAATAGTTTGCTGTTCGGTAACTCACCCTATTGGTTTTCAGGCTAATCATGTAATAAACACCCTTTTCCAAAGGGTTGTTAATTAAAAACAACCATAACTCCCATAGTATACATTGAGTCGATTCAAACCTTTCACAGTGAATTTAAGGAAACTTAAAACTGGTTTCACCCAAATTACAATAAAATCGTTAAACAACAACAACAAAAACAATTGTTGAAGTAAACTTAAACTTACACCGTTGTTTAACAGTTTATAACAAGTATCACAATATAATATATCCTGCCAAGTTTCCGACCTCAACATGAAGATGGAGCACTCGGCAACAAAAGTGAGAGAATGTGTTTGCGCATGCTTTGAAAGGTTCTCACCAAAAGTCATTTTGGTGGCACAGTTATTGTTTGACAATCATTTGAGTGTATCGATGTCAGCGTTTTTTGTGAAAATGGAAAAATCAAGTATCGATCTGTCATGCCTACGCAAATCAAAGACGAGTTGGACGCTGTGTATGGGGACTCCGCACCATCGTTTACCACAGAGAAATTTTGGGCAGCTGAATTTAAATGACTTAATTCTTCAATTTTGAATCCTGAGCTCCTCACAAATACCTATACTATCTTCAGAAGAGATCGCAATTTTCAACAATTACAGTTATCGCGTGGAGGTGGTGTATTACTAGCTATAAATAGTAAATTTCCTGCTATTGAGATTGATCTCAATAATATTCGTTCTCTTATACCTAGTTTGGATATCGTAGGTATCAAATTTAGTATTGGAAGCTGTGCTTATATATTGGTGCTGCTATATATTCCACCGAATATTGCCTCTATGTCATATGAAACAATTGTAGATGCTCTCATTGACTTTGACTTTGGAGAATATTATTCTATGTTTTTATTGGGTGATTTCAACATTACTGAGTATGTCTCGTATAAATCTGACATAGCAGTTGAATCTTCCGAATTATCATACTTCAACAATCTGCTTAGTTATTTCGATCTTAAACAGTACAATTGTTGTCTAAATAGACAAAGTCGTGAAGATTTGCACCATCCTCCATTGTTTATTGAATTTCAGTAGTTTGGTCAAGTACCTTATTCTGCCATCATAATGATGTAAACATTTTTAATTTCAATAAGGCAAATTATCCATTACTTTATAACCTGTTACCGGATTTGGACTGGTCTGTATTATATCATACAACCAATGTTACTGTCGCAGTACAATTATTCTATGAACATCTTACCAATTTGCTAACAATATGCGTTCCATACACTTCCCCCAAGAATAACAAGAAGTTTCCACTGCAAGCACTGACGATAACATACCTCAAGTTCTACAACCGTCGAATTAGAGTTAGAGATAGAAGGGGCTATGAATATAACCAAAGAACGTATTTGCCACATATTGAATCAAGATTTAGGCGTGAGTCCGCACGTTGGGTGTCGCGTTTGTTGACTTTAAACCAAAAACGTGTTCGAAAGAACATTTTCAACGCCCTGTTGGCGCAGTTTAGGCGCAATAAATCAGAATTTTGGTGCCGATTAATTACTGTAGATGAAACTTGGATAGACTATTATATTCCAGAAACAATAATACAGTCAAAACAGTGGACTGCGAAGGGGAAATCGGGTCCAGCAAAGGCAATGACTGTTGCTTCGACTGGGAAAATGATGGCGACTGTTTTCTGGGATAGTCATGGGGATATCTTAATCGATTATCTTCAAAAAGGAAAATCATTACAGGAGCTTACTACGCATCATTACTTGACAAGCTTGGCTTGGCAGAAATTGCGGAAAACCGGTCACATTTGCAGAAGAAAAATTAGTTCCAACAAGGCAATGCGCCGTCTCACACCTCAGCGGTTGCCATGGCCAAAATCCAGGAATTAAGGTTTGAACGACTTGACCAAACTCCTTACTCACCAGATCTAGCCCCGAGCGTCTTTTTTGATCCCTAAGCTAAAAGATGAGCTCTGAGGACAGAGATTTTCGTCGATCATCACCTTCGTTAACAACTATGTTGCAGAGAAAGACGCCGGATAGTAATTGAACGGGTTGAAGAGATGGGAGCATCGCTGGGAGAAGTGTATATACTTTCAAGGAAAGTATGTAGAAAATAAAAATTAAAGACAAAATTTCTTGTATCTTTGCTAGGTCGGAAACTTGCCAGACAATCCTCGTATATAACATCCATATCATGTGGTCCACTCTGTTCTGCTCATAATAAAAGTACCAGCACCAATATTCGGACCACAACCACAGCAGGCTCGACCAGAATTTGATACCACATCACCACAGATAATGATGGTGAATATTAAACAATGATAAATAGTCTGTCATGGAATGCTTTGCATGATTCAATTCACATAATCGTGATTGTTTCATGAACCGACATAGTATTACGAAATATTCATGCACTGCATCAAGTTCATAATTAGTGGAGGAGTCCATCGAGTAGATTGGATGAAATTTCCTTTGCCAATAGACAATTGAATAAGAACAAACAACTGTTAACATTGTCGATAGGTGGATAGGTAGCTAGTGGTATGAAATTAGGACGAAACAATACAAGTAAATCAATTCTATGATGAGAGGCAAATAAACACACTCATCAAATTATTCGATCCATTAGTTAATTGCTATTCGATACACAGAATCAGTTTGTGATAAGAGCAAATAAGTACTTAACAAACTCACGTTTTCTCCACAGCTCTGGAATAAACTCAAAATTTCTCATAACATGTTGCAATGATTTCTTTCACTAATAGTAAGACATAAAAATATTTCTTTCATGAAAGCATTTCAATCTTGTGATGGTAGTGAAATAATAATTTCATGCATTCGAAAGGATTTTATCCCTAAACCATAACTTACGAGTATATTTGGTTCCAGAGAACTTTCATAAATGGTTTCCATAACAAAGTAATGAAAAATTCACCAAATATTTTATCGAAAAATTCAAGAATGTTTGAAACAGCATAATATAAAATTTAAACAAGTAAGTAACATCTTTCTTTTGCAGCTATTCATCATGGTTGCATGTTTCCTAGAAATAAACCAACGAAGAGGTATCTAATCGATGAATTAGCTGCCGAATAGGGATACATAATTGTGAAATTACCTCCATATCACTTTCTTCAGTGCAATATTATAAATGGTATGGGATGATATGTCTGGGTTTATTATATAAACTTTTATTGGGGGTTTTAACTTTCGGACGTATCATGTTTTCTGAACAAAACGGTTCTGAGCATTTCGAGCATCATACAGATGAGATGAGTACTCCAAACCAACTTCCAAAATACAACATTCGGGTGAATCATCTTCTATCATGGTGCAATCAAAATTTTTAGTCGAATCAAGCCACTTAAAATCTCCGGTGGAGAGATAATGTTTCATCGGTGCCCTGTAAGAAATATGACGTTGGTACTACAAAATGTGAGCAGAAAATCGGGCCATAATTGAATCATCAAGAAAATTGTGAGAGGTAACATTCTTGAAATGAAACCAACTGACCACATGACTCCCAAGTCGACAAACTCAGGGGCAAACCAGGGAAGGAAATGGTGCCGGAATATACAGTGAGGGAAGTAACTCGACTGAGTAACACATTGAGAATAAACACTTCTCTATTACAAGCGTACAAGATGTAGGCAATCCTGCAATGTGCAAAAGAAAACAACATAAGGGAAGTGCACGGATCAGAAAACATCACTGAAGGCACTCTTGAACCCAAAAGTGACTACTGATATGGGAATGCCGTGAAGTGCTCTGGCAGAAAACAACTCAACACTTGGATATGGCTATTCCCGAAGATTACAACATGCAGCCGGTGGAGACCCTTTACAGAGTAGTACAGGGAACCATAGGCGCCCGGAGAATTTTTCATAATGTGGGGCAAAACATAAGAAAGCGAGCTATTTAAGTAGGTATATGAATACATGTATATTTTTTATTGGACATTATTCCTAAAATTCAACTATAAATAAAATTCCTTCAAAAAATGATAAGACAATAACAAAATGCAATACGATAAAAAGCTCTAGTAGCTGACGTGACGCTGGTGAGAGCAAAATTTAGTGATGTTACTTGTCACTTGTCAGGAACAAACTTGTTTCTTAACTACGATCGCCATCTTTCAGATTTTGTAAGGACTTATTGATCAGCCCTCGTAGTTGTAAACCAATATTTCAACAATTTCCGTGCTTAGTTTTTCTGATCTAGACACCTCAGGTTAAGGTTAAATTGTTAAATATTCATACAACAAATAGAGATTTTGCTCTGGCTAACATAATCCATCTTCATACAATAAAGGAAAATTCGGAAGACTATGCAGCTTTTGAGGAAGAAAAACGTATTATCAAAATTTGTGAAATGATTACCGACATAAATGAGTTTATTCAAATCTGTGCTTATATAAAATTACTTTACGTTCGTGGTTTGCTGTAAGTCTGCGCCATACGATATTATGGGATCGAGATTATTACGCAATTCGCAGATAGAGACAGGAGTATGCCTTGAAAGTCTGAATAAAAACATAACAAACGCTTAGGGACCAATCACAGACCGCTTGGGGATTAGACCTACCTTTGTCATCAATGGGTTAAGAACGAGTCTATTATGAACGTGGGGAAGGGAATTGGGAATTCCTTTTCATCTGATCCCAAATATGAATATTTTACGCTAACGATAGGAAGGAATTTTTTGTCGTGATCTTGTGAATTATTTTTCTACGAAAATGTCAACGTTATTCGGGAAATATCTGCGGCAAAGAGTTATGCGGCAAAGGACGCCCCTCAATAGTAATAATAGACTGTTCCAAAGCGTAGTGCAGCTGACTATTTCTTACTACTTCAAGCTCAGTAGTAGTATGTCCGTTATGGAGAAAGCACTTTGTCTGTGAAGTGTCAAACGATCCACACCAAAATTTATTGATGTTAATAAAATTCCCATCGCGAAAATGTTTTAGCGTGTTTGTGACTAATTTCAGTGTGTAAATGTAAAAATAAATCAGTCACAGTGGCGGCGAACACGAGCGAAAAGCATATCAAAGAAAATATGCTTAAATTTTTAACGCACAAACTAAGAACGCATTCGATAAACGAAGATAATTTTATTGAAAAGGTTTGTAGTTATAAAGGATAATTCCACAAATATATCGTTAACCTCATTGAAGGTCATTTCCTAGTGAAAAATGGCCGACTGCTCCGTGGCTGGGAACAAAGGAACTTGATTTCGGACGATTTTTCTCCATTTTTATATGATTTGTACGGTTTTCTAGTAAAGTTTAATCCTACGATACTAATCATTTTCGTATGAACTTCTAAAAGCACGTACTTCTTTCTTTATTGCCAGTTATTAGAGATAAATACATACCGGTCTACATGGCCGGTTCTTCATTATTACGTAGGTTTAACTATGTAACAGTAAAGTAATTTTTTTCTCTGTACTCTAATACAGGCCGATGAAGATCACGATTCCGGCACAGAATCAGATGAAGAAATAGAAGAACCGGACTATTCTCATCCCAGTAAGTCTTTCCAATTATTTATCAATCTCATGTATTGAAAATGAATGAGTGCAACATAATAACGTTCTCGTTCATCTAATCGTAAACAATGCAATGCATGCTGATAATATTACGAAATGAAATTGATTGACTTTGTGCGGGTTTGCTCCGAAAAATTCCCTGGTACGAAAACAATATAGGTACTTATATAAATAACTATTTTCGGCAACAAAGGTCGCGTATTTTGCAATACCCTCACGAAATTTGTTGTAAATATTTACAATCGAACCGAACTGAATCTGTTTTAATTTTAGCTTCAAAACATTGCGCAATTATCTGACCGTTCATTGGGTTCATCACGATCAATCTTTTTATTGTTACAACAAGAAAAACCGACCACACCAACAAGGTAATGAAGAATTTGTAAGATATATTCTGGTGATGGATAAAGATTTTCCATATTTGTATCATTTTAAGGATATTGAGTTAGTTTTTCAAACGAAACAAATTATCCACAATTAAAATTCGTACCTGCTAATCAATTTTAGTCGATGCTATGCTCATAGAATATTTGAATCCAACAAATACTTTCCTTATTGCAATTCCACGCTTCAGTAAAAGCATTTTCGGTAATATGTATATCCCAAGAACAAAGATAATGTATTAATAATTAAAATATTAATGTATAAAACTTAATAAGTGCATTATATGAGCTTTTCTCTAGAAGTATATAAAGATTACGTTCGAAATAAACTGGCTTAACTTCACTAATTCAATATCTACCTGAGAATCATGAGAGCCACGTAAATGGCAGAAAAAAATTACGTATCTATCCACGTGGCAAATGCAGCTATGCTTTAAAATTTCAAACCACTATTATATTATTACATCATTGAAAGCGAAGTCTTACCATAATATAGATACATTTCAGTTCTCTTTCATACCAATCCAGCTACTAAAAAGATGAAATTAGTCAGGCTAGAATAGATCATCGATATTTCTTAATGAATAGGTTTTTTCAACAAGCCAGCTCCACATCTCTACCTTCTTTGTCTACTCGAGTAAGTTTTCTCATCGCCAATCTGATTATTCAATTTAAAATTTATTATCGAGGTGTCTTTATTTAGTTAGTTTTGAGTTCCATAGAAAATGATAATATCTACGAGGGAAAAGTACAATAGAGGAGTGCCACCACATGAAAAATAGCAGAGACTCTAATTTTAGTTATGCCGAAAATACCAATTTTTTAGGGAATTCTTTACTGATATGTTTTCACTAAAGGAAAATATTTTCATTTAGTCATATGTCACTTCTTTGTCTGTATAATATCTGAGCAATCGTTGTCATTTGAGATTTTGTGTTTGATTGATAATTTTTCATTCTCGTTCTTCTTGCGAGCTGTAAGTTTTTTCAGAAAAGTTCATGTATAGAAATCGGCCAGTAGTTTCATATTATGGTATCAGTTAAGGCTCCCACAATGTCGAGTTTGCTCCCAGAAGATGTTATGGAGCTGTTCTACAAGACAATATGTTATTGTTTGAGGATTTTCTCTTCGCATTAACTGAGGACTTTTGCAAATGTGATAAACAGTAATTAATTACCTTTGGGTTAAAAAACTACATGGTTAATAAAAGTACAAAGAAAACAAATTTTAAGAAGTAACAGCTTTAACAAAGAAATTGCTATTTACCGATGAAGATATTTGTGAGGGAAGAGAATACGACTGCTTTCGAATGCAAAAACTTTTTTTTATTACAACCACCTCTGTTAACTTGACAAACATGTAACGATAGAAACAATACCCATATTTAACAGTTACTGGCTAGTTAATTTTAGATCATCAGTGTCCAAGGATTAGAAAGAAAGTCTAGTAGCTAACCCTAAGAACATTTTTTTAATATTTTATTTTATCATCAATACCACCACGAAATTCACCTTGCAGTTGCTTGGAAATAGACGGCAATGCTTGGCAGTTCTCGGCAATGGACGGCAGTAGACGGAAATAATCAGCAGCAGTTTCGACTATGAGGCAATAAATCGGCAATTAGCCAATGGCGTATACGTTTTTACTTCCCTCACTGTACGTAATATATAGTTGAGGGAAGTATTCCAATCGGCCCAAAAAATGTTTCTTGCATTTCGTGGATATATCCGTTTCGAGCGTTTCTGAATCGAGTCAGACTATTTTTGACATTATGTCTGTGTGTGTGTATGTGTATGTGTGTGTGTGTTGTGTGTGCGTGCGTGCGTGCGTACGTACGTGCGTAACTCACTGTGGAGACGTTGCTTTTAGTCGCATGGATTTGAAATTTTGCAAATCGCCTCAAAGTGGTGAAAGTAGGAACTATATTGTTTTTGATCGCGGTAGCCCTGTTTCGAGTGGCTAATCTGACATCCATCTTAATTTTTTCAAATGGAATTAAGGTATTTCATTGGACCATAAGGCGAACCGTGTTTTTCTCTTTATGAATATATATCACACGTCATCGAAGTGTAAAGACGCAGTCACGTTTCTTTGTTCAGTCTATAGTACAAATAACTGGACTGTCAGAATAAATGAAGGTTAACATAGTTTCGATACACTAACAATAATACACTATTGATTTTTAGGCTCCTTTAAGAAATGCTGCATCAACTATGAATAGATGGGAATTGTGCGACGTTAGAACTTTATTCTAACTACTGCTGACGGTTTTGATAGTTAGAACTTTACAAATAATGCTTATTTCTGTCATGCTCATGGTCCTGATGCTGCGCTTATGTGGTCATCAGAAGGACAATTCTCCAAAGCAAGTTGCTGTATCATGAACTACATATTCACCTACTGATTATATATCAGCTTTAAATGATCATTGAATTATTGGTATCTTTCAAATGATATGTAAGAAACTGAATATTTTGCTTCGAAATTTTGTTTAAAAAAAATAATGTTACTGAAAATCACGAGCTACTTGTTTGATCAAATTAGAAGTATAAATGAATCATTCACATAATACTACCCTTCAGTTCCAGCTTCGTAGATTATCTCTCGAGGAAGGTATACATCCAATGTTATGTTTTTCTTGTTTTAAATAATTACATACAGTTACTATTTAAATGTAAATACTTTAACTGTTTGAGAATTACATCTAAGATAACAAATAATTTGCATTATTTTATATGATAAGTAAAGAACACAATTGTGTTTGCAGCAACACAATTTATTATACAACGCTTCAAATCTGCAATTGCGTATTACACCCTGTTGATTATTCTGTAGGCAGAGGAGGGTAAAACTCCAATAAAAGCATCAACGACAATTTGCATGTTCCCACTAGCATGATATTTTAGAGTTGAAAGCAGTTGAAGTGAAAGTAGAAAGCAACCTCCTTTGAAATCAATCGGATATTATTTAATATATCATGTAGTCAGATATGTGATTTTTTTAAATACTTTGACTACACGAGAGGGAAACCTATAATGCTCGACGAACATCGTATGAGTCAGCAATGGAATGTAGGAAGAGATAGACATTCGTATTTTTTTAAGGTTTGGAGGTTATAGACATAGGGAAAGACCTCACTAAGTGAAGAATTCCACAACTTCTCTGTTCGATAAAAAAATTTGAAAAAGTTTGACAGTGAAGTGGTGACTAGTTGAGCTCGTCTAGTCCGCCTATCTGGAATCTCTCGAGGTGGACGAAATTTTTAATGAATACTGACCATGAATATATCTATAGAAAAGGGAGATCTTCCACCTTTCTACGATGTTCTAGAGGGGTCAATGAACTCGTAAGTGTGACATCATCAATCAAACGAATAGCTCTCTGCTAGATAAAATCCAAGAGCTTCAACGTATGTTTGGGCGCCTACTCCAAACATGTGAACAGTAGTCCACGACAGGCGAAGGACCCATGAGAGGGTGCTGTTGGTGGTGATCCCGAGCATTGTTATGGAAGACTTCATGGGAATAGTTGTACCTGACATCATCATATTAGGGATCCGCCTCCTTGGAGAAGACGCAAGCTTGAGTTTTGGTTGCATTAAACTCGTACTAGATTATCAGATCCCCATTTCAAAATCTTTGCCAGATCTCCATTCATTGCATCAACCTGTTCCTGTCTCGCTCCTTTGGCTTCAATGGATGGTATATGGGCTCTAGATGAGAAAGCGGTATGAAGTGTACCATCATCTGCAGAGCTATGGACGGGGCAGGTGGTCACTTCCAGCAGATCGTTGATATAGAGCAGAAACAAAGTTGGTACCAATAAATATCCCTGTGGAACACCATTGTTGATAGCCATTGTATCGGAGAATACTCTGTCAACGACCACATGATTTGTCTGAGAGGAAACTCGATGGTAAGCGACAAAGTTGAGACGGCAAACCATATGACGGAAGTTGCCTAGAAGGCTTTGTTGTCAGACTCGGTCAAATGCTTTGGAGATATCCAATGATAGAGCTAGAGATTCCCCATGTTTTTCAATAGATCCTGTTGATTTCTGCTGATGAAAGTCAAATAGCCGGTCATTCACAATTTTGTAGCTCTCTAGGTATTTGATGAGCTCGATGGTGATTGCACTTTAGAGATCACAGATAATATTGCAATGGGTCTTTAATTATTAGGAAAGGTCTTCTCTCTTTTTTTGGAATTGGTTGCACTCTAGCTGTCTTCCAGCTGGAAGGAAACACACCAACTTTGTATGAAAGGGTAAACAGCCTGCAGAAAACTGGTGTTAATTTAGACGCACATTCCTTGAGAACGACAGATGAAATTGCGTCTGGCCCCATAGACTTTTTGGTATTGAGATCAAGCATAATGCGCCTAATTGTGCACTGACAAAAGACAATCACAATACCATACCTGATTGTTGTTAATTTGATTGTCAGGTATTTCCAAAAAAATGCTACGACATACATTTCCTTACTTTTACTTCCCCCACTATAGTGTAAACGAAGTAATCGTCCTAAAAAAAATGTGAAGTCTTCCCTGGGATCGAACACGTGTGTTTATTATATTATTATTGATAATTTCCAAGCATTATTTATTAATTACGAAAAGCCACTAACTAAAGTGTAATTCTGACATGTATTCCGGTGATTGATAATTTGCAAACCAACACATTTCAATTTGAATGCATCACAAATCAATATAATGCGATTTGTTCAAATCGTTCGCTAAAAAAACCTAATGCATTATATATTACTCATCTAAAATGGAGTAATGTAACTTTTTATTTCGAACGTATTCTTGATTGAGTTTAAATTGTAGTCGTATGACAAATATCAATAATATACAAACAAGGTCTCCGAAGGGGCCTGGTATGCAATTTGCTGTATACAGTGCATGTCAAAAGTAAGGGTGCTTCAATTTCGAAAAAATTACTGCTTATATTTCATATCACTATAAATTGAAATTAAACTTGTATCGAGATCAGATATTCGATAAATGGATTAAAAATCCGACTTTTTCAAAGACTAAAGACCTCCAGCATCTGTAAATTATTCATATTCATCGAGGTCGAACATCAAATGTTATTGAACATTTTGAAACTTAAGCCTGGAGACTTCACGATGTGGTTATATTTCAGTGAGAAACGATGTAAAATGTTGGCCTCCCAGACTGGTTTGGATATAGGTATCTATTTCTTCACTTTTGTCTCTAAATATAATTTTCATAACATTTATAATGATTATTATTATCTCGGGTATCTAAATGTTACTGTGCATTTTTCACTTATATCGCCGACATTGATCATAGATATCCCTGTCAATTCAAATAATCTTTGAAATGAAGAGTATAATTTTAGGTATTTCCCCGTCTTCAGGTGAGGTGTTTCTACTCATCAGAAATATTTTTATTATAAGTATTAAAACGACATCGTCGCGGCGCTGCCGACGCTTTCCTTTACGGGTATTCTTTATACAATCATTTGTTTCATTTCTTAGCCTTTTCATTGTTTTCATGAGACCTTCCAACAATTATAGTGTTGGTTCAAACATAGACATATTCTCTCTGGTATTAGATTGTAAATATATTCTAACTACTGCAGGGGTGCTTTCAATAAGTAATTTCATGATTAAGTAGTGAACAACTGTAAATAGCTATAGAGTGACATAATAGTCCAGGCATTGGATTCACTCTGTGCTCGAAAAACCATGGACATTTTTCGTTTTTTCGCGTTTTGAGAGAAAACTATTGGTTGTATGAAAAAAGGTTTAGAACAAAAGTTGTTGGAAACGCTAATACGCGATTTTTGGTTCCGGTCCAAAGTCGATTCGAGGTCGTGGGCCCAAGATGACCATTTAGTGTGTTTTTTTAGCACATTGAAAAATTGAGTATATGTCAGAGAGTTTATTTTTTTGATATCCTGTTTGAGTGAAAAGATAGTATTTTTATTTCTATTTTTTTGGTGTTTGGAATTTTGACCTACCTCATTTTTTGGCGCCAAAATCGGCCATTTTGATAAATCCTTATTTTGCACATTTCATACGAAATATTTGTTATCGATCTAAAACCAAATTCATTCGAAAGATTCCATTATTCTGCACCTAATATCCAAAATTCAAGCATTTTGGTCCAAAGGCATAGCTTTGGCGCCATTTTGAAAATTTTGGACCACCGAAAAATCTAAATTTCCCAAGCAAATCGATTTGGGGTGAGTGGAATAAATCCTAATAAATGTGTTTGGGCCTCTAGAGGGCCCAATTTTGGGCATATCGACAAAAACCTTGTATCAAATTACAGAGAAATACATCGGCTATTTCACAATTCCAAGTTATAACGAATTTCATCATGAAAAACTAGTGCGGAATTTCATTTAGCGGCAATAAGCGAGCGTCGGTACAATAGATTTCGCGCGCGAAATTATAGTTTTTTAAATATTTTGAAATGCACCTGACTGCTTATAATTGTTTTGTGTGAATGTGTGAGTGTATGTAGACGTGTGAACGTGTATACATGACCGTTTTTTCACATTTATGAAATAATTGCCTAACACGGTAGTGTAGCTTGATTTAGGAGGTTCTGACCAACGCATACTACACACATCAAAAAAATGTAGGGGTCAGCGATATTTTTATGGTTTCGTCACTTGGTAATGGGAAATTCAATACAATTTTTGTTACCCACGTAGAACATAATCTTTTGCCACATAATGTATCTATAATTTCATACAAAGTTTGCAAATCAATTGAAAGCTTTAATCTAACTGAAAAGAGTGAAAAATTCGAATTCAATGCACTTAGGATTCTGAGCAAAAAAATTGTCACTGGTCAATGTCTAATACAAAGTGTGTCCACCGCGATTGTTCAAAACTGCCCTACATTGATTTCGTAAGCTGAGAATAAGGTTATCGATGCTTTCCTGATCAATCGCATTCCATTCTTCAACCAGAGTATGGAACAATTGATTTCGTGTCTGGAAGAGAATGTTACGCCTTAAAATTCTTCTGCCAAGCAAATCTCACACATGCTCAATCGGATTCAGGTCTGGCGATTGAGCAGGCCAATCCAAAACACTTCACTCTGATCCAAGTAATCTCTTACGATCGCGGCGGTATGAGGGCGCGCATTGTCATGCATGAAGATGAAGTTTTCACATACTGCAGCTGCATACGGAATGACAAATGGTTCTTATATCAGGTCCCTATATCTAAGAGCATTCACAAACCTCTCCAGCAATACGAGGTCGCTTCTTCCGTCAATGCTGATACCACCCCAAACCATCACCGTTCCGCCTTGGTAGCTGTGAACTTCCTGTTCAGTCTTAAGTCTCCAAACATTTCCAGGTTGTCTCCATACACGAGTACGTCTAGTATCTGGACGTAAACCGAATCTCGATTCATCACTAAACAACACAGGAGTCCATTCTTGCACGCCCCATTCGATGTGATTTCTAGCCCAGACTATTCGGGCCTCGTGATTTCCTCTGGATAATGGTGGAGCTCTCCATGGACGCCTGGCACGTAAATTGGACTCGTGTAGTCTATTTCTCACAGTTTGGTCACTTATCTGTATATGGTGAGCGTTCCTGAGTTCCAAACTTAGTTGACCTGCCGTGTGGGTTGGATTTCTCCGAGCTTGAATTCTCAGAAATCTGTCCTGTGCGCCGTTGTTATTCTGGTACGGCCAGTATGTTGCTCTCTAACATCACCAGTTTGATTATAACGAATCCATAAACGACTTATAGTGGACTGCTTAGTCCCTAATTCATTGGCAACAACCCTCTGCGACATTCCAGCATTCCAATGGTCCTTAAGTGCACGTCTCTCTGAAGGTGATTACGTACCATAATTTAGACAAACAACACTACTCAAAATTTTCAATAATTACCATTCGCTGGTCGGATAACATCTGATTTGATCTGATGAATGAAACAAGGAACAACATGAAGAAAATGAATAGTCGTTGGAAAAAAGATGCCATGATGTTCAAAATGATAAAAAAGTATTGTGTAAATAACAAACAAATCTGCAACGCGATAATGCCACGTGGATCTTCGAGTATTAAAAAACAATCCCAAAATATGCTTGACCCTTAGATTCTTTTGATGTGTGTACCTGTTATTACATCCCAACTTTATCTATACGTCATTTCTATAAACAATTTCTAAAAGATTCTACGAGTGGAGATAATAATTTTTTAAATATTTAAAACTTTGTATACGTCATTTCTTGGGTCCAAAAAATGGCGATCGTCGATTTCCCTCCTCAAATGCGTAGACTATACAAGGCATTGCAAACTTTGAAGTAGCATGTGATAGGAATCTGTATACTATGGTAACACGACCCTCCAAAATTATTGGTTTTTTCAAGATTCTACGGTGAATGCCCTATAACGTGACTTATTCAGGAGGATAGACAGACACATTCCCTTCATTTTTATTTTGTATCTGAAGTTCTCAATAGCCTGCCATCGTGTAAATACTGAATCTTACAATATTATCTAAAACAAGTACTTATCAATATGTTAGTTCAAGTAATTCAACGACTTTCTTTTAATAATTCAGCAACACCGCTTAATGCGCCGCGCTCCCCTCTCACTTATGATGCTCGTTTCTCGTGGCTGCAAAACATTCTCCGTGAATCACACCAACGGATCATCTAAATAATAGTGCAATGAAATCTCAGTTTGCAAGTAATTTGATAACAAAAAAATTCAATGTTGTGATTTCTATTTTTATGGCGCCATGAAAACTTTCATTTTGCTTCCCTCCCGAGGCAGCTTCCCCTTTATGCTCCCGCCGTAGATCCGGCACTTTATCTGTAGTTTACGTTACTCCAGTGTTATTATTCGCCATCTTCAGGCGGTATTCAAATACCGTATTTGAATACCGTCTGAAGATGTTGCAATAACGCTGAAACTCGAGTAACGGAAGTTACAAATAAAAGTGATATCAACATAGTAGTTTAATTTTACAGTACGAATATTCTGTTTTTGTTTCTGGTCACAAATTTTTCAGGTTTTCATTAACAGTGCATTGGAGCGCAACAAATCTGCGGCTTATGCCATAAATTATCATCACAAGCATTCTACCAATCACGTGCTTTTGTAATAGATATAATTAATACTTTTAAATTCACGTTCATCAAATAGTCGTATTCAACATGATGTAATCCTTTGCCAATTTCAAATGTGACTAAATTGCAAATTACGAACAATAAATTCAACATCGAAACGATATGAGTATTGATTAAACTACAGAATTGCCGACAAACCTATATTTATAACATCCTTCTAACTTTGAATGTTCAACTTATTTTGTCATTATTATAATTTGAATATGTTTAATTGCCTGCAAACAAATCTGAATGTCCAAATGAATAAATTTGACTTTCACTCTTTCGAAATCTCCATAACAGAATACAATATTTGTTTACGATTTTAATCGCAATAGAATTCAGGATCAAATGATTTTCTTATCGTTCAAACATTTTTTTAAATAGAATTATCATCAGTTTTCTATAGAGTTAACAATATTATATCAGAATGGAAATTATTCACAATTAATTGGCAAGGTCACTAAAAATACTGCAATAAATGATAATGTAATATATATCAAGAAATGTAATGTATTTTATACAAGACGAAGAGACAACATCATGACTATTTGGTGAAGTCGCAGTGAATTTGGTTTCGAACGTTCCTACGTTAAATAACCAATTTTTAATGACCAATTCACCTGAACACCTCTGGTAATACACACATCAAAAAAATGTAGGGGTCAGCGATATTTTTAGGGTTTCGTCACTTGGTAATGGGAAATTCAATACAATTTTTGTTACCCACGTAGAACATAATCTTTCGCCACATAATTTATTTATAATTTCATACAAAGTTTGCAAATCAATTGAAAGCTTTAATCTTACTGAAGAGAGTGGAAAATTCGAATTCAATGCACTTAGGATTCTGAGCAAAAAAATTGTCACTGGTCAATGTCTAAAACAGAGTGTGTCCACCGCGATTGTTCAAAACTGCCCTACATCGATTTGGTAAGCTGAGAATAAGGTTATCGATGCTTTCTTCTTCAACCAGAGTATGGAACAATTGATTTCGTGTCTGGAAGAGAATGTTACGCCTTAAAATTCTTCTGCCAAGCAAATCCCACACATGCTCAATCGGATTCAGGTCTGGCGATTGAGCAGGCCAATCCAAAACACTTATACCACTCTCATCCAAGTAATCTCTTACGATCGCGGCGGTATGAGGGCGCGCATTGTCATGCATGAAGATGAAGTTTTCACATACTGCAGCTGCATACGGAATGACAAATGGTTCTAATATCAGGTCCCTATATCTAAGAGCATTCACAAACCTCTCCAGCAATACGAGGTCGCTTCTTCCGCCAATGCTGATACCACCCCAAACCATCACCGTTCCGCCTTGGTAGCTGTGAACTTCCTGTGCAGTCTTAAGTCTCCAAACATTTCCAGGTTGTCTCCATACACGAGTACGTCTAGTATCTGGACGTAAACCGAATCTCGATTCATCACTAAACAACACAGGAGTCCATTCTTGCACGCCCCATTCGATGTGATTTCTAGCCCAGACTATTCGGGCCTCGCGATTTCCTCTGGACAATGGTGGAGCTCTCCATGGACGCCTGGCACGTAAATTGGACTCGTGTAGTCTATTTCTCACAGTTTGGTCACTTATCTGTATATGGTGAGCGTTTCTGAGTTCCAAACTTAGTTGACCTGCCGTGTGGGTTGGATTCCTCAGAGCTTGAATTCTTAGAAATCTGTCCTGTGCCGCCGTTGTTATTCTGGTACGGCCAGTATGTTGCTCTCTAACATCACCAGTTTGATTATAACGAATCCATAAACGACTTATAGTGGACTGGTTAGTTCCTAATTCATTGGCAACAAGCAACAACCCACTGCGACAGTCCAGCTTGAAGCATTCCAATGACCCTTGAGTGCACGTCTCTCTGAAGGTGATTACGTTCCATAATTTAGACAAACAACACTACTCACAATTTTCAACAATTACCATTCGCTGGTCGGATAACATCTGATTTGATCTGATGAATGAAACAAGGAACGACATGAAGAAAATGAATAGTCGTTGGAAAAAAGAGGAACACATGCCATGATGTTCAAAATGATAAAAAAGTATTGTGTAAATAACAAACAAAGCTCTGCAACGCGATAATGCCACGTGGATCTCCGAGAATTAACAAACAATCCCAAAATATGCTTTACCCTTAGATTCTTTTGATGTGTGTAAATGTACGACCTTACTATTCCGCACTTCACTCAGATAAACATATTCCATTCACATTGCACATGTTTCCATCTGTTGCAGTAACGTTACCTTTGTCACTTATTGGGAAAGTCAGGAACGTCCAACCAATTCTAACAATGATTCGAGGTACTATATAATTTCAGCTGAAATATAATCAAGTTTTAGAGCCGTTGTCAGCTCTCACAATGCTTGAAATGCTGAGGCATGACTGTACTGTTTTGAAACGTGAATTAAATAGTCTGGTATGAAATCGAATTACAGTTATTACTAAACATGATATATTGAAAAATGTCACGTTAAATGTCATAAATATCATGTTTATGCTGTTGATTATTATTAAGGAAATTGTACAAATTGAATATTCACAAAATTCTAAGTGATCATTGAATTTCAGCTACAGCACAATAAAAAATAGATCCATAGAAAAAAATTTCACTTGGCAACAATTTAGTAAATAAATTCCCATCCAAACAAACCATTGTCCACCACGTCCCTCACAATTCCCCCACATTCAGATTAATTCCTAATATTTAACGACATAATTTTTTAATTTAGCTTTAGTTGATAACTCATAGCATTTAGAGTGACTGTTACAAAATTCGTGTAAAAATTTGAGTTTAATTCTCCAACTTAAATTCGATTTAATGTGATATATTGATGCAAATTAGGAAGGAGATATTGAGGTTGGTAAATCTAGGTAAGAATACATTTTCTTGCTTAATGGTGCTTCAAAACATGAAATTAACAGCGTCAACAAGTTGTTGTACTTAGTAAGACGAAAGCCTCATATTTATTTTCCTTTGGCTATCGAAGAGCTATTAAAGATTTACAAAAATGTATCTACCATGCCTTAGAACTCAGAATTTCATAAAAGAACGAAGCAGGTCGACGTGAAATTTCATTATTTTCGTGAACTTAGAAAATTCTCCCTTAGGGATCAGAATTGTCGATATATGTTTACACAGCAATTACTAAAGAGCCAGCTATTTCTTATTTGAGGGAATGTATTAATGAAATAGGGGCAATAATGAATGAACATGATTTCATTATGATATAATGTTTATCATTCATTATATTTATGTATTATTGTTGTCAAGGGAATGTTTTCATATTTTGCTATACTTTATTCAGTTCTTATAATACTGTTGGATCTCCTATTTACTTTAGCGAGTACAAAAACATCAATGAAAGACAGCGAAAGATCCCTACATCCATGCTTAAAAAGAGCAGACGGAAGAAAGATGGATAAGGGATATGAACCTCTAGCTCGGAAGAGTTTCCTACTTTATGAAATATCGAACTCTCGAGAATAAGCCTTGTACTAAATCAAAAGAACAAGGTTGTAGATCCTAGATTAAATAGTCAAGATATATGACATACCCTAAGACCGAAACATCCAAAGTTCAATTATCCAATCATTATTAATATGCAGACTGAAATGTTCTAAGATATCATCCCCTTGGCAGGGTAGCGCATCCCCAAAAAAAATGCACGAACTGAAGGATTCATTCAATGGTCAACACTATCGGGAGATTGTATTATCAACTGTCCCCTAAGGTCACTACCATTTGAGCCCCCTCCCAACGTCGCGTACCTTAGACTTGAGTTCAATGTGATTCCATTTTCTATTAACCCTTAGCCCCACTCCCTGATGCCTGTCCTTTTCCAGAAACCTAGCACCGTAAGAGCAGAGGAGCCTCTTATGGTCTCTAGGCCTACGGCTACTACTCCAACACAGCTCCACCTGGGGTCTTTGTTTGTTTGCTCCTTGGTATCTGGTATATATTTCGGTGAGTAGTTTAATCTCCAGACTGCTGAGTTATACAGTTTCGGTGGGTCTTTCTTCGTTGGGATTTTCATACAGCAAAGCTTTTGGCTGCTAACAGCCCTTAACCTTGATACCGTATTTTGCGATGTACGCTCTGGATCCATTTGTGGATACAATCCCGCAGATACGAGTGAGGCAAGAGGTTCGTATATTACCGGTTCTGGAACAGTCTGCCACTTTGTTGATCTCTGCTAATTCCTTCAAGGCTGTACGACATTCCGTCACCAACCGCGATGTAATTTTTAGGGCTGCTAGCAGGTTATCTGTGGTCTTCTTTTGTCTACCTGTCTTATAGCTTTTGCGCTTTCAAGGATGACCTTAATCTGAACCAGAAAGTCAATGGCATATTTGCCTAGGGAGAACCTGAAATTGACGTATCTACTATCGGGAAATGCTCGCGTGAAACAAAATATCTTGATCGTGTTATATCCGAGAGGGGCAATATAGATTGGTCACCCTGGTATTGCGATCTAACCCCGTGATATTTTTTCCCTGGAGCTATTTGGTAAAGGAGGTTTATGTCACCATAGCTTGCTACAATTCCAAATGAACTTCGCTAAAGGAATGATATCAAGTCTTGCAGTCGTGAAGTGCATTTTCAGAAAACAAATGCTGAAGTTCAATTTGGAACCACCTCATGTAACATCAAACAACCACAATGACAGATAATTTGTAATTGTCAGGACGTCCATTCTATAGATAGTTTAAACGCAAAGCCAACTAACCAAATTCAGCAAACAATAACAGAAATGCAGTGTTGGTACAATTAAACTTGTGTTCATAATCCGAAACATCTACAAAGTGACTGTTCGTTGCGATTGGGGGTTAATGTTTTATTGTGCAAATACCACATAAGTTATGGATATAGTAGAATATATGAGAACATCACTACTACTTTATCTTAAATTCATGGTCCCCTGAGTTATGATGTTCTACATGATAAGAACGTTCGAGCTCCACGATACGTTATAATTCATGTTTTAACTACTTGGATGTCAGTTTTCCAAATAATTGTAGAACCCACTGCTTCCGAATGTAATGCAGGACGGAATAGCTTTGACAAAGGTCGATCTAAAGTCTAAACTAAGAAAATAGCACCTTCCAAATCTCTTCATTTGATGGTGTGGCCAAACGCACTAAGTATTTTATTAAACACTAAAAACAAAATAAGACAATAAAATCGTTTCACTGTTTCTGTCGATCATGACTTGCATATCAATAGAGGTTTATCAGTTCGACATGAATAAATTAACTTGGTTGAATTCTGAACATTGAATATTCATATTTAATTAATAGTCCAGTAAACGAAGATCAAAAACAGGCCGCACCCACGAATAATTTCATACAAACTTGGTGGGTAGGTTCAAGCCGTGTCCTAGATGGTTTGTGATTAGTTTCGAGGTGTGCTTTTAACTTCCTGTCCGTGCTAACCGCAAAAAAACGGTCAAAAAAGGTAAAAATTAGAAACAAATGGTTTTTTCGTATTTCTTTGGATTGGAATGCACCTTTTTTATCCTTGTCATCTTTTCGACGGACCCTTTCCAGTTAGAAGGCTTGAAAAAAAGGTCCTCTAAACCCAAATCGGCCAATAATGAAATAATTGGAAGTTGTTTGTTGTGAAAAAAATAACAATTTTGGTATACGGCAACTACAAAAACAATTTTCAAATGCGTATAACTTCGAAGGTATTAATTTTTTTGGAAAGTTCCATGGATGAGAAAAGTTTTATTTTGAGCCAAAATATCGGTATATACTATTTTTAAATTATTTCAATGACTGGCCATTTTCTTGTGGGCCCAATATGGGAAAAGGGTCCATTTCGGGTCCAACATCTTGAATTTTGGAAATATCTAAAAGGGCAGAAATTTAAAATCACACCTTGAAACTAACCACATACTATCTGGGACCACGCCCTGAAACTATCCACCAAGTTTCGTACGTTTTGAACCTGTATAAAAATATTCATGGGTAAAAACCTAAAAACCTCCATTTACTGGACTATAACGTCCCATTAACTCGAAACTGTAAGACAAGAATATCGAGTATTGACATTTTTTTTCCAGAAACAAATCTCTAACTGATTCCCTATTAATATGTTTGAACCAGTGCATCTAATAATATCTCGGTAATATGAATTTATTTTCATAAACTACTTTAGAGAGGTCTGCAGTTATTGCAAATGAAGAGTATGTATCCAACAATCGTCTTTTTTAACAAGAATATCACGAAAACAGCTGCCTAAGTGGAGGCATCGATCCCGGTACCTATCGCACATAAAGCGAACGCTCTACAAACTGCGCTACAAACTCCGTTCCTTCAAGTTCGAAGTGTATCTATATATATATATATATATATAAAACAGGAAAATGCGACTCACTGACTCACTCATCACGAAATCCCCGAAACTATATATATGGACCGATTTGAAACTTGCCAGATATGTTTCTTATACGACGTAGGCACCCGCTAAGAAAGGATTTTTCGAAAGTCAATCCCAAACGGGGTAAAAGGGATTCGATATATTTTGACGTTTGTGACTGCAAATATAATCACGTACAATTTACATGACGGACAGATCCATAGATTAATGGATGATAATCAGAGTTTAGACTGCCTATGCTATGACAGACAACAAGACAGCTAACGGATGATACATGACAGTCACATAATGTCCGTGACACGACCATTCCATATCATAGATATCCCTGTCAATTCAAATAAACTTTCAACTGACATGGAGTATAATTTTACGTCTTTCCACGCCTTTAGCTGTTTCTACTAGTTACAAATATTTTTATGAAGTATTCAAACTTGTGGAATGACATCGCGGCACAGCCGACGCTTTCTTCTACGGGTATTAGTTGTTTCTGAGGGCGTAGCCCGCGGATAACAGCTAGTGATGTAATAAACTGTACCTAACGCCACATCAATGTCGTCATTCAATCTTAAAATAAAAAACAGACGATGGATGTCAAAAATACTACTTGAATTCCAAATTTTCAATTCCATTCGATCTATAGGAACGACGCATTCGTCTCCACAGTTTTTTCACACGCACACACAGATATCATCTCAAAAATGGTCTAGATTGATTCAGAATAATTTTTTGGCGGATTAAAATACTTCCTTACACTATATACTGCATACGTATAGTGAAGGAAGTAAAAAATGTGATGTCACTACTTCGATTTAATACACAAGTTAAACGTATGCTTGTGATTTATATTTATAACAAAAAAAAAACTGTTGTCATAATAATGCAAATAGTACTTAGTTTCCTTTTGAAAACCTGAACATTTTTGCAAAAGTACCACCATCGAGGGACTACCACGCCCAAAAACAATACAGTTCCTTTCATTACGTTGAAGCTATTTGCTAATTCAAATTCGTAGGACCAATCGTCCCCACAGTGGGTTACTTACGCCCGCACACACAGACATCATCTCAGAAACAATCTAGATGGATCCAGAAAGGCGTAAACGTACAGTTCTGCGAAAATCCGGGAAAAAAATACTGATCGATTACAATACTTCCCTTAAAGGTACCAAGCATATTGGGAGGAAAAA
This sequence comes from Endomychus coccineus, assembly GCA_958510875.1. Classification (NCBI taxonomy): domain Eukaryota; kingdom Metazoa; phylum Arthropoda; class Insecta; order Coleoptera; family Endomychidae; genus Endomychus; species Endomychus coccineus. The sequence goes on along the minus strand of OY294068.1, from coordinate 179,913,758 downwards.
TGAGCAGACAAATATATTTTAACGACTCTTGTAGAACATTAGATACTTGTGATATGAAGTTGTGGTATACCAAACAAATCTTCGGAGACTGCATTGGTATATAGTAAAGAAGGGGCTATAATAAACTGTTTCCAGTTCAATATTGAAAGAAACTTCCGTAGTCAAGAAATAGTCATCATGCCGGATAGTCAAGCAGCCAACAATGCGCTGAGCTCCCACTCAATCAGCTCCAACATGGTCTGAGAAATTAAACGAACTAAGCAAGAACAATCCCTTTACCCTTCTATGGATTCCGTTACATTAACTCGCAAAAAAAGAAGCCGAAACGCCATTTCTGGGAGCTGACGCCTTCTACGGAATAAGCGCCAGCACAGTAGTGGAAGAACTCAAGAAGGAAATGGACAATAAAACATCCCATCACTGGATAGAATTACGAGGACTGAGGCAGGCAAACATACTTCTGGGAAACTATAACCGGAAGAGAATACTAACGGTTAAAAGGACACCTCAAGAAGCTGGAATTAGTGGAAGAAGAAAAGTGCAGGTTCTGCGAAGAGAAGGAAGAAACGTCTATCCATATTCTCCCAGAATGCACTATTTTGTAAAATCCGAGGGGGCGATACCTAGGAGCGTACCAAATAGAAGAGAAAAATTTACCTAACTTAAGGCCATCCGAGTTTCCTTGAGCTACTGCTGTAGCCGCTGAGACATCCTGAATGGCCCAGCAGCAGAAGGGGACACAATAGATCTAATAGGACGCAGTGTACTAATATCCCCAACATAACATAACATACACAAGTTGAGGTAATAAAATTGATTCGTTCTGCCTAAGATTAATTAAATCGTAGTTATGAATTTCCATTTGAAATTCATTCTTGTAGGGAGAAAATGAGCATACTATACGTTCTGAAACTATTTACGGATGCCGTGAATTTATCGCTTTATCGCATATTCCACCGGCTTCCGTAGGTAATCCGAATTATTATTTTTAACAACGATACTGAGAACTTCCCCGCATTCGCCTAGAGTAAACACATTTTTTGATAACGCGATACGTGTACAATCATCTAAAAGACCACAATAACATATAAATATGGATAAGTTATCGGGCAAAAATCACAACTTTCTATTAGTTTTAGTTCGCTTATATAGACATAACAGACAGAAATAACTCAACAAAATAAATCGTCTAACAAATTCACTACTTTAGCTTTAATTATTTCGATATCAATAAGTAAAATTTGTACTTTTACACAAACACTGCAGAAACACTTTATTTATTAAGAACTAGAACTATTCTAAACCCGGCGCAGTTGGATGGATTGAGATGCGGTTTTCTGCATTCGATTCAGAAAATGATTTAGGAAATTTGTCCAGCCAAAAAATGCATTTTTCTGAGTGCACTTTTTGAGGTGAATAAAACAACGGACTCGAATTGGTTTCTCGAGGGTTTTTGGGGTCGCTGAACATGAACATGCTATCAAGAAATTTCCCTGAGGTCCCCTTGGACCTCCCCCAGGGTATCCCAGCGTCCTGACACCCTAGATATCGTTGAAATTGATTAACAAATTATTTTTAATGTTTGTTCAAGAGGTGATATAAAGGTTGATATTGATGATTACGACATAAAAAAAACTCTTCTGCAATACCTGGTGTACCCTGAGTCCGGGTGACCACGTCATCTTCTAGGAATTTGTTAATTCTTCTTCATGAAAGGTAACAAATTTCTAGAAGATGGCGTAGATGAACAGGGCTCCAGAGATCCGAAAACACCCCCAGGTAATTTGCAGAACATTGCGAGTGTCATAGTCGTGATCGGCGACTTTGAGAACCCCCGAAAGTTAGAATTTGTTACATTTAATTAAGAAAAATTAACAAATTCCTAGAAGATGACGTGATTACCCGGACTCCAAGGGGACCTCAGGGCAATTTCTTGATGGCATATTAGTGTTCAGCGACCCCAAAAACCGCCGAGAAACCAATTCGAGTCCTTTTTTTATATTCACCTCAAAAAGTGCACTCAGAAAAATGCATTTTTTGGCTGTAGAAATGCAATAAATTTTTTCCGCAAAAAAAAAATGCCGGACAAATTTTCTAAATCAGTTTCTGAATCGAATGCAGAAAACCACATTTTGGCCTATTTTAGTGCTTTATTTCCTCAACTATAGTCAAAAAAAGCAAAACAACATGATATACTAAAATGAAACATACAGCTCAGGAATTATGAACAATTTTCAATCAGAATAATATACTCAAGATCAATCTCATTGTAAAAAATCTGAGATAACAATAATTACATATTCGGGAATTAAAATAACATAACATTGTCCGATTTATGAACGAAAATTAATGTACATTCCATTATTTGTTCCAAAGGAGATTTTTATGGCTAATATAAAAACACCAATTCGCTAATAACATTTGATAAATACATTGTACATATTCTTTTGCCATTGGAACCATTTTATTTCCTATATAATTGATTTATTCAGCTCAATTTCCAAATAGCTAACTGCATAAATATTTTATTTCTTATCGCGGTCACTGGTGTTAATAGCTCAAACTTGTTATGAGGAAAACACTTATTACTTTGTTCATCACATTCCTCACAAATTAACTAAAACAAACTATACTTAGATATAACTGAATTTATCACAAATATGAACTAAATACTAAGACCACAAACAATTTTGTTTTAAGGGAACAATCATTCTTGGAAACCGGAAATATTTATAAATTACCTCATCAGATTAACTAAGGGTATAATATTTACAACTCTTATATTAAAATATAACATCCTCTAACAAGTTTTTTCTTTTTAATTCATCTCCAAAAACCATGTCAAAATGCAATAGAAGGGTGGGGTAGAGTTTGAAAAATGTATTCATTATACGAATGTACAGGGTGTCCTCGAACTGCGTGGCTAAAATAAAACCGAAGATTCTTTGATTCGAAAAAAATTTGATGAGCCTAATTCGAAAACTTTTTTTACTCTTAAAAAATTTTGATAAAATCAACGGATTAGCTTGAAAAAAATAATTTTCGAGTCTCTGCAATTTTGGCTTACTAATTTTACTTGATTAAAATACCTTAGTTGCCTTTGCTTTTCTAATGTCATTTTGGCATTTGGAGAATTTATTCTCAAAACTGTCAGTTTTTACTTTGCTTTCCGTAAAAATTTTATAAAATTATGGCTCAAAATTTCACTAACACTGAAATGGTTAATATCTCGGTAAAACACGAATAATAAAAACAATAGAAATGGGGAAACGATATGATTATTTAGGAAAAACAAATGCTAAATTAAAAGAAACAACAAAACTTTTTGGGAAATCGCTAAGGCATCAATTGTTCGAAATGTTGCCCATTTTCCTGAATACACAAATTAATTAGTTTCAAGAAATTGGATTGAACTCTGGCTAGTACTTCAGGATCATTCTTCAATAAATCCGCTTCATGATTAATTCGTTGCAACAATTCCTCTCGTGTGTTTACTGGAGCTGCATAAACTTTCGACTTCAAAGCGCCCCATAGAAAGAAGTCGCAGGGCGTCAAATCAGGGGAGCGGGCCGGCCAGTTCACTGGTGCATCGTGTCCACTACCTATCCAGCGATCTGGATATTCCGCTTTCAAATGTCGCCTCACAGCTAATGTGAAATGAGGAGGTGCACCATCATGGATAAACCAGGCCACGACGAATGTGTAAGGGCAAGTCTTCCAACAGTTCAAGTAGCTTTGTTCCAAAAAGTTCAAGTAGTTCTCCCCGTTCAATCGATCGAGTATAACGGTAGGGCCAATAATAAAGTTATCCACAATTCCAACCCAAACATTGATTTTAGTTTGATTCTGAAAATATGTAACTTCCGTTTCATGAGGATTTTCATCAGCATAGAAATGTTCATTATGGAGGTTAAAAAGACCACATCTCGTGAAAGTATCTTCGTCCGTGAACAGAATTCTTCTACAAAAATTGGGGTTTGCATTTTGTCTTTGGACAATAAGCCGACAGAAATCTAGCCAATGACCTGGATCCATGGGCAATAAGTCTTGAACTGTTTTAATATGATAGGGATACAACAGTTCTTCTTTCAGTACATTATGAACTAATGATTTTGAGGCTCCAATACGAAGTCCCAAACGTAGTGTGCTTATCCCAGGTTCAGTTTCAACCGCTTCCAGTATCGCTTCTTCGAGCTCTAACGTCTTTCTTGTCCGTCTGCGTCCAGTTTCTCTGCGATTTGCTTCAAAAAAGCCAGTTTCGCGAAGGTGTGCCGATTTGGAATTCTGCGATGCGGATATCTTTCCCTTCTCCGGCCATTGCAACGACAAAGTCCATAAATCAATAACATATCAACCATTTCAGTGTTAGTGAAATTTTGAGCCATAATTTTATAAAATTTTTACGGAAAGCAAAGTAAAAACTGACAGTTTTGAGAATAAATTCTTCAAATGCCAAAATGACATTAGAAAAGCAAAGGCAACTAAGGTATTTTAATCAAGTAAAATTAGTAAGCCAAAATTGCAGAGACTCAAAAATTAATTTTTTCAAGCTAATCCGTTGATTTTACCAAAATTTTCTAAGAGTAAGAAAAGTTTTCAAATTAGATAAGCTATCTACATAAAAAATATCGAGTGAATTACATTGACCACAAAAAAGTTCTGGACACTTTTCCCGTTACATCCTCAAGTTTGAGCCATTTCTATGGTCTCTAAGGCTCTGTGCTCCACTCTCAAAAATGGCCATTATTGACAGTAACTCACCTGCTAAATATTGTAAAAGTTCTTCATCACGTTCTCAAGTTATACCAAAATTATTTTTGCAATTTCGAAGCCCTCTACCGGGCGAACAAGACACTTGAGGCAAAAGTAAAAAGGCTCATCAACTTTTTTTCGAATCAAAGAATCTTCGGTTTTATTTTGGCCACGCAGTTCGAGGACACCCTGTATAATACTGTCTTAATTTAATTTAATAAAAATTGTTAATTTGTTACGAGTGCAAGGTGAAAAGTCCCTGAAAAATAGAATAGAGGGCGCCACAATCGAAAATACTATGGGGTTTTCTGATATTAAATCAATCCCATAATAATTAAAACGCTTCTTAAAAATGAAATGTCAATATGTATTTTTTATTATTCCATACAATACTTTTTATCCTTAATATCTCAAAATCCATCTCCTCGGCCACCTGCCTCCGCTAGCCAAGATCCTAGATATCCTTCTCCCCTTGCTCACCGATACATCTCCTCCATAGAACTGTTCTCATCGAATTATAATTAAGGAACGCCACATTACTCCCCCACGAGCAATTTTGATACACTAAAAATTGCGAACATTGAGTCTATGACAAGCAAAACAATTACGACAGAAAATAAACTAACATTGTTACCAGGGTGAATTTTGAGAAAAATACACTTTCTTTTTTCTTTTATTGCTTCATATTTACCTTCATCAGGAGGATTTCTCGCTAACGACAAATTATGAGGTGTGAATTCTTTGTCCGCGCAGGTGATGATCTATTCAAATTTGGTTTTGTCCTTTGTGATTCCGTGAATATTGAACGCCGATTTCACCTTAGCAAACCAAAATCCTGGGTCATCGCGGAAAAGGGGAGGAAATTCGGTAATTCTCGCTGCCATAATGCCGCCGATCTGCTCCTTCTTGTCTACCTCTAAATCCTCTTCGTCCGCCATTTCCGAGGATCACGTCGGGGTTACCAATTTATTGGGTTTTCTGATATTAAATCAATCCCATAATGAATAATAAATTAAAACACTTCTTAAAATAAAACGTCGATATGTATTTTTCATTATTCCATACAATACTTTTCGGTTATAATTGCACAAGTGCATAAAAATTACCGATAATTTTGCAAGAAAGCGTGTTATCTAAAAATTGCACGAGATTTTTTTCATATTTTGGCGAAAGAGCCCGAGTCCGAAGGAGGAGGGCTCTTTTACAAAATAGCAAAATAACGGAGTGCAATTTTTATAAGATAACACGCTTGAATGTAAAATTATCTGGTAATTTTTATGCACGAGTGTAATTCAATGGATTATTTCACGAATAAGGAAATAAGTATTGATTTTTTTGAGAAAAATCACAGAATCTACTTACTGACAAAGACTATGAATAAAATTGTGCTAGACACACGCTTTTAAACAATTTTATTTTCAACACACAAATTAAAAATTACAAGAATTATAGTTGAACACGCAGTTGTAAAAGTTTTTGGCATTCCGACTGGATGGACCCGATACAGGCGCATTAAGAGCTGCAGCTGACACATTATCGCAATTCGACGCAAAACTTAGTTGCGGTGCTACTTCATTTCCACGCATTTTTTCAACTATTTCTTCATGGTGACCTTCGTCTAACTGCAGATACGGTGTAATAGATTTAGTGGTCGAATGGCCGGTAATTTTGATAAGCTGCTCCTCACCGACGCCTTTTTTTGCTAAACTTGAGACAGCTGTAGACCGTATCGAATGATTAGTTATCTTCACGTTTTTTGTATCCAGGCCAATTTTTGCTGCTTGTTGGGCTGTCCAAGAGCTCATTGTATTCCTTCCTACAGGAATATTCTTATACCATGCTCTGCATGACTTCCAAGAGGGGTTTACAGTAATAAAGAGTCGATCTGACTTAATTCCCTCCCGCTTCTCCAAAAATTTTTTGTATAATCGTATGGGACACAAATCAGAATTCGTTTTATTCCTAATTAACCATTTTAATGGAACACACGGTTTTTCCCCGCCTTGTGTTGTTTTTGAAAAATGGGATTATAAATTATTCTTCCCGTCTTTTCACCATTATTATTCTCTTCTTCCTTGAAGAATGACGTTAAACACTTGCTACCTTCTCCACCACGCCAAGCTAACTCAAAAGCAAAAACGAAAAATAACTTTTTTTGCAATCCATCTGGTTTCTCTTCGTCAGAATTCTGAACCAAATTTTTGTATTCGTCACCTTTGAGAAACACTGAACTCTCCTTTCTTTTCTCGGGCATCGTTTGGAGTTGCTTTCTCTTAGTTTGTTTAGCGTCCCTTGCTGATTTAAATTCAATATCGGTGAACGGATTAAAAATAATACCATACTCCTTGTAATACTTTTCCATCAATAATTTTGCGGTAACATTCCAGATTGTCTTTATTGTGAAGTCCTTATATTCCTGACCATTCTGCTTGCGCATATTGAATGCCCACTCCGTTAATATTTTTGCCAGTACGCTTATAGACATCTCTTTGTCCAGGAAATATCCTTTGGCCTTGCAAAAATCCATGAACTGTCGCCATATATAATGTCTGTTGGATTTGGTATTTTTTGATTCACTTTCAACTACATTTTCCTCAATAGATTGTATGGACCACTCACCAAAACGCGACATTTTTTCACTTTTTGAAGTATATCTGACATTTATCAGTATTGTCAGTCAGTGTTGTTGTTATTGGTGTCATGCCGACGGGATGTTTTCGCAGTGCAATTATCGCTCCGCAGTGCAATTACCGCAGTAATTTTTCGATAATTGCATTCCTCTTATGATAAATATTATACATGAGGGAAATATTCTCCTTAATATATCAAAATCCATCTCCTCGGTAACCTGCCTCCGCTATACAAGATCCAGGATATCCTTCTCCCCTCGTTCACCGACACATTTTCGCCACAGAACTGTTATCATCAAATTATAATTAAGGAACGCCACAATACGACACAATGTGACATTTGTGATGTACCATCTTTAACTAGAACGCATTCAAATTTTCAGGAAAAAAGTGAATTTCGCGTCTTGGTTTAACATTATTTCTTGCGTGGAAAAAACATTACGCAAACCAAAGCATCGCTTGTTAAACATTATGAGGACTCTTCACCATCTATTAGAACGGTTCACAAGTGGTTTACTGATTTTCGTTGTGGTAGTATGACCACAAAGAACTACGAACGTTCTGGTCGTCCAATTGAGATTACAACGTCAGAAATCGTCGATAAAATCCATGGTAATAATACCAATATCAATTGGACGTTAGGCGAGTTAGAGTGCACGAGATTGCTGAGGCTATGATCATCTCAACCAAACGGGTATGGAACATTTTGCATACATTTTTGAACATGAGAAAGCTATCTGCCAGATGGGTGCCGCATTTGCTCTCTGTTGACAACAAACGCGACCGTGTGACAACTTCAAAGGAGTGTTTGGCGATGTTCAAACACGATGAGAAGGACTTTTTCCGCCGTTTCGTAACCGTGGACAAAACATGGATCCATCACAACACACCAGAGCCCATTCGAAACAGTAAACTAGTCCTGGCGAGTCGAAGCAGAAAAAGGCAAAAGTGGGTTTATCGGCCAACAAAGTCATGGCGATAGTTCTTTGAGATGCACATGGTATCGTCCATATCGATTACATTGAAAAGGGCAAAACGATCACACATGCAGAGCTGATTTGAAGCGTAAGCGGTGGAATTTGGAAAAGAAAACAGTGCTGTTCCACCAGGACAACGCACCGGCGCACAGGTCCACACTCGCAATGGCAAAATTGCATGAATTGCGCTACTAATTGGTCATCCACCATATTCTCCACATTTGGCACCCTGTGATTTTTATCTATTTCCAAACTTGAAGAAATGTGGCTCGCGGAATGCGATTTGGTTCCAACGATGAGGTCATCGCTGAAGCAAACGCCTATTTTGAAGGATTACCGAAATCGTATTATTTGGAAGGGATCGAAAAATTATAAAAATGTTGGACGAAGTGTATCGGACTACAAAGAGATTATGTTGAGAAATAAAATAAGTTTCGACCAAATAAATCATTTCTTGTATCATTTTTCAGGGACTTTTCAGCTTGCCTTCGTATTTCTAAATAAAATTCTGATAAAATAATTTTAATTTTGGTAAACGTTATATTACATATAGCTTTTATCGCGGTCTTTGAGCGCGGCGACCGAATCAAGAAATTCCGTAACGAAAAATAATGTAAGACCTAAACACCTAACATGTGTCAAATTAATTAATTAATTTGAAGTTTCTAAAAGTGAGAAGTTTCGCTATTTTATACGAATGTTATAACACTCTAGCGCTTTAGACTCCGGGATTTTCACGTGGCCTATCGAAATTAGAAGGTTCGAATTATCTAAAAACATTATTGCATGAACTCCAGACGTCCTCTGTAATTAGCTACGAACGAAATCATTTTGACATATGCCTCTAGGAGCTCGCTACGCGTCAGTTAGAGTTTATACGTTAGACGCGCGTAGCAGAGACCTGAGAGTACCTGTTTCTATTAAGCTATTGCATATATTGCATATAGCTTTTATCGCGGGCTTTGAGCGCGGCGACCGAATCTAGAAATTCCGTAACGAAAAATAACAGGAACTCGTTTATGTTGCGCTCTCTCGGGTGACTAATATTGAAAAATTGTATATCACGACAAAAAACGATAATTCTACATTGAAGTTTTATAATAATCGAAGGCATGCTGCATCGACTGCATCTTTGTTGCAAGAATTCAAAAGACTGCCTTTAAATAGTGTTCAGACGACAGCTTAAAGTGTCTTAGATTTCATTAGTAATAGAAATGGCATTTCAATAATGACTTTCAATTGCCAAAGTCTAAATAGTCACAAATACGATTTACAAGATTCAGTTACGAGACAAACAAATGTGTTACTTCTTACCGAAACTTGCATGGCGCATGATAATCCTATTGAAATACCTAATTTCAATTGTATTGTTCAATTCAAACGAGATACTGTTCCAAAAGGTGGGGTAGCTATTTACCAAAATAATAATAATGTTATCAATATTATGACTCCGAATATTGAAATACATATTGCACACGTTAGCGATGTTAATGTTAGGCGCTCATTTGTTGGAGATATTTGTGCGTGCTTATGCAAACTTAGAAATGGCCTACACATAGTCATGGTAGCAATTTACATTTCTCCGAATCCAAAATTGGACGAGGTAGAGCATTTTATTCATCGCACTTTACTGGAGTACACTGAAGAAGGGTCGAAAATACTTGGTAAAAATGGTTATAAATTTCCACTTATCTTGGTTGGCGATTTCAACATCAACTTCGCTGATAAAAAATCAGAGCGGTTGACAACTTTTCTTTCGGAAAAATTGAATTTGAAAATGAATACTGATCCACAAGAATCCACAACAAAATATGGGACCACCATTGACGCGGTATTTTCCAGATATTTAGAGGATATCAAGTCTCAAACTTATGTCTCTTATTTCAGTTATTCAGTTACCATAAACCTATAGTTTCAATGATAACAAATTCCTGAATAACCTACATGTATTGTAAGATAATAAAAATATTTTAAACGATATTAACTTCTCATTTATTCAATAAAAGAAAAAAAATTGTTTTCTCATCGGTCACCACGCTCAAACGTAACTTGAATTAATATCAAAGGAAAAACTTGAATTAAAATATCAAAGAAAAAAAAATACTGCATAAATTTAAAAAAATAAATAATTATAATTGCATAAGTTGAGAAAAAATGCTATGCAATAGCTTTACCGCGGCAGTCCCCGCAACCTCTCGTTGCTCTGAACTTTATTCATTACTATTTCCAATTGGTTGTACGTGATTTGATATATTTGAATTAGAGTTCGGCTGATACGGATGAGTAATTCTTTCTTACGTTTCTCTCATCCGGGTACATTTTGCAATATTTTAACCGATCTACTCATTTCTCTAAAATTCAACAATTTCATCATTGACGATACTAAATCAGCTATGGTATACCACATTCTATGTAAGAATGTTACCTCAGCAAGAGCGATTGCCACCATACCCTTCACTAAGCAACTCCATTATACGATATTTCAAATTATTAACGCAAAATCTTATTTCTTGTTGGAAAAACTCAGTCCCTTCCAATTATTTTTTCAACATTTTAAGTTAATTAGTAAACAAATAGATTATATCGGAAAATAATTTTGCTTTTAGAGCTCAAAATATGGTCTAAATGATTTTTGGGGTCGTTGATAACAAATCCGAGATCAATAATAATAAGACCGCTGAAAAATCGGGTAACATTGGCCAATATATAGGTACTATTGAATGACAATTTTGAAATATACAGTATGTCTCACTAAGTCGGAACCATATGGAAAACTTTTTTATTATTAATTTTAGGAAAAAAGTTATTTTTCATAAAAAGTTGCATGTTCTAAAATCTAAAATACAATCATCAGATATTACATTTTTTCAGTCGTAAAATATGAATTTAACTCAAGAGTAAAGTACCTTTATATTTGACAATATCGAAAATCGTTATAAAGAAAACTTAATCAGAACTAAAAACTGCGATCAAATATGCAACTACATCCATTTACATTGAAAAATTAGGTTTTGTTATTTTTTACTAATCTTTTTATTTTGAATGAACATTTATCTCTTGTGATTATGAAACACATAATAACTAATACTAGAAATAAGTAGAAATTTATTTTTCACCCATTCCACTGATGCCTCGACATATCCACCCTCTAGTTCAATACATAAATCATTTGTATGTCAGTGCATCCTAGATTACATGTAGCTACAGTTAAATTTGCATTGATATTGTAGACAAAAAAGAAAAAATAATTTTTTCAATGTAAATGGATGTAATTGCATATTTGAACGTACTTTTTAGTTTTGATCGAAAAAAATTAATATCTGATGATTGTATTTTAGATTTTAGAACATGCAGAACTTTTCATGAAGATAACTTTTTTCCTAAAATTAATAATAAAAAAGTTTTCCATATTATTCCAACTTGTATTGTATATACAAGTTTTATATTGTTTTTAATGAGTTTTCAATTTGGTGGGAAACGAAAGTAAGTTGTCTTATGTTCATGTTGACATTGAAAAGATGATAAACATTGATAATTACTGGGCATATTGCAGAAAATTGTCAAGTAATATATTGAATAAGGTGTTTTCGAATGATCATGAAATTGATATCGAAGAATGATGAAATTCATTGTTAATGGTAAACTCCAGCTGAGTAAAATGCCTCATATACTAATGCTCGGAATTGTATTCGAATTATTCAAATATTCAAGTATTTGAAAATCCATAATTTAAATACTTTGGAAAAAATATCATTTGATATTCAAATAGTCAAATATTAAGGTATTCAAATATCTAAATATTCAAATATTCAAATATCTGAATATTCGAATATCCAAATATCTGGATGATTAAAAATTTAAGGATCTGTGGTTTCCATATTCGGGGCAAGGATGAACATCGAAACGAACCCATCTGAAATATAAATCAGAGAAAATCCACAAAAAAAAAACTGCTTTGGATATTTTATTTCCGAAAGAGTACCAAGAAACATCAAATGAAGTAGACAATTATTTTTTTGAAACTATTCTACAAAAAAATTGATGTCCTTTGCAGTGGTGGAGAAATAATGAAGGTATCAAAATATGCGAAGCGGTATCTTTCAATATCAGCCACATCAGTTCCGTCTGAGACAGCATTTTCGAGAGCTGGTAATTTATTTTCAGCTAAAGAATCTTGCCTAAAGCCAGATAAGGTAAAAAAAAAATATTTTTTGAGTGGAAACTTATAAACTTTGATTTTGAATAAAAAATATTCTGCAACATTTTCAATTTATTTTACAATTTTCCTAATACCTATTGATCGTTGGCATCTATAAAATATAATATGAATATCCACATATCGAAATAGTTACACATATTTTCAATCAATCAAATATTAGAATATCTGAGTATTCGCATATCCAGATATCTGAATATCCAAATATTTGAATATTCAAATATTTGGATATTTGAATATTTGCAAATATTCAAATATTGGATAATTTGAATATTCAAATAGGATTATAAACAAATACTTGAATACTTGGATACGAAAAATTCCGACCCCTATTATATACCATATTAATTCCAAATAATATTTAAACAGGCTCATTTGGAATTCTAATTCAGTTTACTTTGATAATGGCTACTTCGTAGCTGAAAGGTCCTCTGTACAGTATTTTTAGTGTATAATAAGGGTGATTGTTTCTTATTTATAGTGTTACAGTGTAGCCACAGTTTGAACTCTTTTATAATTTATCATATACGCTAGTTGGATTACGAGATTAGGATGATGCAATGTATAAACGCCAACGAATTCTGCAGGTATAAACTAATTCATTGTCTATTATGTGTAACAAGAACACGAACTAAAGATGTGTACTGTATACAGAGCAACATTAATGTTCTTTGATTCTAATTTCGTCACGGTTCATTACTCTACAATGACACGCTATATACATTTTTTTATACCCTACCCTATCCAAGTACGGTTTTCATGACTGAGGTCATAACCCATTGTTTAGTTGAATGATGTTATACGATAAGCGTAGCTCATAAATTCGAAATAGTTTAACAAAGGGGCGTTTCGTTTTTGTTTGTGATATACACACGACATCGTTACATTAATTGTTCGAGTGTGTCCCGCTAGACAAGTTCAGCTGTTATCATAATACTCATTAGATAAAGTGTGTAGTTATTTAAAATCATGAATCCAACATGCATAGTGCATGCAGAGGTTTGTACAACGGAATCAGCTTGAACCAAATAGATCTCAAACAAAACAATCCTAAAGGCAATAGTTTTACATATGGAATGATGAATCTGTCTTTATGAGAGAGAAATATCACTAACTGATTCATTCGTCATGAAATCTACGAAACTATAAAGCCGACAGACTTGACATTGACAGGTATTTCCTTATACGAACTAAACACCCGCCAAAAAATGATTTTTTTGATATTCCACCCCCAAGGGGTAGAAGATAATCCATATCCATAAAGTGTGAAGTCTTTGACAGCTCATATAATTTTAAGATTGAACTTGTCTCTACTAGTTGAAAGTCCATTATTGCACATAAAAATAACACATGTTTCGCCGGACGGCATGATATTCGTCACAATTTGATTACGGGGACCAGGCAAGGTCTCAGGTAAATTTTAAGGGTGCCTGAAACTCGTCACACAGAGCTTTCTTTGGTAAAAGCAGAAAGGATGGGCGATCGTTGATCATTACGGCTAATTGAACATTTATTGATTATTAAGGCTGCTTGTTTCCAAACTTGTACTCGTTATATTTTTCGTGTTGTACGTGCCAACAAGTAATAGTTAACAATCTTTTCAAAATTTAAAATTTCGTTTGTGAAAAAAATTACACCCAAATAGTGTACGAAAAGTTTTCTAAACATCGATCATCAACTAATGTAACTGTTTGGAGGCGCTTCAAACCGCCTAAATGTAAGGTTTATGTGTATACCATTGGGGAATCGGGTAGTTTCGTTGTAACAACATAAAAAAAATCAACATTAGCTTTAAATGGTTTTCCCTCAGATTTTTCTTCAGAAACATGGACTTCCCGGAACTTGAAATGGGTCAAAGAAAATATGTACTATAAACGTCGCATAACATTGCCACTTTGCCTCGCTCTGCCAACGGACTTCACCGTTATCTACAAGAACATTCGTACAAAACGTCAAGAGAGAAAAATTTTGTTATGGGTAATGATTTCCGAAATGGAATTGTAATTTTCAGCTATTATATATTAATTTATTGTCAAACGGTATAGAGTAGAATCCTGTAGTCACAGCGCGTTCGGAATACTTTGGAACTTTCCGGCGCGTTTCCGTCAAATTCAAATTATCATATTTTTCTATTGCATTTTTTGACACTCTTTTGAATATAAACTTATGAGTTATTAATATATTAAATATTCCAATGAAATACTTATTGAACAAAAATTAATTACACTTAAAAGAATGTCGCTGTATTATATACGACAGCTCTAAATCATCCAATATACGCGACCATCATTCGGCTATGCCCAACGTATAGTGGCCTTGTTGTCTTCCTAGTACCATTCTATGCTTCTTCGCATCGAGGGATCCCCCAGATTGACTGTGGGACTTCCCCGCGCGGTTTGTAACAATTTCGTACTCCTAACAAATTAAAAAGAAAAAATATTTGATATATTATATATTCTAGGTTTAAAGTGTTTTCAAAATAGGTCAAAACCAACTTCTCATTAACATGAATGGAGCAGTTTTCTGTTAATTTTAGTAATTGAGATGCTTTGTAAACTTTCTGAAGAAAGTCGACACAGAATAATTGAGTAACGACGTTTTTTTGAATCAGATATCCCGACAATTCATCATATTTATTGTTTTGTGATGTTTTTATGTCACGATCATGATGATTAAATGAGTTTTATTATGTTTAAAATAGTAATTGCTTTAAATAATAGTTTTCGTCAAGGACGTTATATAATTTGAGGTATCAATGAAGTTCAAACATGATGTGATACGTTTTAATGGGATGACTAATCATATTAGAAAGCATTGGGGAATTGCCAACATTAATGGTGGTTTAGTATTTTACGAATCAAACAACAATAAAAACCACATCGACAGGATTGTGTTTACACAATTGTATGTGCCTTATGTCAGCTCAGTTGATATTCCGCAGAGATCTTATGTGTAACTTAAACTTATATGAGTATATTTACTTTTCTACAAAACGGGACGTGTCTACGATCATGACAGAATGATTCTTGGAAGCTATTACTATACGACCGGATACGTCATCTACAATAATTCTACGAATCACATCAGCATTCTCGAAATCGAGCTGAAATGTCGAAGAGATAATCGTAATAATGTATTTGCTCTTGGATCTGCCACTTATGTTTAGATTTAATTTAATGTAGACTCAATTATTGTTTATTTTACAAACTTTGCGATATTCATCACTTCATGTTTTAGAGTAAACGATACTCAAAAGTATACAAACACGTTTATATTATTCTTTATCTTCATAACATGAATGCTTATGACTTTATAATGATACGCCAATTCTAGTGCATTTAGTTTTTAGAAGTCAGTATTAACGAACATCATACGAGGATAAGGTGAAAAGTCCCTGCAAAATGAACCCAGAAATGATTTATTTGGTCAAAACTTATTTTATTTCTCAACATAATCTCCTTGTACCCGATACACTTCATCCAACGTTTTCCTAATTCTCGATTCCTTCCAAATAATGCAATTTCGACAATTCTTCACAATAGACGTTATTCATGCAAAATTGCGACTGTGGACCTGTGTGCCGGTGCGTTGTCCTGGTGAAAGAGCACTTTTTTCTTTGCCAAATGAGGCCTCTTTCGCTTCAAATCGGCGTCGAATCGATCCAACAGTGTATCCCCAAAAACTGTCGCTATGATGACTTTGATGGCCGGCCGTTAAATCTACTTTGGCCTTTGTCGGCTTCGATTCGCCAGGACAACTCCATTGTTTCTACTGCTCTTTGGTCTCTGGTGTATTATGATGGATTCATGTTCATCCACGGCTACGAAACAGCGCAAAAAGTCCTTCTTATCGCGCTTAAACATGGCCAAACACTCCTTTGAAGTAGTCGCACGGTCGCGCTTGTTGTCAACAGAGAGCAACTGCGCCACCCATCTGACATATAGCTTTCTCATATCCAAAAATTTATTCAAAATCTCGTGCCCTTCAACCAGAACGCAAGAAATAATGTTTCAAGAAGCGAAATTCACTTTTTTCCATGTTACAAAAATCTTCAAGGTTGCTTGCTTTCGATGGGTGTCAAATCAAAACTGAGTGATCTATCAATCTGAAAATTCTAATGCGTTCTAGTTAAAGATGGTACATCACAAAAGTCAGATGGGATTTCCAATTTTGGCGCCATCTGTTTTATTTTTCAGGTATTTTTCACCTTGCCGTCATAAGTATCACCATAACCTTATGCGAACTAATAAAAGTATGGGGTTCGGGATTTTGTTGATAATAAAAGTTATCGACAGATGTTCCAACTATTTTCCTCAATTTGGTAGGAATACCCATCGTTCATTTTATTCAAAAATGTGATCGAAATTAACATAACTTCAAAAGGAATATTTATGACAGTAAAAAATTTGCGGGAATAGGACAGCAAAAAAAGTCGTTGTTATCTGTTCAACGACGTTTCGACCATATATATTTTTTTGTCTTCTTCAGGCTAAAAATATAGTATACAGAAAAGAGTTGGCACTTTAACACTAAATTAGAGTATTATTCATAATATCATGTAATAACAATATTGTCCAGTTTACAATTTGAACGTTTGGGAAGACAACGTCTTTTTTGCTGTCTTATTCCCGATAATTTTTACTGTCGTACAAAGCAGAGACGATACCACGTAATGAAGAAATTTTTATTTATAGCAGTTGTACAAAAAATGTTGTTTGTATTTCGTTTGTGGAATTCATGTTTTGATGACAGATTAGAGTACATTTTGGGACAAAAACTAGCACTCATTTCACGCACTAAATACAAAAATAATTAATATCTACAGCTTGAGTCAAATCGACCGGGCATTGAAAGTTAATAAGTGCGATGAAGAATCGATGCAGGTGAAAATAGCATGTATAACCAACCTGAAACAAAATGGTCGTAACTGTTTTTTCTAAATAGAAATACCATAATCATAATACCAAGTGCTATTACTGCTATTTCTTACAAGATATCGCTGAATAGTAACCCATCTCTAATTCTTACTAACTAATAATTTGACATGCACACTCCCCTTTCCCTATGGCACAACACAACTTCCTATTCTGTTCATCTTATTAACAATACTATGCGTCTGGCTCTCTTACTCTCACATTAATCATATACACAGCTGTATCTGACTCAATATGTATAATAGTATTTAGTGACTGGCTTATCAAAGACAAAAGTTAGCTGAATTCAAAGCTAAGATTACGAAACAACGACAAATACTTGAAGAGTCAAATTGAGGAAAGGGTAAATTACAACCGATAATGAAATGGCTATTATTCTGCTTCAAATGTATGAAAATACTTCAGGTATTTCCCGGCCGAAAATAAACATCGAGAAGTATTCCAGTTCGCCCTAGGTATTTGTAATAATGGATTGTTTTCAATCGAAGATAAATCAAAATACAATGAATGATGTAATGAAATATCACATTATAAGGGTCTAACAATTATTCCTCTGTTGTTTCACTTATTATTCCGATTGTATTGCAGTTGACATTTCACAGAACGTTTATTTATTTTTTAAAGAATATTAACATTCTAGTACGACAAACAAATAATACAATTATGTATTATTTCATACACGGCCACGTAGTATTAATATTTCCATGTAGTCGCATGAACTGAAAAAAGAATAGCGTCCGCCTTAGCTGGATTTCGCCTCTATTTATCAGAAGACAATGGAAAGGAGGGAACGCGAAGAATCATTTTGTTAATAACGTACATATGGAAATAAGTAGATTGCAGGTTTGTTAACCTTTCAGATTCAATGACGCAACTCATTTTAACACGATGACAGAGTAAACCTCTGTGACCTGAACCTTGATGTTTAGTAGTTGAGTTTACGATAAAAGCCGTACACCCACACCCTTTGCAAGTATCACGTTGTTATTTGAATTTGTCTGTTACGTCGACAAATTAACATACAGAACGCCTCTCTACATCGATTTTGGAAAAGTAAACAATGTTACACAACATACAAACTGGTTCTAAAAATATTTTAGACTTGTGGTCGCTGCCACAGATTACTTATCCAATAGTGTGTAACTGTGTAGAACACAATTATAAGAACGTAGAAGACTGTGGAGTTTGGCAAGGATGTTTGACATGCGTTTAGGAAATTCAGCCAACTCATACTGGTTAACATGCCCGTTTATGAACATCATAAAAAACTTAATGAGGTTAAGGAGAGAATGCAATAATATAGAATCAAATACATAGGTATATTCAAAACATAAAATATTATGATAAAATGTGAAAAACAAAACACACGAACATTATTATTATTCTAGTGTAATCAAAAATATATTTAAAAAATAGGAATATATGTATTAATAATTATTGATAAGTACCTCTTTCTCCAGTGAAACAATTTACTTACATTTCAATTTGAATATATCCACAAGTTTAAAATGAGGAAATCTAGAATTAATTTCCAGAAGCCACGATGCGTATTTCGGCCACTAAGCTATCCTCGGTACCATTAAATAGTACCGAGGTGGCTCTAAAATAACAGAAGGAACAGAAATATATATATATAACAAAATCTATGCATTTCTATGAAAATAGTCAAGAGAGCAAAGTTGTAGTGCTTATCAACACTCATCATCTGGTTCAAACTAGATGGCGCTAGCGTTCTTAGAACGAACTTAAAATATACAATAGGACAAAACCTGCGTATTTTTATGCATATAGTCAGAGGCAATATTTTGAGTTCTATGACCGCTAGCGCCATCTAGTTTGGACCAGATTACGGGTATTTTTGACTACTATAACTTTGCTCCCTTGACTATTTTTATAAAAATGCATCGATTCGGCCCTATCTTCGAAAAACGCAAAAATTGCCATTTTCGCCACATTAAAATGGCCATATTTTGAGTTCTAAGAAAACTAGCGCCATCTAGTTTAAACCAGATAATGAGTGTTGATAAGCACTACAACTTTGCTTTCTTGACTATTTTCATAAAAATGCATAGATTTTGTTATATCTTCGAAAAACCCGGCGAAAAAATCGGCGATTTGCGGCATGTATCCGGTAGCTCAATTTGGAAAATACCCCCTTATACGGAGGGAATTTTGGAATTTTTTGGACCCAAATTTTTGCCAGGATGACTGTACTATATAGTAAAATGGGTCCAGTTCAATATAGAAAGGAATTTTCGTTCTCTCAGGAACTATCATAATTTGACCAAAATGTCGAGTTTTAATTGTTTTCGGATAATTTTTGCCTGCTGAGTACGATTTTATTGCTATTATGGTCTCTAAATGCATACATAAATTTTTGAATTGTTATAAACAAATTATTTATTAAAAAAAGAAAAAAGAAATTCGATATTCTTATTCATTTTTATATGCACACTCAGAACTTGAGTTTTTTAACAAAATTGATGAAATGTATTAAGTCTTAATATAATAAAAAAATATCATGCTCAAAAAAATAGTTTAATTCATATACACTGAGAAATAATTGGTTTTATTCCAACTTATCACGAATAATACTTCCGCGCAAAGAATATTTTTTTTCAAATCTAACATCAACGAATTTTAAATGAGAACCTAAGATGATATGAGAAAACGCAGGCAAGAAATCATCATCATGTCAGCCCCTCAAGGAGCCATCAATGCGGTTATCAGCTCCAAGGTAGTGTCAGAATGCTAAGTGAGCACAGAGCAAGGATAATACTATCCCATGGGTTCTGGGATACATGGGAGTCTAGAGTAATGAAAAATCAGACGAACTCGCAAAGAGTGTCCTGAGCCCTTCTGAGAGATAAGCACCAGCACATTAGTGGAAAAACTCAAGAAAGAGATCCCATTAAAATTAAATTCAGAATACCAACGGGAATGCCAACAGGGTACTGCCAGTAGAACACTTTCAGAAGAGCGGATTGGAGAGGAAAAATAGTGCAGATTCTGCGAAGAAGAGGTCTGATTCTTACCATCTATGAATGTGAAGATTTATTGATCTAAACTAACTCACGTCCCCACCCATCCAAAATAATCAGGAACTTATATAACTTCAAAACTTTGTTCTGAAAAACTTGAAGGGACAAATTATTGGGAATTGAATTTCATGCAATCAGCTGAGCTCCTTTAACTGTCTTGCTTTTAAATTTTTCAATATAGTGTGTGTCTTTGGATTCAGAATTATATTTGACCATAAAATTTCAAGATTTATTTCTGATGAGTCTAAGGTTTTCTCAAATGTTGTATCAGACAAGACATTACCTCTATTCTTGGTAAAATAGAATCTTCAATACGGATTCTAGCTGGTGAATGCTTATAAGGCTCCAATGAGGACATGAAGTGCTGTTCATTTTAGACAATCTAGTCTGTTTCTAGAATACTTTAGCTTTTGAGGCGTAATTCTCAATTCATCATCTTTTTCTGTTACCCTAGCTATCACACATATTTGTGTGATTGTAGAATCTATATCACCACTTTTCAGTATCCAAAAATGATATTGAGTGTGGCGAATTTATTTTAATTATTATAGTAAAACTTATACCCACTTTCTCACAGAATGTACTACCCTTCACAGCCCAAGAAACGACACCTCGGAGTATATCAAATAGAAGAGGGTTACTTACTTAACCTGAGGGTATCCTATATCCCGAACATCCCAAGAGCCACATAATTAGATAAACTGCTTTACTTGCAGGGACACCCTGAACGGCTCAGGAGGACACAATTGGTCGCTTAAGGTTGCAGAGTTTAGTTATCCCAAACGTATACAATATAATAGGACATTTTATTATTGATGTTGAGGGAACGATGAGGTTTCTTCATGATTATTCTTTATATTTATTGTGCAGATGGTAGTTGAACGGTTCATGTCCTGTTTGGTATCAGTTTTGAGCATCTTCCACCCTTGCTGAGACCAGTCTCCACTAATGTTCGGTCCAATCAGTGGTTTTAGACTGTGCAACCGTTCACTTGTTGCCAATCTTTCGAGTATTGTGATCTCACCCCGCAGTGGATCGTATCTTTGATGTTACCCTTCGAGATACCCACCGCCGGTTTGGGACCTATTAGGGGTTTTGCTGTTTTGTAAACTCAACGACTATTTCGTTTCCCCTTATTCCAGGGTTGCTGGGGACCCAGTATAGGGTGAGTCTCCTTTCGTCTTCGCTAAGGTTGTTTTGCGTGTTAGTAATCTCACACGACCTTGATGCTTTCATGCTACCCAGCGAAGCAAGAGCTGCTTTGCTGTTTGTACATATACCAGTATGGTTTTGCGTTCTTTCTTCAAGCGCGGTTATACCGATATTTGCGCTTGGAGAATAGTGGAGTATTCCTACCTTTGCTTGGGCGTTTGTGGTATAACTCTAGTCCCCCCTGTCTATGGTTGAACATGGCTCCATCAGTGAACCAGATTCCACCATTGGTTTGTGGTCCTGATTGGTTGTTGTTGAACGTTCTCGGATGCTCCAGGCCTGATTTGATCGTTTTGAGCTCTCTCTTCTTTTCCACCACACCACCGACGTATATGCCAACCTGGGTTAAGTATGGCTTTGCGGATTCGCATTATTGTGTTTGGACTGAGACCCCAATTATGGCAAATGACCAGAACCAGAAGGACCTATGCTTTATGTATCTTCCAAGAGCCTGTCAACTAAAATTTCTTTATGAGTGTATACCTCATTTAAGTATCATTAAACTGCCTTCTGCCAAACTACTACTCGATTCTTCAACGCTTATTCAAATTTTATAATAGTAACATCATATTGTCATTGGAATAATTACATGTTTATTGCATTTACCCCATACCCACCCCATCGCAACTTCAATCCAATTCAACATAAGTGTCATCTACTATCTCTATATAACGAAGTTAAATACAATTCAAGCGGTATTACATAAATAAGATTTTTGTAACTTTGAAGAGAAAATAATCTTTGAACAATGCTGATTGTTCCAACACGTAATTTCTCCAGACATCCAATTTAAATGAAGTGTAATCAATGGATTACTGACCTTCCTCACTTTGGTAAGCAGGTATATATTTATCAACTCTTGTACTAAAACGCATAAAATAGACTGCGATTCCACATCGATGACGTCACTTGAATCTTAAAATGTGAATTTCCGACACTTTTGATAAACTGAAGATAGATGTCAAAATTACCACCCAAAAACAATTCAGCTACTATTTTCAAAACTTTGAAGCGGTTTACATGTTAAAAATAGTCTTGATTGATTCAGACATGCGCTAAACGCGAAAATCCGAAAAAAAATTGTTCCCCGATTACAAACGATACTTCCTTTTACACAATATACTACGAATAGTGAGGGAAGTAAAAAATGGAGTCCCTCGATGATGATGATGTATAATTTTTGATTGAATTCGGCCTTATCGGAACGTCAATAATTATGATACGTTCAGTGAAGTTATTAGATTACAAATCCTCGATCCAAGAATAAAATGAAAATGGCGATTCGCAAATGATCTCACGTAATATAATATGGTTGAGTCACAAATATCACTCTACTGTTTATCAAATTATCTCAACTTTAGCAGCGCTATCTATGATAAAACGATAATCAAGTTTTGAAACTTGTTTATAGCATACTTTGTAATTAGTTTGCTAATAAGATAACCGACAGGCAACGTTCCATTCTTTACGAGTCTCTCACATTTATTGATTTTTTTCATCAGACCTGCATGACAACTTGAATGCCAATAATATACAGTAAATTCAATTTTATATCACACTATATTACGTGCATGTGGACAAGAAGAAAGTAAATACTATTTGTATTATTTTATGTAATAATATTTTCCGCAAGTAACCTGCTCAGATACTATAAGCTGCCCAAGCCATCTTAACCAACAGAAGGCTGTACATTCCACCTTGAATCACAGCTACCACACATATAATAGTAGGCATGGTTTATATAAAACAGGAAACAGTCACTAAGAAATTCTATACTAACCAAATACCCTCAACTGGTAGGACAATATGTTAATGAAGAAGTTATTCAATAAAAAACAACTACTCATAAACGAACCTTGTCTCAGTGAAGTTTGTCCAACTAACAAAGAAACTTACCCTGTTTTCTAAAAAGTAACAATTATAATAATTACATTATATGGGAAACCCTTATTCACTTTTGACATATAAAACTGTAGTTACCAATAGTTCCAATAAGAATTGAAATTGTAGAAGGAATAATTAAACTGTACCTAATGATGTTTATATTGCAAAATATAATGTTTTCCTGAACTTGCCGAGATGATCTTGATCTAACCAAAGAAAAAGCCAACAAACATGTTTGCAAATTCCACTTTAAATGCAGAAGGGATGAACCTCCCTAATATGGCTACGATTGATGACTACATGTCTGAAATTTTCTTTCGTCAGCACACAATCAGAAGTTTTATGTATCGAAAAGGTTATGGGGCCAGGCGAAAAAATGTGCCCCAAAATTAACACCAGTTCTTTGCAGGTTGTTCACTCTTTCATATAAACTTGATGTGTTTCCTTCCAGCTGGAAGACAGCTGGAGTCCAACCAATTCCAAATAAGGAAAGAAGACACTTCCTTATAATTTTAGACTCATTGCACTACTATCTCAGATCTCTACAACAATGGAGAAAAAAATCAATATCGAGCTCATCAAATATTCAGAGAATTCCAAAATCGACAATATGACATTCATTGCAGAACTCGTTGAAAAATATAGGGAATCTCTAGTGTAGCATTGGATAACTCCAAAGCATTTGTTCGAGGCTGGCACCAAGGTCTTCTTGGGAAACTTCCCGTCATATGGTTTGCCAGCCCAACTTTGTCGTTGTCTCTGAGATGGATTACTCCATGTGGTGAGTGTCGCAGTCTCCTCCGATACAATGACTTTCAACGAAGGTGTTCCACAGGGATCTATCTTGGCACAAACTTTGTTTCTGCTCCATATCAATGATCTGATGGAAATGACAACCTGTCCTGTCCACAGCTTTGCATGTGATGGTACACGTCGTACATGGATCTGCTTCCACAGCTTTGCGGATCCTCGTCTCCAGAGCATCTACATCACCGAATGAAGCCAGAAGCGCAAGGCAGAGAAAGATTTTTGAAATGGAGATCTGATGTCTAGTAGAGGTTAATGTACCCAAAACTCAGGCTTGTATTTTCTTCAGGAAGGTTTACACAATCCCTAATATGATCATTGATCATGTCATACACAGCTGTTCTTACAACACCCTTCCATGGAATGATCACGAGATCCATTGCAAAAATTGCTTCACAAAAGCTTGGTTTTCTGATCATGGCTACTTGGTAGCTGAACGGTTCTTAGTAGTTTAGTGGATAATGGTGATTATTTCGTACTCATATTAATTAATTAATTATACTGTATATACTCACTTGCCGAATTCGCCCATTCGCCGAAATAAATTTCGCGTACTGAGCAATCCGTAGTTGATCAAATGCTGAATTTAATATATTTAGGCAGATCATTTTTAGGTTTACATTTCGCCGACTATGCATTTTAGAAATGCGCACTTCCCCCGTTATGTTGCATCAACTACGTTTGCCACAAACTTCCACATAACCTACTAACCTAGTGCTCAAAAAAAATATATAAAAATGTATTTACCTAACCTGATAACAGATAACGCCACCGATTGGAGTTTTTAGCCAAAATATTAAAACGGAATGATCATTTGCCTAAATATTTATAGGTCTGGCATTTGAGCAAAAGGGAATTGTTCCGATTATTTTACTTTGCTCATATCGCGAACTGAGTATTTATTTCGGAGAATGGGAAAATTCGGCATGACTCTAACATCGTAATATACACAGTTTTGAAACTTTATAGTTTATTAATTCTACAGATGGTTGATCTGTGATTCAAAATCCGATTCTAAATATTCTCTTGCATTTTCATTTCTGATACCCGATATCTCTCATATGCTAGGTTCAATATAGAACGTTATCATTGGGTTTTGTTACTTTGGGAATATTTGCACGCTGCGACCTAATAGATCTATTGTGTCCCTTTCTGTGGCTGCGCCGTTCAGGATATCTCACCGGCTACAGCAGTTCTTCCAACCCTGTATATTTGGTACGCTCCGATGTGTCGTCTCCTTGGATTTTGTAAGGTAGTGCATTCTACGAGGATGTGGATAGAGGTTTCTTCCTTCTCTTCGCAGTAACTGCACTCTTCTTCTTCTACTAATCCGAGCTTCATCAGGTATCCTTTCAGCCGCCAGTGCCCTGTTAGGATTCCCGTTAGTAATCTGAATTTGTTTTTTCCTAGGTTGATGCCGTGTTAAGATCTCTTCTGATTAGTTTCCAGAAGTATCTCTGCCTTCACAGTCCCTGTAGTCCTATCCAGTGATGGGGTCTTTTGTTGTCTACTTCTTTCTTGAGTTGTTCCAGGATTGTGCTGGTGCTTATCTCGCAGATTGGTTCGGGTTCCAGAAATAGTGTTCTTGCTTAGTTCGTTTAATTTTTCTAAGCATCCTCAGACCATCTTGGAGCTGATTATGTGTGAACTCGCGTTGATGGATGCTTGATTATCCGACATAATGACTATTTGTTGTCTACGGAAGTCTTTCTCTATATTGAAGTAGACAAATTTTCCTATAGAGTGAATTTGCGCTTGGAAATTGCTCGGGATTTGCCTAAGCAGCCGGAGTATTCGGTTCCAGGCCCATATACTCCTATTTCAGTTCCTTCTGTTGCTTTAGAGCCATCATTGGATCATTTTATGGCTTTTCTACTGGGCCTTGGGATGGTGTTTTTGTTCCATTCGCTTTTGCGACTTAGCTTCGTGTAAAATGTTTATACTCTTATTTTGGGGCATGTCCCAGGTTTACTAATTTGCAGGGAGGGGTCCTTATTCCATATGTTGGCCTTATGGCCATACTCTCCACTATCATATGGAGGGGTGCGAGATTTAGGATTCCTTCTACAGCAGCCGTTGGGCATGTTTTCATTGCTCCTGTTATGCATACACGAACTAGTCTTTGGATTTTCGGGAATACCGGAAAATGGGCAAATTCTGTATAAGTTCAACATCATAATATACACAGTTGTGAACTCTTTATAGTTAATCAATTCTACAGATGGTTGATCTGTGATTAAAAATCCGATTCTAAAGATTCTCTTACATTTTCATTTCTGATACTCGATATGTCATATGGTATGTTAAATATAGAACGTTATCATTGGGTCTTAATCGACCAATTGTTATTTACAAAACAAGATTTTTCACATGCAGGTCGCGTTATTTGACACTCCCAACGTAATTATGCGACGATTTTCTTTAAATCGCATTCGTTATTCACCTCATAACTATATTCTTAAGAAGTTCTTTTATGAACTTGACACGAACATGTTGTACTTTACAATGCGTTTGTACAATGTACAATGCAGATTTCTTAATTTGAATTGCACTCGTGTCTTGACTGCAAAGTACCTTTGAATTTAAAAATCTGAGTAACTCATTCTAAAGAATTATTAGGTATGTCTTCCGAAATGTTTCATATTATGTAACGATCAAGTCTTTTCTTTTCACAGAATATCACATAAAACTACGGAACACACATTATTGAATATTCAAAGGTTAATAAACCACATATTTACACTGTTTCGATCAATTTTATGATTCAATTTAAATAAACACGTAGTAACGCAGTACCTCCAGAGTCAATATTAATTTACTATTTCGATGATAACAAACGGTTATTGCATTCGTAAAACATTGAGTATGCCTCTATGGTCATGTCTCCAAAATTTTAAACGCCTTCAATTTATCGTTTAAATTTTCCTTTATTAGTAGTATCACATATTCATTATGCTAATCTATTGAATAGGGCAACAAAACATAATATAATCAGTTTAATTATTGGTCAATTAATTTTATCTATTTCACTATTCGAAGGTAGTATTCAAATAAAGATTTAAAATTATTACCATCACTCCTTGCCTATTTCAACACCCCAAAAACCCCTAAAACCACCCCCAACAAATATTAATAATATGGATAATATGACGAATTTTATAATAAATCAGAGATTCTTGCTGGGTTTAAAATCGAAACGGCTCTTTTTAATTTTTTTTTATTTTGCCGGATGATCTTAGGAAGTTTTGGGGGGTTGAAATAGGCAAGGAGTGATGGCAATAATTTTAAATCTTCATTTGACCACTAATACAGTTATTTAACATGGTGTCATCATGTTACCTTGTAATCCGCAAGTTCTATCCACAAAATGGAAAAACGAAACATTTTTGGTCGAAATAATGGCCAATTACTCGGAAATGGACCGATAACTTTTGATGGCATAAGGTATGTTAACAATTGCCAACACCAATGAACATTTTCCACCAGGTTTGGGAGGGTTAACTTGCAGTCCATTTTAGGTTCAATTAGAACTGGTCAGCATGATAAACGGACACGATAAAAATGATGGCGCATGGTGGAAGTGTATAAGAATGGCATGCTTTTCAAATAACAGCTACTTGGAAAGGGTTAATCTCCAGTCAAAAAAAAAGCGGATGCTGTATCTCGAGATCTAGCAGCCGGTCTGTGAGATGAATTGGTCATTGAACCATCCTCTAACTATAAACCATAGTGCCATCGGGTTAATGTTCAGACCATCAATATAGCTCTGACTCCTAGACCATAATGACAAATATCTAGGTAATTTAGGAGGGATGAAAATGTATAAGCGAAAAGCAATTTATCTTCTATATACACTATTGATTCCAAATAGTATTTAAACAGGAACATTTTGATTAATAATTTAGTTTACTTGGTAGCTGGAAGGACCTCAGTACTTCAACAGTATTTTTCGTGGATAAGGGTGATTGTTTCTTATTTATAGTACATATAGCTAGTTAACGCCTTTGTAAGTTAGAAGCAGCACTTATTCCATGAAGAAGCAACTGTGTGGCGAAACGAGTTCTGTTTTCATTTACTTTTATAATTAATGTTTTTTTCGGAATTATCCATTTGTGATTTAATGAATTTCCAACAAGTAAAGACCAGTTCAATATTGAAATTATATGAACTGTACAAAACTTCACACTGGATTACCTTTTACCCTTTTTGAAAAAATCCTTTCTTAGCGGGTGCCTACGTCATATACAGAACCTACCTGTCAAATGTCAAGTCGGGCATTGATGCATTGCAGTTTCGGAAATTTCGTGATGATTGAGTCAGTCAGTAGCATTTCTCTTTTATGTTATATAGGATTCATCATTCCATATGTTAAAACTATTGCCTTTAGGATTGTTTTATTTGAAACCTATTTGGTTCAAGAAGATTCCGTTGTACAAACCTCCATGCACAATGTATGTTGGATTCATGATTTTAAATAGCTATACACACTTTATCTAATAGCATTATGATAACAGCTGAAATTGTCTAGCGGGGCACACTCGAACAATTAATGTAACGATGTCGTGTGTATCACAAACAAAAACGAAACGCCCCTTCGTTAAACTATTTCGAATTTATGAGCTTGCTTATCGTGTAACATCATTCAAACAATGGGTTATGACTTCAGTCATGAAAACCGTATTTGGATAGGGTAGGGTATAAAAAATGTAAATAGCATATCATTGTAGAGTAATGTACCGTGACGAAAATATTGTTCTGTATACAGTACTCATCTTTAATTCGTCATAATGGACAATGAATAATTAGTTTAGACCTGAATAATTCGTTGGCGCTTATACTCCCAATTTGGTAATCCAACTAGCGTATAAGATAAATAATAAGAGTTCAAACTGTGGCTACACTATAAGAAAAATACTGTGATTTGATATGACTCCAAAGTTAATAAGAAAATTACCAAGCAGCGGATTCTTGATTCATATACTTAAAACATCAACGTCGCGTTTCTGCGACGTGGACATCTTTAAATGAAATCAGTGCGATAGGGACGTGATGATACAATCAATTTTAAGAAATCCCGTTTTATACAGTGATACGTCTTCTGATGACGGTCGTGAAACCGAAACGTACGTCAAGACGAAAATAATAAGCATATGTGTTAGTGTGAGCTATTACCCGAGAATCTATGTTTAATTCATAATTCATTCAATATCTGAGAACGATGGATTATAAATACTTAAAAAGTCAATAAACCTCTTTTGTATACAATTTTAGAAGCTACAATTTTCCCCATGAGTATTTATCTCGAAAACATGATAGTTTTCGAGATAAAACTACAATTCATCTACTTTCATTCCCCAAAAAAATCCCAAAGCTCGAATAGAGGGACATCAAATTCAAGGTCTCCACAAAAATTCAGCTACGTCGAAAGTCAAAATCTAATCTTACTATGCTATGTTACCGGAATGAATAGTTTTTTTATATAGCTTCGTGTGAAATATTTGTTTAAAAAATGTAATAATCAACAATGTTTCCTGTGAAGCAAAACCATCTTCCTATGAAATAACTTGAACTTTTCGGGAGATAGCTTCGTATAAAATTCTATGGAATAAATGTATTAAGAAAATTCCGACAAGATTTTCTGTAGAGTAGAACTGTTTTCAATGAAATGTCTTGAATCATTCGCAATATTTCCGTAATTCAGCACGAGGAGGCTTATGAATAGACAGTCAAGCTTACATATGAAATATTTTTGGAATTACCTCCTATTTGAAAAGATATCTTAGAAACTTCGAACTTCCTAAGAATTATTCTATTGGAATTTTACTTTTTTGCCAAGCATCTCTATTACTTTGTTCTCATTGTTTTCTCCGTTTGATCTGCCTATTTCTAATATTGGTATTTATCCACACTTTCTCCTACCCTAAGCTTTTTTATTATTTTATTACAAAGAAGACTATTTATTATTCGTTTAATATTTAATACCAAGTGGGAGATTTATCTAAGAGACTTCGAGGACAACTTTGGCACCGCCGCTTTAGTCGAGTCGTGTTACTAAGGTTTGTCATTTCAAACCGGCGTACTGAAAATATAGAATTGAGGAAATTAATCTTTAATAGGATTCGCTCGGCAAACTGGCAATGGTTATTTTCTATTGCTACTCCTGTTCGCATCGATCTTCTGGAAGTTCAACTAGGATTGTGATATGGCCATTAAATGTAGGAAATAAAAACAGTGAGAAATGTAACGATTAATTCTCACTAACTTTTACACTACATTCTAAGAATTGACATTTTATTTGAAACCTACTTGTCAAACAATCTTGAGGATTGATTCAGTGTCTCAAGAGCACGACTATCATCTTCTGATGAAAACCAAACTGAACCACAAGCTTCCTCATACACTGTGTAAGTTCCTTATATCGAAAATGCCGAATTCAAACATTTTTGAAAAATATTATATTTTCATTCTGTTTTTTTACTTACTTAATCCTACCAGAGTACCATTTCGGGTGTAGAGTGTTTGATGGAGTTGGATTTTTGTGTTCTTTTTTACATATTCCTCATATTCGTGCTATGGCCTGAGTCTTATGCATTCCTTCATGTCTCTCTTGATGGCCGCCGATCGTACTTCATCTGACCATAGTCCAAAGGCCAACGGCTTTCTTTTATTTGTTCTCGCTTCGATCAACCATCACACCATTCTGCCCTTTGTCTTTCGTTTTATGTGTTATATGGGTGTTAGCTCCAAAATTTGTGTTATCTTCCTGATTTTAGCCATCTTTATTTTCGATCTTATGTTGGGATCTCAATTCTATTGCTGTCAATTTTTGTTCCGTTTGATCTGTCAAGTCTGTACCGTATGTACTTGTGTTTTAAACTTTTTTTCCCCGGAACGTATTTTTGATACTGTCAAATAGTCTTCCTTCTGCTATTATTCATTATTTTATTCCATCATCTTCTATTATTCCATCTTCTGATATTCTAGTAATTGAACGTTGTGTAACTTGTTCTAAATAGTCTTCTACTATGAGTGTTCAATTGTTCTGTTGTTTTTCCTATTATCAAGGTGTTTGATTTGTCGTTATTTATTTCCATTTTAATTCAGATTATCGTTAACTATTATCCTGTTCTTGCCTATCATGATCCGCGCACAGCTCTGTTATTTGTATATTTTCCATTTTCCAGTATCCTACCTCACATACGTTTTGGCCTCCTCCTTTGCTTCTTTAATCGTTTCGTCTACCACTAAAAAAATAGGTTAGATTTTTCTTGTTTGCCTCTCACGAAATTGGTTGTGTCTGTATAAACTCAAGAGTCCTCTCATTTGGGCTTCTGGTGTTGCTCTATTTCTTAGAGTTAACGTACGTTCCTTATTATTACCTTGTCGAATGCATTTTACAAGACTATATAGCAGCAGTGTTTCTTCTAAGTCTAAGGTTTCTCTAGCAGTCTGGAGTTTTATAACATAGTACTGATCTAGGTAATTTAGAAGGGATGGAAATGTGTAAACGGTAAAGCAATTTATTAAGTTCTTATTTATCTCCAGCTGAGGGTAGATTAGATTAGATTTGTATGGCGCTTATGGGCTAATGATCTCAACACCACGATCTTTGCAGATCTATTGTGTATGTCCTCTTGTTATGATTGAGTTCCCTGTCTAGACACGTTTTATTACTAGACTCCACAGGCCAGACCTCAGGTCCTCCATATAATGAGAGGGTTATGATTTTTCCATTCCTGTCGTTGAAAGCTTTAGCTTTGTTACGCCTTCGGAGTAGCACAGTATGTTGAGGTCTACTCGTCTTCTTGACAGAACCTACATAGGGTTGTATCTGCCAGACCGATGTTGTTCGTGTGTTTGTTGAGTTTACAATGCCCTGTCAGGAGCCCAACCATGATTCTAGTTGATCTTCTATTCTGGCTTAGTACGTACTCCGTAAATTTTGGCGATGATTTTTTAATGAACTCTTCGGCCTGTCTCATCCCCGGCGCCTTGTTCCACCATTTTCGAGATTGATTTTTCAACCAAGTAGTGTTTTATGATTTGAGCAACGCTTTCGCTATACCACATAAGGGTTCAGGATCAATTAGAGCCCTACGTGCTCCTTCTCAAGCCAGTGCATCAGCCTCTTCGTTGCCTTTGTAGCCTGAGTGACCTGGTACCCAGACTAAAGAGGACTGCCCAAAGCTTCTAAGCAGTCCCAGATAAGTTTGAAATTAACCTGTAAGGAACGGAATGCTTTTATAGCCTCTTAGCTGTCAGAGTATATGAAGATGGTTTTTCCCTGCAACTCTTACCTTAATAACTCTTCTGCACAGTGATGTATTGCAGCAACTTCTGCCTGGAATACCGTCACGTATTTGCCCAAACTCAGTGAGATTCTTGTCTTTGATTTGGCTATATATAAACATTCCTGCTCCTGCACCTTCCTCGGTTTTTGAGCCGTTTGTGTAACATGCCATTTCTGCATTTATTGGAGGTCTTCCATTCCATGCCTCTCTGCCTGTTAACTATTTTGAAGCTATACTTGGGAAGCATCCATCTGATGGCATCCCCACTATGAGGTCGGTTTCCAACTCATTGTATAGCTCGTCGTACATCTTACAATCTTACAGTCTACTGATGACTGACCTGGGTTCGCCTTGTATATAAATGTGAAGTGGCGCGGTATGTTCAGGAAAACTTCTAAAGAGGCTGTTGGGGTTGTTCTCATAGCATCCGTGGTAGTCAGGCAAGCTTGCCATTGAATACTCCTCAGCCTTCGGATCGCCCTCATCTGAGGGTAACCCCTTGTTTGCATTATTAAGCCCAAAAAGTATTCAAAGAGACACATTTTGTTTACTCTGATGATGGCTACTTGGTATCTGAACGCAACCCAGTACTGTAATAGTATTTTTAGTGAATGAGGATTATTGTTTCCTCTTTATTAATAAAATAATAAATTTGACTCGATTTTTGTGTTACGGAAAATATACGTTTCAAACATATTTCCAAAATTTTAAAGGATGAATATCAGGGACCCAAGTATTTGCGAGCCTAGGGCCATATTTATATTCCGGCCTAAACAGTAACCCAACAACCTTGAGGAAAACTTTCAGATCTAATCAATCGCTGTTTGAATTTCACTAATCGTAGGAGCATTTTTGATGTACCCTCTCTACTTAAGGAAATGTTTTGATGTTTTTAATGGTCGTTTGAGATATTAAATTATTCTATTACTTCTTACATTAATGGTAACGGTTTGTTATAATTGCACATTTAATAAGTACTGTATGCCTTCGGTATGAAGGTTTATCTGTTCGTAACTTCGTAATAACACACAACGCATTAATTTTCCTATTAACAACTTTGACTAACATCTGTTTCATTTGCAATGATCTGAACCGCTTCGAGAATCCACTATAGCGGATTAATGCGATATTTGTATTTGAGATAGCACACTTATTTTCGTTACACATATAGTCGATTGGTATACACGAGATAGAAGAGTATTTATGATCAAGATAAGAAGAAATGGTATAGAATGATAGTTTCATAACTGCACATGGTATTTGAAAATTTATCTCCGTTACAATGGACTCCATACAAGAACATGCCGCTTCACAAAATTTATCTCGCACATATTTTATGGTATCTAATGCTATTCTTGGATATTTATCTTCCAACGTTTAAATACGTAATCTTTATGATCTCATTTCACGACCATACTTATTTCATATTTTACCAAACGTTCTTAAATCTCACTGTCTTCATAAGTATAGTTCTTTGAACATAAAATGTACAGAAAATGAATACAGCGTTTGAGGTTTCACATTGTCGATTTTTGTTTTGTCGAATTGATTCAATTTGGACGTTCTTGCTGTCTCGCTTATCTTCAAATTGTTCACCTCCGAGTCATATTTCCTAATAACGTATTGATAACTATGTACTTTTTTAATGGATCAGGAAAACCGTGCCAACTAAAACTAATGAATTCCGTTTGGCCGCTTAGGGTTATAGTAGAATGACGAACCTTGCTTTCCATATTTGAACACCTAGTATATAGTACATTCAAAATGGAATCAATCTAATTTGAAAGACTCAACATTTCCGATGTGAAGGAGATTTGCTAGAGTGCGTAATTCCAACTTTATTTGTATTAGGTGGCAAATGAACCTCTATGATTTTTAGTGTAATGTTAATCACCGTTACGATAATGACCCATGTGTGCCACCGCCTCATACTTCGGTTCAACCGTGGATTTAAGCCAGTGTCAGTTTTGCTGAATTACATACAACTTTGTTATTATTTTGTTTTAAAATTATTTACGCACTCAACGGGCGACTACAGAACAAAATGCATTGGTCCTTCGAGCCGGATGGTGAACCGCATTCCCAATATCCATTATTTGGATAAGGGGCAAATGTACCTCTATACTTATTAAATTGATTTCAATTACGGTTCCGATAACAACCGATTTGTGGCTTCGGTTTCCGACGTAGATTAAAATCAGCGTCTTTTGCAGCGCACTCATAGGGTGACGAAACAACAATAAACAGTATAAAATGTACGATATGTATATCTAATTTAGAAAATCCACCATCGTATTTCGAATTCATATAGTATAATAGGGTCATTCACGGTGGATAGACTTTAGACGTTTACGGAGAACTAGTTATATAAGTGACTGTCTCTTTGAAAAATATGTTCTATATCTAATGTTATATGTGAATCCTAGTCATAATTAACCCAAGTTCCAAGGCTTTTTAACCTGAATGCAATATAATTTTTAGAAAAGTTCTTTTTTCAAATGTTGAACTGTCCCTATATCTATCTTCAATAGTTATTGCCTTTGAAAAAAATAACTAGAAATGCGTTACCTCTTGGAGAATAGATAAATAGTGTACGTGGCAAAGTTGTAACGAAGCTTAAATTTTGGAAATATCGTTTATTTTAGATCGGACAGTAAATACGGATATTACACGTAAATTCCGTTTGAACAGTTCATAATTTCAATAGATATGCGTGAATTCCGAATGTGTCTTCCGTGATTGTCAGTTTTCTAAATTTCCGCAATTTTGAATAAGTTTAATTATTCAAATAGATGAATCTAATTCATGCCTGTTTAAAATTTGCATTCATTCCGATAAAACATGTTACAAAAACAGTGGTCTGGCAAGTTGTTCGGGACATAAGTAAAAAACCCTCGGCACAAAATAAGGAATTGGTGGAGCAGACCTGTCCAGAACCTCGGAAAACATATAAAAGCCGTGACATACAAAAGATCGCTCTTTTTTGTGATTTTGAATGTCAATAAGTACAGTTGCTCTTTTGTGCTGTCTTTGGTGATTTCGATTTAGAATCAGTACCGTTGCTCTTTTGTGATTTTGATTTTCAAATAGTACCGTTGAAGTGAGATTAAAATAAGAATCGAAGTGAATTAATTATCCGAGTTAAAGTCAGATTTAAACTGTGAATTAACAATAGTGTTCCGCTTAAGTGAATTGTTTCATAAGGTAAATGATAGCTAAATAGTTTATACTTTGGGCATTACGATATATCTTCCGATCCGACCGAAATTTTAACCGTTTAATATATCGTAATGTGATTTGAACATTTCACGTATTATTGCTATCTGAAAATATTTACCGAATACCGCTCATTACGCTAGGAACTGCTTGATTTGTATTTTCCGCAAATTGATAATTCTGAATCATTTATCAACCGATTCCGTACCGCTGAATTGAATTTAAATACCGAACACATCGTAAAGTAGATATGTTGAAAGAGTTTTCATATACCGCTTGAGCTTCATTACATTTTCCATCTGGGTGAAATTTTGTGAAATTAATACCGTTCAATTGCATTTATATTGATTATTCCGAAAGTGTACTTATAATAATCATTACATATTTTAATATTTGGAATTCCCTGTTTTATTAAATTATTTCTGCTCCATCTTCAAACGAGCTAAGTTTTAACCTGGTATCAATTGTAACTAAAGCCTACAATTTTGATACTTTTTTCTGCCCAATGGACTCTGGTTATACTTCACTGTAGCTACCCTAGGGACAAGGCTATCTATAGATAGCATAGTGACACTCCTTGTGGTGAAGACCCTGGCAGAAGTCTTCATAAAGGAGTAAACCTTTAGAGAATCTGGCGCCCGAGGATTTGAAATCAACACTTTACCGAAAAGTCGCAAGGACAAGTCATAAAGTTATTCTTCTCAACTCATCTGATTTTTATATTATAATTGTTTCATATTCTATAAGACACTCTTCGCATTTGTCTAAAAATAATTTGATAAATTATTTATTTCATTATCTTTACACAACTAAATGATATACAAATTAATAATGTTTTTAAGAAAATGAACAAAAACAAATTTTCCGTTACTGGGAATCGAACCCTGGTTTACTCAGTGGGAGCCGGGTAACCTAGCCCCTAGACCACATCGCCGTTTGTTATAAACTGTTAAATTACGATGTAAACTCAAGTTTACTTCAATAATTGTTTTTGTTGTTGTAGGTGATCGATTTTGCTGCAATTTAGGTTCAAGCAGTTTTAAATTAACTCAAATTTACTGCAAAAGTTGTGAATCGATTCAATGTATACTTTGGGAGTTACGATTTTTTTACTTTTCAACCTTTCAGAAAAGGGTGTGTTTATTACACGATTTCCCTGAAAAACAATAGGGTTTGTCTTCGAAAAGCAAGCAATTTTTTGTTAAAATTTGAATAAGATAGGACTTTTCTTTTTTCAGTTATCGTGTAGTCAAATTTCATGAGGGACATCCCGACAGACGGATTTTTTCCGACTTCATCGCGATAAACAACATATACTTTAATTTTTCGAGCCGCCTATGGAAGCAATTCTGTTATAAGAGTTATTGATATTCTGTACCTTGACGTTTCCTAAGTTTCGTTTATTTTGAGGTGTCAATTCAATAAGAGATATGGAAGCAAACTGCTATTCGAATTCGATGCTTATGAATTTATTTATTTTAAATGGGCAATATGTGTATCTGCAAGCTTCAATAATATTGTCTCTTTGCTGCAGAGAATTAAGTCCATAACAGAATTAGAACTCGCCGCACCTAAGATTTAATAATTGTAGGATACAAAGCCTTAGCACTTTGGTTAATTGTCAATAAAAAGATATTAAATAGGCATATGAAATTTTTCGAGCAAGGTTATTCAGAAACACATAGAATTCAAATATAATACTAGATACAGGATGTTACATTTAAAAGTATTTGCTAAGTTCTAATAGAAGCGGCAACACTGCACGTCAGAAAATGTAAAAAACATCAGTTCTCCGTAAACGGCTAATAGTCCATCCACCAAGAATGATCCTGTATATGAAAACAATTTTATAGGAAATCAAACTAAATGGTCCGATAAAAGTAAATGTGTTTATCGATAGCAAACATTGTCTGAACTTGTAGGTAAATTGTCATATCACCGAAACTAATGTTAATACTTCAATCCCTGAGGAGTATTATGCTGTTAACATTAGGTATCTCTAATGATCGAAAGATCGAAACATTAAAATTGTGAAACTGTCTTTCTTAATATTTCCATTTTAATATTTCACTGTCAATGTGTTAGTTAGTACTAATGCGCGAGTCAATATTTTCTGTTTGCCTTGTGCTCTATTCTATATACACAGTAGAATGTTATTATATCCTATCTTAAATCAACTAGATATTGTGCTTTAACCTTCACAAACTATTATTTACCACGTTTCACATTTTTATACTAAATGGAAGTGTCAGGATTTTCCTTCCAGTTTAATTGTTCTCATCCATTCCAGTCCAATTTTTGTTGTCACAAAGCGGGAATAATCACATCAATTTTATCTTGTTACAGGAATGCAGGAACGAATGCCTAGTGTGTCTCCAGCCGATACTGGATGTTCGATGGAGAGCCCCGCGCCGGATCAACAAGATCCGCATAGTTCTGAAGAAGAACTAGAAGTAATTAATAGGAATAAAGACGAAAGGTGTAATCAGCCACTTAGGGCGGCATCAGTATGTTTAGCGGAAAAAAGAAAATGGTCTCAAGTAAGTGGCACGCACGTTGGAAGATACAGTCCCGAAAACGTAGAAAATATGTCACATTATAGCAACCTCAGTCCTTCCCATCCATGTTCCCCGTACCAGAAGTTCTATGGTGAAGATGGTGGACAACATTCTGGTTCATCAGATGATGAGGTAGATATAGTTGCAACATTTTGATATACTAGTTTACTCTTTAGATATAGCGTTTGTACATTGGGAATTCTATTTCTCGTTATCGTAACTCAACATGGGAAAATTATTTCTGGAGGCACCATACTGAGCACACTGAGCATTGAGTGAGTGCGCAATTTCTGTCTATCGAACGTATATTCAGCAATATTCCGAAGCGATCTTATAGAAACATTAAAGATATATTTACATAGAGATCGTACAAGATAGAGTACTCGAGTTATACAGAGGTGTACAGGCAATCAAAAGTGCGAGCGAAAATCGACAAAGATGGAGATAAATGGGTGTTCTATTCATAGCGTGACTATCAAGTATTATCTAAAGATGGTGTATCAAAGTATAACCGTACTTCTATCGCGAGTTACTGTCAGTGAAGTGAGTGTCAGCGCGTATAACATATTATCAGATACAAACCACTATAGCGCTTCTCTTGTTTCCCTTGTAAAACAATGCAATGCATCTGGCTCGCTCTAACTCACTAGGCCCATATACACCGCTGATATAAACTTAACCTGTATATGCGCGTGATCCCTGCCATGACGGCGCGTCTATACTTCTCCATAGCAAAGTCCAGTGGTGAGGATCACGCACCGCTCTGTAACGCAGTCAAGAATTTTACAACTCGAATACTCTATCCATAAGATCTCTATGAATGTTTGATGTTCCCAACAAAATCGTGATTGACAATCACGGATGCACTTTCATTAATTTCAATCCGCTAATCCACTCTGCCCATATGAATATGACACAAACTGTTACTTATTCAGGATGCAGCGGAAATGTAGGCGTGGCATGTGGATTTTGTTGTCCCTATATCCCAGAGTTCGGTTTGTTGAAGTGCTGTTAAGGTGTAAGTACGTTTTTAAAGTCAATGTCAATACTTCTACGAGAAATCTGCTGGATATGAGATGAGTCACCGATTACTTATATTCTGAGCCGCTAAAAATCATTTACGGTAAAAAAGAAATTCACATTTGAATATCAATATTTTGACAGCGGCATCCTCAAAAAAAGCTATATACCAAGATGTAATTCCATAAAAACTGTAGGCGGCAATTGTACTCTCGCCAGTTTGAGGTAATAAATACTAATCCCTGATATAATCTCAACCGGTCCAAAATTCAAAGCAGAAATCTTAAAATGTAATCTCGACCGCTTATTATCCGTCAGGTAAAACTCATAACACCCTTCCCCCTGATCGTTCAAAAAGATTTTAAGGGTTTGGTTGTTTGGTTATTAACATTTGAAAGATGATTTCCCGTGGTCAAAATGTATAACAACCCTCAAGAATATAGTGATGTTTTTGTATTTATATTATCTTCTATTCCACCCGCAAATGAGATAATAATTATTTTCGCTGATTATTTAATTGAGAACTACGTTACAAAGCGAATATGTCGGCAAGTGCTACACTAACTTGAACAATTAAATTAGTGTGTATTGTTCTATATTCATTATTATTTTGATTAATTTTCAAAACGGAATGTATGTGACATTGAAAATCACTAGTGAGCTTTATAAACCTAGCATCAAAACTAGAAAAAAGGAAGAATAATTTTTGCAACGATAGAATTTCCACTTTGGAATATCTTAAGTGAAAATTATTACAGTTAATTTTTAAATTGAATTACCACTTTCTTTAATAAAAGAGTTCACACTGTAGATACACTATAACACTATGAATGAGAAACAATCACGCTTATCCACTAAAAATACTGTTATAGTACTGAGGGCTTTTCAGCTAAAGTACTGAGGACTTTCAGCTGTCCTTTCATGATTGTTACTCGGTAGCTGAAAAGTCTTCAGTACTTTAACAGTATTTTTAATACATAAGGGCGTGTTCAATTTGAATTTCCACTACAAGGCCAAAATTACATAATATATTTTGACCGTGCCTTTCCGTTCAGGGATTAAAATATTTCAAGCGTCAAGCATCTGTCTGTAATTATGGATATTATGGGCATTGGGATCGTTATGATTTTTCAGGAAATGTATGATAATATTCTTGATATATCTGTGTTCAATCTGTTCCGAAATTGGTACTGGTTCTAATATATTGAGTATGTACCCTTTCAGCTCGTCATTGCAAACTATCAGGGCTCTAGGTAATAATATAATTAAGTTCTAATAGGTATAATAGAGTAACTTGAATATTGTTTCTATATCAGTTAACTTATCAAGTTAGTATTCTTGAAATCGTACCCTAAAATTACGCCCGGTCTGACTCATGTATACGACAAGCCTATCATTAAATTTTAGCTTATGAACAAGTTCAAATTTATATTTAAATGAAGTTCTGTAGGCGGCTCTTGATTATCATAGATCCACAAAAAGATGTTTGTATAATGCAATAAGAAGGAAACGTATCAAAATACTTCTATTTCACACAACATCAAAGTTATGAGTGTTGTTTCAACATATTGCTCCCTCCATATCTTTGACAATAGTAATCTATAACGAGTTAAAAACAATAGTTCCTCTTCTAATCAGTTCATTTTTGAACGAAACTCATTCATTGTACGATTCTTCCATTCATTTTAGGAGGACAAATTCAAAACCAAGAATTGTTCATAGAATTGCCACCTTAATGCTATATGTTAGTGTTTTTTAGGCTAGCATAGTAAAGACTGTTCTTGGTTTGATTGGATTTCTGATGGACAGCTCTGACACTAGTTATCATAGGTCAAAGCTGTAAAGTTATTTTTATTATGTAATGTTTGCCATTTCATCAAGCAAAGATTAAAGTTACGGCAACGTATGCAAGTTGTGTAGAATTAATATGAACGTAATAGTTCCGTTTGCAAAATAAATCGATGCGACCATATTAGGATCGACATAATCGTCCCATCCGAACACATAATTTCGTCCCTCGTTTATGCTACTTAGCTCACCCTGTGAGTCGAAAAATAGTTGGTAGAAGAAAATATCGCTGCTGTCGAGCAAAGTATCGAAGAAGATCTAAATATCTGGATTCTGATTTATCATTTGCGTCGTGTGTTTGGCGAATGGACAGCAATGAGCCTCATTGCTTTCATCAAGCAAAATAGTCGCATAATTCACAAACGATTCTTTAGAAGCAATTAGAACCTGAAAATACACTGGTTGGGGTGCTCCATGAGCGTGGAGAACTCATCGAGCTTCACTCGCTGAAAAATGGTCAGCGTGTTATCGTCAAAGACAAGAGACTCTTTCGTCCCCTCAATTGGGTGGCATGAATATGGAGGAGAAGTAGTTCCAACGTGGTTTTTGCACTAATGCAGATACTCACTTTTGGCATTATTGATTACGAAATGAATGTATGATCAGTTTCCATAAAAAAAATACCGAAAGCTCCTTTAAAGCTATCAAAGTACATCAGCGTTTGACAGTGACAATTTCTAGAATTAATTTCCAGTTGCCAGGTTGAATTCTGAATATTCTGTATAATGTTGTGCGATTTGTAAAAAGGATATTTGTTGCACTCAGCATGGTTGCAAACTTCATGTTTCGTGCAACAAATAGAAACGTTTTGCACTAGTCACACAAATAACTATATTGGGGGAAACGGTCAGCGATAAAGATATATCTCTAAATGAACATGTCAATTGGCCATAACCCTGGATTATTTTCTGTGGAGATATGTTAAGTATTTTGGTGTATGCAAATAAAGCAGCCGCATTGTTATCCCAGATGGAGGCTAACATAATGTTATTGGCGAAATCTGGGGATCAATACATAAAAAAAAGGTTGAAAAATTGGACATCCAGGATGTGCTGCATAGACAATCGTGGGGGTGACATGCCGGAAATGATAATATTGAAACGATAAATGACCTAAGATTTTCTATGAAATAAAGTCAAGAGGTTCATTTGCTCAAATTTTATATGTTTTATTTCAATCTCTATCAAGTTCTATTACATTAAAGAACAAACCTTACACGTTTCCTCTCTGTAAATCTAAGATACATGTACAACGAACCAGTGGCAGAGAGGTGATGACATTAAGTGCATCATTACCCAGAGAGCTATGCATGTATTGACCGATTTTCTCTTCTAAGGCAATAGATGAAATGGTTTTAGTTTTTGCAGTTATTCAACCTATAGCGCTATATAGTACACAGAAGACTCGTCAATATTGGAGCCCACTGACAGGTAACGCCAAATGTACAAAAATAATACTGAGCCCGTCATTTTTTTAAATTTCTACTGGACAGTTGTGCAAACGCATAGGAAAGTGGATGTCAGTGGGCTACAATATGGCGGATGCTTTTATCTGCAGCTGTAATTCAACCTAAGCCTCTTTTGCGTGCAGTGAATGAGAACTACATACTATCGTCCAACATCAAACGAACGCATACATAGAATTTTCAAAACGAAATTATCGTTGCCGAAGTTGGACGAACGGTAAGACATCACTTACAGGTACCGAAGATAGATTTTAATGAAGAAGATGTGTGGACCACCTTAGTCATGTTGAGTTTTATTGTTAAATGGGACTTTTCGGAATCGCAACCAAGCCTACTTCGCAAGTTTTTTTTACAATTTGTGTATGAAAA
Organism: Endomychus coccineus; assembly: GCA_958510875.1. Taxonomy (NCBI): domain Eukaryota; kingdom Metazoa; phylum Arthropoda; class Insecta; order Coleoptera; family Endomychidae; genus Endomychus; species Endomychus coccineus. Next base: position 179,870,538 of record OY294068.1, on the reverse strand, counting down.
GCATGAGAGACGTTTCTCCAAGCTGAAACTGATAAAAAAAATACTTGCACTCAAGTATGAGCAGGTTGACAAATCCCGCAATTCTTTCTAAATGCATACACTAATAATAAAATAGTTTTTAAATAATGGTAATGAAATATTTAAAACAATAAAAGCTAGAAAGCTTTTTGTTTTAATTATAGCTGATTACTGAAAACTGTAGGGCGGGCGACTGGGGGTGGACGCTGTAAGGGTGTACATTGCAATTCCGCCCCAGGTGTCACCTTCTTAATCCGACACTGTAAAGAGCTATTGTATTATGAAATGTTTATGAAAATATGTCAGTGAAGGTGAAATTCTATTGTTTAAATCGATTTACAGGTACATAATCTATTGGCGAGTATGTCGACGCCTGTACAGTTTCGAACGTCGCCCCCTTTGGAAGCAGTAAAACCGGGTAGACGGACGCCCCTGAACAAGATGAGTTCCATGAGTCCTCCGGCTAAACTATTACATTATGAATTGTCCCCTAGGAAACGATCCAGACATACGAGGCACGCGCACGTTCAACGGCCGTATCTGGATTTTGAGAAAATGCAGCAGGTAATAATTTCATATTGTATTTCAGTGGAACTTCTTCAATATCTGATACGGCCATGTTTTCATTTCATCTACAAGGAAATTGAAAACGAATACGCCTAAAAGTTTGCATTGTGATTACAATTCCAATGAATTAATTAAAGACGATTAAATTCATTTCATTCCGAATAAAATTATATGCCCTGCTAGATTTTTCAGTATATATACCAATATTCAAGCTTTTCTAGTGTAGGAGTCATCTCCTCATCTATTGTGTTAAGCTGCCCAATCTTAAATACTAAGATAAGTTTAGTAATTTAGAAGGATGGAACAAATTCAAAGTATTTTAAATTTTAGACAATGACATTTCATTTTTAGTTCCCTCACTATACGTAGTACAAAGTATTGCAATCTGTCTAAAAAACTACGTTTTGAGCGTATATTTAACCTGCAGAAATGCCCGAAACTTTTAAGATTCAAATGACGTCATCGATGTGACAGTACAGTATATTTCATGTGTCAGTATGAAACGAGATTATACTGGTGTCCCACGACGTTTCGAAAATTTATTTATTTTGAAGTCATCAAATGATAAATATTAAATTCGGAAATTATACCGAGTGAAAAATGATGCTTGTACGAGAGCAAGGTTAAAAGTTCTTGAAAAATAAAACAGATGGCACCACAATCGAAAATCCCATGTGACATTTGTGATGTACCATCACAAATTTTACGTTTTATAACGTGCCCTTGCGGCTTTTCGGTAACAGAGTAATTCTTCTCGGCGGCTATTAATGTTCGGCTAGCGTAGGCAATGATTCGGTCGGCTCCCTCAATATTCTGTGTTAATGCCGCAGCAATTCCCACATCCGAAGCATCGGTTTGTAAAACAAATGGCCGGTTGAAGTCAGGACAAGCCAACACAGGAGCACTGGTCAACATATCTTTCAATTTGTTGAACGCGACTTGCTGCTCCTCTCCCCAACTCCAACGTCGATGTTTCCTTAATAAGGCGGTCAACGGACTGATAATTTTCGAAAACGACGGTATAAAACGGCGGTACCACGAAGCTATTCCAAAGAAACGCCGGAGTGCCCTCACTGTAGACGGGCTTGGAATCTGCTGGATAGCTTCGATTTTCTCAGGGTCGGTATGAATACCCTCGGCGGTGACTACATGGCCTAGATACTTTATCGACGTGCGGCAGAACTGGCATTTTTCCGGGTTTATCTTGAGATTAGCTTTCCTTAATCGGCGGAAAACCTCTCTTAAATTCGTGAGATGTTCCTCGAACGTCTCTCCCAGAACAATTATGTCGTCCAAAATGTGCTGCCATTTCCTCCATACTGGTAGGCGCAGGCTGCGGCACCTTAGGTATAGCACCTGTATACCCAGGGAACTCCATATTATCCAATCCAATTCAAAATCAAAATTTTCAACCCCAAAAATAAATTATTTTTCTCAGTGGTAGGTAACGGAAGAGGGTGCGGTAAACAAAACCAGTCCACACCTTCCTTCCAATAAGGCAGAAGCAATCAAATCACTTGCCCCAATTTGGGCAACGTACCTTTGATTTCGGGAGGTAACTCCAAAACGGTTGGGCCAATCCGCCCAAAAATGTTACCAACGGCTTCCTTGGTATCGATTTACTTGGAAAGGAGCTATGACTTGCCCAATCCGGGTTACGATTTACTGGGAAAATCAAAGGGCAAAAATCAAAATTTGGGCAAAACACTGAGGTGTAGTTAACAATTCTACACCTCACGGAACAATCGATTTTTCAGTCAGATTTTCTGTTAAGAACTTGATGTTTCCCCTGAAACGGGGAGGCGGATCGAAAAACTTATTTCACCAAACAAACTTGGTGAGCACGGGGAACAAGTTTCCGTCGAAACTTTTCCAAATTTCCAAAATTCAAAAACAAACTCCTGGGAATGTTTCGAAAACGTATTCGAAACGTCGGGGTCTTGAAGCTTGTTTTTCTGTCACACTATATCTGAAATTTCATTCAAAACGGACTACCGGTTCAATTGCAATAAATTATTCAACATTTAATTTTTCGGAATCAAAATAAACAAAATTCCCTCTCGATCAATTTTCAAAAGTCCCTGCTCGTGAACGCATTAAAATTTTCAGACGTTATGTCATTGAGTTCTGTTTTGACAACCATCGTAAGCAAGCAACCTTGAACATTTTTATAAACATGGAAAAAACTGAATTTCGCGTCGTGGAATAGTAGTTTTTTTAAAACCGGCCAGAAATTAGTACTTTCCGGTTTATTTTTAGGTCAGAAAATCTCATTTTGTCGGACCGAGCCAGAAAATTATTGTGATAGTCCGGTAAAAGCTTTTACTGGACTCATTTTTATTTACTTTCCGGCCTATCTAATGAAAAAAATAATAAAATAGTTAGTCTAAGATAGTCAATTGGTTTCTATAGTAACCGAGTTTTGTATTATTTAAAACTATAAAATAACTTGACATATTTTGACGTTTAGTTGAAAACGTGACATTTATTATAAAATGGATATTCAAAATGATTGTGAATTAATGGAAGATGAAATTATACCAGATGAATTGTTAAGGCGGCCACCCAAGCAACGTTTGATTTATTACCGTCGAAGTCCCGGATACGATATGAACAAACATACCAAATTTTTGAAAAGTTAATTAATAAAGAGTTCTTGTTATAAAAATATAAACTGAATAATAAGAAGTTTATGGTACAACAATGTCTGTTTTAAAAAAAATATTGTACGTAATACGTCCCAAAAGTGCTTTTACTGGACTCGCAGGCTTGCAGGACTCGCCTGCGGCTCGCCCTGCAATTTGCCCACTCGTCCAGTAAAAGACCACTTTCGGGACTTGTTACGTAAACTACTATTTCATTAGATAGGCCGGAAAGTAAATAAAAATGAGTCCAGTAAAAGCTTTTACCGGACTATCACAATAATTTTCAGGCTCGGTCCGACAAAATGAGATTTTCTGACCTAAAAATAAACCGGAAAGTACTAATTTCTGGCCGGTTTAAAAAAAAAACATTAAGCAAATCACAGCATCGCTTGTTAAACATTATGGGACTCCTCACCATCGATTGGAACGATTTACAAGTGGTTTACTGATTTTCGTTGGGCTAGTAAGACCACAAAGAACACCGAATATTCTAGTCGTCCAATTGAGGTTACAACGCCAGAAATCGTCGATAAAATCCGTGGTATGATATTGGACGATCGGCGAGTTGAAGTGCACGAGATTGCTGAGGGTATAGGCATCTCAACCGAACGGGTGCGGCATTTTGCATACATTTTTGAATATGAGAATGCCATCTGCCAGATGGGTGCCGTATTAGCGCTCTGTTGATAACAAGCGCGACCGTGTGACAACTTCAAAGGAGAGACCAAAGAACAGTCGAAACAGCGACTTGTCCTGGCGAATCAAAGCCGAAAAAGGCCAAAGAAAAAAGTGCTTTTCATCCAGGACTACGCACCGGCACATAGGTCCGCAATCGCAATGGCAAAATTTCATGAATTGAGCTACGAATTGGTTCGTCATCCACCATATTCTCCAGATTTGGCCCCCTGCGATTTTTATCTATTTTCAAACTTGAAGAAATGGCTCGGCGGAAATGAAACAAACGCCTATTTTGAAGGATTGCTGAAATCGTATTATTTGGAAGGGATCGAAAAATTAGAAAACTTTGAACGAAGTGTATGGCTACAAGGAGATTATGTTGAGAAATAAAATAAGTTTTGACCAAATAAATCATTTCTTGTTACATTTTTCAGGGACTTTTCACCTTGTCCTCGTGCATATTGTAAATTTTGGATTGACCCAAAAATTATTCAACGAGGAACTGTCATTCATTAGTATTGGAAATGTTGTGAACATATTGCCTGTCACACATTTATAGTGCAAATTTTGCAAAAATATTTATTTACCGTTTTGAATTTCATAATTTAATCTTGAACCGTTTCGAAGATATTTACAAAAGTCTATCTTCAGGGTTCAGTCTTTAGAGGACTGCTGCTCCCTTAGGAAGCATTTTTCCTTGTTCATAGGAAAAAAAATTCTTAAAATCATCCGAAGTAGTATAATAACGTTATTTCCGGACATTCTGTATATTGAACCATATATATTCTCATAGCGTACATTTCCCCTTGGAACATACTTGGGGATTTATGTTGTATAAGTGAACTAGAAATAAGAAAAGTTGAACTCGATGAGGTTCCAAAGATGCAACAGCACCGAATAAATGTACCCAAACATCACATCAAAATTGGTAAATCTGAATACTTACGCATTTCGGCAATTAGGTTGCCATCTTCAGTAGATCAATGGAATACTCGATTTGAATGTAGCGAACAAAAAATCAAAGATAGATTCAATTAATGTACCCTAATAATACGTAGTTATATAGAAAAAACGTGTGGCACTCGGGGACTGCCGCGGTGAAGCTGCATAGCATTTTTTCCCAACTTATGCAATTATAATTATTCATTTATTTTTAATTTATGCAGTATTTTTTTTTCTTTGATATTAATTCAAGTTTTTTCTTTTATTGAATAAATGAGAAGTTAATATCGTTTAAAATATTTTAATTATCTTACAATACATGTAGGTTATTCAGGAATTTGTTATCATTGAAACTATAGGTTTATGGTAACTGAAATAAGAGACATAAGTTTGAGACTTGATATCCTCTAAATATCTGGGAAATACCGCGTCAATGGTGGCCCCATATTTTGTTGTGGATTCTTGTGGATCATTATTCATTTTCAAATTCAATTTTTCCGAAAGAAAGGTTGTCAACCGCTCTGATTTTTTATCAGCGAAGTTGATGTTGAAATCGCCAGCCAAGATAAGTGGAAATTTATTACCATTTGTACCAAGTATTTTCGACCCTTCTTCAGTGTACTCCAGTAAAGTGCGATGAATAAAATGCTTTAACTCGTCCAATTTTGGATTCGGAGAAATGTAAATTGCTACCATGACTATGTGTAGGCCATTTCTAAGTTTGCATAAGCACGCACAAATATCTCCAAAAAATGAGCGCCTAACATTAACATCGCTAACGTGTGCAATATTTATTTCAATATTCGGAGTCATAATATTAGTTACATTATTATTATTTTGGTGAATAGCTACCCCACCTTTTGGAACAGTATCTCGTTTGAATTGAACAATACAATTTAAATTAGGTATTTCAATCAGATTATCATGCGCCATGCAAGATTCGGTAAGAAGTAACACATTTGTTTGTCTCGTAACTGAATCTTGTAAATCGTATTTGTGACTATTTAGACTTTGGCAATTGAAAGTCATTATTGAAATGCCATTTCTATTACTAAGGAAATCTAAGACACTTTGAGCTGTCGTCTGAACACTATTTAAAGGCAGTCTTTTGAATTCTTGCAACAAAGATGCAGTCGATGCAGCTTGCCTTCGATTATTATAAAACTTGAATGTAGAATTATCGTTTTTTGTCGTGATATACAATTTTTCAATATTAGTCACCCGAGAAAGCGCAACATAAACGAGTTCCTGTTATTTTTCGTTACGGAATTTCTTGATTCGGTCGCCGCGCTTAAAGCTCGCGATGAAAGCTATATGCAATATATGCAATAGCTTAATAGAAACAGGTACTCTCAGGTCTCTGCTACGCGCGTCTAACGTATAAACTCTAACTGACGCGTAGCGAGCTCCTAGAGGCATATGTCAAAATGATTTCGTTCGTAGCTAATTACATAGGACGTCTGGAGTTCATGCAATTATGTTTTTAGATAACTCGAACCTTCTAATTTCGATAGGCCACGTGAAAATCCCGGAGTCTAAAGCGCTAGTGTTATAACATTCGTATAAAATAGCGAAATTTCTCACTTTTAGAAACTTCAAATTAATTAATTAATTCGACACATGTTAGGTGTTTAGGTCTTACATTATTTTTCGTTACGGAATTTCTTGATTCGGTCGCCGCACTCAAAGCCCGCGATAAAAGCTATATGCAATAGCTTAAAAATAATACACTATCAGATTTCTGTTGACACTCATCATTTTTTTTATTTGTGAAATTATGATGGAATAATTTCAACTGTGTATAATATATTTTCAAATGTTACAAATTTGATTTAATATAAATTTCTCCGGATGCGAAAAAAATACTAGAAGATACAAAATCCCTTTATAAATTAACTGTACTCTCGAACAATGCAGTAAAGTTGGGAAACATCAGTTTATATAGAAGGGTACCAAAACACGCTTAAATATCAAAATGTTTCCACTTCTAAAGAATCAATTTGCCTCAGAAGTCACAGAAAAACCCCAGCCGCCACTGTATGAATGTTTTGTTGAAATCGGTCTTTCACATAAGAGATGAACTATCTCGATTGAATTTCTTCGTACTGATGAAGATCAAAACCGCAGAAACGCATTTGGGATCTTATAAAACTGAAATATTCATGTATAGTGGAAAGAGCCTCCGAAAATAAACCAGAAATGTGTTGCCGCTTGGAGATTAGATAAATAGTGTGCGTGGCAAAGATACTCTTCGCAAATTATTTGATTTGATTACTGATTTTTATTGATTGTTTCACATTCTATAAAATAGCATTTGTGTCTTTGCATAACTAAATAATAATCAAATTAATAATGTTTTTAAGAAAATGCACAGAAACACATTTTCTTATTCTGGGAATCGAACCCGAGTCTTCTGAGTGGGAGCCGAGTAACTTAGCTCCTAGATCACATCGTCGTATGTTATAAACAAACATATGGTGTAAATTTAGTTTAGATCAATAAGGTTTTTGCTAAAATTTGGGTGAATGTATTAAAGTATCTTAAATTTGTAGTGAAAGTTTTGAATCGATTTAAAGTATACTCCAGAGAAGCGGATGTTTAATACACGATTTCCCTGAAAAACGATATGGTTGGTCACCAAACAGCAAACTATTTTTTGTCAAAATTTAAATATGATATGACCTTTGTTTTTGAGTTATCGATAAGACATGATTCGTGACGGACATACAGAGAGACAGACTAGGACTTTTTTTTAGATTTTAGAAATAGCTGTAATACACCCTTCCGAATTCGTCGCGAAGAGTATAAAAATATGATAGAAAGTGTTTATTGCTTTTCTTGGAACAACAATCTGAACATGTTTAACATTCGTAAGAGAAGAGTTCAAGCTGAATATTTACGTATCTCAACATTTTAAACACTTGAACATGTGATGAATTGCTGTTTACTTGCCTAAATCTAATCACAATAATAACGAATTCAAAACAGTCCGTTCCACTCCACTACCTAATGACGAGCATTGAAATTTACAAAATGACTCATGTTTACATTGCTTAGTTCCTAGACGCAATCATAAGTGGCGGTCATTGGCGGATTTAATTTCTGAATAAATTTGTGTCACGCTTAAAATTTGAATTGAATTTATTAACAGGTTTATCTTGATACCTTTCGTTGATGTATTATGACTTTTCCTATTCTTACTGCATGGCATGAATTTATATATATGTTGGCAAATTCGTTAACGTTATTTCAGCGGTCGTATTTGTGGCTGAACGTAATTCAGTTTCGGTGTTTTATTTATGGATTATATGCAGATCTTTTCTGAAGCATTTAAATGGAGAGAAACCTAAAATTATATCGAATACGTTTGCCGTGATGTTGCAACCAATTTCCTATTTCTCTGGAAGTGCAATTTTCCTCCAGGAAACGTTTACCGGGAGTTTATATATAAATTTATAGGCTTCTCGCAAAAAGCGGAAAGTTTCCCAACGTTTTCTTGAGCTTCAAAATTTATTCTCGGAAACAGTGCGACCTGCTTACAAATTTCCAAATATCTGATGCTTCAATTCATCTCGAGAATAACTTGATATTCAATCTAGATTATGGTAATTTCGCAACACGTAAGGAAATACTATTCATCTGAAAGGTTTTCGAAAATTTATATTTTTCCATAATAAACCTTCAAATACTACATTTGTCATTTTCAAACTCTGCAGAAAGCTCCACAGGGTATATCCCTAGGAATGAAACAAATAAGCTTCAATACGTCCCTATGTGAGTTCTGAAACAAAGCTTTCAATGAAAAACCCTTAATGACTCTGTTCAGATAGGTTATATTATTAACTTCTTTGGAAATTAGTCTGGTGGCAGCCTAAGAACACTCCTTCTAGTGTGATAGAAATTAGCAATAAATAATAACAAATAATTTTGCATAACCATGAGTTCGGAGAAAAAAATTGCCTTAAGTAGATAATTATGATGCAAATTGAAATGATTGAAATAGTCCAAAAAAATGGTAAAAATGGCCAAAACCGGTTTTTTAATAGGTTGTAGCTTTTGTGGATTTTGCGGATTAAAGAAAACATCGATTTTCGAGCAAGGGTTTCCGAGATATTGTTGTTTTTTACGAGCCTAGCGCGGCGGCTCCCCCTTCCACGCGCGCCGCACAGCCAAGCGCACGAAATACCGTTATTTAAAATAATTGTTTTAGCAACTTTTACGAAAGATAAGAGGTTGGAAATTTGTTAAGTTGTTCATTAACTATTGAAGAAGATGATCCCGTAAAAAAAATAGCGCGTTACCTCACCACAACTTTCTTAGGGTCATTTTACAAAAGTGTTTTTTTTTGCATTAAGCTGCGGTTTGCAAAAAGTGTACATCCGATCTTGCTGAAATTTTGTGTGGTACTTGGTGGGCACAAAAGCTACAACCTATTAAAATTTCAGCTCTTAATCTTTAAAACAACAAGAGTTATGATTTTTTGAAATTTCGAGCAAAATCGATGGTTTTATTTACAATTTGCGGGATCACCACTGGACCAATCGGGTTCACCCGCAGCTCATTTTTCCCGTCTTTTTACGGCGCATAAGCTTATCGAAAGCTTTTTCTTTTTAACTCAATTCGACGATGTTCGACGGGAAAAACCGGTTTTGGCCATTTTTACCATTTTTTTTGGGCCATTTGCGACTATCAAAAAGTGTTCGATTTTAGTTCCTTCAATTTGTATCATAATTATATACCTAAAGCAATTTTTTTTCTCCGAACTCAGAATTAAAAACTCCAAAAAGCTAATTCTATCACACTATATCACCAAACCCATCGTTTCCTTCACTGGTGATATTAAAGTTGTTACAGAAGGATATTTCTTTGGAGGATTTACCCCTCTTTAATATTCAAAGTCGACAACTTTCTAAAGCATTTACGCATTATAATTTTTACTAGGGAGCCGGGGTCAGTACGCTGCGCATATGTCCGAAGAGTTAACGCGGAGTGAGTAAGTGAGTTGAAAGGAGGAAGGACTTCGTTCGCTAAGTTCATTCCGCATGAGCCGATCAAGAGCGCTAGCCACAGTCTGTCTAGTTGAGCAAGCTCGATTCTTTAGTGCCAAAGGTATGGATGGGTGTTTAAAATCTGATACTCGAAAACGGCTTGAGGTACAGTAAATCGGAGTCACTCGACCGCTACGTAGAAACCAACAGCCATATGAGTCTTGAGCAAAGACTTCGTTCGCTTCGCATAAGCCAATCAAGAGCGTGAGCCGCAGGCTGTCTAGTTGAGCGTGCTCGATTCCCTTCTCTACAATCGTCCAGATAGTTAGCACACTGAACAATACGCGAATAGCATCGAGTATTTCAACGAAACGCTCTGCTCAATAACTCGAAAACGGCTTAAGATACGACATTGAATTTTTATGCCAGTAAATTTCGAGCATCCATATAGTTTGAACCAAAAGTTCAAGTGTATTGTATTTACCATTTGCCGCTACACGAGGATGTACCTTGTGCCATATAAGCCGATTAAACCTTGGGGTACGTTAAATACAGACCTAAAAAAATTACTAGTATTTTCCACAAAAGAGGTGGTACGTACGATTCAAGAAAGATATTTATTAATGAATGTAGTTTTGATCGTTGATGTATCTGCCTGAAGGATACGTTCATTAAAATTCCTATCCTAAATACAAAAAACAATTTTCCGAGATTTCGATCTTGAATAGTAGACTACCGCGGATAGCTAATGTTGAAAATTCTTGGTTTCCGGATGGATTCCGCATCACAATAGCACGACTTGATGCCGACGTTTCGCTAACCATTACAGGTGGCATCTTCAGGGCAGGCTTGAGGCTTGAACTGAAACTGATTCTGCTAGTTTTTGTAGCGGTATTTATTGTAGGAATAAACCTTCACGCTACACAGTTCACTGCCTTTATTCCGGTGGTTAACTCCATTCTGGCACCTGACCCTGCGGTGTGAGATCATGTGCGAAGTGGAATTTTCTAGGATGGGTTTTCAAATGTTGGGCAGGTAATATCCTGAGTCACGGTTTATATTATTTGGATGTTTTAGGATTTCAATCGCTAATGGTTCATCTGTTCTCAAGCCGAAATGTTGGTTTAGATACGTCGACGACACTTTTTTTATTTGGCAACATGATCACGAAAATCTTGTTCCCTTCTTCAATCATTTAAATTCATTACATCCCAATATCCTTTTCACCATGGAACTTGAATCGAAAGGTTCACTCCTGTTCCTAGATGTACTAGTTAGTCGACAGACTGTCGGTACTTTGAGACATTCTGTGTATCGAAAACCCACTCACACCGATAGATACCTCAATGACCTTTCCCACCACCAATCTGCTCAAAAGCAATCTGTCATAAACTTCTTGATCCACAGAGCTGTCAACTCATCCCAACCCCAATCCTTAAAATCAGAATTTAAACATCTTTCATCTGTCTTATTATCAAATAATTTCTCCAATTATAACATTCAAAAAGCCATAAAGAAATACAATTCACCTAAAGTTTCAAATCAACCTGAGCCACAAAAATTGCCAAATTCCTCCAACTTGCCAATGACAGCGAGTATTATAGGCCACTTTATTCTAGAGTACAATTATTTTCTTTTAAGCACTTAAGCGCATAATTATTATATTTAAGCACAAGTGCGTAAAATAATGTAATTTCGACATTAAAATGACAATTGAACAATATTAGTTTTAGAGATCTAGTATCGGACTCAAGCGAACATTTTGAAAATATACGTCGGAAAGATACTTCCCAGGAAGATTCCCATATATCCAACGTATTTTTCACAATCAAAAGGTCAGAGGCATGAATTATATTGTCCTGTCTATACGGAATGTGTTTTAACTTTTTCAGACTGGATTTACAATTTAGCTGTATTAATTAGTCAACTAACTATGAATAGTCAACGAACAAGCATCTCTGCATATATAGAGCTTCGTTTAATTAATAGGAAATGCTGCTTTATGTTGCATATCGAATGAAAGAGAGAGATAAAGGGCGAGAGAGAATGTTGCAGCCTGGCATTTTTGAAATATCCTTTGTAAGACGAAATCTCTATAAGGATTACATTTAGGAGTCATTTCAACGTGAATTACATCCCGAGTTGAAGTGCTTTTTAAATATTTCTAGTACTGAGACCGAACACTTCATAGCAGTAATGACAAAAATAGAGTAAAAAGTAATACGACCCGGCTTTCTTAAATTTTTTTCTATAGTTGACGAAACAACTCTACGAAAATGAGCCTTATGAATGTGCAAGTTCACATTAGTTGAAATTACGAAGCAGAAAAGTGAAACGATGTATTTACTCTAACTTTCTAATACGAATAGAGGGTTGGGTTTGGCTATGCTCTGCTTCGCTGAATGTCACCCTCATCCCAGTTTTATATACAGTATGTTTACTTCTCTTGACAGAGTAGGTATCATAATATGAATTCCATGAAACAAGAATCATGGAAATGTGTTTATGAATGTAGAACTTATGGAAAAATTTTATTTTTATTACCAATTGTCGGTTTAGTGATTATTATTACTCCGCGATATGAATAATGAATTTGGAAAAATCATTTTCGGAGAAAAAATCACCCTGAATAAATCTTCCCAGAAATTCCACATCATTGAAACACCATCAGATGATGACACTTCGCCCATCATTGTATTTTTCTAGCATTCAATTGTATCATAGCTTTGTCTTTGCGTCGGCGGGTCTGGCATGTGATCTGTGATATCACGGATCACAAATTCGGTTATTTCTATTGTTACAGTAGATTCGACTCAAATATTTCTGGTCTCCCTTAAATGCAATAAGCAATAACATGAAATGATATAAACACCTTCTGAAAAGAGGAATTTGATCTCCAATGTATCTGCGAAGAAAGAAATAGACGGAAACGCACTACTCTCGTGAACACTCAGCGATTTTGAGTGAGGCAATCTCTAAATGCCCCATACTAGAAATGAAGCAAGATACCATGATTCCAGCTATATGTCTCACTTCTCCCAAAATCCTCATCCCGGATAGAGGAGACTGGAGTAACGAAACTCTCGCCCTACTGCCACCAGGTGGCCTCGTATGGTTCACAGATGGGTCCATGGTAGGTCAGGCCTCTGGGGCGGGAGTGTACCTGAAAAGGCCAAAGATCACTATCTTAGTGACTATCGCACGGTTTTTCAGGCGTAGCTCTTAGCAATATTGACTTGTGCCATGGAAAACCTGTGAAGAAACTATGTAAATAGGCGCATATATATTTGCAAACAGCCAGTCGGCTCTGGGAGCTCTCAAATCACCCAGACTCACATCAAGGCTTGTCAAAGAATGCAGAGATACACTAGCTGAACTAGCCAGGAGAAATAAAATTCAACTCACCTGAACTGAATGAAGAGTGGTCTGAACTATGGTGACAATCACCACGCATGAGGCAGGTCAAGCTCTTCATCAAAGAGCATGTGCCTAGGCTCTCAAAGAAACTCTTTTCTCTGAACAGAAGTGACATCAGAGAGATGACTGGAATCCTAAATGGTCGTCTTAACAAACACCTTCATATTGTGGGCATCGCAGATAACCCTATATGTAGAAAATTCAGAGAGGCGGAGGAAACTGCCTTTCACATCCTGTTGGAATGCCCAACAACACTTCGGAGAATCAAAACTGCTACCAGAAGAACTTATGGAAGCCAGTGCTGGCAATATTCTGCTAGAATAGAATAGGCTTCTGACCATGGGGCGTACAATGGGCCCAACTAAGTGGCCTAAGTGCACTTGGAGGCTAAGCCTCCTCCCCTCAATTTATGATGATGTTGATGAAGTAGAATATTTTGTTTTTCAAGGATTTCAAACAATAGAGCTAAGTCGCGAATGAAAAAAACAATATGGGTAATTTTGACTTGGATATTAGATAATCTGAATAGTCTCAGCTCTTTATTCCAAGACATCCTTTTCAGATCGCTTTTGACCAGGAAACTGGTGTGAAAAGCTTCTGAGATATATATACGTCTATAGGACACTATTAAAAGCTCACATTCATGCTAACTCAGCGTGGCCCTGCTGTAAAAGATTTTGCTAATATTACAGCTCTTGATGACAGGTTACCACAGTTATCTAGCATTACACGATTAAAGCGACATGTGAACTGAAGTGATGCTTGCAGAATGTCGGAAACAATGTCAAAAGTTTCTTTCTGGCCAATTAGAGTGAATAAGCGCGTACCGAGTCTACTGCGCAGTTGGGGTCTAGTCGGAACTTCCACCTCTAGTCTAGGATGTGGGAGACCACGGGAGCCACAGGCACCCACCGGCGAATTTTATATTTCTATCGATAAAAAAGTTTTAAAATTCTTGCTCTGCATATAACAATCAAAACCCAAAAAGGTTTTGGAATGGGTGGGAGTCTACCGCCCCCTTCGCCAACCCCTGGCTACGTGTCTCACTTCACCAGGGCGCCCTGGTTTCTAGGTGCGTCGGGGACTTTTTGACCATCATAGCGACCTCAAAAACCCCCCGAGTAATAATCTTTCATGCACTTTGAACTAAATTCAAACGTGATTCTCGAAGATGAGCTTTCCGCCAGGGCGCCCTGGTCCCCAGGTGCATCGCCGGACTTTTTGAAGGTCATAGTGTGATCAGCGACCACAAAAACCCCCCGAGTGATAAAGTCTTGATCATTTTGTCGATTATTTACCAAGTAATAATTCTTTTTTATAACAGGCGGACATATTTTCTAAACGCCTTTATGAATCCAATGCAAAAAACCGCATCTCAATTCATACATCCAGACGGAATTAAGAAGTTCAATGTTGATTTGCCTCGCCTATAGTAACTATTGCCTGATCTACAGTTAGGTAGGAGCAGAATGTTAGAAAAGTAAATCTTGAGGAAACTATAGAAATTTCTCTTCAATTAGTGACTTGCTTTTAAGTGATCCACCTTTCAGTTTAATCAACCTAATCGAATATTTTGGAATACCAATGATAGTTATGGTCACATTATGACGACACCTGAGGACTCCAAATCTTCAAATATTTACTCATCTTGTAAAATGCCATTTCGTGAAATCTTTGAATATGGGACTAAAAGTTAATTAATGGTTGGTTGATTGATAATCCAATTAGCTCCTGTTCCAGTTTTATTCAATCGAATCAAATATTCTCCAAATAAACTTCTCAAGGGGACCATTCTATCTTCCTAATTGCTGGGGGGACGGACAAAATAATGAGCGAATACGTAGAGAAGCTTACTCAAAGACCAAGACCAACCAATATTCATAACGTACAACTAGTTGCCATGGAATGGATTTTTTTTAAATTAATTAATTTTCAATCCAAGTTAATATATCATTATTTTGTAGAAAATTCATGATGTTCCATCGAGAGAATGAAATCACTATTCCGTTTTATATCATAAAATTCCCCGAGTACATATTTAATGAATGCACTCTTTGATGTTCCCTACCTGTATGCTCACTGAATAATTTGTGTAGCGATAGAGTGTAATGCAGAAATCGATACATAAAAGATTGAAATGTTTCCGATTTTATTTAAACTGCGCATCTGCATACGATTGCTTATAAAAATTGCTAAATCACGGCCACATGAATTAAAGATTCTGGCTGCAACCGATAACATATTCTATGCATCTGGCTAGGCCCAGATACTTCATCAGCCATCAAATTTCTACGGTGAATGTGATGTATATCATTACCGAATCGTGTTAAGTTTTCCAAGACTAACTGGTATAGTTATTAGGTAATTAGAATGGCCCTAATATGAAGGCTGGAGTCAATATTAACGGTTTATATGACAATCTTGCGAACCAGATGCATTGTGTTGCTTTACAAGAAAAACAAATAAAGTACTATTATAGTGGTTTGTATCTGATAGAAGTCTGACAGGCGCGATATGAAAAGAACACCCATTTATCCCCATCTTTGTCGAATCTCGCTCGCACTTATTAAATCACTATACACCGCTGATTTAAACTCGATCAGTATGTATACCACGATACATTCAACACTGGAAAGATTTGGACCAACTTTTGCATACGAGTGACTTTTTGGTTATATCCAAACAGGATTAAATTCACGACCAAAACGATTTTCCGATTATTGATACCAAACTTTGACTAGATTTCATAATTTTGGACACTATGCAATTCGGTTGAAGAACGGCTGACTATATGCTCGAAGAAAATTCAACACCTAAACAGGCATGCGAGTTCCGTACCTTTTTGTAGATAATTCAATCCTCTATGGAAAAGGATTTTAGCTATTTACCTCCATTCAGCTTCCTTTAGGGCAACGTTCCAAGCCATAACTCGAGAAAACATGATTCTGTGACATCTTGCAAGTTTTTTTCAACTACAAACAAATGTTGTTTGAGTGATATATATTTTTGATAATGATGCATTTGAAATTAGGATATACATCTTCCAGCTGTTACAATCTTTTCGTATTTTTTAATGTTGCTAGACTTAACCGTAATGTACTTATTCATAGCCTACTTTAAGTATGGGTTAAGATTAGTGAAATGCTTGAGCTTAGTTAGGTTGCCGGCTATGATTTGATTAACAAACGTGGGTGCATATAACATATCAGTGGCGGCTCCTCGAAGGAGGCTCAGCCTCCTCACAAATTTATCTTGTTGATCATTCTTCATTTTATTTCCTGTTTCTCTGATAATTTTTTTAATTTTACAATTAATTCCCCGTTCTCAGTAGTTATTTTTAATCTGGCAACAGTGCCCTGAGGCTAGACTCTCTATATATCTCAAAGGCTGAGCATGTGTTGTTCAACACAGTTGCCGTTTTTCCGACCAGTCAATCGCCAAATAGCGTGAAACAGCGAAAATGGCAACAGCGTCTGGAGGCTAGCCTGCCGCCCGCCTTCAAGTTCAGTACAGTCGGTGTGGTACGGAATACGACACATGCGTATTGCGTCAGTGCTTGTTTCGTTTTATGCGGGTATAATGATTGAGTGACACCACGCGAAATAATAATGAATTATGCGTTGTATACTGGGATAAAGATATTTTAGGCCAGTACGACAGTCACGCCGATATGATAAAATATATGATAGATAATGATTTGCAACAAGTCTTACCTCAGTTTTATAAACTACTTTGTTTGACAGTCACCATTCCTGTCACGTCGGCATCGGTAGAGACTAGAAAGAACATTTTCTACTCTCAAACAAATTAAAACATACATGCGAAATACAATGGGCCAAAATCGTTTATACAATGTTAGTTTAATATCTATTGAAAAAGATTTAGTAAAACACTTAAAACATAATGATACATTTTATGATAATATTATTGATCATTTTTCGCAAATTAAAGACCGTAGAATTTCGTTAATATATAAAAAAGTTGATAAAATTAATAAAAAAAAACAAAATATGAAAAATTCAAAAAAAAAAGAAAAAAAATTAAAAATCCAAAAAAAATAAAAAACAAAAAACGAACGAAAAAAAATTTGTGGACAAGAGAAACTCTATACCTCCACGTTGGTTCTTGCTGGGTAACAATTAATTTTGTCACTGAAGTAGCTGGTACGGTCGCTGCGCGAAGGTTAAATTGATTGACTGAATATAGTATATTTTTACAAAAACGTTTTATGTCCAGCCTCCTCTCTCAAAAAATTCACGAGCCGCCACTGTAACATATAACCACCACCAATTCGCACTAATGAGATTTTTTGGTATATTGTACTCGTAACACTTATATGTACGAAAATTTGATTGCTCCAAATTATTCGATTTTCCGGTAGTAAAAAAATATGTGGTGATTGTCTTGTCAAAACTAGAAATGAAGAAAAGTTCAAATCCAAGTAGCTCAGTCTGTATAAAAGGCATCATCATTTATAAACTACCCTCGTATACGGTTTTTGGCGTAGATTCTCGACAAGTAATCAGGTTTTTTATTAAAAAACATTTCCCCTCAAAAGTCCATTTTCCCGACATTTTCGAAACAGAAAAGCATCTAAAGTTTTTCTCCTCTTAATTCCTTTTCGAACTGTCGTCTCGGTTTTTTCAATCCTCGCAACTTTTCCGGTGCTAGAACGGCCAAAAATAATAATCATCATTTTCCGATTATCGCCAATTTCAATAGGGTTCGGAAGACCATCAAAAGGAACGTGTCCAGAAAATGTCATCAAAATTAATACATTTTTTCGACACTTATCGTGGATCAAAAGCAAAATTTTCAAAATCGCACATTTGACATAATAACTCGGAAACGGAAAATCGGATCGCCATAAACAAATAACCGTCGGCTGTCTCCATATATTGCCTAAAAATGTGCCAATCTCAAATTTCCTCTTTTTTCACTTCCTACTTTTTCAAGAAAAAGAACGATTACCGTAAAAAATACGCTCCGGAACACAATGGAAATGGCAATGGAAAATTCACAATGATTAAATATACAAAAGCAAGCTGGAATAATGATGACTCATTGCATCGCCACGTCACAGAGTTAGATCTAGATAATACACAGGTCCCCGTTTGTTTCCTGTAGTTTTGTATTACACACGTATGTTTGTAAGTTCATATTTTCTCCAGATAGTAACTGATTTCTCATCCATCCTATCTAACGAAATCTCTTCCTACTAAATAAAAAAAAAATCCCAAAGAACATACATTGCAACATAGTTGTCGATATGAAACATATTTCCACGAGTGGAAGACTTTTCTCCAACACGTTTTCAGAATCTACCTATTCTGTGATAAACTAGATTGTAACGTATATCATTCTAACAGACCGCAACGGAATATATATTCTGTATCACTTTTCGGCCAATCGGAAACGGCTTAGCCACTTTCTTGAAGCAATTAATTATCTCGATCCACGCCTTGTTTTGAATACAGCGTTCATTTGTCGACATTTGTTCCGGTTGCTATGGTTACATATTGATATTCAAGCCCCTCGCGTTTACTACGTTCATCGCTTCAAGTGACAGTTTGCACTGCTTGCGGACCAATAAGTTTGACAAAGCTATTATTATTAACTAATAAAAGCTTGTTAGAGAAAGTAGTCCTCTCCTTTGTCTAGAACTACAAACTTTTCGCTCGCGTGGAAAATGAGTCATTCCAAACTTGTTGTAGAATATACTATTCAGACTTTTGCAATGATCTTAAAGAAAGAGAACTGCTAAATTTCAGCTTTAAAATAAAAGAAAATTATTATCTAAGTACTGCTTTATCAAATCTATATTCAATCTTTCTATTCAGAACTCAGTTGTGGATTGAAATTTTCCAAATTTGTAGGCATTAAACTTGCACCCCATAACAACAGTTTCACGACAATCCCATAAAATTCTTATGAATTTTTTAGAAACTCGCACATTAGCACTTGACTTCCACAAAAACTTTCATCCGTCGGCCAACACAATTGCAAGAAAACGTTCCATTTTAGAAGATCCCAGGGCAACATTTCCGAACTCTGTCGCAAGATTGATTCGCTAGTTGACAAATCAACTAAGCGTTTTGTCGTTAGAGCGACCGTTGAAACAATCTGCCTCGTTTATTTCGTAATTTTATCAGATAGAATAGTAGTAAGTAGCGTGCTGGGGAATATCTCAATAATAGTTAGTTTATTTGGAATCCATTGGAATGCTTTCAATAAATACATAATAAAGGTTTGGCAAGCTGAACCGTTGGTTTGCGTAACATAAGCAGACGCGATTGTAAAAAAATAACACGTTAGACTATCGTGGAACTTTTGACGGTGAAGGTCACGGCTCATATTGAGGCAGGTTTTTTTTCTGTTGATTACAACCGAGCTGTTTCTTATAAATGACCGGATGTTGAACGTATATCGCATTGGATATGTGCCAAATTAGAAGCCAAAATACCTACACATCTATTAACATTTGGTAATCGTACGATTTTTAAAATAAATCATTATCTCATCCACACAATAGGACAATCATTGTCGAAACTAAAACTTATTTTTACAGCTCAAATTGTGCTGGTTGAAATAAACGTTCTTCAATGTCGTTTCAAGTTCGATGAATCCTACGAATTCAACATTCCTCTGCTTTAATATGTTGAGTCACTTATTATTTTGGGTTCTATTATTGGTAGTAGCTATTCAAAAAATTTACATATCTCGACTTTCCGATTATTATCTTCTTTATTCAAGCCACGATACTTCTGAAGGAGTGCCATAAGCTTGCTTATAAAATGCATGTGATACTCGATTTCGATGTTTGGTTTCAATCTCTTATGTTATCAAATTCAGCGGCGCGGCGGTGAAAAACCTATGGCGTGTGTTAAAGGTCCGTTTTCTTGCGCTCATGCAATTTGCGCAAGTTGATGATTTTTTTTTTAAACGGGTCAGTCTATTTACACTAATTTGTTCACCAGATATCGGTGAGTGTCGCGTGTTTGAACAAAAATTAACGATGGACCACGAAGACGAGTTGTTAGCACTAGCTGGTGTTTGTTTAATTGAAAAGTTAAAAGTGCCAAAAAAGAAAAGACCAAGAAGACCGCAGAAATCTTGGATTGAAAAGAGGGCCACTTACTCTCATATTAATTTAATTAAGGAATTAATTAATGATTTAGCATTTCTATCGCTGTATTCTTTGGTTTTGATTTTCCAAAGACAATTAAAAGATTTATACAGCTCAATAAATTCTGTAATGAATCCTTTTTTTGACATTTTTTAATAACCAACATACAACACAGACAAAATAATTATGTAGATAACAGCACGGTGTCACAGAACACCGAAAATACAAAAGTCACGTGCAGGTTGCAGGTCAGGATAGAATACGCTACTACTGAGTATGCGTCGAGTTGGAGTGTCGTTTACACGTTCATGCATTTGTGCCAACCACACGCAAATTATCTGACCGGCCAGATTTTACTCAAGTCAAATAATTTTTCCGCCTTCCTCTATCCAAAGAATACATTTCCTGGCCTCATTGTAGGGAGCAAAGTCGTACTTTTCTTCCCTAGAGAGGAAAAGTACTTTTACTCCCTAGGGAGGAAAAGTAAAAGTAACGTCATGGTACGTCATCAATAAAATAACTTATACGGCATTGACGTCCTAAACTACATTCTATTATACAAGCATAAATTTTGCAGTTTATTTATAGAACACAGTGTTCAAAATGGTAGAAATCAGTAAATTGTTATTTTAATTTAACGATTTTTACATTAATAAGTTGACTTCAATTCATAGATTCATCCGGTTTTCGAATTTAGGACAGAAATATTATAGTATGCTATAATATATCTACAAAATATAAAATAATATTTAAAAAATGGGTGATTCAAGCGAATTTGAAGATATAAATAATAAACCACCGGATATTTTGGAACAAGTTAATGTAACAATACAATCTCTATTACCCAAAAAATCTAAAGAAAATATGAAAAATAGTATTTACATTTCAAGCAATGGGCCGGAGAAAAGCATATTCGTACTTACTCAGAAAATGTTATTTTGGGGTATTTTTCGCTATTAGCAAATACATTAAAAGCCTCTACATTGTTGTTCAAGTATTCGATGCTACGTACGATGCTTCAAATGAAAGAAAATGTGGATATTAAATACCCAAAATTAATTGCTTTCTTGAAAAGACAAAACCAAGGATAACTAAAACCAAATGAAAGAAAATGTGGATATTAAATACCCAAAATTAATAGCTTTCTTGAAAAGACAAAACCAAGGATATAAACCTAATAAGGCAAAAACCTCAAGAGAGGAAATGAATAAATCTTTAGTAGAAGCCCCCGATGATAATTATTTATTAATGAAGGTACGATACTTTCAAGAAGTAAATATATCAAGAAAATAAAAGTTAAATGGCAAATATTATAATAGAGCTACAACAATACGCTATGTTCATGATTCCGCAGAAGTTGGATGTGAGTCCCGGTAGCGCAAAGAGTAGGTGTTCCGCTCACAGTTCATGATAAGCTTGTAGCTGTTGGTTCAAATTCCGGCGTCGACAGCTTTTTTTTAAATTCTTTTTTCTTTGTTTTGTAGGTTCTCCTCATTTTCGAAATTTCAGGAGCATGCAGGTGTGGCGAGCTCCTTAAAATGGCCACTACAGATATTGAAGATAAAGGTTCAATTTTAATAGTAAATATACCAAATTCTAAAACAAATATACAGAGAACGTACTGCGTTGGCTCCAGCTCTCATTTTTAGTGGTATTCAAATAATCACTGCTCAAAACTGCATGTTTAACATTAGTATAAATAATTACTCTACCACAAATTAAAAATATGTAGGATGCAAGAATGAAAATAACGTGCCTATAAGTTATACTGTACCTACTTCTTACTTTTACTTCTTTAATACATTTTGTTTGTTAGTTTCATAAATAAATTATTTAAAAATGACTTGTTATTTGAAGGAGGCGGAAAAATCATGTGTATAACATGGGAGTAAAGTGCCTTTACCTCCCTTGAATGATTACTTCATCCTCGGGAGGAAAAGTAGGACTTTTGTTATTTGTTATACAAATAGCTATTGCTTGTACAAGTGAACGATTTTGGTTCTCATGCAACAATTTACTTGTGCCAATTGCCTTGCACAAATCAATTTGCGCAAATTGCATGAGCGTGAAAACGGACCTTTAGGCACACAAATTTATATCATTCTCTAAACGGCTAGCTCGCCAGTTTTACAATTTCGTGTAGTTTTACTCATGGAAAATCGAGACATAAAAATGTATCTCCCATACTTTTGACCTGTTACTGGAATAGTGTAAAACATCCAGGATAAATTGAAGTGACTTTCAATCGATAGCAACTCGGTTTCTTTATATTGTATACGATAAAATGTCTCTTCTTACTTAATTCATAAATTGAGTAATTAATACTTTTGACATGGTACTTGTGTTCAAACAGAAAAAAAATTGATTCATCCTCTTCAGAGGAAGACAAGCGCAAAATGCAATGGGAACGTGAAACTATCGTATTTATCGCAAGTAAGTTTATTCAATTTGCACTGCAGTCGCTTCAGAAGATTATTCAAATCTAATTTGCAATTTCTCAGTGAAATATGCAGATTTCATGAAATTAGAAAACGTTTTTCTCCAACAAATAGAATGGAAGCTTATTGAATCAAGCGAGCTGGCCAACGTCACTGATATCAAATGTAACGTTCGTTTCAGATATTTAAAGTGAAAACCAAAGTTTATTCCACTGTTTGGAACGACAAAAATTTACGATCAACCATTGCTCAGACATTACTGAAGCGAAAGAGTATGTTCTTCCAATAATTTCCATTAACCCATGTTTCCTGGAACATTCCAATTATGGATTGAAACGCTAATATATTATTTTCTTAGCATAACTGTACGAATTAAATGTCGTCATTAGCTATTAACGGTGGAATTTGTAAAATATATGCTGCAAAACGTTTTTAATAATCTGAAAATAATTATTTACTTCGTTATTTGCATATTCAAATTAGTATTAACTTATTCTTGCATGCATTTCTATGCACCTTCCAATGAACTAGGTCGCACTTGTTTTGTTAATCCTTGATCGAATTCGATACTTTTGTGTGCATATCCAGTCAGCACTTTCAAATAAAATAATGTAATACTGATTACCTACAGCCAGAAAATTCGTATTTATGTTACTCCTATTTAAGAAGATCAAATGAGTGGGGCGGCGTGCTGGATACCCACTGTCGCCAGTGGTGGATCCCCGGAGGGGGCTGCTAAGATCATGACTCAAAAAAAGTTTATTCGCCCCTGAGATATTTCCTGGATCACAATTCTTCTATGATAGGACAGATTAATAGAATGCACGTGAATTAAGTCTGTATTTATATACTTCTGATAGCTTAATTGTGATTACAAGTTTTCTATTGACAAAAGTATTCACTGCAACCAATACGGGTAGTGCGCGAACGACCTGGTAAAATGAGCTATGCTTTTACCCCCCGAACTGAATGAATAAAAGAGCGACAGTAAATACTATATTCAATATCCAAATAACAATTTTTTTCATTTCACATGCCAACTTTTGTTAAAAAGTGAACTAGGCATTAGCAGTTTAAAAAAAATTAAGGGCTCCAAATTTGTTATTGCACAACTAATTCGCAACAATGAAGCTACAATACAAAACAATTTTTTTTCATTGGAAATAAAACTGCGCTTACCCAGACATTTAAAAGAAAAGATTGCAAGGCTCCAAATTTGTTTATTTTACTAATTTGCAACAAAAAAGTGACCAAATACGATATTCAATTTTCAAATAACATTTTTTTCCAGTTGTATGCCAAATTTACTGTGAACTACCATTATCAGGAATTTGAGAAAAAATTAAGGGCTCGAAATTTGTTTATTCCACAATTAATTTGCAATAATAAGGTGCAATTAATACAATATTTGATTTTCAAGCCAGTCGTTTTAAAAACAAATTGCCTGCATAAATAATTTGCAACAGAAAAAGCGACAATAAATGCAATTGTGATAATTTAAATAATCGCAAATAATAGTGCTAACTTCACAGATCTAAAAATCCAGACGTTATTCTACCATTTTATTTAATTCAATTTATTGAGTAGGTTCATATCTATAACTACGAACAGAGGCATATCTAAGGTATGGCTGACAGGGCACGTGCCCTGGGCGCCGAGCCGAGGGGGAGCCACTTGGCACTCTCGTAAAATAGAATGAAAACTTTTAAAATCTCTACAACTGCGATGTCGATGATCAGCAGCTGTATGAGAAATTTTGGACTTCCGAATGTTGCTCAGCACCAAAGCCAACGTAAAACGTTCAGGACCTGAAGACGTTCTGCCATTCATCGTGCAATACGGAGATGAGAGCATCTTCCCGAATCTTCGAATCGTCATCCAAATATTAATCACGATTGCAACTTCCATTGCTGGCTGTGAAAGATCATTCAGCAAATTAAAATTGATTCTAAATTATCTTCGAGCCTCCATGGGTCAAGATCGTTTAAGCGACCTTGCTTTGCTTGGCGTCGAACGGGAAGAGGTTGAGAAGGCAGATTTCAACCGTCTAATTGATGCTTTTGCATCAACGAAGGCGAGGAAGGTGCATATATAACGAGCATGTTACTCAAGTTCAATAAATAAATAAACCTGTATATAGATAGACGTTTTCTGGTTGAGTTTTTTGTTTCCACATTTATTTACATTAAAAAGTATTTTAACCAATCACTTTAAATGATTCATCATATGTAGTACAAATTAACTATATCTCGCTTATGGAAAGCGAGAAACAAATAAATGTTGTCATGAATTTTCAAAGGGGGCGCGATTACAACACTTACCACGGGCGCCAAGTTCACCTAGTTACGCCACTGGGTACGAAGTATTCAATTTGCTAGTAGTAGCACAGCAGCTTGGAAGTTATTATAAAAATGTGATCAATTGATCTCGTGACTTCCGTTAGCAAAATAGTTGGAAACTGCTAATGAAAGACGTTAAATTCTACGCTGTTTTATCATGACACTTGCTGTCACATGAACTATTAAAATTTGCCACTGAGTATTCGCATAAAATAAACTATAATGTCACTTGAATCTTATAATGAAAATTTTGGACACATGTGCAGGTTAAATATATACGTGCGACATATATTTATAACCAGAAAAACGATGTTTTCATTATGGTTAAATAAAATACTATAACTCTATTTGAAAAACTGAAGATGAATGTCAAAAATACCACTCGAAATATGGCTACCGCGCCCACAAACTATACAATTCCTATTTTCACCACCTTAAAAGTGATCTAAAAAATTTCAAATCTATATGACCAGTAGGAACTTCTCCACAGGAGGTGCACGCGCACTATATTCTACATATTCTAGTGAGGGAATTAAAAATTGTTCAATTTTGAGACCCACAAAGTATTTGGTAATTATTTTCTTATTCAAAGTACCTGTTATTTGTTGATTCATCACATGCATAATGTTTCCTATGTTCGTGTTATTTTTCGAATTTGTTGCAACGAACAAATGTTCTAAAATTCATTCTTCATTAATATCATTTATAATTTTTCCGATTATCATATATAAAGATGATGAAAATCTGCCAACCCTATAACCAACTAGTGAAATTACTGATTCTTTAGGTGAGCTAGTTTGCAAGAACCAGTTCACTGATCTCCATACAAAATACAAAATATTATAGAATTATAGAATATTAGAAAGATTGTCCAAAAGCGGGATGGTGCTTTTTGAACGTCCAGTTGAAACTATTACTTATTTTCATTCTATTTCAGGTGAAAGCTAGATCCGTGACTGCCTGGCGTCATACTGGTGACCATGGAGGAGAACTATCTGTATTCTGTTGGTGAGAAAAACTGAGGGGCCGATCTCTATCGCCCTCGTGTCAAAAGAATTTGAAAACCCCATGCTTAGGAAGCTTACCATCGTTATTAACCCATTCGCTGGAATAAACCTTCATTCGGTTGGTTAACGCATCAAAGTACAGCGAATATGTGGAATTATGGTGGCTCATTATAACTTTGCTTGGGTATTATAAATATTCAATGTAAATATCAGTAAATTAAAATCACCGCAAGTTCAATGTGGCAATACAAAAACATGTGGCAAATCGGTATATAACTTTGAACGAACTTTGTAATTAACTGCACTGATTTTTCATCTATCTAAACGGTTTAAAATAATAGTTATTGCTAATTTTGAACGATTATAAAATAGTTTCCGGCATGTAACTTTCAAAACTTATGTAACTCTTGGAAATCTTGTCACCATTCTAGTATAACCAAAATAATATTCTGATCAATCCTAATATCTGTGAAGGAATATAAGATCCATTATATGGTAATATGTAGATACTTTTATTAGATTATTTCGAATTTTTACCGATATATCTATTTAATATACAGTTTTTGGAAGTATCTAATATTTATTGTCAAAAATAAATTATCTTAGACATGTTGGGAGTATCTGAAGTGTTGATCTAGATATACTGCTATCTTAGATACCTAACCCAAAAGCATCTAAGACATTGTCATTAGGTTCTATGTTGAATATCTTGAAAAGACTCCTGTATATTGAAATCCAAGCTGTACAGAATAAAAACAAACTTTACCTTGCTCCTGTCAGCAACTTCATAAATGGCAAAATAAAAATATAAGTTTTATTTTCCAATAAACAATAGTAGGAAAACAGGAATGCAGAAAGTTGAAAATACACAATGTTGACTTACTGTTTGCTGAAACAAATTATCTGGTTGATTCTTCCTTGGTAAAAATTATTGATAAATCTTCTATTTAAATAAATCCTAGAAGCCTTGAACCGTGAACAAAATTCGACCTGTCAGTTGGAGTCTAATATTCATTTTGGTATAAAATTCCAACTTCTGGAAATTGAATGCTTGAAACAACCGATTGTTAATAAGTAATCAAAACATCTTTGTCTATCTACTGTTGAAATAAATCTTCCAAGTAGAAAACTTCTCATAGGAGCTCATTTGAACGTATTCAGATTACATTAGAATGGATCTTACCCCTTCACATAAATCTTAACCAATTAAAACTGAATATATTATCAATGAAAAATTTTATTTTCGTTCAATTTCAACACCCGGTCCCATTTATATTTTGTTCGAACTGCATCTTAAACAACCTCAAACAAAGAAACTGTAAAAATCACAATTGTGTTGATGAAAGTTAGTTTTATAGTAGTAGTATATATAATGTTCTCAATAGATTTAGTTCATTCGTACATGTACCTACCTACTCTAGACTAAATATTATCTAATTGTTTAGACATATTGTATATTAAAATTGTTAGCCATTATGCCTGAGTTGATAAAGGAAATTCCCATATCATTATATATATTATTAATCGATGAAGAGGCAATACTTTTGTTAGCCAAATAAATCAAAAATTAGAACGAAACGTTGAATACTACACAATCCCCGATAATGGAAATGTATGTTATCGGGCCGAGAATATCAACTTGTTATCAGTAATCCTTTTAGAACTTGAGGAATTCAATTTTTTTAGGAAACTACTTTGTTAAAAATTTAATTTATTTTTGCGTTACTTTGTGATAGCTCATTTTCAAAATTATACATTTGTTTGCAATCAAAATGTTAAATATATAGTAACTGTATTTTAATGATTTAACAAATGTGGTTAATGATTATTCTTATTCTAAATTTGGTTTTTCAATGTTGTTTGCATTTGGGACTACACATTTTTGGACATAATCTGACTTCGACGGGAAAAAATATTCACTTGAACAATTAAATTTTTCATAAAAGAATTTACAGTTTTAAGGCAAATCAAAAAAGAAGGAATTTACTGACTGTAGAACATTATCAACAAAATCTCCTCAAATAACTTTTTTCCTGAATTTACTTTTCCAGTGAAACCAGAAGTTGAAAGGATTAACAGTTTTCAAGTTGATAGAGAAGTTTAATCTCTTTTATGGAATGACATTTTCGAAATTATTATTATTTTAAATCTAAGCAGTAAGAACATCTCGTATGTGTTATGACATCAGTTTTAGAAAATATTCATTCGAATAATGAAATGTCCCCAATGGCCTTGGAAAATTTATCTTGATTTTGAATAAGGGATTTTGTCTTTTGAATTTTGATGTTTCAAATATTTAACCTTAATCCTTATTCTATAAAATATTAATTATTTACCAGAAAGTCTGTTAGAAATTATCAACTGAATGATAATATGGGAATTTGAACTTGATAACGAACATTAAATGCCATGTTTTTGCCATATAGCAGAATATGTACTAATCTGTTTGTAAAATGGATGAGAAACTGTTTGGTTAGAAGAAGTGATCACTGCCGTTGTTAAACGTGACGAAACATCTGAAGCAATTTGCGGTTAAACTGCCATTAATAATAATAACATTAAGAAGGGACGGTGAAAAATGTTGAAATCAAAAATAATATAGAAGTGAACATGAGCGTACCTATGTTGATTATTAAACATAGAAACCATCAAATGTGCATTGAGACTTTTAACAAATTGAGACTTTTTTAAAATTGTGTGAGTGTTAAAGACTTGATGTGAATATATTATTGTGTTTTGTAAATTTGAAGTATAACTAATCCTTCGGGGTAGCCTGTATTGATCACTGCATAGTGATTTCATTCATGAAAAGTAGAAGTAACACGACAGAATATATAATTTTCAGAGAGACAAAACGTATTCAGGTAATATCTACTATTTACATCAGCCAGGCAAAAACACATGACCAAAATGTAGCGTTTAGTTTGTTTCCAAATTATACTAACTGAACACTTTTATAATGAAGAAATAAGTACTTCAAATTCAACCTTGTGCAAAATATTAACAACTAAAATGAAATCAATTCTGCTCAGTCTCTTGGTCAAGGGTGGTTGTGGAATCTAACACGTGTGTCTTACTTTACGTTTAAAATAATTATGTCACTGTCACACTGACATCATCAATAACCTACAAATTTCATACCTATTTATTTCAGTTGTAAAACAATTATGAAATAATTATGTAAACTTTGAACCTTTTCAGAGGTCCTGATAGCCACAATCCGGGTCAAAAACTGTTTTGAAATAGTTAATTTTCCGTAAATCTAATGACGTTCACGTGAGAAGCCCGTAGCACGCGAGTTAGAAAAGTGCAAACTGGTTGTACCTAATACGGCTTTACGACTTTTCGCGTGCCGTTTTCGCTTCATGTAGTTAGATTTAGTATCGGACCGTGCCCGACGGCCCTTCTTTTTTCGATAAATGTCCATTAAATAGGAAAATTTAATTAATACAGTTTGAGCTATTCTCAGATCTCAGCTACGCGCGTGTAACGTGCGACGTACCAAAGGGAATTTTCTCGCGACTAAAATATACAAGAAGCGGGTAAAAGCTAGCGGCCCATAGCAAAAAATACTACTAATTCGAACCTTCTAATTTCCATAGGCCACGTGGAAATTCAGGAGTCCAAAGCGCTAAAGACTTCTGTGTTACAATATTCGTATAAAATTGCGAAATTTCGCACTTTTAGAAACTTCAAATTAATTATGACATAATTATTTCAAACGTAAAGTAAGACACAGGTTTTAGATTCCACAACCACCCTTGACCAAGATAATTTTTGATATCCCGGTATATGATTTAACTTTTTTTACGTCATAAATTGGAGATTATAAGTTCACAAGAATATATAACTTCTTTCTGTGATAATGTATTCATACTCTCTTTGAAATTGGCATCAATCAATCACTTTGGTATTATTTTGTTCAGAGGAAATTCACTAAAATAAGGCGATTGATTTTCTTTGATATGAACTGTAGGTAGTCAATTCTACTTTTCTAGTAATGAATTTAATTACTTGTATCTAATATATTCATCCCGTAAGGCTGTAGGAAGTAATTATAGGAACAGAAACATAATTTTTGTCAAATGAATTACCCATAAGCACATCGGATGTGCAAAAATGAAAAATAAATATAAAATTTTCATGTATATCGGTGGTAGAAAAAACGCTTTGTGGGAACCTGTGTACCTCGTCTGAAGTAAGGGTTACCATAAGAGTTAGTATAAAGTATGTATTTCTATTCTTTCTTTCATTTGTGAAATTTAAGATATCATCAAGTTGCAAAGAAATATACCAATTATGTTATATTTACATATTAGTAATAATGAGTGGGTTTGAATTTGAATATCTGCAAAAACATACACAAGTAAAATATAAACGCAAAATTATGAATGTCATTTTCAAATTAAATAGTACAATGTGAATAAAACAAATTTCCAAATAGTAAACTCTAAATCTGTCAAATTTTTGCCAATATATTTATATAATTATATTTTATACCTCAGTAAGCATGTCCGAGTAACACTGCAGCTTCCTCGTCCCGCTGATGAGCTTGAGAGGGAAACAGCTTTGCAGTGTTATAGCAAATCTGGAAAAACTAATTACGTCTGGAATTTTGATATTTTTATTTTGGATTAATATACAATTAATTGAGACTATCATAATCAAGTCATGACTTGAGTATTTTGAGAAATTTTATATACTTAAGGTATCAAATATAAAGTGAATGAATTTAGTAGAAACTAAAGTAAATTGAAATCCACAGTAACAGTTCCATAAGTAAATATCTAGTCCATATAGGTACCTAAGGATAAGTTGAAAAGTGTTTCCAAATGATAATTGCCACCTATACAATGAAAACCACTGTTCCCACAATTTGTTTCTGTATACTTGTTACTATACATGTATATACAAAAAAATAAGTACATAGAATACTAATTTTATTTAATGATTGTAGATACTATTACCTTTTGAGTACCTTGCAGTAAAATTACTTTACTACAATATCTCGAATATTTGTGATTTTTTACCTTGGTAAGATTCAAGTTGTTGTAATAACTGACATAACCTTATTCTTTGAATCTAGGAAGTTAATAATTCTTATAATTCTTAAATAAACCAGTGATATGTTTAGTATTGTTGCACATATAGAAGGTGCAATTGTGAATATAAATATTTTACTCTTTGTGATAAATGAGTTGTCACATAGAATTGTTAACAATTGATAATTCTATGTTACTTCTAACACATTTTTAATATTAGTTTGCAATACAAATTATAAGTTTAATGATTTTTTATTGACTAACAATTTACATAATAAATATTTTTTATCATACACTGAATGTTTTTCTATTTACCTTATTAATTAATTAGGTTTATATTTAGTTATAGGTATCTTTATTTTAGAATATAATATTTATGTTGTAATGTAGGTAATAATAATCAAGAATAGTAATAGCCCAGAACAACTATAAAGAGTAATAGCCTACTCTAATAACTAGTAATCTATGTCATAGGTTATAGGTACCTAGCCAAAGACATTTTATTGTTTAATATGTTTAATGTACTTAGCGCCTGCCTACCTATTGATTGCCACCATTATCTGTTACTTCATTATATTCTTAAGATTGAGCTACACTTCATAATAAATCATCATCTTGAATAATGTATTTAGATGATACTGGAATAACTGTTAATACAAAAGTATTCATTACTAAATTGAAAATAATATAGCACTGAATTTTCGTAAATCATTGTGATGTGAAGGAAAGGTATAAGTAGTATAGATCAAAGATGAAATTTTGTATCAACTTTGGCATAGAATATTGACTAGGAGGTCGCTATGCTGTGCAAAGGGATTAAGACGGAGTGAGTGAGCCCAAAAAAGGAAATACTTCGTTCGTTACGATCACTCCGTCTTAATTAAATGAGCTCACGCCATCTTAACTCGAACTCTAAAAAACGTATGTTCTTATAATTGTATTTTCAGTGTATTATAAAATACAGATTCTATCAACGCCGGACACAAGTTATACGGCTTCACGATTATCATTATTGAAAGTAGTCTGTGTACTAGGGCTATAGCCCTTTACCGGGTGCCGTCGGTGGAACGCTCTACCCCTTTGTCGGTGGTCACACCAGCAGATACAACCGGCAGCGAACGTGTTGTTCTATTTCTCTCTACAATCGGCCAGATACTTAGCGCACCGAACGACGCGTGAAAGTACGAATAGCATCGAGTATTTCGATAACCACTCTGCTTAATAACGGCTCAAGGTCGTACGACATTGAATTTTTATTCCACTAAATTTCGGCATCATATCTAGTTTGTGTCAAAATTCCAAGTGGATTGCATTATTACCGTTTGACCTCTACACGAAAACGCTCACTCCGTCTTAATAATACATCAATCCAAGGAGCTATAAAGTTGAATCAGTTTTCTTGGATGGTTTCAAGGGTACTAGATAGACTAGGAAAGGAATCTGTTTAACTGTACGTTAACATAAAATATCTTGAAACTGTCTACAATGCCACTGCGCGGTAAGGCTGTATCACGGTCGTATACACAGGTCTGGAAACTCGAGGCTGTTTTCTATGTGAGAAGTGAGTCCGCTAAGCGTCGAGTGTAGCGTAGTACGTCACGGGTGGCGCATGAGTCGAGGGATGTTCTCCAGCAATCTTTGTATTATGGGGCTTGAAATTTGAACGATATGGCGCACTCCTGACAACATACTTCGATCCATGCGCCAGCTGGTGGCTGAGCGAGGGACTACGAGTTTAGCGACATGTAAGAGACTCAGGACAAACAATAGTTTCCAGACCTATGTATACGACCGTGGGCGGTACCTATACATCGGAATTGGTGAATGGAACTGATTCTTAAAAGAGTAGAGATGGGTAGTTGTATATATAAGAGAAGAAATTCACATGGGGCTTATCATAATTTATTACAGGAAATGAGATTAACAGACCTCTGATAGATACATATTGATGGTTAGCGCAGATTTGAAAAAAATCTAAATTGAATGAAAAATAACCTGAATACAGTTACGTTTTCTATGGCAAGTCAGTAAATTTACTAGTTGTAAAGAATTTGCCTGTTTTTGATGGAAGTTCATGATAATCGGATGTATGAATAGTGCTACAAAATCTGTGTACGATAGAAAACGTCAGAATTCCTATCGGATGTCGATAAAGTCGGATTCATACATAAAATGATTAGCCCCTATTTATTCGAAATTATTTTAAGTTGGCAATCCTACAAATCTTGAAATAGCATAGTATAGACTTTACTAACTCGAAACCGGAGACAATGCTGGTAATTATCATAGCCAAAGTATACTTGACAATGGATAATTATTATTGAAAGAAAATTAAACTAAGATCAAGCAGACTACATCGGAAATTAATTACTTTACTAGGAACTTTGTTCAGAATTCATTCAACATAGATTCAGTGGTTTAACCTGAGGCATGTTTGTTCAGATTCACAAAATTTACATTATAATTTTAAAAGTTTTGAAGTTAACTCACCGTTTACCACTACTCAATGCACCAAGCAGCACGCACCTCACAATAATAAGAGTCTAGTATATTAATCAAAGAAATTAGCATATGCACATTATTATTAATATACTATCGAAAAATATTCGATAAAATTAGATAAATCTATCACTATACAAAAGAAATGGGTGGATACTACTTATACTGACATGGTCCAAACAACTGACAAAAATATTTTATGCCGACCAGCGACCATTACAAACCAAAGACGATGTCATCTTTGTTTCAAACGAAGAGAAGCCCACTTTTTGTTTCAAACCAAAGTTCACTCATAGAAAGTTTATCGGAATAATATGGGATTGCCAGACAATGATGAAATCAATATTTCTGGAATATTAATCCATAGATTTTAGTTCATTAATATTTATCAATTTGTTAAGCCATAGATCTAGGATCTATTGAATATTTGCATCATGGATGCTAGATAAACAGGATAGAAACTGATATACATACTTATTAAAACTTATAATTATAATTATGTAGAAACTCGAACGGCAATAATGTCACAGCGGGTTCTTGATTTAAAGATGGGAAAAAACGTAGAACAATCAATAGTTCATTTTACCAGTTCGTTCGCGAGATCACTGTATCTACTCCTTTAACCTGGTCTCACGATAATACCTGGTATAAGGTGATTTTGAACGTAAAACATAAAAGACTGTTTTATTCTGTACTCAAGAATTCTATTCTAAAGTTCTTGTCCTTACTTTTCGGTCTTTAACAATATGCCATCTGCCTCCATTTCTGGCGAAACCACGGAAAATGATTTCCATATAAAATAGATCATAGAACTATT
The DNA here is from genome assembly GCA_958510875.1 of Endomychus coccineus. Lineage (NCBI taxonomy): Eukaryota > Metazoa > Arthropoda > Insecta > Coleoptera > Endomychidae > Endomychus > Endomychus coccineus. The sequence continues at coordinate 179,836,015 of OY294068.1, read as the reverse complement.
ATTATGAATTTTAGTTTCAGGTGCGGGATCGAACTACAGTCGTACACTTTATAGTTGTTCTGTGTGATACCTGATACATCAATAATTGATGTTTGTTTTCAAAACATGGGAACATTGTGAAAAACCTTTATTCAACAATAATAACCGTCTCATGAAATCAAGATAGCAGGTCTAAGATCAAAGAGTTCTATACATAGAGTAGACAACTAAGCCTTTCGCTGGTATCTTAACGGACATTCTGTCCTTCTCGCACATGTACTGTGTACTCTCACTCGCACGATGTGCACGAGTTATACTTTTTCTTGTATTCTTATACTCTGTGTGATAGAAGGGGAGACCTTCGCGAATGAGAGCGCACTCACATGTGCGAGAAGGACAGAATGTCCGACTAGTTACCAGCGCTTTCCTATGCTTAACACACTACTTGTCTACTCTATATATAGAACTCTTTGTCTAAAATAGTCTAGATCGATTCAGAAATGCTAATGACCGATATATCGGCGAAAATTCGGAGAAATTGTTTTGCCCCGATTACAATACTTCCCTACATTATTTACTATGTAAATAGTGAGTGAAGTAAAAAAGAATTACTCTCATCCGGGATGACAAACTGTCTCAAGTTATAAATACATAACTTTGATTCCTAAAACTAAAAACACATTCAGTACAATTATTAAAGTTAAAACATCTTCGATCAATATATTTCCGTGGAAATTAATCCAGATTGTGATTTTCAAAGAGACACGTCACTTGTCAGGATCGTCAATCGGAAATAAGAAACATGTCCGACAAGTCGAAATCTTTAGTTGATAAAAGATGTCCGATCTACGTACACCAGTTCAGTAATGATCTAGGTGACCATTGCTTCAATGATTTTGGCATTAAGAATGACCAAAGCTCCACAAATATATATAATTATCCCAAGAAGAACATAAGCACACCTTCAACTAAGAAAATAGTTCGCCACAAAGAAAGTATGGACACGGGTAAAACCAAAACTAAAAATAGAAGAAAAACATTTCAAGAAATTGAGGAGTCGTATTGGTCGAATTGGAAGCCTACACCACATAAAGGTACCAAACAGATTTATCATAAGTCACGTAGTAAAGGCTTGTCAAACATGGACCGTGACAGAAACTTGAATGTAAAAGGAGAAGGAGATAGTGCTGATTCAATAATCGAAAAATACGTTTCTAATAAATTCAAAATGACAGCTTCTTCCAGTATAATGCAATCTGAAGAGAATGTAACATTACCCAAAATAGAAGAAGTTTCAGATGAGAGGGTGGAACGGAAAGCAACAAAACAAGATGACGACGAGGGCACCACATTTTTGAAACACACAGATTCTTACATCCTGAATTCGAAGAAGCAAAATGACGACAAACCTCATTACCAACAACCCAAATGTATACGTTTATACAAAAATTTATCTACCACATCCAGTTACATAAAGGGTGGATCATATCCGCTGAAATCTTGTTTGAAGAAAGAAACTTCTTTCAATGGATCCCGATTGGGACGGCCATGGAGCCCTATATTGAAGAGTAGTAGTTTTCGCAAGTCGAACAAAACTAAAACAAAATTGAGCTATAATTTATATAAATAAACAATATCGGCAAATGGACAAAATTGTTTATTGATGTTGAATTGTATATAGTATAATCATTTTCCACTATTTGCAATCACCAAGGGGACATTTAATTGTACCTTCTGACTTATCTCTACATAAGTCGAAAAGGTTGGGGTCGATGACTTTTTGTTTTGGTGGTTTTTTATCATGAACACCTTTCACCTCAAAAGTCTTACAAGGTTTTGCACATTTGAGCGGTTCCTCATACTTGGAAAGAACTGAAGCAGTAACGTAACTTTCCCCAATATGTATATGCTTTCTTATTAGAGGGTACGCATTTTTTAATCTATGAATTTCTCCTCCGCACATTTCTGGCATATGTGTGCATACGACTCCATTCTTACCTGTAAATAAATAAATAAAATGGATATAGTTACTGAAAAAAGAAATTTTTTCAACTAATGATCTTGGCAATTGTATTTTTTTACCCCACATGAGGAAAACCTATAATGTTTGTAGAGCATTGAGTGAGTCAGCGATGGAGTATTGGGGGAGGATATCGCTGGTTCAGTGCCTTTATCCAAAGACCCTTGTACACTATCTCCTGGCCACATTTTTCAGAGAGTATTTGGTCCAGGCTCGGATGAGCGCAGGACATTCAAAAATAATGTGGGTTGACGGTTTCACTTTGTTTCCTTCGCATCTCATACAGAAGGGGGTGTCGGTTTTCTCCACTGTATGTTTACATTTCATCAGGTCCCAGGCCTCCCGGTGGGAATTGGCTGTCATTTTCACTCTCGAAGGCTAATATCCGAAAAACTGGCCTTCATCAACAACTCAAGTGTCTCTTCTGGGAATTTGGTGTAGCCCCCATTTTATTTCTTCAAGAACAAGAACCGCAGACAACCTCCCCGTTTGCCTGCCAGTATCTTGGTAAGTTTTGCCTTGTCTGAGATTGTCACAGTTTCAGAGCAGAGATTCTTCCAAGAAGTTTTTTGAGACTTTCTCAAGAGGTTTTATATTGCCTCTAACTTATTTTGTGCCGATCCCAGGCCTCCCTGGTTCCGACTTTCCTAGTTCTATTAAAGAGTAGCCTCGTTTCCCTCCTGGGAGAGGAGATAAGCATTGGAATTTATAGGTATAAGGAAAGACCTCACCAGGCAGAGTTTCCCAACTTCGGCGTTCGGTAGAAAAATGAAGACTGGTAGAAAGAAATTCGGCCTGAGCAACGAAAGGGTGACTAGTCTGAGCTCGTCTAGTCTGCCTACCTGGAATCGCTGAAGGTGAAATAACAGACTAGATTTCCGATGGAAGAAAGAAAGAACATTTTTTTCTCAATAATAATTGAACAGATAACAATATCAGCTGCTGGGTGTAAAGTGTTTCTACGCAGGGAATAAAAAACTAAGTTTACGAATGGACTCAACATGATCGACCCATGAAAGGGTATTGGTGGTGATATCCAGCATTGATATTGAGGACTTCATCGTAATAGTTGTACATGACATATCCAAGTTAGGGCATGGAGAAAATACAACCTTGAGTTTTGTTTGTATTGAACTCTACTAGAATACCGAACCCCCATTTCAAAATTTTCGCCAGATCTTCATTCAACTCATCAACTTCACTGTCTTGCACCTCTGACTTCATAGGATGATATAGGGGCTCTAGAGTAGACACGACGGCAGAGCATGTGCTGGGCACCTTCCCAGCCCTCGCCAACTCTAGAGAGTCCATACTGGGGGATATCTGGCCAGGTATGACCAGTATTATGGAGACTTCTCCAAATACTATACTCTTGTTCGTCCAAAACCTAGGGTGGCTGGGACAGCTAGAAGCACGCCGGAGGAGTGTTCCCTATAGAGGGGGTACAATGGTCTTAATGAGGACTAGGTACTCTAACCAGTAGTTCAGCCTCTCAACTCAATCCAGAAAGCTGTGGGGAGCACAAGCGGTAACTTCCAACAGATTGTTGATATGGAATCAAGTTTGGAAAGAGACTTCCTCTTAACGAAAATGTTAATAGAATGGGTCAGTAACTCCAAGCTGCATGATGAAATCTGTGAATCTGTACAGGCATACAGTTATTCCTGAATATAGGATTTGAATATATTAATGGTGCTGAATTCCGAGAAAGTAATAAAATCGATAGATTTTCGGTATTTCTTATAGAAAAAGTTACCTAAACGAACAACTGATGTCATATATGGAAGAAACTTCTTCAAATGTCCTTCTTGTTTGACGAAAGCACATTCAATAGAATTCTGTTCACCACGGAACCCTTTCAGAATAGAGGTAACTATCCTGTAGATTCCAACTGCAGGTGCAATATTCAACATCCCTCCTTCTTCATTAATTCTTACTTTTAACACGTTATTTTCGCCGTTAGCCATACTACTCTGTATATTATCCAAGACTCTCTACAAAAAATAAATCATTCACTTCATATGTTAGACGTACTTGGTACCCGATTAGTTAAGAATGGTACCCAATAAACTGAGTAACGCCAGTTGGAATTAATATTATCAAAACTCCACAAATACTTTAGTTATATCACCGATTAATTGAAAAACAACTAGGACAAATAGTAACTAATAATTGATCAACACTTATCAACAGATTCACTGATGCTGGATGAGTTTATTACCTAGACTGGTGAAATTGATCATATTTGGTGAAATGAGAAAATTGCATAGAGAACTAACAAATTTCGAAGACAAGTTTAAAAGTTCCTGAAAGATGAAATGATTCATTTCGTCAAAACATAATCTCCTTGTAGCCCGAAACACTTTGTCCAAGGTTTTTCAAATTTTTCGATCCGTACCAAATAATACGATTTTGGCCAAAAATCGCAAGGGGCCAAATCTGGAAAATATGGTAGATGACGAACCAATTCGTAGCGCAATTCATGCAATTGTGCCTTTGCGACTGCGGGCGTTGTCCTGATAGAAGAGCACTTTTTTCTTTGCCAAATGCGGCCGCTTTCGTTTCGAATCGGCGTCGAATCGATAGAACAGCTGGTGATAGTTTTGCCCTTTTCAAGGTAATCGATATGGACGATACCGTGTGCATCCCAAAAAACTGTCGCCATGACTTTGGCTTCGATTCGCCAGGACAAGTCCACTGTTTCGCCTGTTGAATCTATGTTTCGTCCACGGTTACGAAACGGCGCAAAAAGTCCTTCTTATCGTGCTTGGACATCGTCAAACACTCCTTTGAAGTTGTGACACGGGCGCGCTTGTTATCAACAGAGAGCATTTGGCAGATAGCTTTCTCATATTCAAAAACTTATCCAAAATGTCCCGTACCCGTTCGGTTGAGATACCCATACCCTCAGCAATCTCGTGCACTTTAACTCGCCGATCGTCCAATATCATCTTATCGACCATTTCTGGCGTTGTAACCTCAATTGGACGACACTTTTTGTGGTCATACTAACTAGCACAACGAAAATCAGTAAGCCACTTGTGAATCGTTCCAATCGATGGTGAAGAATCCCCATAATATCTAACATATGATGCTTTGGTTTGCGTAATGTTTTTTCCACGCGAAATCACATTTTCCATGTTTACAATAATCTTGAAGGTTGCTTGCTTTCGATGGCTGTCAAAATAGAACTGAATGACACATCAGTCTCAAAATTTTAATGCGTTCTAGTTAAAGATGGTACATCACAAATGTCACATGGGATTTTCGATTGTGGCGCCATCTGTATTATTTTTCAGGGACTTTTCACCTTGGCCTTGTACTATGATTACAATTTTTCTTTCACAGATTTGATATGTTTAATGTTACGCTGTGCAAAAAAGTTGATTCAATTTAAAATAACTAAGAGTGTGGGTTTATTTTCGGAATAGTCGAAGCTAATTTTATTGAAATCCTCGTGTGGTTAAACCCAAATGTGCATAAGCGGACTTTTACTTTTATGATGTCTGAGGATGCTTGAGTTCAAGGTCAGTTTTAAGCAGTAGGTACTTAAATAAACATCGACATTTTCTCATGTATTGAGTTTATATCAACAAAGAACAAAAAAGGCATATTTACAAGAGAGTAAGTAACATATTTTTATATAAAACGGAAGTATTTTTACACTAATGGTAATTACGTTATTTGCATCTTTGTTCTTTATGGTACATTTTAGAATTAATATCATTTCCGCTTTTAAAAGTGGTTGATGCATAATGAACGATAGAACTAGAGTCCAAAACGGATTTAACAAAATTATAGACAAAATTTGCTATTTGATGTATTTCGGCCTAGGTATAGGATAGAGCCAAAAAGAACAAAATATTTTAGTAATCTTCATTAAATTTTAGTGGTGCTAATTCAATAATTGGAGGCGGGAAGACCCCTGATGACTACCGCAATGTATATAAAAGTTTAGTTTGACATACCACCCATTGTGCAGAACTTGTACCATTGATTGAATAGAAAAATATGTGAAAGTAATTTTCTAGGATAGTAGGTTTCCGCGGATAGCAAATCTTGAAAAATCTTGGCTTCCGGATGGATTGCGTATCACAATAGACGTTTCATTACGAGTAGCCACTCGTGTGAAAGAACATGGGCGTTGTACAAGGCTTCGTGACACCAGTAGATCTGCACTTGCGGAACAAAAGTTTGACACTAATGATAAAATCCTTTTCGAAAATACTAAAATCCTAGCCCGAGCCCCAAACTTCTATCAGCGAAAAATCCTTGAAGCGATAGAAATCCTAAAACATCCATATAATCTAAGACGTGAATCAGGATATAGGTTTCCCAACATTTGGAAACCCATCCTCGAAAATTTCACTTCGCACATGATCACACAACGGCAGGGTCAGTTGCCAGAACGAAGTTAACCACCGGAATAAAGGCAGTGAACTGTGAAAGATTTTTTCCTACAATAAATACCGCTACAGAAACCAGTAGAATCAGTTTCAGTTTAAGCATCAAGCGTGCTCCGAAGAGGCCACCTGTAATGGTTGGCGAAACGTCGGCATCAAATCGTGCAGAATCCATCCCGAAGCCAAGATTTTTCAAAAATCAAATGAATTTAAACATAGTAAACGCCTAAACTCTAGAATTAAATACCATTAACGTTTAAAGAAATGGTCATTATACCGGGTTACTAATTTTACTTCCTGGTTTCGCCTGTGAAACAATGGCTATGGTAGTTTTTGGGGTTGCTCCACCTATAATAGCACATCTAACATCGTAGGGATTTACTTTGAGATGTTCAGCTATATAGGAATTCGCTCTCATGACAGGATAATTTACAATTCCTATTATTCTTTCATCCGCTCTCTTCAGCAGTGCCTTTTCATAAACCTAAAACAATCCATATTATTCATGAACATTGTAGAGTTTAAGCTAGTCTTAGTCTAGCTATATAGTAGGTATTTGTTTAAAATATAAGTTATTTCATTTCCCCCTGAATCTGTCTTTTTAAGCGAAATCTTCAATTGATATAAAAATTGGGGGAAGATCAGACAACTTATTTCAATAGATTTTTTTTATTGACAACAAATATAGTTGTAAATAGTCTATGATTGCTTGTGGAATTTTTCTCTCTAAATCACCATCCTGCAAAATTTCAAAATTTCAACTAGTTATGCAATATATTAAATGACTTATTACAAAATGTGAAAAAATGTTTAATAATTGAAGAATTGATCTTTTTTATGTAGTAAACGGAGTTAAAGTGAGAAGGTCAATATTTGAATATTTAATTGTTGCGAAAGAAAAATAAATTTCACGTATCGTAGGTACGTATACTTGGGGAACAATGTCTCCCCCCTTGCTTCTATGGAGCGCACGCCGATGTATCGATATAATCTGTAGAATATCCCATACACTAAGTAACTTCGTCTTTTATTCTATGTACGACGTAAGTATACTATACAAAACTAACCTGAAATGCCAAAGGGACCATAGATTCAACAGGAGGTTTCGCAATGCAAAAAACCGCTTTGGTATTGAACTCAGTCAAGTAAAGTGCTATGTTTCTAATTTCTGCTGCATTTCTTTCAAATAGATCTTCATATCGCTCATTCGGATTTGAAGATCCTCCGCCAACACTGATCACAACATCAGCATCCTAAAATATGAACATCTTAAATATACTTACCACGATAAGTTAGTATAATTTATCTGAAAACATGCCTCAAATCAGAAACCTTCCACATTCAATCGGATGGACAGATTTATTACCAAATTCAATTATTATAACTTTAAATTTCTTAGAGATAACTGATAAACTGAGTTAATTCTCCCCTCTACGATTTCTGTTTCAGCAGGAACAGGAAGATTTAACTTAAAATTACCGAAAACAATATTTAAGGAGGTCAATGAAAGAAGACCCTCAGATAAGTATATTCATTCCATCTATTGCCAAATTGACAGTGGCCTAGTAAGGGGAAGAGGGGTTGTGGACGAAACTGCTTGATGTTTGAAATATTTTCATACTTTAAAATTCAGCTATAATACATTAAATAATTATTAAATACATTGTTCTTACTACGCCACTGGACATTGCCCTTGTATTTTGTTATTATTATCGAGATTTGACTTCCTAATTTAGAAGTCTCAGGGCCAGGTTGTAGTTTTCACATGTAATGGTTAGTGAAAAATCGACATACAGTGCTCTTGTTTCGCGAATTTCATCTGGAAAGCAAGAGTATTTAAGAATCCAAGAGAAAACCCCAAAGTGTGCGCGGCGTGGGAAATATATATTTCCGGAGCAGCAAAGTAGATATTTCTCTTATGTAATGCCCAATTAGTTTGAATGTAAATAGGTTTCCAGAACCAAAAACAGTCAAAAGTGGAATTGGCTCCACCTTCACCCTCTTGTGCGGCCATCTTGATAATCCTTCAAACCATTTATTCTGGCGATCCTACCATAGATAACTCTACTCTCAGAGTAGAGTTATCTATGGATCCTACCTACAAAAAATATTGAACAATAAATGGTGCAAATTAAATTCTACACGTTTTTTTGTGATTGTTGCGGTGTCTAGAAGTAGATATTTCACGCAGTAGAGGGCGCCGAAGCTACCAAAATCAGTTTTCCGCTATCTCCCTGTGAAAGTAGCATTTCTGGATCAATGTATATGCAATGTATGCCAGTTATGGACTACGAATTTTCTAAATTGACAATGAAAATACTGTACTTGACATTAATAAATCGCGCGAGGGTCGAAGATGCATTACTGTACAATTAACAGATGCTGTCCAAGTAAACAAGTTTATCCTCTCCGACTAGTCGAGTCATATTAGCAAAAAAGCTGGGAAAATTTGCTGGCAACTCCGGGTTCTTTGCAAAATTTTCCTGAACGGATTTACAACATTCCCGAAAAAAAACTGCTTTTCCATTTTCCAATTGTTATAGAGGAAAATTGCCAATTGTCATGGCCAAAAAACTAGGAAAATGGCTAGAAAACTGTACTCGGGGGTTTTCGAGGTCGCTAATCACGATTCCGAAGTCGGATTTTCCATTTTTAGATTTATTGGCCAGTTATTGGCCAATGTTGATAAACAAAACGCGGAAATTTTGCGAATAAATAAATCGAAAAATGGAAAATCCGACTTCGGAATCGGGATCGACGACCTCGAAAACCCCCGAGTACAGTTTTCTAGCCATTTCCCTAATTTTTTGGCCATTTTCCTCTATGACAATTGAAAAATGGAAAAGCACATATTACTTTTTGTTCGGGAATGTTGTAAATCCGTTCAGGAAAATTTTTGTAAAAAACCCGAAGTCGATCGGAGTTGTCCGCAAATTTTCCCAGCTTTTATACTTTTTCCGTCTAATTTGACCCGACTATATTTCTTTTTCGCAAACCAAACAGAAATAGGTCAGAACTACGGTCGTATAATCAGGTGTCGGAACTTTATGTTTGACATGAGTCTCTTACATGTCGCCAAACTCGTAGTCCCTCGCTCAGCCACCAGCTGGCTCATGGATCGAAATATGTTGTCATGATGTCAGGATTAGGCGCCATATCGTTCAAACACGGTCGTATACGTGCCCTCGACTCATGCGCCACCCTTTTGGTACTACGCAACAGATGACGCTTAGCGCACTCACTGATCACATAGGAAACAGCCTCGAGATTCCAGGCCAGTATATACGACCGTAGTCAGAACTGATTTCGCGCCCAGAGATAAGCTGACTTTTGGTAGTTTTGGCGGTATTAGAGTTCTTCTTTAATCGGCAGCTTATGAAATGTTCTTTAAAAATTTACAGCTTTACACTAAAGCTGCGTCGTCCAGTTGTTTGTCATATGTACAAGGCATTACAGTCATCACACTTTAGTCTTTCATAATGACATAATCCTTGTAAGTACATAGGACAAAGTGTTACAGCTTTAGTGTAAGGTTCCAAGAACAATTGAGAAATTACATACTGACTAATTAACTTTGTAAATAACCTCCCAACCAAACAATTTTCGTAGATTAAGGAGTTTATTACCGCACGCATTTTTCTTATCACTGATTTTCCATCAATCATATTAGATCAATGAAAATAGCAGTATTGTGGTTGTGGTTACTAAGGGAACGAAGCGTTTCCATCCAGTTTTTAAACCTGCCATCTCAAATATTAGTTACAATATTCTGGTTTTCCCAATAAATCATTATACAAATCTTAAATTGTACTTACCGTTATTTTCACTTTTTACGGACGTAGATAAAAATGTATACAATATACGCGTGTCCTTTTAACCCATTTAACCCAAGGACAGTTGTATTGTGCATGAAAAATATGCTACAATTGTTTAATGAATATATTGAAATACCTATACCCTAAATGTAATTAGTTAAACATCATAGGAAGCAAATTGGAGAAATATTACATACCGCTAAACAGCATTTCAAAAGACTAAGGCCAGTATAGGACTTTACTTTGGCTGACGTATCTATATCACCCAAATCATTAGCAAGACCACATAGATCATGATTTTCATCATAAAGTCTCAATTCTTTAACCATAGGACTCTGTTTCAGAAGGAGTGCAAGAGCTTCACCTTGTCTCTCTGACATATCTAGTATAGTAACAACAAATTTTGTTGGTGGAGGAGAAGGGCAAGCAGAACTTATGCTTTTACACCTCCTGAATATACGGTATCCATTTTTCACAAAAAATTTTGATAAATGCATTTTTTTTGGGATGAATTTATGACACTTAAAACTTCACATTTTGGCATGAGTTGATGTAACAATACCTACCCGAAAAACTAGGTTAGTATGAAACACAGACCAGAAAAAGCAAAATTGTGAATTCAAAAAGTATGACTATCAGTGTATTTTCTCTGCATAAGGAATAGATAGGAATAGATCTCACAGATAATTAATAAATTTATTTACACAAGTTATATATCTACAGTAATTAAAAAATAATATGATTTAGCATTATCAAAACAATCTTACAATTTAATCTTATCAGCAAGAGAGCAGGACAGCCCAGTACCATCAGGTTCAACCTGAAGAGATTCAATCTTTCCATCTTTCACAACCATAGAATATCTCTTACTTCTTAACCCACCCAAAGGAGGAATATCGACAGATAAATCAAGGGCTTTAGCAAGTGCTCCTGCAGGATCTGCTAATAAACGAATTTTTCCAACTGTCTTTTGGTCTTTAGCCCATGCAGCCATTACAAAAGGGTCATTGACTGACACACAAATAATTTCATCTATACCTTGCTTTTTGAGATCATCAGCTTTACTCACATAGCCTGGAAGATGGGTCTGAAAATCAACAAGAGAAAGGCAATAAATATATGAATCATAATATCTTTTTACCACAATAAAGTTGAGAAACAATAATAATTGGTTTGTAATGTAATGATGCATAATCATTATAATATGGTTATGTATAAACACAAAGCATTTGATATGTTAATCATAGGGAATTATGCATAAATTAAGTACTTGAGGTTATTATAAGCAAAATTCACTTTCCATTATATCTAATTGACAATGATAATACATTAATACATAATCCAATTAATGAATAGTTCAAACATCAAGGTTATGGAAGTATTGATTACTTAGTTATGAACAGAAAAGACACAATGTAAAACTACCAGGTATAAACTGAAATATAGTGGTTACCTTTGAACATCCTGGGGTGAAAGCGCCTGGTACAGCGAATAAAATAATTTTCTTCCCCTTGGACAATTCCGCCAAATTAACCTTATTTGTAGGCGAATCTTCGTACAAATCTACGTTGGGAAGTTGGTCTCCTACCTGAAGTAATAGACATGTACTATAAAAACAACATACGAGTTCAATGAACTAAATTTTAGGGGAATATTGCTATTCAGTAACACAATTCCTATGAAAATACAATTTAAATGAGAACCGGTGAGGAAAGAACATCCCGCCCAACCTTTTATTCACTTATTAATTATTATTATATAATTAAATTATATGTTCCTTACCTGGGTTGACATATTTAATCGAATGGTGGTCTGGATAAGCCTGAACAAAGGTCTGACAGTAAATGTGTTTCTTGCTACCAAGTAACTAACGTTCATCTTGTAGAGTTGTGGTTTTTATATTTCCTTTACGTTACAAATTAAAGATGTGACCTTGAAAAGAACTACGTCGGCGCATAAGCACAAACTTACAAATTCCATGTCCTAGCCGGTATCTGTAGGTCAATTTCAAAAACCCCAACTTCACTTCAAGGAAATTGGATAAAATACAAATTAGTCACTTCGCTAGTCATGGTAATATCTATCCGAATTCTGAAGAAGTTTTTTTATCACTTGGTTTATAGGTAGGTAATTATTGAAGTGTTAAATTGAATAATCATTATGAATTGATTAATTTTATCGTTTAATGATTGCTACTAATAAATAATATACAAGGAAGACTCATATATAATGACTTATTGGCAAGTATATTAAATATTAGAGATGAAAATGGATTTGAAGAAAATGCGAGTCAAATTCTTGATATCTACATGTATCACTATGAATTGATTAGATTTTATCCTTGATTACTACTAATAAAATGTGAGTCAAATTCTTGATACCTACTTATAATCACTATGAATTGATTAGATTTTATCGTTGAATGATTACTACTAATAAATAATATTCAAGGAAGATTCATATATAATGACTTATTGCTAAGTACATTAAGTATTAGAGATGAATGAAATATGGGTTATATCTCTCCAGGATTCAAAATATACAACTCATGCATTTTTTCTCCCAGATAAATTCTGAATAATTTTGCCTTTCAATTGGTTATTTTCTACCAAACATATGAATGCTAATTGTGCAATTTTCAAAATATTTGAACTCTCATTGTACTGTTTTTAACTGTAGGTACACTGCTATTTGACTATGTTATTGTCTAGATATAGATAGTAAGTATTATTATTAGGGAAATGTCAAGTTTCTCATTCAAGCACTTAGTCTAATCTGAAATCTAACAAGAGTGAACATTTTACCTATTTATGTTGATTACATGCTCATGCTACTGTGCAGAGCAATGTTTTTGTTTGAAGTGAATAAATTTAATTTATATTGATTTTTTCAATCATTTTTTGACTACACTTCTGTTCAGATTCATGAAATTGCTATTATCAGTGAAGCATATTAGGTATATCATTATTTTTTGATATAAAACCAAATTTTGCAGAACTTGCTTCTCAACAAACGATTGAGTGAAAGTAATTAAACATTTCCATCATCAATTATTCTGATTTTGTTTAATTTTTAGGCAACAGAATAGAATTTTGGAATGAGCTTGAGTTTTCAATAACGCAATAATTAAAAACACTTGAAATAAATCACATTTTCTTATATACAAAATATTTGATTTTCCTTACCTTGAGAATACAAATGATTGCATACTTTGTAATGCCACATCCATTATGAAGTGTCTGAATACAACACACCACAGAACTAAATTATGGTACCATCAAAATTAATAATTTAGTTTTTCTTCCAATTTACACACAAGTACGTAGTACAAAATAGTATTTTTTAATTTCTATTTAATTACTTTTGGAAACCAGCAGATTTGAAATAAAAACTATCAAAAAAGAAATAAATATCACATACTAAAATAAAGCTAGCAACTTCTTGTTGTGCATGATATATCAAACAAAATATTCAAAAATCTAAAAATGAAATATCCATTCTCAATTGTTACAAGCTATTTTGTAGGTTTCTTTCAAATAATGTACTAATACTACAATAGAAATAATTTTGCCATTCAATTTGTTATTTTCTACCAAACATACGAATGCTAATTGTGCAATTTTCAAAATATCTGAATATTTGAACTCTTATTGTTTTGTTTTCAACTGTACTGCTATTTGACTATATTATTGTCTATATATAGATAAAGTATTATTAGGGAAATGTCCAAGTTTCTCATTCAAGCACTCAGTCTAATTTGAAATCTAACAAGTGACAATTTTACCTATTTATGTTGTTTACATGCTAGTGTGCAGAGCATGTTTTTGTTTTTATTTGAAGCGAATAAATTCAAGTTTATATTGATTTTCTCAATCACTTCTATTCAGATTCATGAAATCAATTTTCCCAATGCTATTAACAGTGGAGCATATTATGTATATAATTATTTTTTTGATTTAAAACTAAATTTTGCAGAACTTGCTTTTCAAGCATTTGAGTGAAAGTAATTAAATATTTCATCAATTAATCTCATTTTTAGGCAACAGAATAGAATTTTGGAATAAGCTCGAGTTTTCAATAATGCAATACTTGAAAAAAAAAACATATTTTCTTATATACAAAAGTTGATTTTCCTTACCTTCAGAATACAAATGATTGCATACTTTGTAATGTTACATTCCTTATGAAGAACACAGCACACCACAGAACTAAATTATGGTACCATCAAAATTAATAACCGTTTTTCTTTCAATGTACACAAGTACTTATGTAGTTAGTAGTACAAAATAGTATTTTTTAATTTCTATATAATCACTTTTGGAAACCAGCAGATTTGAAATAAAAACTATCAAATGACATAAATAAATATCATACTAAAATAAAGCTAGTAACTTCCTGTTGTGCATGACATAAAACAAAATTTTTAATAACCTAAAAATGAAATATCCATTCTCAATTGTTTAAAGCTATTTTGTAGTTTTCTTTCAAATAATGTACCAATACTACAATAGAAATGATAAAATAAACTAGTAGCAAGTTTACAGAAATTTTATTACATACCTATACAAAAGATTTAAATTAAAAAAATCACTTTCTATCAACACCTAAAATAGGAATACAAAACATTTACTTACACTTTCGATCTAAAAATAGTATTCGTATTACTACTCACATAGTGGATATTCAACTGAACTGTCCAAGTTTATTATGAAGAACATAAATGTCTATTATCGATTCAAGCTTCATTAATGAATTGTCAGATCTATTAAGTATGTTTCCTTGCAGTTGAAAGTGTTGTTAACTAAGAAAAAGTTACGTTAAAAAATGTAATAATAATAAATGTCTTTTACAATTATTAATGCCTTTGAGCACTTCCTGCAGGGGACCTGGACCGAAATCTTGAATTGCTGTCGAATCTGCGTGGACCACCACCTCTCCCATTGAAATCGGACCTTCCACCACCACCACCTCCGTAACTATCTCTTCTGTTGAAGTCTCGACTACCAAATCTTCCTCCACCTCCACCTCCACCACCACTACTGCTTCCTCCTGAGTCTCTTCGTCCACCACTTCCATAGCTATCGAATCGACCACTACCTCCTCTGCTACCACCTCTGAAGCCTCTACTATCACTTCTGTAGCCACCGCCGCCGCCACTACTACCTCGGTAACCTCCACCTCCTGATCTACCGCCGCGACCACCTCTGAAACCACCTCGTCGTGATTTGCCTCGAGCAATTTCTACTCTCAATTTAGCTCCGAGGAAATCAGTTCCGTTAAGATTATCACATGCAGTTTCAGCATCAGACAAATTATTGAATTCGATGAAAGCGAAGCCTGGGGGATTGAATGCCACCCACACTGAGTTCAATTTTCCATATTTCTCAAATTCGGATTCCAAATCTTCTTTCTTTACATTGTCGGTGAGTCCTCCAACGTAGACTCTAGCCGTGTCACCCTTGCGGTCGCCCATTTGTCTGTGGAACGTAGAATTGCGTAGAAAATATCATAACATCAATCGTTTGGGCGAATACGTACTTTTAAGCGAATTGGGTACAAATTGAAAATAAATGCGTAGGGTATCGTGCAAGTTACTTCTAAATGTGGATGCATGATTGAAATACTTAACTAAACAACGAGGAACTGATTATATTTGGGTACCCATACAATATCGACGCACTGTTTTTCCTTTGCAAAGCAAATCAAAAACAAAATGTCGGCTAGGGTAAGGCGTCGCTTATGAGAACTGGACAATATTCGCAGCCAAAACGGTGAATTAGGTATACATTTAAATTATTAAGTATGTAATAAGTATAAAACGAAGATTGCGTAGATCGCAGTACTAGTTTTTACAGGTAGTTACCCAAATTCGAAGCGTAGATCGACGTAGAAAACGTAGGTTTTGACAGAGTCACTGTGACGCTTGCTTGATTGAACGAAGTCGGAGAACAAATGGCCGTTGCTGAAAGCTAGAACCGGTAAACCAACAACATGCGCCCCACTCTCAGGAATTTGAATGGATCAATAATATAGTGTTGCCACGATTCATCCAGCTTGGTATTTTTAACGTCTTGAAAACGAAATGATACTGTATTTATTAAACCGTCATGTTTTTACCAGCGGTATTGGTTGTATGGCCGTTACAGTAATTTACTAAATAAATGTTGATCACAATTCTGTATTTAGAACTAATTTCAGGAGAAGATAAGAAATTCTGAAAACCCTTGCCCTCGGTTCTAAAATGTATGTCTTATCTAAATCAGAAGAAAAAATACAACATTATTCGAAGTGGTCGTCATGCTCAAGCCCCGTATCAACTTACAGAAGCAAGATCCGTGAGAGATGAGGTGGTCAATCTGATTACTATATAATTTACAAAAATTACATTATCAACTTCTAGTAACGCTTCCCTTTTTCTAGGAAACGTACTGCGACATGGCAACACAAACGTTACACAGTATAGTCATATTCATGTCACTTCCGGTTGATTAAATATTAGTGTTGATGTAAACAAATCAATGAGTAGCTGATTTCTTCATGAAGTTTGAAAAAGATTTAAGCCGCTATCAATATATCTGATAAATCATTAAATAAATTACAGAGCTTCTCTTTTGGCCTGGAATGTTATTCTATGTCTCCACCGACCTACATTAGGTACTAATTATTCAGCGGCCACATTTTGGAGAGTTGGCCTCAAGATTGTCGGTTTTATTTTACTATAACGTATATAATTTAAGACTTAGAAGAGTTTCGTTTATTGACTTTTTTCTCGGCAATGCCTTGAAGTTGCAAAATTATTTTGGAAGAAGCATAAAATGTATATTAGCTATACGAACATTATACAACACATGTATGAATGATTCAAGAAAATTAAAACCTGTGGATTTTAAACTATTTTTAGATGCAGAGTTCGGTTTTTATCGCATCAACCGAAAACGTTGAACATTTTTCAAACCAATTTCAAACCGTGGCTGTTTTATTGCTCGGCGGCTTTCCCTTCGACGCAGACGATAAAAATAAATAAATAAAGCAGACGTACCCCCCAAACAACCAACGTACCTATTCTTAAAAAAACTGCCGGGGTATATTGGGGTTTGAACATTTGGTTTAATTACGTTGCCCTCAATAATTGCACTATTTGCGAAATTCTTTCAGCTCTTCTAATTTCAACATACAATCATTTTGATAATTCAGAACTTAAATAAACTCAATAATTTATTCTCGAAGATAAATTGACTATTCAAAACATATATGTTCATGTGGGAAAGCGTTTGAAAATAAAATTCTTTATATTTCACACCTAAGCTCATATCCTGGCAATACATACACTAATAATTCCTTCAGCTTATCTGGTCCAAATTACTTCTCTACTCACCGAAAATATAAGATCTTCAGAACTAGCTGGCATGCTTATCATGGTGAAGTACCATAATAATGAATGAGTGACATATGGGTTACCGAAACCGCTTAAATTTTAAATAAGCTGGGAACTTGTGTTATAAACTGGCCTGCAGGAACCCTTTTGCTGAAATACTTTCTATAAAAACGGTAATCTTGAATTTTTTTATTTTTGACCTGCCCCATTGATTACAGAGTGTTATATTAATCAATGCCTGTTCATACCGCCGTAATCATCACCAACGTTAAAACTTCGTGTTGAGTAGTTTACGTCAATATTTAGTTAGTATTATTCATAAGGTTATTTCCATTTGCTTAATTATTGTTTAAACAAAGTCTAAAGCATCTTTCTTTTTAAGTAAGGGCAAAGAGTTGGTGGAATAACTACATTAAAGAGCATTAAATGGTTGATAAATCAGATGATTAATTGACCATTAGGCATTATACCTATAATATTAGTAAATTAATGTTTTTATGTTTGTAAATTTCTGGAGAGTTAATTTAATTATCAACCTATAGTAAAAAAGAGATTTCTGTTTGTCCTATATAAAATAAATTCTATTTTTGACAAGACAGCTTACAAATTCCAGAATTATCAATTAGCTTCGCTTTGTCTTTATTATTGCATAAAAAAGTCCTAACTTAGAATTGTATTTAAATCTTATATTTATGTTATGAAGTTTCAAAAGGTTTTGGATTTTTCCCGCGATATTTTCTTAAGGAGGTTCTCTAGAGATTTTTTTTTTGCGTAGAGGGGAAATCTTGCATAGACGCCTCGGGTGCCCGTGTCGCCGGGTGTGCCGGATTCCTACCGACTAAAACCCCTCCTTGGGGTTGGTTCTCCATCCTAAGGGGAGCCCCACTGCACTGAGGTCATTGTAGTCCTATTGTGCCCTCACATGTTACTACCTCTTCATCAGTCCGGTGTATTCTATGAATTTCAGTAGCCTGATATAGGGGATAC
Source organism: Endomychus coccineus (assembly GCA_958510875.1). Taxonomy (NCBI): domain Eukaryota; kingdom Metazoa; phylum Arthropoda; class Insecta; order Coleoptera; family Endomychidae; genus Endomychus; species Endomychus coccineus. The sequence continues at coordinate 179,817,436 of OY294068.1, read as the reverse complement.
TTCTGAATTCCTCGGGTGTAGTTTTATCGTCTCCGAGGTATGTCCGACGACCAATCGCGTATGCCGTGCACTGACACAGCACATGCATAGATGTCTCATCTTCCACGCCGCAACCCCTACAAGACCCATCGTGCAGAGGTGTTTGTTGCATGGGGCGTGTCCGTTCAGGAATGCAACAACATTCCGTATTTCTTGTCTGCTGAACGTCAACAGATTTTTCACTCGTTGCTGCTGGATATCTCCCATCAGTCGCTTGGAGTGCGACATACGGGGCTCTATCTCGAGCCATTTTTGGATTACAGATTTCGCAATGGCATGAGAAATGCCACAGGTTGGCTCTGATCCAATCAGTGGTTTTTCCGCCCCCGCTTATGTGAGTGCGACGGTTTGAAACTGATTTTAAAATTATGGCGTGATGAAATGTTAGCAATATGTTCGCTTACTTATCACGCCATAATTTTAAAATCAGTTTCAAACCTCAAAATAAACTTTGCCATCTTATATACAACGCCAAAGACAAAACCAATAAATATAGTAAACCTGGAGTTTATAAGATGATTTGCCCAGACTGTGATGACTTTTATATAGGTAGAACTTGTCGTAATTTCAAATTAAGATACGAAGAACGTTTTCGCTCGTTTAGACTTAACAAAACAGACTCAACCTTTGCTAATCTTTTTTTTACAAACTGGTCATAATATCCCTAATTTAGATAGTCTAAGAATTTTACATAACCAAACCAGAGGTTTTATATTCAATACATTAGAATCAATAGAGATTTATAAAGGTGTCAAAAACTCTAATAAAAACATCCTCAATGATCAATTAGACCTATATCAAAGTGATCTTTTCATGTCTTTCAAACTGCTCTTAAAATAATTGTTTGAATATTAAATTATAATCACACTAATTCACAAATTGTTACCTTGTTTACTATGTAATACTGTACTTTCCTAGGATCTACCTGTTTTTGGAATTTCCGTTGATCCCTTAATCTCAACCCTACTTTACTCTATTCGATTTATACTTGAACTGTTTCATTGATTTCTTCATAATTTTCTATGTTTGATAATGGCACTTCGGTGTTGAAACTATAGTTACGTCTTCACGTTATTATTAATAAAAGTGGTATAAAAACAAAGTAGTTATTCTTTCATATAATCAAAATGATTAATTACCAGTAACGGCTTCCACCATCGATTTTTTATATAAATTATATATTTAATCATGAGTAAACTGTGGGCCTTTATATCATCAACGTCATACAAGTCTACCTCTTACCTTTTATTATATGATTTAGTGCTTGCTAAATATTAGATTTTAAATATATGAAAAAATCTTATGATGTTATATGACCATCTATTGTTTTTTCCTTCGGTTTTATTTTGAGTATACTGCGCGTACCCAGTTTTTGTAAAACCATAATTTTTGTATATCACACTAGTTACCCCAGAAAATGATGCCAAATTTTATTCTCGATTGAATATGAGTTTCAGAAATAGTGGCAGTGCATAACAATACCAAGATATACTGGGTGTCCACAAAGGGTAGGAGTATTTGTAACTGCTCCACACCTGTACCTGCGGGGTTTGGAGGGGTGCGATAAGGATAGGTTGTTACACTGCTCTTTGGAGATTTATATCGTGCAGAATTTAACGTACGGAATGCACCAAAGGACGATACCATCAGAAAATGGATTCGAATGTTCGAAAACACCGGTTCGACTGTAAAAATTAACAATCAAGATCGCCCGCGCTCTGTTCGAAGTCAACAAATGACTGAAGAAGTGAGAATTTCAGTCTGTGAAAATCCGGCTCAATCAGTTCGTAAACGCAGTTTGAGAAATCGTCGTTGCATAATATTCTGAAGCAGGATTTACATCTTACAGCATACAAAATTCAGTTTGTTCAAAAACTGAACGTCACCGACTATCCTCTCCTGCTGAATTTTGCAAATGCATTGCTTCAACGTTTCCCAACGTTCGAAAACATTCTGTTCAGTGACGAAGCGAACTTTCACTTAAATGGTCACGTAAACAGACACAACAGCCGCTACTGGACCAACGAAAATCCAAGACACAGACATGAACAACCATTACATAGTCCAAAAGTTATTGTGTGGGCTGCCATGTCTGGTGAAGGCATCATTGGGCCTTATTTTCTTGAAGACCGGGGACGGCGAGCACTTACGGTAAACAGTGAACGGTATTGCGACATGTTGAGAGACTTTTTGGTTCCACAACTGCAGGAGTTTGAAAGTTTTAATGTGGAAACATGGTTTCAACAAGATGTAGCCACTTGCTACACCTCAAACCAATCACTTGAAGTCGTCAATCAACTTTTCCCAGATAAAGTGATCTCTCGTCGAAGCACCATCAGAAGCGCCGACCCTACTCCCCTTGACTATTTCTTATGAGGAGGTATACCATGAAAAACCACGAATTCTACTGCAATTGAAGCACAATATTCGCACTGAAATGGCTGCCGTTTCCAGAGATGTGTAGACGAGTGGCGCCTAATTTCCGTGTTCGGTTAGAGGAGTGCCAGCAGCAAGAGGGTCGACATTTGGATAACATAATCTTTCGGACTTAATTCTCCAACATTTTTTCTAAATAATAAAAATAAAAACATATTTTTCTGACTTGTAGTTGTTGTTTTATTGAAGTTACAAATACCCCCTACCCTTTGTGGACATCCTGTATTTGAAGCAAAAAAAATCTATGTGTGACTTCCAGTCTAGTCTCCTGTCAATGTATTCCCAATAAGAGAAAACCTTCTAGAGATGATCTCATTTTCAGTGTAATTTGTTCCATTACCAAATGATTATAAAAAGTTTTTGTTACATTTAGTAAAAGATGAAAAATGCTGCTGTAAGGTATCAATTGTGTTATTCACTTTTCTGAGAAGTATTTCTGTATTTTCCGCATTGAAAATCAGTGTAATATCGGCAGCGTATAACACTATATGCATCATTGATTTCAAGGATTTCATTCGATAGAGCAGTGGCCCAAGAATAATCCTTGCGGCACGCCTATCACCATAATCGCAATAACAGTAATTTTTTCAATAAATTAGCAAGACGTGAAAAAAAATTATATTACAGACAATTATAATTATTCAAATATTTACATTTAATCATAATTTACGAGCTGCTCGTCAAACTTGCCATCAACAGTTCCATTCTATGTAAGAAATTCCTTCCTTCCATTTTTTCCAGTCTAACGTCGCGGAATTGACCACCCAAATGTTCCCACTTTCTCTCCGTAACAAGTCTACTTGGGAAAAAATCACTTCTTGGCGAATCTGCTACAGATACTTGCACACCTGCATGTGGTTCACATCTAACCGCTATGATTCGATCTCCTATTGGTGATGCTAACAAGCAGGAGCTAGCATTACCGAGCGGCTCCACTGTTCCGGTACCCAAATGATTCGAATTGGCAAGGAATTGCCACCCCATCGTTTTAGCCAACGCCTGCACTGCCAAAATCTGATGTTGATTTATGTGACAAAAAATTAAATCTCGTAACTCTTGTGGTTCATAACTCATATGCATCACTTTGCCGTCGCGACAAATGCATTTTAGGCTCTTTTCACCAACATGTATAACCAATGGTGTCCTACAAACCGCATCATACCCGTGAGTGGAAATGTTGATTTTAACGCAAGATTGAGTGGGGCTATTGAGGGTGTTCCAGTGTGAGCTTATGAGAGGATCTTTCACTTCTTTGGCTATGGTATCGAGGACGTATTCTGTGCGCATTCTCATGAAGAAATGCTGTGCTTGCTTGATTATTTGTTCGAGGAGAGTTTCAGATTTTGTCATCTCCAGAAGCTCATAACGATCGGCAGCCATGGGTCCTGAAATTGATGTCAATTATATACAAACATTTCAGAAGGTTATTATAATAGTAATTGGTTAGTAATGATTCTTGACCCAGGTATGAATTATATATAAAATTCTCGGGAAATAGGTCACACAAAAACATATGCTTATTATTTTCGTCTTTACGTAAGTTTCGGTCTCACGGCCATCATCAGAAGACGTATAAACGTGAATTCTTAAAAGTAATTGTTCACCACAAGGCGTCCTTATCGCACTAATTTCAATTAAAAATGCCTACGTCGCCGAAACACGAACAATCGAAATTATAACACAATTAATGTTTAAAGTATATAAATTCAGAATCCGCTTATTAACTTATTAAAAAAGGCATATGGAACTATAAGACTAATATAGAGCAGCCGAAATTATTTATCTGTTCAAACAAAAACTACGTTGTGTGAAAGTTTGGTATTATCATTATTTGATTTCTCAGATTCTTTATAAGACCCATGCAAAAATTTCCTCAAACAAATGCCTTAACTGTTATTACATTTATACAAGACACTTTAACAAACTTTTTTCTTCCTGAGGCTATTCCTAACGAAAAGTTTATACTTCTCCTATCAGATGCAGCACCCAAAAAACCCAAAACTTAAAAATGTTTTATCCGCAATTAATTCATACTACTTGTTTGGCCCATGCATTAAATAGGGTGGCAGAAGGAGTTAGAAAACATTTTTCCCTTGTACATTATTTTTTCTTGCATAAAAAAAATATTTTTAAAAGCTCTACTTAGAATTCAATTTTATAGAGAGCATTTATCTAATCTTTCTCTTCCACCTAAACCCGTTTTAACACGTTGGGGAACGTGGTTAGGGGCTGCTTCTTTTTATGCCGAAAACTTTACCCAAATAAAAACTGTTATACAAGAATTTGAAGATGATTCTTCTCAGTCTCTCTTACAAGCCAAAAAATTGCTGACCAATCACATTTTATGTCAACAAGTTTCATTTATAAAAACCAATTATAATTTCATTTCAAACACTATTATCCAATTAGAGTCATCCAAATTATCTTTGATAGAGGCGGTAAATTTATAAAAGAATTTGAGCAAAAAAGCAAAAATGTTCCGGGACATATTGGAAACCAAATATATCAAAAATTCAAAACAGTAATTGATAAGAACTATGGCTACAAATACTTTTTACAAGCAGCCAATGCTTTAATTGGAGATTTTGATGAAACATTTACATTGGAATCAGAAATTTTGTCACATTTGAAAAACGCCCCTATTACGTCTGTTGACGTAGAGAGAAGCCTTTCTGCATTTAAACATATGTATACAGATAGGAGGCGAAACTTTTTGTTAGAGAATTTCGAGAAATACTTCATTGTTAATTGTTTTAATAATTAAATTAATCATGTAAAAATGGTTTTGGTAGATATATTTAAAAAAAAAATATAGAATAGAATAGAATAGAATAATTTATTCAATAAAGTAAAATAATTGTACAATGTTTTGTAATATAAAGTATTAGTTTTAAAATAAAATTAATTCTGTTTATGATCACAGAAGCCCTATTGGCTTGTTAGTGATCCTAGGGTATTCTAAATATATATATACATATACACATACATATACATATACACACATATACATATACATATATACATACATATACATACATACATGAATATGACAAGAGTAAAAGATAACAAACTAAAGGATGAAGAAGAAAAATAAAGTTTTTAACTTAAATATTCATACAATAATTCTATAATAATTCCAGCAGAGATAAAAGTTTGAACCTAATTTTTAATTTATTTTATTTTAATAATATTAATTTTAATTTTTAATTTTTAATTTTTAATTTTTAATTACATGAGAATTTCATTAATCTTGCTACCTGACATTGTTATCCATAGTTTTAGCTTTTTATTGAAGGATTGTGGTGATCCATAGTAGTGTTTTAGTTCTATTGGTATAATATTATAAAGTTTAGTCATATAATAAGCGTAAAATTTTTGAGCAATAGTTTTATTGGTTTTTTGGATCAGACATTGTTTTGAGTGAGATCTTGTGTTATAGTCATGTTGAAAATGATTCAATAAATGCTTGTTTTTATGCATATATTTTAAAATTTCGAAGGCATACAGGTCTCTTACTGATAGTACATTAAATATTTTATACAAATCTTTGGAAGAGAATAGTCTTGGTTTAAATAAAATTATCTTTAGGATCGTTTTTTGTATGATATTCACACGATTAATATTAGATTTAAAAGTACCACCCCAGACTAATAGACCATATGTAATTAAAGATTGAACCATAGCATAATATATATTTTTTAATATTTCTTTAGGCATTACATTACGCAGTATTTTGAATAGATATGCTACACGTTTAATTCTGTTTACTAAACTATTTATGTGTTCATTCCATTTTAGATGAGCATCTATTATTAATCCTAGATACTTAATATGCTCGGCTCTTTTAATTTTTGTTTTACATGAACAGTTTACTTTATTGCATGTATATTTATGTAGTGTAATGTCATTTAGATCCTCTATGTTTTTTTGATTACATGTGAAGCATAGGAATTTTGTTTTTTCACTATTTAATACTAAGAGATTATGATCCAACCACGCACAAAGTATTTGCATACAATTTTCCGCTTTTTCTTTTACTGATTCCCATGAGACACCATCTATTAGAATGACTGTATCGTCGGCGTATGTAATAATATTAATATTAACCTCTTCGATCTGACTAAATAAATCGTTCACATAGACAATAAATAATATTGGCCCCAAAACTGTACCCTGTGGTACACCGCAATTCACTGTTAATGGAATACTACTTACATCATTAATTTTTACTGTTTGGTGTCTATCCGTGAGATAGCTCTTTAACAGATCCAAGATGTTACCGCGAAACCCATAATTTTCTAATTTTTTAAATAAGATAAAATGATTGACAGTGTCAAATGCCTTACTTAAATCCACAAATATTGCCAAGCATGGTTTCGATACATCTAAATTATTGTACAACTTAGAAACAAGTGCTAAAATAGCATCTTGGGTAGATTTGCCAGATCTAAAACCGAATTGATTTGGTGCTAATACCAACATTTTATCTAAGTAGTCATTGATTCTTGATGCAATAAGTTTTTCAAATACCTTCGCAATATTGGATATCAGAGAGATTGGGCGATAGTTTTGAACTTCAACTTGTTCTCCTCCTTTATACAGAGGTATAACTACTGCTTTTTTGAGACATTCAGGAAATATACCAGTTACAAATGATAAGTTGAACAATTGTGTTAATGGTGAAATAATATATGTAATAATACGTTTTAAAGTGTAAGGTTTAATTTCGTCATGCCCTGCCGCCTTTTCATTATTTATTGAATTGATTATTTTTAATACTTCAGATTCCAAGATTGGTCGTAGAAAGATGGACCCATTTAAACATTTCGTACATTTAGGTTTGTATTTGTTATTGTGATTTATTGATTTTGTTAATTCTGATGCCGTATTAATGAAGTATTTATTAAATTCATTCGCTATCTGTTGTTTTAACTTTATTGGTGTATTTTGTATACTAATCTCTTTAATTTCAAAGTTTTCTCTTTTTTTAAATTTTGTGATCTCATTTGTTAATTTCCAAATAATTTTTGGATTGTTGAGATTATCATTTATTTTATTTTTATAGTAATCTTGTTTAGTTTTTTTAATTAAGTTATTTAATGTATTGCGATATGTTTTATAATTTTCTTTCATTTGTAAATCACCGGGATATTTTTTTAGATTCAAGAACATTTTATTTTTGGTGTTAATTGAATGAATAAGACCATTTGTGATCCATTGCTTGCGTTTATGAAGTTTATGACGTTTGAATCTGGTTGCTTTTTTAATAGATTCAGTGATTATGTTTATAAATGATTCAGTAGCGGTATTAACATTATCACTATTTATTATATTGTGCCAATCTAACTGCGACATAATAGAATCTAATTTCAAATAGTCGATAGTCTTAAGTTTATTTTCTGTTTTTATTATAGGAGAATCAGTTTTAATTTTTAATAAGATGGGAAAATGATCGGTAATTTTACATTTTAATATTGATGTTTGAAAATCATTCTCAGGTTTATTTGTTTTTACCATAATATGATCAAGGCATGATTTGCTAGTTCCTTCAACTCTTGTATATGTATTCATAAGTGAAACATAGGCATTAACGGCAAGGTAGTTTAAATAATTATCAGTATGTAAAGGTAGCGGAGCTTCTTGTAATATATTAATATTGATATCCCCCATGATAACTTCTGTATCTAGTAAACAATTCTCTGTAATGTAAGAATTAAGAGAGCTGTTGAATTCATCAATATCGTGATCGAATGTTCGATATATTCCCGTTATTATTTCATAGTTATATGAACTATGTTTTGTTTAATTTAAAACTACCCCATTAAAAAGTAATTGATTGTGAAAATTAAAATATTAATTTTTAAATAATTTCTCATATTACAATTTTTTTTTTTTTATTTCAACTAAATTTCTTTCATATATATGATCATATTTCCTACTTTTTTTTCTTCATATTTGCCTCACTTTACTTATAATGATATTAAATTTAAATATCCTACAAAGATAGGCTTATTATAATCTATCTACCTGCACACATTCTTTTCTTTGATGGTCCCAACGGCCCAGTAGCAGGATGAGGAAATGGATGATGAGTATTCTTATGGTGCACTTCCCTTAACAATTGATGCAGGGAATGTTCCAAAACGTGATCATGGTCAGTTTTTGATTGAGGTGCAGGTGGTTTCTTTTCCCCATTAGTAGAATGACATAATCCAATAATTAATTGGATACCTGGCAAAACAGTAGCCATAATTTGATTGCCCACTACCATATGTGGTATAGGTGCCTGCAATTGAACAGCCTCTTTTGCCAATTGATTAAACAATTCTTTGCAGAATAACACATTTTGGGCAGCTTCAAGTTTCTGTTGCCAGTGCATGTCCTGATTGGAAGCAGGTGGACCAGATCCCAAAAGATTAATATTAACGCTACATAAATCTTCTTGATCTGAAGATTCAAAATTTAAATATTACTCAGGTGTTAGCAGTAATAATGTTCACATAATGCCCGGTGTTACTTGATAAATCATCTAAAAGCTTTATCATACTTTTCAACATTTTTTATTTTTACTTTATTAGGAGCTCTGGTGTTATTCTGAGTATGAAAAAATTATTGTTGAAATTTGTCTGTCATTCTTTCATACGTTTTTAGATGTGTATCATTTTCGATACACGTGGCCATTGAAATAGTTTTCACTCGTTACGTAATTAGGCCATGTGTATCGAAGAAGATACACATCAATTTCTTTCGTCGTTTCAAATTTTTCTCTTTCTTTTGAGATTGGCAAGCAAATAAAGAAGAAATCTCGAAAGAAATTGAATTTCGGAAATTCATTTTATCGAATTGGGAAGAAACAAGAATTTTGTTTTTCCTGAATTCAGTTTCTTTGATTCGGATTACTTATTGAATACAGTTTGTGAAGATTTCTTGTGTTCAAAATACTAAGTAATCTAAAATAAAGAAAATGGACTTTGATAGTGACGACTCCATTCACGATTCGGATTTTGAACCTGTCAATGAAGATTATGATAATGGAGGTATCAAGTATCTTTTTCGATACACACTGGATCGGAAAGTGTGTATCGAAAAAGATACACATGGCGTTGAATGTGTTAAACCTAACAAAGCAGTAAGTTTTTATCTAAGAAATGCAATTTTTTTGATTGACAGCAGATTTAATATTCCCATGAAGAATTTTATAAATTAAAAGTTTGATTATCATAAGAATGCATAACATATTTAGGCGTTCACATTTCAATGACAAAGTCTACATACTTGAATAAAATTAAGAAATTTCCTACCTTTTTGGCATAAGACCTCAATGTAAGCAACACCTTGTAATTCAGAAGGAATGAAAACCCTAAGTGCAGAGTTTGTTTTAGAAGCCACCGGTCCTCCAGGCAAAGGACTGCTTGGTGGTGTAGTGGGCTTTTCCTCTTCTTCAGCTTTGGTGACTTCAAAGGTCCCCGTTTGCATGTATTTAGAACCAGCTGTGCGATAGCTTAGATCACCTATAATTGTATTTGATACTTTTTTCAATCTCCAATTCTGTCGCAATCTTAATAGTTCTATATGAAAGTCAGGGGTGGTTCTATTCCTTGCAGCTTCTGTTTGAGATGTTTTGAGCCTTTCTGCTCCAGTTAATAATACATTTGCTGCACCAGATAATGCTTTTTTTCTTGCATATATTTGTACCATAGATTTCGTTTCTATTGGCTCTTGTTGTACAGGATCTAAAACCATATAACGCTTTTCTTTTGCTATGGCCAATACATCTGCTAAAACACATATTTCTTGTAATGCACTCCTCAACTTTGATCTAACAGAATCCCATGGCCACAAACTTGATTGAAATGCATCCTTGCTGTCAGAGTCAGATTTAGCATCATTTACTGCCTCAGTTAATTCCTTTTTCACTTCCACCTCTCCAGTTTTACTGAAGTCAATTTTTTGGGCATACTTGGCTAAGCTTTCAGATAATGTAAGAGGCCTATAAAAACGAAATTTGAGTATGAAACTGTAGGAAATGGCTCGAGATACTCACGGTTGGTATATCTCTGTACCATCATATGTTATTTCCTGTATTTGATTTTCCACAGGTGCTTCAATGGAAATATTCACCGAGTACGGCATAACTGTGTGATTATAGATTTATACAATTCGTGAAAAGTACTTTGATAATCCGGAAAGATTTACATTATTACAATGCTCATTCATTCAAGAAGTATGCTCCCCAGAATTAGCATTTCTTCTAGATTTGCGGTTATTATATTCAAGACTAATGAACTCATATGCTACTAATCTACAAAGCAAAGTATTTATTTTAATCGGCAATATTAAATTCACACTTTCTTATTCATATTCCATAGTAAATTAAGTAACAAACTCAACCACAAATTGAAATTAACCTTTATCTGTAGTAACAAACATGAATGAAGACACAGAACCCAGAGAACTCATAGAACACTGTGACCAATTGAGTAAATCATAGACAATAGCAAATTTTACAATCAAAGAATCGATTTTGTTCGTGGATGATCATAGATTATGGTTTCGAATAGATAATATTTTTAATGAAAATCCACAAAAATTGTAGTTGAAATAGAGGAAATCGTAAAAATTATTGTGTAAGCTTATTCAGTTCATTTTAATTTTTGGTTTGTGTCTGAGATACTCATGTGAGCTTTCAAATTCGTAAGCTAGAGACATCTAGTGATGAAATATTTGACTAACAGTAAATTCTGTTAAATCCGTACATTTCAATAACAGTAACAATCAAATAGATTTCTTCTTATACAAAACTTAAAACACTTGGATGATAAATTTTTGTTTATCTATGCTATGTAGTCATATTTAGTACAGAATGACACCGTTAGATGGGGTTATCATTTCGATATAAAACTAATTTTCTGTTTGTATTGTAAATTGTATAAATTGATAATTGTGTAGCTTCAGATGCAAGCTCAAGACAAGGAAAACCTTGCAATATGCAATACACATTCGACAGCGGCGCAACATAAAATCATTAATAGTATCTAGAAAGTCATTACGTAAATATAATATAATGTTTTAAAGTGAATAATATTGTCAAATATTATAGGCCTTGGATAAAAATTAATCGTTGACATAGTTAATTTTTATGAATGCACGACAAGATATATAGGAAGATTCGTACCTCCCACCATGCACATTAGTTCAGGGTCAAGGCAAATCAAATATGTGTACAAAGAAGGAACATCAATCAATTACATGCACCTTAATACTACATGTGTTCAAGGGCAAGGAAAAACGAGAAACACACAAGTAATTTAAAATTTGCCGGTTGGAGTTTCGAATTCTGGAAACAGAATGCATACCCGCTATCTCAATCACCCAGTCCACAACCACCGATACAGGTTCTACATTGAATTCGGTATATCAACACGTAATTCGCTCGCCTCTAGGAGCTTTATATCAACTACATATATGGGTGGGGGGATAAGAGAGTAGCCTAGAGGATTTCGTCAGGAATCGTACATGTAAATCGTACCATCGACTTATTAATTGTGAAAGAATCGGATTCTCTTTTGTCATTAGTTAAGGCACAGAGTACTACTATGTGGTTATGGCCTATAGAGAAGTGTAATAGAGACACTGATTTCTATTATCACTTGTACCATCTTTATACATAGAAAATACAATAGGTAATTTGTCTTTGTCCATAGTTTCACTAGTCCTATCGTTTCCTAGTTTATTTTATATGTTTTCATTTCTCACAAGGAAACAACAAAATTCCTAAGGCGATATTTGAATGGAATGTTCCCATTTATATAATACCAATTATTATGATATTTACTTTCAATGTCAGTTTCCAATAATTTCAATCCTATAATGAAAAGTTGGTGCACGCTTGTAAAGAGAAAGAGAAAACAGCATCAATCTTATGCTTTACCCCGAGCTTTTTTACGCGAAGAACACAAATACGAACGATAAATCAATGTGGAAGACCTGTCACTGGTTTCGAAGCTACGCAGTTGTTGTGTTGTTAAAGAACAGTTAACGTTGTTGCCGCTATTTTTAAAATGCACAATTTACCATCAGCAGTAGCTTGCATGAATACTGATCAAGGATATAATCCAATTTTGAGGATTCAACCGGAAAAGCTTGTACGTGGTAGTTCATAATTTTTTATTTGGGCAACTCGAATATTCTTGCTTCCGGAAAAGCAATAAGTAGTGTACTGATGTTTTATCTCGTCGCCTCATTATTTATTTGTGGTAAACATGCAGAACCTAGTTCGGAGGTAACCGGTTTTTAAAGTTCGTATTAGCTTTTGCTTCACTCGCTAGAGGAAAGACCGTCATAAATTATCAGAAAATATTTTTAAATGCAGATATAGTTTCTGTGATGCCGATATCATCCAGTAATTTTTCTAGCAATGCTCAACTATCTTCATTATTTACAAATTGAGTTTGCATACGGAACAAAACATGACTTTGGAAGTTATACCTAATGTTGTAAGTTTGTTCCATACTACGCTAAGAATCAATAATGTTATTTTAGATAAAATTATTATCATATTTGATCTAGTATCACTATTAGGTAAACAGTGTAAATACATATTTATGCAAAATACGTTAAATCATCAGTTGAATAAGCTATAAGCAGTAATTTTTTTCTTGTAGAAAGTTGGATATTTCTGCTTTTGGGAAATTAAATATTTTGAATATACAGGAATAAGACAACCACGGCGGTCGCGATGGAATGTTGGGGGAGAAGATCAGGCTAGAACGTTCACACATTATGGGCATCAGGAAATACCTTACCAAGCAAAGAGTTCCACAATTCCGCAGTTGGATAGAAAAATTAAGTCTGGTTTCAGAACTTTTGCGTCTAGTTTCCTCAGAGGACCATATACTGGTGAAACTCTAGTGGGTTCTTTACTAGTTCCGTTTGTTCCTTTATACAATCGAGTACACATTATATGAGGTGATTTTGCACGACTCCAGTGCATTGAGCATTGCTAGGTTGCTGGTTATGATTGTGATAATTCAATAACTAATACAGAGTATATGGGTGGTAAGCCAAAATTTTAATCTGATTTAAATTGTGTAACGGGAACATTCAGGATGTTGAGTACCTGCCAGATATTCATTCATTGCATCGACCTGGCTCTGCTTTTTACTTGTTTCTTCATTGTACACTGAAATAGGGACCCCAGAAGAAGAAGCGGTCACTTCCAACAGATCGTTCATATGGAGCAAAAATAAAGTTGGTGCCAAGACAGATCCCTGTGGAATACCAACATTGGTAGTCATTGTATCGGAGGAGACTCCAATCAGCACATGGAATGATCTATCCTAGAGAAAACTCGTTAGTAGTAGAGCTTCGTGCCAGACTCGCTCAAATGCTTTGGAGATATCCAATTCTTCGGATCAAAACAAACTACTTTCCTATATTCCAATACAACGTCATTTTAAAATCTTTTTGCCCCCTTTGTGTTTTAAGTGTAAGGTCAACCCGGGTAAGTGTGATTTTGGGGCAAGTGTGATCCCTTATGTTAAATAGGTTTTACAGATGACCGATTTGAGCGACATCTCATACCAAGTAGCTAGAGTTACTTGCCAACACATGGCTATAAGTAGGAACTCTACCAACCTAAATCTCATAAAGTTATTTGACAGTGAATGAAGCTTGCTGTTATCAACCTGTTGAATGAGTAGACACGTGTTTTATGAATTATTAATAACCTGGGTAAAATCTGTGGTAAGTCTGAGTTTTTATTTAGTAGTGTATAGTTCTAAAGTTGCATTTTATTGTCCAATATCAACAATATACGCTTTCATTGTTAAGATTGTTTTCAAATATGGGTCACACTTGCCTCAAGAAAAATATACTTTGGGGTTAGAGTGACATAAATTCAAGGGGCAAGTGTGAACTTGTTATTTTAGAGATCTCACACTGAGAACAAATTTTGGCTTCAGGTTCAAAATGGTTAGGAATTATACACGTATAACACAACGGGCTTCAAAGTATTCCAAGGCTGACCTGGAAACCGCCGTTCAAGAAATCAAAAGGGGTGTCATGACTATATATCGAGCACACAAACTATACCGCATCCCCAAAACTACGATATTGTATCATGTCACTGGTGTTCGTGGTAACAAGAGTAAAACTCAAGGAAGAGCGCCAGCTATTCCATATGCAGAAGAAGAACGATTAGCTCGGAGCCTTAAAACAATGGAGCAATGGGGTTTCGGGATTTCTCGGAAAGAACTTTTGAATATTGTCGCTGAATATGTTAGTAAGAATGGAATAAAGACACCTTTTAGGAATAATATTCCTGGAGATGAGTGGTTTTTTAACTTCAAAAAAAGGCACAACATGAGCCTTAAAAAACCTCAGGCTGTCGAATTTGCAAGAAAAAAAATGACAGATCCTTTCATAATTAATGAATATTTTAATTTACTGGATACAACCCTGAATGATTTAAATCTCCATGACAAGCCAGAACTTATTTGGAACCTAGACGAAACATCTTTATCACATGATCCTCACAAAACAAAAATTGTTGGAGCAAGAGGAAGACCAAGCTCGCGAACTACCTCCGGACCAGGTAGGGAGAACACCACTGTCCTATCAGCTGTTTCTGCATCCGGTGTTAAAGCTCCGCCACTTATAATATTTAAGGGAAAGAACGTTTGGGATTCCTGGTTACCAGATGAAGCTAATTCCTTCAAAGATACTGCCTATGCAGCAAGCCCTAATGGGTGGATGCAAACAGATATTTTTTTCAATTTTTTCCAGAAAACTCTACTTCCTGCATTGGGACCGAACAGGCCAGCCCTAGTCATATATGATGGACACAGTACGCATGTCAATATTCCTCTTATTGAACTAGCACGTGCAAATGATGTCACTATACTAAAATTGCCACCGCACACAAGTCATCTTTTACAGCCTTTAGACTTATCCGTTTTTAAATCTCTAAAGGATAATTGGGATCTGAAATTGGTGTCCTGGCAAAGGAAAAATGTTGGTTTGAAGATTCCTAAAAAAGTGTTTTCTGAGCTCATTGGAAAAACTTGGCAAGAATTAGATCCAGAAATACTTAGAAACGGATTTCGTAAAGCGGGAATACATCCATTCAACCGTGATGTTATTCCAGATGACAAGTACGATCCAGAAGCATTAAGAAGATGGAAAGACTACCAACGACAGATACCAACAAGTCAGACGGAGCCAGCTCATATTGCCGAGGAAAATAACATCAGAAATGAACAAGACATGAATACTCCTGGACCCTCAACTGTACCTCTTTTTGATACAAACCCAAGTTTTGAGAAACTGTTATTGGATACGGTGAAGCAAACTCAAAGGGATGTTCTGACTAAAAAGAAGAAAAAAGTAGCGTGCGGTGCGGAGGTAATTACTTCACGACAGGTAATGGAGAAGCTCAAGAAAGAAAAAGAGGAAAAGGGAAAAGGAGGGAAGACGGTCTCAATGAGAAAGAAGACTAATAGAAGAAAGCCGAAAACAGCAAGAAAAAAAGAAAATTTTAGTAGCTCGAGCTCAGAGGATGAATTGGACGATCCAGTTTTTATAGAGTCAGAAGATGACAATGACCCTGAAGTATTTGAAGAGGAAGAAATTGATGATCCAGTTTTTATAGAGTCAGAAGATGATAATGACCTTGAACTATTTGAAGAAGAAGAAATGGAACATCCAGCCTTATCAGAGGATGAACATAGTCGTAACGTATTCCAAGAAGAGGAAGAAATCACTTCACAAATTGTTGTAGGAAGATGGGTAATAGTGAAATACGCTACCAAAAAGACTGTTAAACATTTTGTCGGGCAGGTTAAAAATAGAGAAGATGAAGGGTGGTTAGTCATGTTCCTTAAATGTAAGAAAAATACCTTCCGTTGGCCAGAAATAGAAGACACAGATACCGTAGCTGATGAAGACATAATAAGAGTTTTGTCTGAACCAACTGAAGACAGAAGACATAATTTTCATTTTCAAGTAGAGTTTGATAATTTCAATTTATAATTTTTAAAAGTTTGTAACTTTTTTTCTAATAAATATATTTAAAAAAAAACATTAAATCCTAATAGAGTTTTCAAAGAAGTTTCACACTTACCCCTGGGTGCTGAATATTAGCACATATATCGACACTATGAGCAATGGTCACACTTGCCCCAGATTGATGGGGAAGTGTGATCCACAGACATGGTTTTAAAAAAATTAATTTATCTTTCTGATAGCTTATTGGATAACTATTAATTATTCACAGTTAGTAACTAGACGTTGTGGCATCATAGTAAAAAAATGTTGACATTCTAAAGTTACAACAAGCATAAGAAGGACAGGGGTAAATACCAACTAATTAAAAATGCGGTCACACTTACCCGGGTTGACCTTAATGAAAAGTTTTCATTGGTTAGATTTTGAGAGGTACCCCTTTCGTCTATTCTATGTTTTCCTCAGGTGTTACATCGATCTTTTTTAGGTTTCAGAATAAAAATGACATCTCTTTTCCGTCATTGCCACTATACCTATTTTGTATTATGATGCCCACCCTTCCCCTATGTAACAGTTGAAGTTGAGTGGGTATTTTACATTCAGATATGATGATTCATTTCAACCTATTATTATACTTATTATACTTGTCACTTGGCAACAATTTCTACAGGCGGGAACATCCTAGAGGAAAAGACTCCTCCTAATCCTCAACGCACTTTTTGTTTTTCAGAATCAGATTCGACAATATCATTATCACAAATTAAACATAAATTCAAATGCATTTGGGCAAGACTTATAATATAACCATCAGATCGACGAATAGTTTGGGAATTAAGATTGATCATACAAATAAAACATAGTGTTCGCATTTTTACTTACCTCACTATGAGTAGTATATAGTATAAGGGAAGTATGTAATCGGAGCAAAAATTTTTTCGTTTCAGAGTTGTTTTCATTGCCATATTACTCTGCAAAATTTTCTAGTCTGTCACAAGTGGACAAGTATCAGCTTGTGTTTTCTTGAACACAGGACCATAAAAGCCATGTCAACCAACAAAACAAAGCCGTTACTGAGTCAGAGGTCAAAAGAGGTAAGTGCAACACATACCCCTGTTGGCCTCCAAATCTGTCCCTACTTCTGTTTACTTCCAAGCGAATCACATTATTTGTTGCAATGTTCAACTTTTTGCCAACAGATATCAGCATCTACTAGAGATTCACGAATATTCCTTTACCACAAACTTTTCCTATACTTCAACTATCTGATTCTGCACTTACCTCAAAAATTCAAAAATCTAACTCACCTTCCTTGGCTTCTCGATGCCTCATTTGATGTTGGCGAGGGTTATGCAGTTGTTCAGTACATGCTCCGCCGTCTCGTCCTCTTGTTCCCAAGGTTACTACACATCGGGTCATCTAATAGCACTATAGTGTATATTTTAAGTGTTTTATTAATTGACAATGACCTGCAGCGATTCCTGGAAGTCTGTGCTGGCTCTTCTAAGATAGTTTCATGTGATATCTGTTTTTAGAGGACGTGCGTTTATCGCTTTCTTAGCGCCTGGGATTTTATCCCATCATTGCTTGAGCGGTTTGAGTGTAGAGTTGAAGAATGCCTTTAAGGTATTTGCTTAAGGATAGTAATCCTTTCACCGCTGATTTTGAGGTTCAGAATTTCCTTTACCCCATGGTTGAGGATGATTTCCGATTGTAATATTATATTTGCATAAGAGTATCGATAGGGATAGGTTTAGAATACCTGATTGAATTTCCTAGCATGTAAATAAAAATCTAGGCATATCTCTGTTTATTTTCACATCTGTGCTGTTAGTATATCTCGAAGCTCTAGTCTTATGGGGGAATCCGAAGTGACAATGAAAGATCGATGGTATTAGCATATTTTCTGAATATGTCGATTTTCAAGGCAGACCAGTAATATAGCTGATCATTAAAACTAATTGCTGAGCCACTATATTAGATAGGAGGAGTTAACAACACTTGTAACAAAAATGTAGATTATAGACACAGCTTGTATAGCGTTATTTCCGCGTCATACTTCTGAATGTTTTGTTAAATACGAGTTAATCTTATTTGACGGTAGGGAAGAAAGCGCAAGCATATTTTTCACTGGCTGTAACTATAATATCGACGAGGTCGTAATATAATAGTCCTAAATGTATTAATCCTGCGGGTCGACCTGTTTCTGTTAGATCCTGGGAATCTTATAAGTCCTGGAGAGGAGAGAGACAGAGTGGGAGTGAGAAAGCGGCCATGTTGAGACTTGGCAATCGCACGGTCACATTATTGATATTCTACTTCGAGTCTGGTTCATGTCGTATCCCTCTTCTCCCCGCACATTACTTTACTCTCTCGTAGGACTCCCCCCTCCCATTTCCTTCTGAATTATAATAACTTATAAAAACGTCAATAAAATATGATGCTTACGAGAGGTGTTGAGCATTTTAATGATTCCGGATTTCCGATTTCATAACATCCGTATTGTGAAGTAGTGTATACGTTTCTTTCAACGTTTCGCGCCAATTAATGGCACAGATGTGAACTTACAATACATCGGATGTCGCAGCTTTTTTGAACTGCATTTTTCCAAATATTTTGAGTGAAAATAATCTTCATGGAAATAAAAATGAAAATACTAATTGACTGTTTTGTGCTCTTCTTTCGGGTAAACTTGGAACTTCTATAATGCGGGAAAATTTAAACCAAATTTGGATTCTCACAGTAATTTTGATTCTTACTCTATGATCATGTTGTTTACGTGAGTGAATATACTAGTCGATAATGAACTTCGGCTATAAGTAGAGATAATAAAAATTAACTGATCCATAACTTCCCTCACCCACCTTTCGTTACCATAATATTTCTTTTCCGGACACTTCTGCTGGTAAAATGTATGATAACCGACATAATAAGTTAAAGATAAAATGAGGGGGTGCTAAGGGACATGTAGGAGTGGCCAGCTGTCGAGCAAAAAGTTCATAATATTCGATATTCTATCTCACGAGGTGCGTAGCAGTGAGACTTTTAATTGCCCTGTAGGTTTTATTTTTGGGCGTGACCTCTAAAATATTTTTTGAGAAAAAGCAGTACATTTCTGAGCATGTAATTTACAAAGAAATAAAATTGTGTTTTATAATTTAAGTTAACTTATTTTTCCAGCAGAGCGCAGGTGATTAGAAAAAATGTAGAGTTGATGAGCATAAGTCCAAGTATTGCATAGTTATGCGAGTATTTTATGATAATTTGTCTCAATTATTTCATGACTACTACTTTGAAAAGACAACATACATATTTACAAATTTCTTATATTCAGTAAAAGTATCTAAAGGCGTCCACACAAATAGGGGTACAAATAATTTTTTATTTTTAATATACTTAATTGTAATTTTATATTTCTCACATTAATCCTATACTTGGAATCTGGAATTCGATTATAAGGATTTGACAAGATTTGACTACTCAGTAGATTATTCAGGATTATTCCCGTCGCAGATCCTTTTTTAAAATAATTAATATACAATATATTCCATTGTAATTAATTGATTATTTGTAGAACATTTATTTATAAAAATGTATTTATTTATTAAAAATATTGTGTTTCTATAGAAAAAAATATATGAAGTACGTAGTACCTGTAAGCAAATGGTGCTATATCCAGTGCCTCGAGGTGCTCAGAAGCCCCTAGATCCTGAATATTGTATACAAAAAATTGTTCCTGCATGGCATGACACGTATAATAATTAATATTCTGCAGCTAGATGAATTGTCAAAATTATTGACGTAGAGGATTATTTCGACCTTACTTTCATGATACCACAGACCAACTGCATAAAATATTCTAGGTAAATGATTTTCGAAAAGAACAAAACACAAGAAGTTTCGTTATGATTCCTGGTAAAACATATTTTATTATGCAGTCAAATGTATCAAGAAGATTCGGTTTGGATAATCATCATTCATAAATAGTTCAATCTATTGAAACGTTTTTACAAAATGCTCAAAAATTTCTTCAGTAAATGAAGTCTGTCTAGAAGTGACGAAATTGACGATCCGAAATGTTTTTATATTATTAGCTAAGACCAAAGAATATGGTAGATTCATTGAATTTGAGAATTAGGTATTTTCGAAGGAACATCTGGGTAATCTTCGAAGATATCTGTTGCTTGGTGATTTTTCGTTGATAGAAATGGAGGACACGATCTAGGATTTCCGTATCTTCGAGACAATTAGTTTAAAATTGTGTGCCACAAGTGCAGACTATCGAAGTCACGGCGCCTCATACAGCGTTCATGTTCGTACGCACGAATAGCCAATGTGGGTACGACCAGTTTTGCCAATGTAGGTATTGCCTGAAGAGTTGCGAATGGATCTATGAAAGATTTCTAAAATCGAAACAATTCATAGAGTATGAAAAACCGAGTGTTTACGCTTTCTGAAGACTTTTGAAATTCGGTGTGTGACTTTTACCATATAAAGGAGATGATAAAGTTTGTGGTTCAGTTTAATATGCAGCATCACATGAAGGACTTTTTGAATAACGTCTTTTTTCCAACTGAACCAAAATTATACAATTGTTATTTTCGAAATATGTTGAACTATTGATCTAGATGTAGATACCATACGAATGAGAAAAGTAGAGCTTTCATTGATGAACTGGAATTCAGCATTCATTGAATATTGTTTTTAAATTTTCTACGAAGATGTAATATTTGAATCTGTATAGGCTTATATAGTTACAACTCGGCTGAATATATGGAGAATATTTGAATGAACGATTATAGGAACAAACATGTGAGTTATGAATACGAGTGCAAGGTGAAAAGTCCCTGAAAAAAATAAAATAGATGGCGCCACAATCCCATGTGACATTTATGATGTACTATATTTAACTAGAACGCATTGAAATTTTCCAAGTGATATGTCATTCAGTTCTGTTGAAGATTTTTCTAAACATGGAAAACAGTGAATTTCGCGACTTGATTAAACATTATTTCTTGCGTGGGAAAAACATTAAGCAAACCAAAGCATCGCTTGTTGAACATTAAGGAGATTCTTCACCATTGACTGGAACGATGTATAGATTTATAAATGGTAGTAGGTATGATCATCACAAAGGACGCCGAACGTTCTGGTCGTCCAATTGAGGTTACAATACAAGAAATCGTTGATAAAATCCATGGTATGATATTGGACGATCGGCGAGTTAAAGTTCACGAGATTGCTGAGGCTATGATCATCTCGACCGAACGGGTAAAGAACCTTTTGAATATATTTTTGAATATGAGAAAACTATCTACCAGATAGGAGCCGCATTTGCTCTCTGTTGACAACAAGCGCCACCGTGTGACAACTTCAAAGGAGTGTTTGGCGATGTTCAAGCCCAAGAAAAGAAGGACTTTTTGCGCCGTTTCGTAACCGTGGACGAAATATGGATCCATCCATCACAACACACCAGAGACCAAAGAACAGTCAAAACAGTGAACTTGTCTTGGTGAATCGAAGCCGGAATAGGTCAAAGTGGGTTTATCGGCCAACAAATTCATGGCGACAGGTTTTTGGGATGCACACGATATCGTCCTTATCGATTACCTGAAGGGTAAAACGATCACCGCCGTATATGATGCAGAGCTGTTGAATCGATTCGACCAGATTTGAAGCGAAAGCGGCCGCATATGGCGAAGAAAAAAGTGATCTTGCATCAGGACCACGCACCGCTGCACAGGTTCGCAGTTGCAATGGCTAAATTGCATGAGTTGCGCTATGTAAAGGTTCATTGTCTGCAAACACACGTTATCCGAAAATGACGGAGATACTACTCTTTTGGCACTCTTGAAAGGAAAAATTCAATTCAACATGCAAACTACTTCCTAGGATTGGTTACAGGATTTGAACGCTCTTCCCCATTATGAATATTCTACAACATGGAAGTGCCATAAGAACCATACATTCCGGTTGTACTTGAAATAAGTGTTACATTTTGTTTCGAGTGGCAGCTTCTATATATTTTTTTAAGATTCGAATTCCAGGAAAAATATTATGTCAGCTGGCCATGCCCTGAATGAATTTCAAAAACTGAAACAATAAATATGGCAATTGACATTGATTTTGACACTTTAAAAGTAAGTGCTCATTCCTTGTTCTCTAATTTGAAAGTTGGGTTTGAAACATGAATATTGACCAGTTTGGTAACGAGTGAAAATTAGATGTGATTTCAAAAAATTTAAAAAAATCAGCCATTACATAAATCCATTATGATCTTAAGCTATTGAAAGTTTAATTTTCACTATTTTGAATAAACGTTCCGCTAATTCCCTTAGTTTCACTTAGATTTTACAAAGCACTAATTTACAATAAAAGGGGTTAGTGGAATTGAGGATTAACCTATCTCGGGATTAATCGACAACTGGTACCAAACGGCTATCTCCAAACTTGAAGAAATGCCTCGGAAGAAAGAGATTTGGCTTCAACGATGAGGCCATCCCTGAAACATACGCCTATTTTGAAAGATAGCCGAAATTGTATTAACTGGAAAAATGTTGAACGAAGTGTATCGGCTCACTGAATTAGACGTAAACAACTGGAACGATCGCTCAAGCGCAATCAGCGTCGTTAAAACGAGTCTTCGTGTTAGAATAGTACGGCTGCAAATCGTGTATTGATTTATCTGTCTATCACGTTTGGTTTATGAGCGTTTTACGTCCACTGTCAATCGATTTTAATTTACACCTGTTTTTGAAAACATTTTCGAAAGAAAATGG
Organism: Endomychus coccineus; assembly: GCA_958510875.1. Lineage (NCBI taxonomy): Eukaryota > Metazoa > Arthropoda > Insecta > Coleoptera > Endomychidae > Endomychus > Endomychus coccineus. The sequence goes on along the minus strand of OY294068.1, from coordinate 179,794,181 downwards.
TGAAAAGTTGTTGTGCTTAAGCTGCACTAATGTGTGGAGGCCAAATCAAGGTATCCAATACCACAGGTATTGTCATTTTTCGTAAATTATGATTAAGAAGTGTGGAGCGTAGTAATCATAACCTCACACTGAAAGTGAAAGTACTTTTTTGGTGTTTGATTTTGATTCAATCTTGAGCATAATTTGGTACTTTTGGTAGTGCATTTCTATAAGTAAGTACTTTTTTCAGATTCCCCTTTGAGAAACCTTCAGTCCTTTTAGAGCAATGGGTATAAGCTACGCGATTGGAAAATTTCATCCCTACACCTAATACCCTGATATGTGGTCAACATTTCAAAAAAGAAGATTATTCAGAATCAACACTAACCAAGAAAGGTTTCAACCTTATCTTGGTTAGTGTTGCTTCTGAATGTAGTGCCATCAGTACTACTACCATCACCATCACTACTAATGTAGTGCCATCAGTATTTGATTCCCCATGGTATTATCAAGAACAACTTTAAAGGTAGAAAATTAGAGCGAGCTCATGAGGCTGTGGTGGAGGCTCGGGTGGAGGTAAATTTGATAAGGTCTTCGGCAGAAACTTTCTAAAACAATTTTATTTTATAATATCTGATTTTTTGGTTGTATTCGTTTCCAGATGTAATTTGAGGCAATTAAAAACTTTTTTTGTTGTTGTAGAATTTGGCATGTATACTTTTTTTTTCTTTTGTTTCGATATTGGTAAAAAAATAGAAACCTTTTACCATTAAACGTTGAGTTTTATTTTTATTCCTAGTTCTTTCCTCAATAATAGTAATATCAAACGAAATTAAAAACACATCTTATTCACATTTCAAGAAAAAGTAGGTAAGAATCTTGCATAATGAAATTTAACTCATTATACTTAAAAATTATTATGGAATTTCTTGGACAAAATTATGATACATAAATAATTATTTATCATTTCTCTATCTTAAAACCTAAACACAGCGATTAGGTATAATTTTACACATTAAAAATTTCAATTTTTCCTCGCGAAAGCACATTATTTCTATTAAAAGCAATGGGTGCAACAAAGACGGGAAACCACGATTTACAGCGTGCCCGTTCTAACAACTCGGCTCGTTTTGTTTACATTGAGGCGTCGTTCCAGTTGTATACATATATTTCAGTGATCGGGCTATAAGGAGATTATGTTGAGAAATAAAATAAGTTTTGACCAAATAAACTATTTCTTGTTTCATTTTCCAGGGAATTTTACTCGTTGCCCTCGTATTATATAAAATTGAATGTTCAGTTCATAAATATGGAAATAATGGCGCGGTTCCATTGCCGGAATAAGATTTTCAATATTTTTCAGAAGCATAAATTAAAAAAAAAAAAGGATCCACTCGATATTTTATCTCAGCATTCATAGATGTAGCTTCTATTTATTAATGAGCAAAATCTATACCTAAAGACGTTGCAGGTTAATTGTTATTAGAATTGCGGCGTATAGTATATGTTCAAATTCATTACAACACAGTAGGTGTTGCAACATCTTAAATATTTACACGATAATGAGTGTCAATAGCAACGAAAATCTTTCTCAGTAGCAAGCCAAGTGAAAACATAATAATAAAGTGTCTTACACTAGAGCGAAATCAATAAAACCGTACATTTCTGCGCAGAAATAACAATTGCAGAATCACACAATCGTAGAAAAAAGAACAGAAGCGTCCAATAGAGCGTCGGAAATACGGCATCACGACGGCTGGCGTCCAATCCCACTCCCGGTAGCAATAAGATCCACATTCCGAGAAACTCGAGCTTTGCTGACTGTTTCCATTGGTTGTCGGATTCCGCGAATCCCACCAATTTCTCTTATTGTCATTGCTCGGGTTGGCCTACGTAGGTGGGCCAGATATTCAAAATACAGTCCTACCGAATTTATTTGTCCAATTGTTAATAATAAACTAATGCAAGGGTGGAAAATCGATGAAAGAGACATCGAGCGTGTCTGGGGAAATACTGCATTTTCCGACATCACGAATCATTTTCTCATGTTCAGTGCCAGAAATAGATAGAAACTCATTTATCCTTTCGTAAGAGTGACTATAAACTAATCATCACCATTTGTCTAACAGAAAATTCGAAAGTTTGAAATCTAATGCAATATACAAGGATTGCTCAATAGATTCCTGTAGAATAAGTCATCACTATGTGAGTCTTGCGCTATTTTTAAGTTCATCTTTTTTTTACCTGAAGAATGCCTAAAGTTACGAATTGAGGGTGCATGTACACTACACATTTCTGTTTTTAATTCGATTCAGATGCAATATGCGATCACATCGATGTCACAACGCTGTTTCTGACCTTTATTATTTTAACTTATTCCATTTTATGATCAACTGCAATTATCACAGCTTGATCAAAGGAATAATAAGAGTCAAGATTCCTGAACAACTGTGTGACCGGAAATTCAAATGCCAAATTTCAGAAGGTGATTATACAGGTCTTCTCTATGAAGGCGGATCCCACAATCCTTAATATGATGATGTCAGGTACAACTATTCCTATGAAGTGTTCCATAACAATGCTCGGGATCACCACAAACGCACCATCTCATTGAGAAAACCTCCTCACAAAAACTTGAATTCCTATTCCCTGCCAAGAGCTACTTTAGATCCCAGCAGCTCCTCATAATCTACAAGGCACAGATTCAACCTGTCCTGGAGTATTGCTCAAATGTTTGGAGTTCCGCTCCCAAACATACGTTCAAGCTCTTGGATTCTATGCAGAAGATAGCTATTTGTCTGTAGTCAAAGTTAAAAAAAATACACGAAAAAATTTCATATCAACATATGTCCGGTAAATGCTTCAATAAAGACCTATGACAGTTCAAAAATGGAGGGTTATAAGATGGTTTTCGTTTTATATCTCAGGAACCATAATATTCAAATCTTTAATTTTTTTTTAATTCAACCATTATCGATGCTGTTACCGGTCAACAATTCCAACCAATTTCTCATTGGGGCGGTGCTATCCGGCAGCAGCAATATATTTTCTGCTTTATTTTCTATGATTTTATTTTCATTTATCAAATTTGCAGTTTTTTGGGTTATTCTTGGTGTTCCTGAAAAATTTTGGCAGGAGAACCATTATCGAGAAAAACCGATTTGAAAATGGTCGTGTAATATCTTATTTAAAACAATAAATTAATTAAATAAACAGAATAAAAAAGACAAACGAAGCTTTGGAACTTCATGGTGACAATTAAAATCTTCTGTCAATAGTTGTCATGTTGACTTAACTCTTAGTTTTGCTGTTGCTTTATTCGCAAGATTTAGTAATTCCGATTTTCAGCATTCAATAATAAATACATGTGTTTCAAAATTTTTGCTATCACATTATGGTAGAGCACATTTTTGGCAAGTTGTAGTCATGACCCTCTCAGACTTCACCAAGAAGCATTTCCGAATCGTCGAGTTCCCTCCAAAATTTATTTTCCCGATTGCATCGAGAGAAAATGGCACATTTATGCCAAAAAAGAACCGATTGTGGCAGAAAGCGTACCACTAGAAATGCAGATACAAAACAACGTGTCTTAAATAGTGTGTCTGCTAAACCGGGAATTAGTACCAAGAGACGGGCTTCAAAGGAAAACGTATCTAAGAGTAGTGTATTGGAATTTTTGCATGAGAAGTTGCTGAAGCCCTATCGTTTATAACGCCTCCAAGCTATTAAACCGCAAGATTTTCAACTCTGATTAGACTTTTGTCAATGAATGCAATTTAAAAGCCAACAAGACAGCAATTTCATTCGAAAAATTTTGTTGATTGATGAAGACGGCTTCACGCGTAGAGGAATTGTGAATTTCTACAACAGTCACATTTGGGCAGGCGTAAATCTTCATGCATATTTTGAAGCAAGATTTCAAAAAAAAACTTTCGATAAATGTAGAGCACTCCATTTAATTGAATCTTCTGTAATGCTTCTTCTCTTAAATGGTGGAACATATTAGAATTTTTTTGGAAAACAACCTTCAGATCTCCTAGATAATGTTCCATACGCAATTACATTAGCAAGCTGGCTTATGCATGATAGAGCACCTCCCCAGTTTAGTGTTTACCTTCAGAAGTGGATAGGCTATAATGGTCCAATTGCGTGGCTTCCTCGTTCACCCGACTGAAACTCCTTAGATTTTTTCGTTTGAGGTTATTGGAAATCAATGATCTACTAGGTTCCAACTCAAGACAAGGGTGATCTTGTAATAGAGTAATGCTAGATTATTTCGGTATAAGAAAGGCTTATTTGAATTGGCTAGAATGTCGCATTGAGATGAATAGCGGACGTTTTCAGCACATGCTATAATTATTAGTTAATTTCTGTTATTTAATAAGTATTTTGTGATTTGTTTGTTAATTAATAAAGCTCCGTAGCTCTTTTTCGAAGCATTTCCAGACATATGTTGAAATGAAACGTATTTCTTATTTTTTTGTGTGAATAATCACCTCTTGAAGTTTGGCATATGTATTTCTGGACATCCTGTATTTCTATTTTTTGTTCCCCTAAGCTTTGAAAGGAGAATTCGCCCCGTTGAACCAGCGGATTGGATTGAATAAGACTTTGTCTGACCATTTTTTTTTGTAGCCTTGAACTGAAGATGATCTTAACAAAAAACCTTGTATTTAATTGTATTTGAAAAAACATTGTGAATAAAATTCAGAATAAAAACATTCTTGATATAGTATTTGGATATACCATGAAAAGGTGTTAAACTGAGTGGTTATTCTCATATTCTACCTGCTTTCTGTATAACTTTGCCCAAATTGGGCTCGGATCACTACAGTGCATTTCAATAAGGATTTGATATATTAAGTACAATAAGTTATATTCTCTTTGAGAAATATTCAAATTTTTTCCATCAAAATAACACAATAATATATTAGGTATTATGTCATTGTTTCTGCCCTCATTAATGACTTTTAATTCACATTCACCACACTAAAGTGTATCCGAACCCAACTGGCACCAATGGTAAACAGAAGTCGACAACATATTCCCAATATTGCTCCAGAGACGAATTAGTTGCTAGGGGAATTTGCATGGTTGAGTTTTATGAAGTAGTAAATACCTACCCATTTGATATAAACATCGGCTAAGTGCAACCCTGGCGAGTATTACCGTCCACGTGTCTTTGTTCACACTTAGTGCCAGTTGGCTTTGAACAAACTATAGAGGTATCGTATTGGGCAACAGTGGGTATCTCGTTGGAGGGGTGACTCTCAGGAGGTCTTTATTGAACCACTTGATTGTGTAGCACTTACCATCAAAACAATGCTATACCTGTAGTGCCGTTAAAGTAATACCACACGAAAATTTCAAACATATTATAGTATAAAACTACGGTATCATTAGCATTCTAAATTAGGTTCTAAGCTGGTGTAAGGCTTAACTCCAAATCACTAGTATTTACATTTTAAATTTATAACAAACAAAGCAACTAAGGAGTAGGTATGAAGTTGGTGAGCTGAAGCTGGTACTTGGTAGAGTTTATTCTTGTCTTTGCAATATTGTATATCAATAAAATAACTATTCCGAGGAATTTTGAATATTCAAATAAGTTCCCAGGGATGGTTAAAAGCGAAACTCGAGTCTCGGCAATGTCGTCATTTAATCCTATTTCAAGTTAAGTTTTAGGTTTTAATAATTTTTAGTCGAGACCGTTGTTTTAGCGTCTTACATCAAGGCAGGGCCGCATTGTATCAGATAATTTTTGGTGAGCAGCAAATTGTGAACTTTTTGATACATTTATTCTAACTTTCATGATTATTTTGTTTGCGGAAAATCAATCTAATTAAAAATTCCATATATAATACTGTGAAACTATAAATTTATGAGCCCAAATGTTGAAAACTTCACTCACTGACTAACAACTCATCACGAAATATCCGGAACTATAAAACTGACAGGTTTTATAATGACGTAGGCACCGTAATGAAAGATTTCCCGAATTTCCACCCATGAGGGGATGAAAGGAATTTCCCAGACAAATATTTTTTTTATACTTTAACTACACGAGAGGGAAACCGAATGTTCAAAGAACATTGTGTAAGCCAGTGGTGGAATGTTGGGAGCAGAGATAGGCATTTCTCCTCCTCCTCATTTTTTTTGAAGGTCAGCAGAGCAAAATAGGGCAATGTGGGAAAAGCTCCAAAAAGGAACCAATTCCGAAACAGCTCCGATACAGGAACAATCCAGATTCAGGAACAAGTCCCGATGAAGGAGAAGAAGAAGGCTAAGAAGAAAAATGAAGAATATTGGTTTTGTTTTCTATACCAGAAGGACGAGCAACTGAGTTTGCATCTATGTTGCTTATGCTCGAGGTATACAATTTTTTTTCATTCCAACTTTCAATTTGCTAAATTTAATTGAATGTTGGAATGAAAAAAAGGCATTAATAGTATGTTGCAGCAAAATGCCTACTATTCAGAATAGGAATTTCCAAATTACTTATAAATCAAATGATCATTAATTTTATAATTATTGTTCTCTATTTTAAGTATTTAAATTGGATTTTAATATCTAAATGGATTATATGTTGATACATAAATGTATGAAAATTAATTACTGAACATATTCTATTCTATTTCCATGAGGAATATGTTGGATTAAGAAGTGGTGATTATAGACTTTCCACTATAGGCCTTTTTTCAAATCACATAGACGTGGCCTCAAAGGCACACCGTGTGCCTAATAAGGCCATATTATGTCACATTATATTACAGAACAATTTTTAACAACATCAATTTGCTTGAATGTGAATTATTTTGCCATCATTATATTGCAAAAAACTTACGACCATGGAATATCACAGGAATCAGGTGAATCTTGAAAAATAGGAATTTAACGGAGATCTAAACCCACAACGCGGACTTATTTGGGTCAGGCACAACTCTTCAATCACATATCGTATCGGCTAGAATTGATTGAAATATGATAAGAATGCAGAAGATGTTTCAGTAAATCGGTTTATTTTATTGTTATAGCCATAAATATGTCGTACCGATTGATGTACTTTCTTTTTGTTATCTTTTGATTTTGTGAACAACGTTCTTCCATAAAAAGACATAATATATTGGCGTGACATTTTTCTAAACAATTGGTCCACTTCAAATTACCAGAGCCCGTCCCTGAATGAAGACAAGAGACAAATAAAAGTTGCACTTGGGCGAGAATAGTAGCACATGAGAAGGGCGGTTGAGCGGGCGGGTTTCGCTCCGGTATCGACCCGCTGCGCCCGGATGAGGACATTACCCGGAGCTCTCAATACTCGCGCATTACTTCTCGAGACCCCCAGTTACCCCCCAGGACATTTCCTTTCTAGCGCCATCTCCATCTACAAATGCTGCACCTCCCATCCACTTGCCCATATATTCTTATTGTCTCAGACTAAATAATTTTGTTTCATAAAATACCTTTCGGCTAATCTTGGGATGCTGCTACTTTTTTCTGAATTATCATCTTTCCGCTATGCTTGTATGAGCTGATAACATTTTCTCACAAAGAAAAGAAAACTAACAACTGGGAAATATTTTTCGTTCATGGTTTACTAGAAGCTTATACTATAGATTAAAATAATTTTTATCATTATGAGGAATTTATACGAACGTGACACATTTTCAGAATCAGGACCCTAAAACTCAATAGCTGATTGTACGGAAGATGCATGGATATCAATGCAATTTTGTGGACAATTTGAATCCAGCAAACTGTTCAATTGGGAGATCGATTTCTAGAAGTACTTTATAGAAAAAGATGGCATCCAAATGAATTCATGTAGATTGCACATAACAGAACCATATATATTGTGGAAAATCATGCATTGTTTGATCCTTGCTTGCGATATTCAATTCACCAGTTGAACAACAGGTGGGTTCAATTGAAACATGATATCTAGTGGGTTAGTATTGTACAATTTTTCTGGGCCGGTTTTCTCTAGGTTTATAGGTTTTTCCTTCCCATTCGCAAATGAAAAGTTCAAATTAAACTAGGAGGATTGAACATTTTCTGAATTTAATCAGGATCCAGCTCCAACGAATGGTTCTTGGATGGATGCATAGTCCTTCTAATCAACTACTCCTACATAACACCCGGATAAAAAGCTCACCATACATTATTTTATAAATTTAATTTGAATTCAGACGTTTCGGATTATTTTGGGTTGGATGCAGCAGCAATATGATTTTGACAATAAACTGCGCACCAACATGATTTTGATAATAACTGATGAAAGAGATGTGTCGTCCTATAATATCTGAATAATGGTTCCTTCTTTGGCTTGCAAGGAACGCCATGTTATCAGTCAATAGGTTCGGTGCTGGGTTATGGTACAAGTTTCGCATGGAACTTAGACTTAGATTTAGGGGAAAATGGTTGAAATCACAACAATGGGTACGAAATTAGATGCTACAGTTTTGATGATCACTACATGGTACTTTCTAATACTAAGTTAAGATGACTAAGAACCAGTTCCTCTAGCTGAACTTACTGAGCTTACTTAAATATCTATTCTCAAGGGAGAAGCCTTACTTCTCTAATAATATTACAAGCTATAGTTCAGCGAAGACTGACCTTCGTGCCGGCATTGACACTAGTCGACTCATCATTTGTTAGGCTATATAATGAAAATAACAAATATGTTGTACGTTTATATTCAATAACGTTATTATGAAATAAGAAAAAAGAATATGGTGAGTTACCTAATTTACGATGAATCTTTCCGGGAAACCACAAATGCAGGTAGATGATTTCAAATTTTCTCTATCAACTCTGAGGTCTCCAAGAGAACTAGAGTGGAAGCGGCTTAGCCACCAAGTGTACGTATTGGAAGTAGTAGTTGATATGAAATATATTTCAATACGGTAGAACCAGTACATAAGCACTAGAAGCCCACGTACATTATATCGCAGCACGGTCCAATATGTCTTGATGACAGGTTAGAAAATTTGTCTTGCACCAATCGCCAGTCACACAATACAACATATGGGGGTATAGATTCCCAGGACGGGATAGATGGGTACTTCCAGCAGCTCGTTTATATGGAGTAGAAACAAAGCTGGTGCCAAAATAGATCCCTGTGGAACATCAGCATTGATAGCCATTGTATTCGAATGTTTTCTGTTTTCCACTCCATTTCGTAACATGAAAATTTTCGATGTGAATAAGATCCTGAGAATATTTCACAAATTGTTTTATTATTATGTGGAAATATTATTAATAAATCCAAAATAATATCTATTAGTTTGCACTTATTATACCTACGATTATTGTATAGTGAAGATCAGCTGGTTGTATTTTTGAATTTGAAATTCTAATTCCGATAATAATACGATAGGTTTATATTTACTCTCGAAGTAAGAACAAATATATAAATGGGAATTACATCTGGATGAAATCACTCTAAATCAGACGTGGCAAATGTTTGCTGAGAAAGCAATGAATTTAGGAACTAAATATTCAATCCGGAAACCGCGGAAAGCTTCCATTTACAGTAAGTCCGATTCCATTATCTGCCCCTTCAAATATCTTACCCTTTACTTCATCTTAATTCACCCTCGTGTTACTTGCTTTGCGAGTCTGATGTATTTCCGGTTAAGCATCGGATGCTAATAATTATTAGGTATCAGAAAAAATCGCTCTCGATTTTTTTAAGGTTTCAATCTATTTTATCCTCTCCTGTATCTAATCACAGTTGCGTAAGAAGTTGCTTTACGATGTAAAAGGGACACACGTGTGATAATCAGGTAGCAGAAAATTTTTATGAAACATCCAATGAGAAGTTCAAATTATGAAACAAAGAAGTAATAAATTGTACTATATGTAATCTGCCATCATTCGAAGATGAGATTTTTCAAACATATGCTTTATTTCCTGTCCGCTGGCTACTCCCGCAGAAACATCTGGTATCAGTAGAAATAAGTAATGACACGATGTATTTCCCCCAATTCCAAGATTTAAATGTCGTCTAATTATATTTTGTCATATAGAAGTTTATTTGAATTGACAGGAATATCTATGCTATGTCGTGGTCTGTCACGGACAGTCTGAGATGTGATGAGCCATCAACACATGAGCTATCTGTCATGTAAACATTATGTGATTATACGAGCTGTTGAATACGTCACACTATATTGATCACCTTTTACCTCATTATGAGTCGAATTACAAATGTCAATATGTCAAATGTCAAGTCTGTTGGCACGATGGTTTCGGAGATTTCGTGATGAGTCAGTCAGTCAGTGCCATTCGGATTTTTCTTTTATATTCTAGCTGTTGTCCGCTGACACATCCGATATCGGTTGAAACAGTAATGGCGCAATATAGTTTCCCCAATTCCAAGATTCTAATGCATATTGCAAATGATTAAAAACAGGTAGGCATGGAAAGACTTCTAATTATGCTCTATGTCATATGAAAGTTATTTGAGTTGATAGGGTTATCTATGTTATGTGTGACTGTCAATGTATAATCTGTCTGTCATGTAAACGTTATCTGATGTCTTGTTATGAGATTATCTGTTGTCTGTTATGGACAGCCTGAACCGGGATGATCTATCGATCTATGGAGATATCCGTCACGTAATCCTTACGTGATTATATGTTGTCAAAAAAGATATCGATTTCAATGTATGAAAATCGAAAATATTAGACAAATGATAAAATTGATGGTTTCATAGATTATTTTTCATCTTATACAATTATATGATTGGGTATCATTACATATACAGGATATCCCAGGTTTTAGAAATAGAGCTTTAACGCTCGATAGAAAATTGGATTTTGATGAAAAAGTTTCTATTAACATATATGCACAGACGCTTAATTTTTGAGATACAGGGTGTTAAATTTTATAAAAAATGTCTTAATCTCAGAAGACAATTAAGATGTCTCAATGAAATTTGGTACCCTGGATGCGTCGATAGGTTACCATATTTGCACATAATTTGAGACCGGTATTACCTCCAGTGGCGTAGATATAGGTATTCAATAACAATTAATTGAGTGTCATCAACCTGTGAAGCCTACTTTTTAGGAACAAACTTTGATGCGAAATTTAAATCGAAACAAATAAGGTTTCTTGATATTTCTTTGCACCTAGCACCGTTTCACGGCCAATATAATTTTTGTGATTTATTACCACCACAAATAATACACAAAATTTAGTAAATTTGTATTGTCAACTCTTGTTGATGGAGTTATCTGGATTAAACATTTTTGGAAATAAAAATTTGTTATTCAGCCTTTCTTTGTAATACGCTGTAGAAATTAGGAAAGACAGCTTATTTTATTTTTGTCGGTCAACGATGTTTTTAGTTTGAGGTTCCTCTTTGTCCAATTTTACCCGATTCTTATGGTGGTGGTAGTTATATCACAAAAATTAAATTTGCCGTGAAACGGTGTCAGATACACAGAAACATCAAGAGAACCTATTTGTTCGGTTTGAATTCTGCATCGAAGTTTGTTCCTGAAAAGTAGCCTTTACAGGATGATAACACTTTTCGGGTCGATTTATTGTTACTAAATACCTACGCGACTGGACATAATACCGGTTTGAACTTATACGCATCTCAATTATCTTCGGAGATACAAACAAAATTAAAATTTTTATTATAAAATTCAACACCACTTTGTATCTCAAAATTTAAGCGTCTGTGCATAAATGTTGATAGGAACTTTTTTCTCAAAATCAAATTTTCTATCGACAGTTAAAGTTCTGCTACTAAAACTTGGGACTTTCTGTATCTTGATGATTGCATCTTTTGATGAAAATATATTCAATAGTATTTCAGGGTGTATTGACTCTTGGTTTCCCGATAAATCTCGAGCGACTGGGACCGAAGTTTGGTCTACCACTATAGGAGGAATCTTCAGAGCAAACTGGAACTGGTTCCGATCATTGTTGTTGTGTGATCATGAATGGAGGAATGGAGGAATTGAGGAATGAAGGAATGAAGGAAATAACCTATGCCACAAATTTTCTAAGATTTCTATTGCATTGTTAATTAATTTTTTGGTATCTTTCAAAAGGATGTGGTGTTCACTGTCAAACTTCAATATGTACAATAATGCAAAAGTTATAATTTCATTAAAATGGATCACATTGGGGACCATTCAATCAAGATTTTTTTTATAAACGATATGCCATATTATGAACTGAGGAGATTGAATCCATCTTTAATAGTTTCGATAAATTCAGTCATTTTGGTCAATAAAAAGTGGTAGGTATTTTCCATGAATTTCAATATTTACATCTGGCGTAAAAGGAAATGCGAAATTTAAATATGAATGCACATTTTCTAAAAATAAACATTGCATAATCAATTTATAATTAAAATGCTTTAAACAAGTCACACAGCATTGTAATGAAAACCAATTATTAATGTCTTACACAATAGGTACGCATCGTCAGACGATTGAACCGAAATCGATTATTAAAAATATTAATTTCATAGCCGTCAGTGCATGTCTACGGCTGGAGGTTTTTTATTTTAATTCGCTCTTTCTCAATGCCGACATCATGATTTTCCATTTAATTACGATGACAGAGTCTGGAGGCTTTTGTTTATTTATTTTAGAAGTAATTGCGATCATCTGACCTAATCGATGAAGAATATATTGTGTTTGTAGACATAATAGAGGCAATAATTTGATACTTGGAATAACAATGTCTCTAAAAATTAATCACCACATTTACACTTCATTGAAATTGATTCTTTCCTATCATGGCGTAGGTATAATAAGAATATTAGTCCCAGAAAATTACACTAACGCCTCTTGACTTCTACGTGCACGATAACAAGAACATTGCTCCTTCGGTGAGATATTTCTTGCAGATTCTGCAAACAATTTTCCTATTGCTGCTTTCAACTGCGGTCGGTGCGGTGTAATATTTACAACAATTATCGTGCAAAAGAATAACATATCCGCCTTCTGATTGGATGGATAATTCATCACGTCGTTATTCAGAAATAGCAATTATTGATTTGATTCCTAAAACTCTCACAGGAAATCCAAATTACATTACACTCTGTAGTGTAATGATAAATCAGAATGATTGGAGGTTAATAAAGTGTCAATACAACAACAATAATACAAAGTTAGAGGAACAAAATGAAATTATAAATAAAACATATTGGCAAATGAAAACAATAAACAAAAAGCGGAAATAGGCATAGTAGAAAATAGTTTTAACTATCACACACATTTACAAAAAAAGATATATGGTTATAGGTATAGTAGGTACAAGAAACAAAAAAATTAGAAAATTCCACCGTCCTTGGTGAACACTGTTTTGATTATAACCATCAATTCGATCACAAAAATGTTAATAACTTAACTAAGGAAACCAATTATTATGAAAGATCTATTCTGGAGATGATTCACATAAAACGTGACTCCAAGTCTGTAAATCATAGAACTGATATTCAGTCATTAAGTCAGATTTATACTAAATTAATTAATTAAAACTCTTGCAAATGCCTACATGCGTTTTTATAATGTTAGGAGTATATTTTAGGTAGAATATCACGTATATTTCCAATAAGATCTGACAATCTTCTCCTATTACCTCATAAATCTTAGCATCTGATTCATAAGTAGATGCTTGAACGCGTTGTTCTTGTTTTTAGTCGTTCATAGACTTCGTTGACATGAGTTCGAATTTTATAAGAATACAACTCAACTGTGGATTCTTGGTATATTATACTTATAACATCGATGTCACATTTCGATTATTCTTGTTTCTGTTCGTTTCAGCGACGTGGGCATTTTTAATTGAAATTGGTGCTATAAGGAAGTTTTGTATAAATAAGTTTTAAGAAATCCCGTTTTAGACATAATACGTCTTCTGATGATGGTCGTGAGACCGAAACGTACGTATAGACGAAAATAATAATCATATGTGTTAGTGTGATCTATTTCCCGAGAATTTATGTATAAAACAATAATACCTACATTCTACACTATTGATTTTAAGGGTTCCTTCAAGAAATGCTGAATCACAGAAAAAATAGATGGAAATTGTGCGATGTTAAATCTTTATTCCAGTTATTATTGGCTGTTCTTGTAGTAATAAGTTTACAAAAAATGATTATTTCTATCATGGTCTGGTAACATGTAGCAAATACATAAAATCTGATGGCGTGCTTTCAGTTGGTGATCAAAAAGGACAAATCTTGGAAGCAAGTTGATGTACCATGAACTTCCCATTCACTTAATGATTATATCTCAGATTCAAATGATCTTTGTATCATTTGTATCTTTTGAATGATATGTAAGAAACTGAAACATGTTCCACATTTTTTTTTAAAACTATATTTCATTGAACATCACAATCAAAATCAGCAGCTACTTTTTTAATCGGCTCAGAAGCATGAATGAATCTATTTCATGTTACAATGACTTCATATAACACTGCTTTTAAGTTCCACCTTCGAAGAAGCTGGATATTCTAAGTTCGTTTTCTTATTCCATATACTTACATACAGTTACTTTTTTCTTCACTTTTGGTAAACACTACAATTGCTTGTAAATCACATCCGAGATCACAATAATTTGTATTATTAGATATAATGAGTAGAGAACCCAATTGTATTTGTAACAGTTTATTATATAACAATGTCTCAAAACTTGGAATACCTAACGTAAAATATGATACCCTGTTTGAGATGTATCGAAAGAAAATATCTTCACTGAAACATAATACAAGCAAATAGAATTGAAGCAGCCATTTTATTCGTTGGTTATTGTAACAACCAATCCCGGTTTTCATTGAAAAGTTTATCGAAGACTTCCCGCTGGTGACCACCTCAGAAAGTCGTTCTTTGGTCGGTTATTATAAAAAGCTGATATTCCATTGTGACTTCATGTTGCCTCGACAACACAGATCATTAATTACAAATATCAAGAGCTTTGATTGTCGGTCTCTACAGCGTTCGATATTGTCCTGCCCTCACGTGTGTTTTCCTCTCGTTCTTTCATGAATTCCTACAGATGGTTTCTTTCTATAAAATATTAAAAATAGTTTTTTCTGCTATTACTACCTGTAAATTTATTACGAATTATATATACATTCTCGGGAAATAAGTCACATTAACACATACGTTTATTATTTCCGTCTTTACGCACGTTTCGGTCTCACGATCATCATCAGAAGACTTATTATGTCTAAGACGGGATTTCTTGAAACTACAAATATTCCTTATCGCACCAATTCCAATTAAAAATGCCCACGTCGCCGAAACTAACAGAAACATCAATAATCGAAATTGTGACATCGATGTTACAAGTATAATATATCAAGAATCCACTGTTGAGTAGTATTCTTATGAACTTCGAACTCATGTCAACGAAGTCTATGAACGTCTAAAAACAAAAACATTACGTTCAAGTACCTACTTTCGAACCAGATGTTAAGATTTATGAGGTAATAGAAAGAGGTTGTCAGAACTTATTGGAAATATACTTTTGACATTCTACCTAAAATATACTTATAACATTATAAAGACGCATGTAGGAATTTGCAAGAGTTTTAATTAATTAAGTTACTATAAATCTGACTTAATGTCTGAATATCTGTCCTATGATTTACAGATTTGGAGTCACGTTTTATGTCAATCATCTCCAGATTGGATCTTTTATAATAATTGGTTTATTAACATTTTTGTAATCGAATTGATGGTTTTAATCAAAACAGTGCTTAGCAAGGGCGGTGAAATTTCTCAATTTTATACGAATATTGTAACACTCAGAAGTCTTTATCGCTTTGGACTCCGGGATTTTCACGTTGTCCATCGAAATTATCTAAAAACATAATTGCATGCACGCCAGACGCCCTATTTTGACATATGCCTCGAGGAGCTCGCTGCGCGTAAGTTAGAGTTTATACATTTTACCTCGGTCTAGTTAATTTGGGGCCGTTTCTTGCCCCGTGCGACCAGCGCCAGTTGTAATAAAGTGTTTTTGGTTATGGGCCGCTAGCTTTTACCCGCTTCGTGTATATTTTAGTCGCGAGAAAATTCCCTTTGGTACGTCGCACGTTAGATTTGCGTAGCTGAGATCTGAGAATAGCTCAAACTGTTTTAATTGAATTTTCCTATTTAATGGACATTTATTGAAAAAAGAAGGGCCGACGGGCACGGTCCGATACTAAATCTAACTACATGGAGCGAAAACGGCACGCGAAAAGTCGTCGTAAAGCCGTATTAGGTACAACCAGTTTGCAATTTTCTAACTCGCGTGCTACGGGCTTCTCACGTGAACGTCATTCCATTTACGGAAAATTGACTATTTTAAAACAGTTTTTGACCCGGATTGTGGCTATCACGACCTCTGAAAAGCTCACATAATTATTTCATAATTTGTAGTTCATTATTGTTTTACAACTGAAATAAATAGGTATGAAATTTGTAGGTTATTGATGATGTCAGTGTGACAGTAAAATAATTATTTCAAACGTAAAGGAAGACACACGTTTTAGATTCCACAACCAACCTTGACCAACATAATTTTTGATATCCCGGTATGTTTAGCAAGGTGCAAAATAAGAAGTCGTACTCAAAATTATTAAATTCTCTTCATAAAAATTGCTTAAATTTGTGCATTAAACAAGGATGCGCAACTATAGCAGATGTGAAAACAAAATTAAACAAGTTAAACAATCCTGTTAGCCGAATTTTGATAGCAATTTTTTCGAAAGTAGCAGAACAATTTCGAAAAAAAATCAGTAAAATCAATAATTTAATGGAGTGCGTAACTTAAGAAATGCCGTTTCAGACATAATCAGTCTTTTGATGATGGTCGTGAGACCGAAACGTGCGTAAAGATAAAAATAATAAACATATGTGTTAGTGTGACCTATTTCTCCAGAATTTAATATAATTCATACCTGGGTCAAGAATCTTTATTTATTACGAATTTAATAAAAAAACTCTTAGATATTGAATTGCAATTAAGAATTCTTTGAATACACTGTTGAATCAGATTGAGTTCTGATCTGGATATAACCAAAATTCAGCTTCTCAAATGTTCTAGCATAGGTATGTGGTTTAGGATGAATGACGAAGCATGTACTCCGTAAACTGTTTTGACGAAATTGTTAACAAAATTGGTGAATTATGAAAATCTATTTGGTTTTTTAATACTACGTTACTATTGGTTCAACATGTTTCAAGTTATCTATGGGCCTTAAAATATTTGGGTTGCTACTGTTGTAAATGTAAAATATTTAGGCTATCTTTAATCCAACTAATGGGTTCAATAGTAAATGAATGACGAATCCTAATATAATGGGTGAAGAAGTTACTGATACTAAGACCCACAGTAAACCACATCGGAGCCACACGAAGCTATGTTCTACACATGTAAATGCAATTTCCCGAGATCTGCATAAGATTTCTCGTTGTCTCGCTTGTAGATGGCATGTTTTCCGCCTATTACATTAGAGATTATTTTTATCTCGTGCGAAACGTACGCGAATAAGTGGAAATAAAATATTGAGAGGTCCCTAAAGGCATCTAAACACGACAACTAGTTAGTTTCTGCAATAAAACTGCTTTCTCAATAGACAGATATGCAAAACTTAATTATATAAAATTACAGCTTTCTCAACTGTAAAAATATTACAGAAAATAATTTGCTGTTCCATGTTGATATTACTTGGAGTGTATGCAATTCATGTGATTTACTTTATGATAAAATACACTATTACGACCACATTAAACACGAAAATTGAAATTATTTAAATTTGCTGTATTGCGATAAAAATAAGGAGCTTTCTTTAAAATCGTCTGAGGTATACATTTTGCTTGGTTGATTGTATAGCGGAAGAGTGATTAGTTTTAAGGACTTCATTATGCTCTAGCTTCGCATTCGGTTTTACATTATTAACGAAATCCTCCATAACCATCATATCAAATACTTTTTCTCATAAATAAAGAGAATAATATCAAAAAATCTGTGATCAATTGATTACGTGACTTCCCGCACTCGTTATTGTTGGTTATGTTGGATTTGGCTAAATACTCTTAATCACTCGTCTTTTACACGAACCATTCAATTGACTATAGCAGTACACACATTTCAAATATTGAAAAGAATGATAATAAACGTTTTATATAAGAAAGTATACAAATTAAAAGCGAACAAATAAAGCATACAATTAAAAGAAATTGCGTTAATGACAAAATAGATTCCAATCTTTCGAAACTTTATAATAATCTAATTCAAATTTAACAAAATTCAGTTATTTCAGCTATTGTCTATTCAATTCAACCTAAGGAAAGCTAATGTACCGGGATATCAAAAATTATCTTGGTCAAGGGTGGTTGTGGAATCTAAAACGTGTGACTTACTTTACGTTTGAAATAATTATGTCACTGTCACACTGACATCATCAATAACCTACAAATTTCATACCTATTTATTTCAGTTGTAAAACAATAATGAACTACAAATTAAAAATTATCTTGGTCAAGGGTGGTTGTGGAATGTAAAACGTGTGTCTTACTTTAAATTTTTGAATATGTTTTTTTGTGTCAGAATCTGTTAAGTCATTGTGATGAAATTTTCTAATCCAGTTTTTGAATCACGCCTCTTACCACACAGCACAAAATTTTCATGATTGAAACCTATTTTCGAACGGGTGCGCTAGTTAACGGAAATTGGCAATACAGTCAACGTTTGTGTTTGAACAATTTTCGAGAGCACTTCCCAAACGTAGCAATATTACGGGACAATTTTTATGCGTGCCTCACAAATTGTGTTGAAGTGTTTCGCGAAACTGGTTGTGTGACTCATAAAAAGGTGCTGGTAGACCAAGAGTTCCTACAGAAGAAGTTGTCAATGACGTTTGTCAACGTATGGAAGAGGAGCCTGCAAAACATTTGAACTTCAACAAAGAATAGTTCAGCAATGTGCAACCATAACGCCAGAAATGCTGCAAAACGGTTTTCACAGCATGAGGATGCGCGTCAACTTGTGCATCGAACAAAACGGGGGACATTTCCAACAATTACTGTAATTTAGTTTTTCTTGTTACTAAAACCGTTATTTCATAATTTGTAGTTCATTATTGTTTTACAACTGAAATAAATAGGTATGAAATTTGTAGGTTATTGATGATGTCAGTGTGACAGTGACATAATTATTTCAAACGTGAAGTGAGACACACGTTTTAGATTTCACAACCACCCTTGACCAAGATAATTTTTGATATCCCGGTATTATCTGACATTTATAAGTGACAGTTTTGAGGTTAGATTCCATAGAATTATCTTAAACTTGATTAGTTGTTAATGATAGAAATGAAATGTTAATCATAGAATACTTGATTCATTAAATAATCATAGATATTTAGAAATGTATAATCTTAAAAGAATGTCTCATGTTCAACAAACTATATTCAATTCATTTCAAATTGATAATTAGCCTTACATTACTCTTTCATATACAACCGATCCAATGTTTAGTTGTTATCGTCGAGAACTTTTATCACAATTATTCAATTCTATGAATAATTTAATTTCGGACTTTCAATCAGTGAGAACAAGCTCATCAAATTATGAACTCTACATTTACGAAGAGTCTGTATAAAAATAGAATAAAAACTAAGGAGGTTATAAACGTGGATAATTTCAACCCTTTATAATATCGTTAGGACCTGCAGAACTTAAATAATGAAAACCATTAAGAAATGGCGTAATCTATTTCAAATTGAGTTTAAATCTTTGAGTTGTGAATCGTGCTCTTAATTGTGTTATGATTAAGTTAAAAGTAATTTATTTCTCGACCCAACAGTACCGAATCACGTAACAAAATTGTTGAAAATAACTTTCAATTTTCAAATGTAATAAATGAACTTAAAATGTTATTGAGAAATACTCAATTTCAAACAATGAGGGCTCTGGTATACAGGATGTCCGAGACTTCATATGCCAAACTTCAGGACGCGATTATACAAGAAAAATTAAGAAAAAATTGGGTCTCAACATATTTCCGGAAACGCTTTAATGGCGCTTACAGATGGAGGCTAGAAGATAATATGCCAATCTTTCAATTTTGATAATCCAACTATTATCGAATTTGAATGGAGTTTTCCGTTACTTGTTAATATCTTAATTGTTCATAGTTGTACCCATTATTTATCTAATGGTAAACTTATCCATGGGTGAAGGAATTTTTCCAGATGTTTTGAAAACGACAAAAGTCATACCATTATTTAAAAAGGGATGCATGAAACAAGTTGGATATTTCCGTCCTATCTCCGTGTTATTTAATTTGTTCAAGATACTAGGGAATATTATAGCTTCTGGAATATTGACCTTCATAAATCGCTATGGAATAATGTCATGTTTTCAACACGGTTTTTGGAAGATAGATGTACGAAGTCCGCCTTAATGAATTTCATGGGAAAGTTATTTGAGGAACTTGATGGTAACAAACAAAAAGTTGTGGAGTATTCATGGATCTAAGCATGGCATTTGACCTTGTTGATCACAATCTACTCCTTGCTACATTGTCAGGATATGGTTTTAGGGGAAGTTGTATCAGTGGATTTCATCATATTTGTCTGATCGTTATCAGGTTGTCAATACTGATGGTGTAAAATCTAACCGATTTAAGGTTATGAATGGTGTTCCTCAAGGACTTGTACTTGAACCCCTTGTTTTCTTGTTATTTGTCAATGATTTGCCAATGGTACTGAATCAAGGAATTCTAACGATGTTTGCGGATGATAATTCAATGTTGAGCACCGCATCTCACATACGCGTGCTGGTGAAAAATAATACCCAAAATAGTATGGAATGCCTGCGTAGAATGGTTTGGTTCCTTTGAGGCAAGTTCAGACTGTAAGTTTTCTGGGGCTATCTACAGATAACGCATTGGGATGCTCATATTGACATGTTATGTAGCAAATTATCAACCATGTACTATGCTTTGAGGAGATTGCACAGTCTTACAAGTAGATGTATACTCTTATCCTATTATTATGCACAGTTCTATTCAAGATGTTCTCATGGCAGATATCTTTCTCATATTGAAAAATCTATGCAAAGTGTTCCGTATCTGTTCGTTTGCCCATAGCCTCAGCAATATCGTGCACTTTAACTCGTTTTTTCCAGACAAGAAATAATGTTTAATCAAGACGCTAACAGAAATCTTCAAGGTTGCTTGCTTTCGATGGGTGTCAAAACAGAACTGAAAAACAAATCAGTCTGGAAATTTTAACGCGTTCTAGTTAAAGATGGTTTTTCACAAATGTCACATGCGATTTTCGATCTGTTTTATTTTTCAGGGGCTAATCACCTTGCCCTCATAGGTCAGGCAGAGATCCAAGTATTTGTTAAATCTGCAAAACTCGTCTACATAGGCAGATGATCTTTTTGAATGGTGTGAAGGAGGAGAGTGGTTTGAAAATGTATTCATAAAAAGCACGGTATAGTGTATACTGCTGTAGAGATAATTGCGTGATAGTCTCGGTATGGAACGAGTTAACAATCAACAAGAATGTCTGGATGGTGCTGGTGAACTCACCATGTGCTAAAATTATAAAATTATGGGACTTAACTACATTTTTTTACTTAGATGTATTGGGGAATACCTATATACTAGGTATATAGATATTCTGCAGGATACATTAGAATGAAATTGGTTTGTGAGTTACTTAATTGAGAGGGACTGTCGGAATTCATCGTTTATATGAAAGACATTAGTTGAAGTCAAGAAATTCATTTGTATGTCAGTGATTGATTTCGCAAGAGAAATTAATATATGTGTTTGTAGCTAATCAATATTTTATAATAGGTTTCGGCGCCACCGGTAGCACCCTGACGAATTGTCAAATTATCCATCAATAAATTCGACAGAAGAAACCACATTGAAATGAACATCTCTTTGTGATTACCGTTCCATTTCCATCTATAACAGACAGAAAGAAATTCTTTTTTACCATACCGCAGCGAGAAATACAAACAATGACGTAGCAAAATTATGTTGATTGCTTTTTATAACATATTGTCTTCGGCAACTTCGAGTTAAGATTATTACCTTTTATTTACTTATACTCGGTAACTACTGTGGAATAAGAAGAACCAATTCTATCATTATTTGTTTTATTTATAGTGAAGTATATAATTGAATTCATATTTATTTAATGAACCCATGCCACCAATGATAATAGTACAACGGTATGAAGTAGTTACTACTGGTTCTACTCATTACTAGTAATTGAATAGATGGTATATGGTGAGATTTGATGCTATTGGGTTAGGAAATTGTGTCATATAAACTCAGAAACTGAAAAAAGGAGAGAAACAGTTAAGACCATAATGAACTATAAAAGAGTTCACACTGTGGATATATTATAACACTATTGATAAGAAATAATCACCCTTATCCACTAAAAATACCAAGGACCTTTCTTCATCAGAGTGAATTGAATTATAAATTTCGACAAATCCGGGATTAACAAAATCTATTGTGATTCGAGTTCAAAATGCTATGTGGGTCAAACCAGGAGGAACATTTTTAAAAATAATGGTGAAAAATCAGCGGTAGCCGAACATATTTTGAATCCAGGTAACACCAATTCTTAAGAAAGCTTATCACTTTCAAAACACAGTAAAGACCAATATCTAGGTAATTTAGAAGGGATGGCAATGTATAAGCGAAAAAGCGATTCATTAAATTATGATTTATAATAAAGATTCTTGACCCACGTATGAATTAATATAAAATTCTCGGGAAATAGGTCACATTACACATATACTATCACTTTCGTCTTTACATATGTTTCGGTCTCACGACCATCATCAGAAGACTTATTACTTCATAACCTGATTACTTAAAACTAATTGTATCAACACAAAGCGTCTTTATCGCACCAATTTCAGTCAATATGCTAACGTCGCCGAAACGAACAGAAACACGAAATCGAAATTGTAACACCACAATGTTATTATTATTATTAGTATTATATATTAAGAATCCACTGTTTAGGAGATTTCTCAAAAAATACGCACTCATGTCATCAAGGTCTAAGAAAGACTAACAACCGAGGCGCTCAAGTACTTACTTTCAAACCAGATGTCATGATTTATTGGTAATAAAAGAAGGTCTGGCCTCTGGAATATACTTTTGACATTCTACCTAAATATATTTTTAACATTCTAGGGATACATGTAGGAATTTGCAAGAATATTAATTAATTAAGTTAGTGTAAATATGACTTAGGGTCTGCACACCAGTCCTATGATTTATAGACTTGGAATCACGTTTTATGTGAATCATCTCCAGAATAGATATTTTGTAATGTGACCTATTTCATGAGAATTTTATATTAATTATGATTTATCTACAGCTGAGGGTAAGCCATTGTTTACATTATTATCCCCTAATAGTATTTAAACAGGCACATTTTGGTTTATAATTTAGTTTACTCTGATGATGGCTACTTGGTAGCCGGAAAGTCCTCAGTACTTTAATAGTATTTTTAGTGAATAAGGGTGATTATTTCTTATCAATACTAAAGACGATTTTGACTTTTGTTGTAACAAAACACCAAAGCTCCTGATGGAATACAGTTTGTTCTAGGATGATAACATCCTTCAACGAACCTTTTCTTTTGCGTAATATGCCAGAGAGATGGATCAAAAATTCTGAAAAATATCTGGTCAGTTATACAGATCTAAGCATCTTGATACGATGTTTATAAGTTTCAACGACTATGTGATAAGAATGAAACGGCGGAACACGTTTTCTTGGAATGCCCAGCAGGGAAAAAAATTGATCTGAAATATTTCGTAAGATACGTATCCTAGCAGAAAATCTGAACAAAACTCACTCAACCAGCAAAATCATAGGCATTAAAATGAAATTAAAAAAAAAACTCACAAATTTTGACATATAAAGTGACACAAATATAAAAATATCAACTTCAGCATTTACGGAAAAAGCACAAAGTAAATGAAATGATTAGAATTAATAGCTATTCATTTTGTGAAAACAAAATTTCCTTTAGTAACATAGTAACGTTTAAAAATAATACGGTTCAAAATTTTTGCTCTAGCACTTTTCTAACGGTTTCACAGAAATAGCTTGAGTAAATGCAATATACTCTTCCGGCTTCGTCGCGAAGTGTATAATGAGTCTTTTCGTCCACAACATTGTCAACAGACAAACAGGTTAACTATGACCACGGTCGTACATACAGGTCTGGGGACTCGTATGTTTGACATGGGTCTCTTACGCGTCGCCAAACTCGTAGTTCCTCGCCCAGCCACTAGCTAGCGCTTGGATCGAAGTGGTAAAACGATTTCTTTCCGGAATCGCAAGCAGTGTTACTAAGTATTGTGATTTGAGAGAGGAATAGAACTGTTACTCTTGTCAAAATGTATTACTCACTTTAAAAATAACTTCCCCTTTTTCGTTATACATGCTCGCACACATAAAAGACCTCGTTAAAACGATTTCTATCCGGAATCGCAAGCATCCACTTTTTTCGCATTTCCGCATCTTTCGGCACTTTAAAAACAGAAGTTTCTTGCTTTACACTTTTATACTCCGTTTTGCATTTCGGCACAATGCACGATTTCGTAATTTGTTTCTAAAAACGCAGATATTCCTTGTGTTTACAAGGCAAGTATGACAGTTGTCAGAGAATTTCGAATACTGCGCCATCCTTTTTGGTACTACGCAACAGTCGACGCTTAGCGGAAACAGCCTCGAGTCCCCATACCTGTATGTACGACCGTGACTATGACTTACGGCACCTTCAGTTCAATCTTAAAAAGAAACGGAATGAAAGATACTCCCCACATACATACCTCCATTAAACAATTCTGACTGACAAATCTGTAAGAATACCTAATATGTGCTGATGATATAGAGTATAAATTAACGTCTTTGCTCGCCGTTTGATGTTTCTAATCATCTTTAATATGCATTTCAGCCTTGAAACTCGGGAATGATATGTTAGTTGTTTCTGTAGGAGTAGGCGTAGAAGTATTGACTGATTGACTCACCCATCACGAAATCTTCGAAACTATAAAGCCGACAGACTTCAAATTTCCGACAAAACAATTTCATAGTGATATTTGTTTCCTTTTAGTAAGAATGTGCAACACATTCGTTCCTGCTTTGAGACGGGTATGTTTTCATAACATTGATTCCTGACCAAAGTAATAACTATCAGGAGGAGAATCTTATATTCGAGTTCATTTGTATTTCACAGAATATTTGAATGGACGGCTGAGGTTGAACTCAACGATATTGAACTCATTGCCCGAAACATGGATTACAATTTTTTATATACTTCGAATACACGAAAGGAAAACCTTTAAAGTTCGAGGAACATCGTGTGAGCCAGCAATGGAATGTAGGGAGAGGAGATTCGTATTTTTGCTTAAGGTTTGGTGGTTATAGGCATAGGGGAAGACCTCAATAGGTTACGAGTTCCACAACTTCGCTGTTCGATTAAAAAAATGGAGTCTGGTACGAAGAAGTTCGGTAGGTCCTCGAGATTGACAGTGAAGGGCTGACTAGTTTGAGCTCGTTCAGTCCGCCTATCTGGAATTTCTCGTGGTGGAACAGCAGACGAGATTTCTGATGAACAGCGACCATGGAAATATCTATAGAAAAGGGAGAGATCTCCCACCTTTCTACGATGTTCTAGAGAGGTCAATGAACTCGTAAGTGTGACGTTATCAATCAACGAATAGCTTTCTTATGGATAGAATCCAAGAGCTTCAGCATATTGTGGGGATCAGCTCTTAAAGTCGGACGGTTTGCCCTAAACTGACCCGTGGTCCTGGTGGAGGCATAGGAATAGAAACACACACTTATAAAATGTGTTACACTTTACTTAACGTAGAGCTCGACATCATCTACGAAATAATAACAGTACAAATACTAATGTACACGATGAGTTAAATGATACAATGATTTCTTGATTACAATTGATTTGCTTATGCTCTACTTATGTGTTATTGTTATTATGTCCTAGTTAATCTAGTCTTAGCATATACATCGATTCATCAATAACTACCTTGAGATACCCTGCTCTCTATGTCAAAATTAGCTTGTACCAAACAATATGTAACAGTAAACATATTGTTTGTGGGTCAGCTATGAGTTATCAACATATGCCTAATAGCATTACTAATAGAAATAAGGTCGCATTCTATAATTTGGGGATTTTAGGTAATCTCGTATAGGGATGGAAGATTCCTATACTACAATATGTTTGGGAGCTGAACTCCAAACATGTGAACAGTACTCCAGGACAGGTCGAATCTGCGCTTTGTAGATTATGAGGAGCCGCTGGGATGTAAAGTAACTCTTGGCACTGAATTGAAAACCAAGTTTTTCTGAAGTGGGTTTCACAATGAACCTCATTTGATCGTCCCATGAGAGGGTGCTGTTGGTGGTGATCCCGAATGTTGTTATGGAAGAGTTCATAGGGATAGCTGTATCTGACTTCATCATATTAGGGATTGTGGGATCCGCAAGATTAAGTTTTGGTTGCATTGAAGAATCTTCCACCGGTAAATTCTAGGTAATATCCGAAAGATGCCTACTTGTCTTTTTTGTTTGTTATTAAACATTATTGTGGTGAAGGGACATTCCTCTAGTCTTTATACAACATGGAACAAAATCTTTTAAATTTTCAGATGCCACTATTACTTATTTTAGAACGAACACGAAGTATCGTGATGGAATCATCATTAGTATGTGAGCACTTTTAATCCTTAACAGTTTTTATTACTAGACAAAACGGTTGTCATGTTTGAACATTTACTTACATTATACATGCTATAATTTATAATTCGTCATAGATGTAGTAACGAGATCTACCTGCAATATCTAATACTCTGAATAGCTATTTGCGGTTCCCGCACCATCCATCTCGTCACGTCAGTTGTTATCCATCAAAATAACCAATAATTAATATTGATCAGGTTAAATCGTGATGGAACAAATATTAATGTTAGAATTGAGTGAACATTACATCAGTATTCGGACTCGAGAGAAAATTATCGATTGTTGAAATGGATGTAGGCGTACTTACACTATATTTCGGGAACATTTAGTAGAATGCATGCGAAACAGTGACTATCCAATACGAGGGCAAGGTGAAACACTTGTTCCAACGTTTTTCTTATTTTTCTATACCTTCCAAATAATAAGATTTCGCAAAACCTTCAAAATGGGCGTTTCTTTCAACGATGAATTCATCGTTGGAGCCAAATCTCTTTCCGTCGAGCTTTTTGTTCAAGTTTGGAAATAGATAAAAATCGCAGGGGGCCAAATCTGGAGAATATGTTGGATGACGAACCAATTCCTAGAGCAATTCATGCAATTTTGCCATTGCGACTGCGAACATGTGCGCTGGTGCATTGTCCTTGTAGAGGAGCACTTATTTCTTTGTCAAATGCGACTGCTTTTGCTTAAAATCGGCGTCGAAGCGATCCAATAGCTCGGTGTAATATACGACGGTGATCGTTTTTGCCATTTTCAAAGTAATCGATATGGACGATATCGTGCGCATCCCAAAAAACTGTCGCCGTGACTTTGTCGGCCTTTTTCGGCTTCGATTCGTCAAGACAAGTCCACTGTTTCGACTGTTTTTTGCTAGTTTTAGATGGGTGTCAAAACAGAACTGAATGACATATCAATCTGAAAAAAAAATTAATGCGTTCTAGTTAATGATGGTACATCACAAATGTTACATGGGATTTTTGATTGTGGCGCCATCTGTTTTATTTTTAATGAACTTTTCAGCTTGCCCTCGTATTAAGTGAAATTTTCAATGCCTTAAGCCTCTCAAGGCAATCTGGTTCTAACACGAAAACATTAACTACAAAGTAAGTCCATATAAAATTATGAGCATCAAATCAAGATAATCTTCGACAAAGTCATGGAGGCAGTATTTTGGGATACACACGGTATTGTTCATATGGATTCCCTTAAAAAAGCAAAACGTTCAGCGTTGTACATCATGCAGAGCTTTTGGATCAATTCGACGTCGATTTGAAACGAAAGCGGCCGCATTTGGAAAAAAAATGCTCTTCAACCAAAAAAACGCACCGGCGCACAGGTTCGCAGTCTCTATAGGAAAATTGCATGAATCGCGTTACAAATTGGTTCGTCGTCCATCATAACCCCCCGATTTGGCCCCCTGCGATTATTATCTATTCCTAAACTTGAAGAATTGACTCGTCGGAGAGAGATATGGCTCCAACGATGAGGTCATCGCTGAAACAAACGCCTATTTTGAAGGATTGCCGAAATCGTATTATTTCGAAGGGATCGAAAAATTCGAAAAACGTCGAACGAAGTGTATCGGGCTACAATGAGATTATGTTGAGAAATAAAATAAGTTTCGACCAAATAAATCATTTTTGAGGATTTTTCACCTTTCTCTCGTATGTAGCGTGTATTCGATTCTTGATAAGGGCTCTGTCGAAAAGAAACATTGAGATATTCTTGGTATGGAAGAATATTCTAAAACCTATTTCTATTTTCTAAAATTTAAATATGCCTTTTATTTCCTTCAAAACGATATGGCACTAAACAACTTAATATTTGAGAGAGAAGCTCTGGATAGTTTGCATCCATAAGCGGAGTGTTATTTTTTTTTCAATAGATGTCTATTTGAAAAAAGAATATCCAACAAACGCTCCTCATATTACTGTATGTCATTTACTGAAATACTTCTCCCTCCTCCATGTCACACTTCATGACCCCCAAAAAAATGTATTTTATGAACGACCCGTTACATAAAGTGTCTTTATAAAAGAGGGATCTATTTAATATCTTGGAAAATCTTCCAAAAAACTCAGAACGCTCTAAAATCCATTATTTTCCTATATTTTGAAGCCATTAACGAATCAAAATTGTCTGTTGAACGATTATATCCCTTCATTTTCTGTTTAATCGACTAGAACACAGCCAGCGCAAAAGAAAATTATTAATCAAGGGCGTTCAACTACATCCAAAGGCGATGATTATTATTTACTATTCTTAACAATTATGGGTATAAGTGTCATCTCTCGGATGATATCAAATGTAAGTGAGTTAATTTGGAGAAATCTAAAAATTTAATACAGTTTTCTTCTTATTTAGAACATAGTGTATCTTTTTGTGAGAATCTACACTTGCATAAGTGTTTTCATAAGCTTAAAGTTCAGAACTTTCAACGAACAATTTCATTGTTCAGAAACACCTTCTATTTCTTAACATGTTATTAATCAAATTCACTATTGATTAACATTGAACGATCTCAATATTACAAACACGATCTTGAGTAGACATTTAGATTATGAAACAAACTTTAAAGCGACAAATTGTCGTGTGAGCGTTATAAACATTAAAATATAGAAAGGTTCCCACTTGAAATGTGTTGATGCTGACCATTAAAGTATAAAAGCTACAGAAACGAGTTTAATCTGATTAACATAATGTCGATTCTTCTCAATCATAGTTTCTATATATTCCATCAATACCTATTATTACTGAAGAAGCAGATAGCCCGTCATTATTAATTCCGAATCAAATTTTGTAGCCGAAAATCTCCCATAGTAGCATTATAAACTACATGGATTATTAGCTTTCGAGGTGAGGTTTCACGAAGGGGAGAATTCAGGTAATTTTCTAATATGACGATTCAGAGATCGCTTATCAATTTTTAGCCTACCATCACAGATGTTGAATACCAACTCGAATAAAATGTCTAAATGGTGCTTAAGACTAAGAACATAATTATATATAATTCCAAACCGTAACTACTATTATCGACCATAACAATCTCGCATCAAATAAAAAGCAATTCAAATATTTCGATGTTCTTTTATTACTTCATAATAACAGAAATTATGAAATTTTTTTTCAGAAAGGTGATGATCTTAAGGGCGGGTTATATATTATGCAAAGTGTGTACTCTGGAATAACTAATTCTATTTCTAATAAGGCTGAAATATCATTTCTATTTGGGAAAATCACAATTTTATAGCCTGGATTTTATTAGAAATACAGATAAAATGAGGTGGCTAGCAGTTAATCGGAAGACTTTCTTGTAATTTTGAAAATTGTTATATAATGCCTATGCCTCCAAACCTCCAAACCTCCAAGAAAATACGAATGCCTATCCTCTCTGCTGGCTCACAGGATATTCTTCGAACATTATTGGTTTCCCTCTCGAGTAGTCAAAGTATATAAAAAAATATTCCTGGGAAATAGGTCACATAACCACTTTTTTCCGTCACAATAACGGAGTCAATTGGCTCTTCAAATTGTAGAGTGTTGTAGAAGTAATGGAATGGTGAAGGAGGTATCTCAGAGTATTCTATAATTCTTTTATTTGAAAGAAGAAATCTTGCCGAAACAAGCTTACTAACCTCAAAAAAATTTCATTCAGTTTGGTTGAAAATTGGCCAAAATAGCTCAATTTGAATTTTTGTTATTTAAATGTATCTAAGTTATCTTCCTAATTCAGAAAATTCAATTCTATATCTCTTAATTTACTTACACGAAATTGTAGCCAATTAGGCAAAGAATCCTTAAACTTGTTTATACTTACCCAGCACATTTCTCAGTTAGTTCAATTGAAATATATAAGAACTAGGATACTGTCATTTGGTGAGTACTGTCAGAGTAATTGCCAACCATAGCAATACTCATAGATACACTCCTCAATTCAAAACGATTTAACTTTAGATGAATGTGCGTGAATAATTGATCTATAGCGGACCATCGAATTCCATTGTGTCTGTCAATAATCTGATATCCTTTCGTAGGTTTATATTTACAAAAATATAAGACTCTGATGGGACCAAAGTGATGTAATTGGTGAACATGCTGGACTAGACATCCATGAATGTGGGTTCGAATCCCGCTTATGGTTCAATGTTTTACATTTATTCATCTGTATAATCCTATGTTAAATTATGTGTTATGTTCATAATTCAAAAAATTTAATTTTGTATCTCTTAATGTACTTACACGAAATTGTGGCCAATTAAGCAAAGAATCCTTAAGCCCTTTTATTGTTGATATTTGAGGAACCTTCAGTCCAAATTTCGTGATATCTCGTTCATCTTCATATTCCAGGGGGGGATGAAAGAAATGTCAAGAGATTAGGACTGAAGGTTCCTCAAATATCGACAATGGAAGAAGGGTTAAACCTTAGTCGAAAGTCTAAGTGGTCCAAAAAAAATAAAACTCCAAAACTGACCCAAAAAAGGGTTGAAAATCGGTTTTTTGAATATTAATTAGGGTTCCACCCAATATTAAAAGTAGAAATTCTAGGGTCTTGTTATTCTTATCATAGGAAACCTTTTTTCTAGGTAGCTAACCTCTTGCTAATTTATTCCGTTCTGTTTTCTCTTCTCCTGATGTTTGAAAATCGCACAAAATGCAAGTATAATTTCAGCTGTTGAATGCATTTATGGATGAATAAGAGGTGCAAAACAACCGGAGTTATTTAATGGGAGGTTGGGTTTACGGGGGGCCGTTCTAAGCATGTTTTTAATTGCAGGTTGGGACATGTAATTGAAATAACTAATTTAGGAACATAGCGTCTAAGTAATTACGTATCCATCTCGAAAACAGCTGTGATAATAACAGTGTAAATTACAAATTGCAAAGTAATCAGATTTTCACTATATTGATTATTAATTCCATTATTTAATTTCTATTCGAGTGGAAAAGCGTAGGCGAGACGTCAGCAAGCGGCTCGCTCTATCCGAATTCAATCGTAGTCTCGATAAAACACATTAACAAATTGTGTCCTAATTAGATTGGGCAGCAATCTGACGTGTTCTAGTACAGCTAACGTAACGGGAGAGTTAATTAGCTCACATCCTCGCTCGTGTTACGATATCATCCCCGAGTCTTGTAGGGTGTAAATACTAGAAACTACTAATTCCTGCTGTGTTACCTCCATGTAGAAGTTGTTCATAACACTATCTCATAATTTAAACAATTTGGATTTGACTGGCAAGTATCAACAGCAGAATCTTCTTATTTCGACTTCAAGAACTCAAAATAATGAATGGGCTCTCAGACAACTTGAATCTGACTGGCAAGTATCAACAGCAGCATCCTCTTATTTCATCTTCAAGAACTCTAAATAATCAATGGGCTCTCAAAAAGGACGCAATGCTCAAGTACACACTTCTCGAATTCCCGTAATTTGTAAAAATATGTTGGTGCCTAGATGTAATCCTCGTTGTAGGAATATTTTGAATGGAACTGTTCAGTTCGAGTAACAACAAGTCATAGCAAGCTATTGTCTACCAAGACATGAATATGGCAGATGTGATTCTTCCAAAAGTCATCAATATCATTATGACCCCACCAAACTACGAAATTACGTGGTTTTTTTCGTAGGTTCTTATTGTTTTCACACATCTTATCAACATCTTTATCTAAAATTGATTCGTTTATAATTTATTGTTCTCAACATAGTTGGAATGATGACTATGATTGATAAAATGCGTCTGCAGACGACTTGTGTATTGACATCCAATAAAAACTGCAGAAGACGTTGAATGGGTAGTTTGTGAAAATGTATTATGAGAAAATATTAAGGTTTTATGAAGTATATATTGCCAATTATTAAATTATATCTCTATGAATTTGGCATTTACTTGAAGTAGATTCATTAAAAAATATGGAGAATAGAAAAAATTAAACACTAATCAAAATGTATATGCAAAGCTTACTTCCTACTGTTGTTTCGTCACACATTGACATTATCAAAGCGAGTTATCAACTAAGTGTAGATATACCCATTTAGCCCTAAATACAGTATGAAAACTACATTTCAGTTGATAGAAAAAATTAAAAATATAGAACTGAGAACAAATATCAAACTTGTATCATTTGTTGTCAAAAACCTCTTTCCTCGTATTCCTACACAGCTTACGATTTGTTTAATTGAAGAACTTTTATCCGCAATAATACCAATAGTAATACAAAAAATATTAAACTCAATCTCACTTTGCACAGACCAAAAGTACTTCACGGTTAACAATAAATATTAAAAATAGAACATCGGATGCCATTATCTCTTTTACTAGCACAATTATTTATTAATAATGATTCTTGACCCATGTATAAATTATTTATAAATTCTGGGGAAATAGGTCACACTAACCCACATATGCTCATTATTTTCGTCTTTACGTACGTTTAGGTCTTCAGTATGTGAATATGTATCAAGTATCCACTGCTTAGTAATGTTCTTATAATATACGAACACATGTTTAATAAAGTCTGTATACGACTGCAACCAAAAAATATAAGTATCCACTTTCGAGCCGGATGTTGAAGGTTTATGAGGTAATAGAAAAAGGTTGTCAGGCCTTATCAGAAATATTGCTATTTGAGCGTTCTACCTAAATATACTTTTAACATTATAAAGACGCATGTAAGGACTTGCAAGGGTTTTAATTAATTATATTAGTATAAATCTGACTCAATGACTGAATATCAGTTCAATGATTTACAGACTTGGAGTCCCATTTCATGTGAATCATCTCCAGAATAGATCTTTTATAATAATTGGTTTTCTCTGTTAAAATATTAAATTTTTTTAATCGAATTGATTGTAATTAAAGCAGTGTTTAGCTAAGTTCTTGTACTATACTTAAGGCCATACATTATTTTTTGTGAAGATTGTTCAGAAATTCCTGTATAAGTCCCATTGCAATCTAAACAATTCAATTTGTATACTGTGTGGGTTTGTTTATCTTAAGGTATTGAAGGTTTTAGATTTGAAAAATATTTCCCAAAACAGTTAGTAGATTTATGGCAACATTTATATCATCTTCTTTTTGGAACATTTCTTAATTTTCTTTGAGGTCTCCGGAATATATGGTAATGTTATAAAATTATTTGTCTTACCGTTTGTGTTATTTATACATGAGATTTCCATTATAGATTTTGTTTATACTTTCTTTAATGATGGGATTGAAAAATGTTTTTGGGCAGCATTCATTTCCAGTGTATTACGAACAATTTTTGAATTTTTGGGACGGTGCTCTGGGTGGGACAATTTAACCGCGGGATCTGTAAGGCTGTTTATAACATTTTTATAACTTGTTGGTACAACGGAATTAAAGTGAAGATAACGTTGCACAAACTTCTTCAGTAGACCACAGAGTTTTCATTTTACCATCTGCATCATGCCTAATGTTCATATCTAGAAAATCTATGTTTTTGTTCACTTCTATTTCACACGTAAATTGAAGTTCACAGTCGAAATTGTTAAATTAATCTAAACAAAACTTTACTGCATTTATAAATTCAGATGCATCTAGAGGAGTGTGGTTTTTAATCACTGCCCTACATTTTTTGATGCTACTTAATGCCAGAATGACTGGTTTATTTGTAAATAAAGAAACAACGTCCAAGGAGATTAATAGATGATCTGCGGGCACAGATTGATTTTTTTTAAATTCATTAAAATGCCATGTGCCTTCCACATAAAATTAATTTTTTCCTGTTATATTGTTGATAGATTTTGATAAATTGTAGATAGGCGCTCCAATATCACTTATAATGGGTCTTAAAGGTATATCACTTTTATGTAGTTTCGGAAGCCCATAGATATAAGGTGCTTGCCCATTATGCCATATTAATTTATTTTTCAATTCAATAGGGACCATCTTATTTTTGTACCATTTATTCACTAATTTATTCATGTCATTTTGTACTAATAATGTAGGGTCAGATTTTAATTTTTTGTTGTTTCATCATTTAAAAGTTATTACAGGATAATTTAATTTTTAATTAATAATTTAAAAATTGATTCCAAAATATTCAGCTTTTTATAATTTGTCATACTGACGTTCGTGAGGATATCTAATCTGTGGTTAAGATGAAGGTACGTGAATAATAATTGATCTATTGATAGGGAATCGAATCGCAATATCTTGATTGAAGATCTTGCTGCAGGTTTTACTTTTATTCATCCAAATTAATGATAATAATGTTATATAATCTGAGTAAGCTTCTTAATTTCTACTTTCTATGCTTATATGACGACGGAAATTGATTGACGAAGGATATAGTCCATGTATGGAGGAAATATAAGAATATTACAAATATCTTTCGATGATAATTAATCCAATGGGGAAATTTACTGCTATAGTGTAACCAAACTGATTCAATACAGATCATAACATTATTATTGGTATTGCATCTATAGTAACAAACTGTAAGTGGTCTCTCGTTGAAGAGATAAAATTGCAATGGCCTGAACTCGACAGTATATAATTTAATGAAAGATTTTCCGAGATATTGAAGGTAATAAAAATATTTTAAAATGCATGAAAATAAGAATATTTCATATTCTGGTCCAAGAAGGTCCACGATGCCATCAGTGGAGGCAGGTAATGATAGGTTCGGAGTACTCATAATGGGTTACCTTAAATAACTGGGGCCATTTTATGGAATTTAATTTGTTTTTATATAGCTTTGATTACTACTTGCTATAATTTGAAAACGTTTTAATAAAATAAGACTTGTTTCATTGTGTTTTTTGCAGGATGCGCCTGCAATCAGAAAGAATTAAGAAAAAATATGATTGATGTTCCATCTAACAGCCGACGATGGGCTATTTTTATTTTATCTGATATTCGGAGTTACACCTATAATTTCACTGTAATACGAAAACATTGTATCGATTCTTCTTTACAAATTATGTTGTAATTTCCTTATCTGTACAGAAAAATGAATGATGTGCTTTCTACACGAACTTATTATTGAAAGAACACTATAAAGAGCAATTTGTTTTACTTTCGTTCCTTTTCGACATCTAATCACTTACGGTTTCACAGACGTAAGCAAATCCAAATGTGTAAAATTGTCTGAAAACGCTAATCGAAATTGATAATTCAAGTCTTGAATACACAAGTAATATCGTAATTAGAAATCCCGTAGCTTTTTTAAGGAAACTGTGAATGTCCAATGACTTGAGTGAATAACTATCAAGTTTCTTCTCAGATACATCACTCCCTGTGGTGGTGGACGGAATATCTCAGGATAGAATGAATATCAACGCCAGTGTTCCACAGGGATCTGTCTTGGCACCAACTTCGTTTCTGATTTATATCAAATATATGTATGTTAGAAGTAATATGATGATTGTCAGGTAGGTACAACTATTCCTATGAAGTCTTAATTCATTCTCAGGATCACTACCAATAGCACCCTCTCATGAGATGTTTATGTGAGGTCTTTTCGAAAACCGCTCCACACAAACTTGATTTTCTATTCAATGCCAAGAGCCACTTTACATCTCAGCAGCTTCTCATAATCTCAAAAGCACAGACTCGACCGGTCCTGGAGTATTGTATACATGTTTGGAGTTTGGCTCTCAAACATACGCTGAAGCACTAGGATTATATCTGTAAGAGAGCTATTCATCTCCTCTGCCAACATTTCAACGCTGGCACTGACGATGTTCTTCGGACATTATAGGTTTTCCTCTCGTGTAGTCAAAGAAAAAACAATGTAGATCTCATAAGAGTATAAAGAATGAAGATACGTATATGAATTTCCGCGTGTGCAACCAAAGGCACCCACTTTGATTGATTGGTAAGAAATGGGATCGGGAAGATGATACATATGTTACTGAAGGAAGATTACTTACTCAGCCTTATGCTCATTTGTTTTGCGACCATTTTAATTGTTTGGCCAGATGGTAGAGCCGCGAAACTTTTGTTAGGACTATCGATGTATCGATATAATTGTCCAGAGCTATCGTTATCAAACTATCAATAGTTGTTGCTGCTACTATCGATATTTATGTTTTACTCAGAGATAACTACGGAGAGCTATCTAGTATCCCCAATATCAGGCTACTTGATTTCATAGAATACACCGGACTAATGAGGAGATAGTAATATCCGAGTGCACAATAGGACACTAATGACCGCAGAGTAGTGGGGTACCCTCTGGGAAGGAGAACTAACCTCACGGGTGAATGGTTTTAGTCGGTAAGAATCCGGCACTCCCGGGGCACGGGCCTCGAGGCGTCTATGCAACATTTTCCCTACTCTACGCAAAAAAAAACCTCCTGAAAAATCCTTCTTTTGGCCATTCACTGTCTGTTGGCCATTCAATACCAAAATATATATTCTATTTTACTTCACGCATTTGGTAAGCACTATTGATATATTAGGTTAAGAACTCCTAAATTTGTTTGTAACTTGGTTGATTGAATCAAATGGTTAGCTTTGGCTATGATGAGGATACCTCTATCAATTTTAAAGGAGACAATTATGAATATATTGAGTCCATTATGTTACATTTTGGACAGTTCTTTCAGATGTGGAGTTTTTCCTCACTCTCTGAAACCGCGTTGATAATACCTTTCTACAAAAAAAATGATTCAGAAGATTCTAGGGAACTACCGACCAATCAGTCTGCTTTCTTCATTCTCCAAATTGTATGAGAAGCTACTATGCAATAGATTGATGGAATTTTTCACAAAATACAAGATTTTCGATGACAGTCAACATGGTTTTCTTAAGGACCATAATTCGGAAACAGCAGTTTTAAATTCATTGAATCAATAATAACATCCTTGGAAAATAAAGCAATACCATGCGGACTTTTTCTTAATCTCTCCAAGGCTTTCGACACGGTCGACCATAAGAACCTTCGTGCAAAACTGGAGAAATATGTCAGAGATAAGCAATTAACCTTGATGGAAAGTTATTTAGAATGAAGAACGCAGAGTGAAAATTTTGGAGGGTGGACAAAATTTCATATCTGGGGAATTGTCACTACAAATGGAAGATCCTCAAGGCAGAATAATTGGCCCACTCAATCTATATTAATGATCTACTACAACCTATTGCTGATGCTAGAAAGTTACTTATCAATTATGGAGATGATGGTAACATTAAAGTATCTGCAAATCACCTTTGCCTTCTCCAAACTGGAATTGTCTCTGCGCTCTCAAACATTGAACAGTGATGTATGAGTAACAAACTCACATTGATAAAAGTAAGACAAACTGCATCATCTTTACGTTAAGCCATAGTAAACTGTACATTCCAGAAACATTAAATTTAAATAACTACGTTTTGGAAATGAAGGATTGATTATTCGGAATGTCTTGGAATAAATATAGATAAAAACCTTATTTGGTGTAAAGAAATAGAACAACGATGTAAAGGCTGAGTTCTATCATTCATAGTTCACATGTCATGAAACCACTACTTGAAGAAAATACATTAAAAGTTTTTTATTATGCCAACTTTCAATCTCTGTTGAATTTTGGGGTAGTTTTTTGGGGTAATAGCTACCAGACTGATATGCTATTCAGGCAGCAAAAAAGAGCAATACGAATAATCTTTGGATTAGGGTATAAACAAAGTTGCAGAGGTTTTTACAAGAAAAACTAGTTGCTAATTGTTATTGTTATTTATCAATCCCTTCTTTTTATTATCAAACAGAATATTCTTTACAGATTTCAAAAAATCTTTCAATTACAACACACGTAACATTTCATATATTCATATCCAGCACATAGCTTACACTAACAGAGAAAAATTGTTCCTATATGTGCATCAAATTTTTCAACAACTTGCCAGTGCATATTCTATGTATACAGATTACAGAATTTCTGTGAGTTTAAGAATAAAATATTCAATATTATTGTGCAATGTGAACCATACACGGATAATGAATAGTTGAATAAATAAGTTTTTGTCTTTGTATTTTATTTTAAATTTAATTTGTTTTGTTTGACTTGTTTTCTTATAATCTTGTTATTATTTTGCAAACAATTATTATTTAGAAAATCAATTTCAAAAATGTTGAAGACTTGCTCAGCCTGATCACAATTGCTGACCTTGTCATTTGTTTCTTAACGTGAACAGCACTTAGATCTGTACTGAATTAATGAAAATATTTTTCTGAAACACAACAACTTGGATGTATTTCTGCGAATTGACTTACTGAAGTCATTTGCCCAGATTGTGTTTATGTGAATACTGTTTCAATGGCACAAAAAAAAATTAATTTGAAATTTACTGGAAACGTGATATGAATACATTGGCTCGATGCTAATAATCATCACTAATACATCAGATTTAATGACACAAAAATCGTCCAACAATGAAATAATTGTTCCTTATAAAATGAAAAGTTTGTTTTAGAGGGTTTCTCTGAGAGGTATTACATCGAGGGTGGCGACGATTAACGTCTTTCTTTGTCAAGTAATGATGAATGTCCCCAATATCAACGTTTTCATACAAAACAGCAAGTTTAAACGAGCCGAAAGTGCAATTAGAATTTAATTAATTATGCGTTATGAATGAGGCGTTATTCTTGTTCTTTGGTATAAAGTAGACCTGCTCTTTCACTAAGAAATGATTTAGAATTCCCACTTTAATTTCTGTTCAAGGGGTTTAAATATAACAGACGCTTTTGGTAATTTAATGCGCCTCAGATATGTGAATTTTATGCTCTCGAGGAACATAGTTTCAGGTGAAATTATCGAAAATTCGTTTAATCGATTAGGGTTGAGACGGTCGCCTAACCTATGATTATAGGAAGTTATATCTTTAACTTTCGCTGCGTATTTCAATTCTCTATTTTTGATGCTGCATCTTATACTTTTTATTCTCTTACAGTAATTTTATGATCTCATTTTGTGAGTAATATGAAGAACACTAACTTTTCTAAGGTGAAAAATATTTGTTACCGTCATCTCGAGCGAGGACGGTTTTTAGAAGATTTTTTTTCTTTCTATACTTTCACTATAAGATAGGGAATGTTTGAAGAACATCGTGTGAGCCAGCGGTGCAATGTTGGTAGAGGAGATAGGCATTCGAATGTTTTCTGAAGATTTGGAGCTTAAATGAGTAGGGAAAGACCTCACTAGATAAAAATTACACAACTTAGCTGTTCGATAGAAAAATGAGTCTGGTAGGGAAAAAGTTCTGCAGGTCTCGAGCTTTACAATGAAGGGAAGGCTAGCTTGAGCTCGTCTAATCCGCCTATCTGGAATCACTTGCGGTGGAACAACAGACGAGATTTCGTGAACACCGACTATAGAAATATCTATAGAAAATGGATATATCTCCCACCTTTCCACGATGTTCTAGAGAGGTCAATGAATTCGTAAGTGTGACCTCATCAATCAGATGGATAGCTCTCTTCTGGAAAGAATGCAAGAGCTTTAGCGTATGTTTGGGAACTGAATTCCAAACTTGTGAACAGTAGCAGGGCAGGTCGAATCTGTCCCTTGTAGATTATGAGAAGCTGATGGGATGTGGAGTAGCTCTTGGCACTGAAAGAAAAAAAAAGTTTTTGCAAAGCGCAACGGACCTCACATGAACAACCCATGAGAGTGTTGTTGGTGGTGATCCCCAGCATTCATATGGAAGATTTCATAAGAATAGTTGTACCTGACATCACATTAGGGATTGTGGGATCTTCCTTCCTAGAGAAGACGCAAGCTTGAGTTTTGGTTTACATCATTAAACTCTACCAGATTATCGAATCATTGCCGGATCTTCATTAATTCCTGTCTCTCACTTGCTCCACTGGCTTCAATGGATGGTATAGGGTCTCTAGATGAGGGAGCGGTATGAAGTGTACCATCATCTGCAACGCTTCGGACGGAACAGGTGGTCACTTCCAGCAGATCGTTGATATGGAGCTGAACAAAAGTTGGTGCCAAGACAGATCTCTGTCGAACACCAGCATTGACAGCCCTTGTATTGGAGGATATTCCAAACACCACATGGAGTGACCTATTGGAGAGAAAACTTGATTGTAAGTGACAAAATTGAAGCGGCAAATTATGTGACGGAAGATTTCCAAGAAGATTTTGGTACCAGACTTCATCAAATGCTCTGGAGATATCTAATGCTGACTGGAGATGTCTTTCAATAGATTTTTGCCATACATGTGTTACGTAGGATAGCATGTCTCCTGTTGATACACCAAGTTTGTATAAAAGGGTAAAAAACCTGCCGTGTTAATTCAGGTACACATTCCTTGAGAACGACAGGTGGAATTCCATCTGGCCCCATACACTTTATAGATCAAGCAGAATGCGCCTAATGGTCCACTGACGGAAGACAATTTCAGGGATATGGCTATCGATGGCAGCAATTTGAGGAGGATTCTTCCTTTGTGGATCCAAAATGGGACTTGTTGTGAAAATTTCACTAAAAAAGTTGGCCATCATTTTTGGTTAGGTAAGGGAATGAACTGGGATGGCCCTAGAACAGATTTTATTGAAGCACCGTTCTCCAGATGACGGTGATTTGTATGTAAGTTTCCATTTCTAGCCTAATAATATCCGAGATTTCTGTGGCACATTGCGGTGGGTTTAATACTGATTTGAAATAAAATTGCACGTACACATTTTTTATTATTTTCTTCTGTCCTGCTTCAACTTTGATTTGAGGCTACGTGGGGCATTCCTGAGTGGTGTTGTGGGGTACCAAAAGTGTAACCTGTTGTAAGAAAATAATATATTCGCAGTGCTGGAATATCAGTGTTTTTGAATGAAACATGGCTTATATAGGAACATAACATTTATTTTGAAGCTGCTGAATAAACAAACAAACTATACCTGAAACTATATAAATCCTTAAAGCTAATAAAGTTATGGTTATGACTTATAGTAGAAATACTAAAACAACAAAGCAACTTTAATGTCATAGGAAATTGATACCCCCCTCTACGTATCATTATAGCCACTGGCACGCAACATCGTCCAAGTTCCCCTACACAGTCCACTAAAATACATAAACGCTTAAAGAAATGAATAAAAGTATGGGAAAAATGTTTTGCTAACCTCTACATAAGGTTTATATCTAGAAGTTAGAATAATAAAATGAATAACAAACATATAACATGTACTACTTTAATGGAGATGTATTTTTCACATCAAAATTAAGCTGAATAACAATTTTTTTCATAGATGTAATATTTACATTTGAACGTGTTAATAAGACTATGCTGTCAGATGTGTCAACTGTAGCTTAAAAATTTTGGAACTGTCCACTGTACTGACAAGCGAAAATTGATTATAAGTTAGTGAATATTGACGTTTTGACCCGTTTCAATCATCAATCCAACATTGGCCCAGTTGACGGTACGCTATCCATAAAATACCTCATGATTCAGGTAGTGAAATGTGTAAAATGTGCATTCAGAAAATTTTTTTTTTTTGATTCACGTCATTTACGCGGAAATATTTGTTTTGAGTCTTTCTGAGTCCATGGTATAATTTTAGGGATCATGTCTGTAGTGTGTGCTTAAGTGGGTGAG
Source organism: Endomychus coccineus (assembly GCA_958510875.1). Taxonomy (NCBI): domain Eukaryota; kingdom Metazoa; phylum Arthropoda; class Insecta; order Coleoptera; family Endomychidae; genus Endomychus; species Endomychus coccineus. The sequence goes on along the minus strand of OY294068.1, from coordinate 179,751,849 downwards.
CCAGTGATTTTCTCTGACAAAGTTACCAACAATTGACCATGGTATGTGAGCTTGCTCTAAATTTTGAAATTCCCAATTAGAAATCTATTTATAAGTTCTTCTAGAATAATGAGTACGTTGTGGCATAGTTATATGGGTGTGTCATTGAAATTTTAAAATACAGAAGAATATTCTAGAAACATATTCTCCAGTTAATAAGGACTGTCAATTATAAAATAAACGCAGCCCTATCTTTCAGTCCTCTTTGAATTTGAAAATATGTTTGGCTCTACGAATCTTGTGATATGAAGTTCTACAGTTTGATAGTCATCCAGTATCCAAAAGTTTTGAATTGATTCTCAAGTGTATGTACTTTGTAAGTTGAGCGTTTGATGCTGCTTTTGATCATCCACCGCAGCCAAGAGTAATAAGAGATTCTAATACGTATTGAACAACCTGCCCACAAGAAAGACTATCTCTCTCTCTCTACTTTCCAATAAACTATCTTCTCAATAATAGTGAGAAGAAATTGTTTTGGAACTGACATTTGCGCTATCATTACTAGTTATCATTAATATTTAAGTTAAGGCTCTTCATGAGGGCATGAACTGGCAATTCAAGAACGGAAAATTCTGTTTAACACAGAAAAATATAGAGGTAATAATAACCTCACAGTTAAGACAAGCAACATACATCACTTCAAGAAGAACTTATTCAGCTGATCGATAGAATATGGTCCTGTAATTATTCAGATGACAATTCCCCTCCTGCCCAATTTCACCCTTTTGAAATTGTCAGATTGACCGTTTGGATAGGACATTTTTGCATTTACCTTTTGCTTCCATAGAAACGCGCATTCTTTTTGCCTTCTATGATGAAATCGTGAACGATGCTTGAACAAGTAGTCTCACATTGACATTTTCTCGTGCATAATCCGATGAATATGTCTCGATTGGCGAATTTTCGGCAAGAAAATATACACAACGAGATAAAAAATCTGACACCAGAAAATACTAAGTGATCTAGGATATCAATTTTGGATCAGTTTAGTGAGTTTTGTAAGTTGCGAAATTTTGATTTACATTTAAAAGCAACCGATAAAAGACGTAGCAGATATATTGATGGATTGCGGCTAGAACATGAGCAAGATAACACAGAATATGTTGAGAAGACAATGTGGAACTCAACTGCGAAAAGTATGTATTTTGAGAAATTTATTATAACTTTCGACCCATTCTTGGACATGGTGACGGCTCGTAGCGTAGTGCACGAAATTCAAATCGCAAGTTATTACAAACTGTTTTGGAAAACGCAAGGAAAGTTCAGTTGACTTAAGAAAGAATGAAATAAACAAGATGCTTCAATATGGGATGAGAATACCGCAATAGGGCTTCGAACAAATTCTTCCATATAGCAGCAACCTTTACTATTTCAAGGAAGATAAATACAATGATGGGATGTTAGCTTGTCACGGTGGATCGAAAAAATGTTGTAACAATAAATGGCTAATTAAAAACTGAATCAACAAATACTTTTGCCCTGAACGAGTATACTATGAAATACTTACACAAAGACCAACGCATATAACAAAATATCGAATCCTTTTTGGAAGAATGATAACTCAGTAGGCTGGTACAAAATATACCTTCAAGTGTAAATGAGATACTCAAATGTACAAAAAATCAGCAGAAAAAATTGAATCAAACACTAGAGGAAAAGATAACAAATCATTCACACTGCTCCAGTGCAATAAAAAATTTAGCAAAATCAGATGTAAATGAACAACAATTGATAAAAATAACGGGACATTCTACGTCAACTTCAATAACCTTCACATGGACAAGGAGCATCATTTTAAAATAGTGGCAAACCTAAGGGAGAAATCTTCCAGCATTCCATCAAACACGTTTTCTTCAACCTCAATAATACATCCATATTTACAGCAAAAAAAAATAATCACCATTCTGATATCTTTGGAATATTCAAGAAACATATTCAGACTCTCTGACGACTAATCAAACAATATCAACGGGAAAAACTATATAATATATAATAATGGCAGTTTTCACAATTGTTCTTTTGAATGGAGGATGGAGGATGTGAGATCTCGATCCTGATAAAGTTTCACTTCTTCTGTTATTATTGTTAATATTAGTTTCTTTATAATTATTTTAAGTGTAATATATAATTTTGATACATACGTGGCTAATTTGATTACACTAGAGGAATTTTCTCAACAAATAACACTCGAGGTTCGATTCTTGGCAAGATATTGTTTCCCTTCTCACTCGAACTTAGAGTTTTGCTAATTCGACTCAAACAAATTTGGGAGGACAAAAACACTAGAGCTACGCTCTCGTAGTTTTTTCGTTCAAATTCCTTTTGGTCGAATTAAAACACAAAACCTTGAGTTCTCGCGGATAGAGCAAAAAATATCCAGTTAAATCTAACCTATAATGGTATCACCTTCGATTATTTTTCTCTTTATGAAATAGACCAATCAGACACCACCATTTTTCAAATAAATTTTGGTTAGATAGATGATTAAATTCCTAGACCCGTTTAACCGCGGTTAAATTTTGGTCTTCCATATCGTTGTTCCTAAAAAAATTGTTTAGAAAATGTCAAATTTTATTATCAATAAAATTCTTTGTTGTTGGCTTTAATCTAAGTTATTCAGGAAATAATCTAGTCGTGTACCACTCGACCTATACATTTAAATGGATTAAGCTTTCCAAATATTTTTTGCATAATTGTGCTTCTTGGCGAATAGTTTCATGCACAATAATTTAAAAATAAAAAAAATAAATTATTTTGTATTTTATCAGGAAAATAGTGCTCAAAATATATTGAATAGTTTAATTCATAGATATTGTGATATAAAACCAATACAAGCTTTTTTGTCATTTATGTACGTATTGGCCTATCAAAATCATAGACAACGCGTATCAAAACATTATTATAGTGGGAAATTTTTGATGTATGTTTGTCCTCATGTGAGACTAGAGATGGGTATACCAGTCTATGATTCATCATGCATGAATAATCCCAGAATACCATATGCGAGTTTGATGAATTCGAAAATAGTTCTCGAGATATTTTCTCAAATTTGTTGCCATTCGGACTCTCGTGGCTATTGCCTCGCACCAAGGTTTCCAGGATCTGTCGATTTATTTTCAATTATTTGTCATTTGATATTACTTATGAAAATACATATACCATGAAGTGATGAACGTGACAATGAACGATCCAACTACACAGAGAAATAGTTAATTGATTCTTGAATGACTTCCCAGAATATGGTCATGATTATTCAGTTGCAAATATATAATTGAAATACATGAAATATCTTAGTTATTATCTGAGGTTAAAACCAACGTTTGAAAACACATTACGAATCTCATATGAATGTGATAAAATAAATAATATAATAAATAATGTTCTTACTCCAACATGCTTCCAGAATCTATGTATACTATGCTTAAAAACCAGATTGTAACGTATATTATTTTAAGTGTAATATATAATTTTGATACATACGTGGCTAATTTGATTACACTAGAGGAATTTTCTCAACAAATAACACTCGAGGTTCGATTCTTGGCAAGATATTGTTTCCCTTCTCACTCGAACTTAGAGTTTTGCTAATTCGACTCAAACAAATTTGGGAGGGCAAAAACACTAGAGCTACGCTCTCGTAGTTTTTTCGTTCAAATTCCTTTTGGTCGAATTAAAACACAAAACCTTGAGTTCTCGCGGATAGAGCAAAAAATATCCAGTTAAATCTAACCTATAATGGTATCACCTTCGATTATTTTTCTCTTTATGAAATAGACCAATCAGACACCACCATTTTTCAAATAAATTTTGGTTAGATAGATGATTAAATTCCTAGACCCGTTTAACCGCGGTTAAATTTTGGTCTTCCATATCGTTGTTCCTAAAAAAATTGTTTAGAAAATGTCAAATTTTATTATCAATAAAATTCTTTGTTGTTGGCTTTAATCTAAGTTATTCAGGAAATAATCTAGTCGTGTACCACTCGACCTATACATTTAAATGGATTAAGCTTTCCAAATATTTTTTGCATAATTGTGCTTCTTGGCGAATAGTTTCATGCACAATAATTTAAAAATAAAAAAAATAAATTATTTTGTATTTTATCAGGAAAATAGTGCTCAAAATATATTGAATAGTTTAATTCATAGATATTGTGATATAAAACCAATACAAGCTTTTTTGTCATTTATGTACGTATTGGCCTATCAAAATCATAGACAACGCGTATCAAAACATTATTATAGTGGGAAATTTTTGATGTATGTTTGTCCTCATGTGAGACTAGAGATGGGTATACCAGTCTATGATTCATCATGCATGAATAATCCCAGAATACCATATGCGAGTTTGATGAATTCGAAAATAGTTCTCGAGATATTTTCTCAAATTTGTTGCCATTCGGACTCTCGTGGCTATTGCCTCGCAACAAGGTTTCCAGGATCTGTCGATTTATTTTCAATTATTTGTCATTTGATATTACTTATGAAAATACATATACCATGAAGTGATGAACGTGACAATGAACGATCCAACTACACAGAGAAATAGTTAATTGATTCTTGAATGACTTCCCAGAATATGGTCATGATTATTCAGTTGCAAATATATAATTGAAATACATGAAATATCTTAGTTATTATCTGAGGTTAAAACCAACGTTCGAAAACACATTACGAATCTCATATGAATGTGATAAAATAAATAATATAATACATAATGTTCTTACTCCAACATGCTTCCAGAATCTATGTATACTATGCTTAAAAACCAGATTGTAACGTATATTATTCTAACAGACTGCGTTGGAATATATATTCTGTATCAGTTTTTGACAAATCGGAAACGGCTTAGTTACTTCCTTGAAGCAATTAATTATCTAGATCCACACCTTGTCGTTGAATGCAGCGTTCATATGACGACCTTTGTTCCGGTTGCTATGGTTACATAGTGATTTTTGCGCCTATCGCGTTTATAACGTTCATTGTTTCAATTGACAATTTGCCATGTTTGCGGAACAGTAAGATTGACAACTATTATTAATAATTAATAAAAGCTTGTTGGAGAAAGTATAGTCTACTAACACGTATACTTGTAGTATAATATACTATTATTGTCATCAAGAATTGAGTTACTTGTCAAGATGAATATATTTTCTGAAGCTCAACACAGTAAACTATTCTACGGGGACCAGCGTTTCTTTATAGTGTCTTTCACTTATTTTAAGGTTATGTACCATTTAGATATGGACATTCAACAATTGATGAGGCCAAGGAAAAATAATTAACATATAAATTTGCTGCCGCCAGTAACAATAAAATGAAGCAGTTATTCTAGTGTGAGTTAAAGAAGATAAACCTTCCATGTTTCGCACTGATTGAAAGTCTGGAGCGGACGAGTTGCGTACGTGTGACAATATCCACATTGACAGCGTGTTGCGGTGACTTGCGTTTCGCGGACACGACCAATTCCCAAAGCCGCCAACAGTGATAGATGGTGCCACTGTCTCATATCTACCGTATTAAATCCGGGTACGGAATGCCAATGCTACCATGACAAGCATTTCAATTGTTATTCAAGTATATCCGATAAAACAAGTCGAGAAGTTCGTCCGTTCTATAACATTATTTTCAACCGTAATCGTTCCGTGTCAATTCACTTCTATATAAATAATCGTTTGAGAATCTACGGAATTATTCAACTTCGGAACATTTCAATTTAGAATAATCATGTTTCCTCCAGGGCCCTTGTTTACATACGCAGACCGATTTGTCATTCGGTTCATTATATCATTGAGAAGTTGTTAAATTTCGATGGTTTGTTTATATTGAATTAGTAATATGAAGGATATGCACTCTACTCACCGGTGAGATAGGTGATTTACCATGCGGAGTAATGGTATTCATACCAGTATGGTCTTGAAATCACGAATTTGTAAGGTTGCCGACTATGCCGACAGATTTCCTATTAAACTACAAGGCCACACGGATCGCCACGACAGTCAGTCAGACAGGTCAGGCAAACTAGGAACCAGACCAATTGAAACTGGTCCAATAATTTTCCAATTTTGCAACATTAAAAACGCATGGCCGTATGATGTCTGGTTACGCATAGCTGATAAAAACTTTAGCAACTTTCTAGGTTTGTTTATTTTCAAAAAGAGAAGATTTTGAGGCGGCCAATTAATTTCAACTGCTGCCATGTATATTTACTTACTCCATACCAACAAATCACCATTATCTGGTGAATCATGGTTCAATGAACTCTGTTTTAGGGCCGTCGCAGTTTATTCTCTTCCCTAACCAAATATGATGGCATACTGGCTACTACACCACAAGAAAAAGCCAATCTTTTTGCTGAGATTTTTGCAGCAAATTCCACTTTGGATCTACAAGGGAAGAATCCTCCTCATATTGCTGCCATCGATAGCCATATGCCTGACATTCTAATTGTTCTCAATACCAAAAGTCTATGGGGCCAGATGGAATCTCACCTGTCGCTCTCAAGGAACCTGTGTCTGAATTAACACCAGTTTTCTGCAGCTTGTTCACCCTCTCATACAAACTTGGTGTATTTCCTTCCAGTTGGAAGACAGCTGGAGCCCTACAAATACCAAAAAAAGGAAAGATGACATTTCCTAATAATTATAGATCCATTGCACTGTTATCTGTGATGGAGAAAGCAATCAACATAGAGCTCAACCAATACCTGTATGGCAGAAATCAATTGAAAAACATTTCTAGCTATAAAATTAGATATCCTTATGGCATTTGATCGAGTCTGGCACCAAAACCTTCTTGGGAATCTTCCGTCATATGGTTTGCGTCCCTTCAAACCACACAACATAGCGTCAACTATTCCTATGAAGTTCTCCATATCCATGCTCATAATCACCACCGACAGCACCCAAAAGATTCATTGCGAAAACCATTTCACAAAAACATTGTTTTTTATTGCAATAATACAGTTCCTATTCATGTAAAGCGATTAGCAAATTTTCAAATTAGTACAACCAATAGGAACGGTGAAATTGCCCACAGTGTATGTGTTACCCCCTCTGACATTATCACAAAATAGTATCATACTACATGTAGTGAGGGAAGTAAAAAGAACACATGCTGTAAAGTTAAATTATATTAGGGTACTTTCGGTACTGTTTTATATTAGTATTCCGGTGAGCTTTAGATCCATGAAAAGGCTTCAATGGTGTATTTCCCTTCCTATATGGTATTGTGGGTATCGATTTTTCTCCCGCTTACTTGCAACATCATTCACTAGACATTTTTTTCTCATATCACCGTTGAGTTTGTTACGATTACTTTATTTTGTACCACTCTTAATACTGCATTATTTATGAGTACAAGGGCGTCCGCTGCTCATTTTGTCAACTCCCTCGATGTCATGAGTCCCGAGGAGGACGATTCAGTTCTGTATTTTGTAGGTGTTTAGTTCAGTTTTGCAGATAAGAACCATTCTTCAGCCAATGATGTTTGAGGTCAGCGGTTTATTGGCTATTTGACTATCAGACATGATGGCTATGTCCTTCTTCCTATATCCTCTGCCCAAGTTGAGTAGTACACATCTCTGAATCCCACGGATTCCGCTGGAGATATATTTTCTCATGGGTACCAAGTAATTTGTTTTGGATACAAAGACTCCGACCTCATAGCTTATGCTGTGTTCTGGATCTATCGGTGTACTGACAATTTGCTCCTTTCCTAACAGGGTGAACTTTCACTGACTAACACTTATCACGAGGTGCAACAGTTCCTGTAACAGGTCCAAGACGAGCCCGGCTAGATAATAGAGAAACATTTGAGGATACCTAACTTCCTATAAAGTCTTCCATAACAATGCTCGGGATCACCACCAACAGCACTCTCTCATGAGACGATCATGTGAGGTCCATTGCGCTTCACAAAACTTGTTTTTCTATTCCGTGCCAAGAGCTACTACACATCCCAGCAGTGAGGTCTTTCCCTATGCCTATAACCTCCAAATCTTCAAGAAAAATGCGAATGCCTATCTGCTCTTCCTACGTTCCACTGCTGGCTCACATGATGTTCTTCGAACATTAGTTTCCCTCTCGTGTAGTCAAAGCTTAAGAAAAATAATTTCTTTTCATTATTTGTAGAGCTTGGAAAATAAATCGGAAAAGAGGTCCCTTAAGCTAGTTGTCAAGTTGTCAATGAGCGGAGCTGAATCAAATAATAGAATGAAAAAGTTTAGGAAGTAGTTCTGAGAAGTCAAAAGTAAAGTTAGTATTGGGTGCAGTATTTCTACCAAAATATTTCTCTTGGGAGTGATGTGAAGTTTCCTATTTTCGTCTCTCTATTCAGGTATAAGGATAATCTGATGAGTAGGAAAACATTAGAGTTAAATGTAAATAAAATGATTAATTTTAGAAATACCAAATTTGGATCTTTTTTAAACACTCAGATTGAAACAATCACCTATATTGGTGAATAGCGTCTATATTGGTGAATAGCTTCCACGATGTATTTTGAAATAGAATTGTTCCTGGTTCCCAAAAGGAAAATCCCGATATTAAATTTTGCTGGGAAAAAGTGTTATCTTCAGGGGAACATCATAATCCGTGGATTCTTAAATAGACTTCACAGATGACATAAAAGTGAAGAATGAGAATACCCTTGGTGTAGAAATCTTAAACGGTTTAAATATAGAATCGTGGAATAAAATCATCGAGTTACTGACACGAATAAATAAAATGGCCCGCCCCGCGTATGCTAAATCTCTAATATATACTTTGAAAGAAATTTGCATGCAAATCTGTCACACGCTAAGCCGAAATCGGTATGGAAAAGTTCTATCTCTGATCGTCTGAATAATAATGTATTCAGAAAGCAACCAGTCATAGCGAGGTTTGTTATTACGCGAGCTTTCCGCTCGTGTTTGCGTTCAATCACCAAATTACTTTATAATGCAGGAAAATATATTACTACTCTAATATCTTGAAACGATACCGTTATATCGTACAGCAATAGGAAATGAAACGATTGTGGCGAGAAATTGATCTTATGATTGTAATGTCCCCTAATGTTTGAAAGGAAGCTAATATTATTCGGTGGAACATCTGTATAATTTGATATTGCTTTGCTGTGATGTGTTATTTGTTCCTTATTAAAATGAAACAGAATATATTAAAATATAAGTTATATGTTTCAAGAGTGGAACAAATTGTTAGTTCAATGAAAACCGACTGGAAGTTAAAAGAAAATATTATTGAGAAGGTTAATTTTGTTTAGATCTTCCATAGAGGTTCATAAACGATATTAAAAATGAAACTATGCTGATAACGTACAGGTTCAAAGACAGGTACACAAATTAAACTTCAAAAGAAGAAGCACATAGCTTTAAATCGATCTCATTTACTTGTATTAAATTTGCTGTTGTGACTGTTAAAATTGCTGTTGTTATAGCACAAGTACATCAAAATAATGAATATTACTACACTGCCTTAAAACCTATAGTTCTTTTAAACAATGCACATCAACAATAATACCAAATGATTCACTTTATATATGTGTCGTATGGTCTTCGTCTATATTTCTGGTGTTGGTAAAAGAGGTAGACGAAGCATTTCGTTGGTCAACATAATTATCGGCTTTGTATAATGCTTGTGGCTTATTAATTTTTATCAAGAACAACAACAGTGGTTTAAAGGTGTTATATATTATTTCTTCGTAATGATTCTTGTATATCAAATTTCTTTGGGGTGATTATTGGCAGTTTATTCTTTATCCACAACGATAGTGAAGAATTCGTCTAGATTCATTAAAAGTTGAATGTCAAATCAATTTAGGATGTTATTTTGATAGATTTCACTACGATGATCGATATCCTTTGTTTCTTCAGGAAATATTAGTTATGCACTAGGTATAAAGCCTTCTATACAACTAACATAAAGTACCTACAATATACACTGTGGCACCAAGTTTCATCAATTTCATAGATAGAATGATAGAATCATGCCAAGGATGATCGACAGTACATATCATTTTCGAAAATTCATGTTTAGTCGAGAAAAACAAATAGAAGAATTGTTTCTGTACTTTTGAAGTTTGATTCTATCAAAGCTTAGATTCACAACGAATTATGAGCTGTTAACCTACTGCCATGTCAATTTAATAAACCAACAGTTTATATCGGCAACTCTGAAATGTGTTATCAATCGATAAAATGAAATATTTGATTCGAACAAGATAGCACGGCAGTTATTCAGGGAAATGTTTATGTACGTTGGTTATAAAAGTAACCAACTGTGACGACATTTTTTTCCTGAAGTGAACAGCGTTTAGTACATTGAATCACATAATAGAGACTTATTACTAGATATGAATTGAAATATATACTTATAATGATCTAGAACCATCAAAATATAATACATACATATACAGAGTATTTCTAAATTCCTACAAAATATCTTACAACGTGATTTTCCTGTAAAAATTGAGGGGAGTCTTTCAGATATGCTTTTTATTAACTTCTCTAAAGTTGAAAATTTTAGGTAAACATTTTTTTTTATTCATTTTCTCGCTTCTGAAAAAAGTGAAACTCATGGAAAGACAATTTCTGAGGTTTGATATGAATTCCGAAGCACTTCAGTACAGGTTGGGATTTTATGGAACCATTTTGTGGAGAAATTATTAATTGGCCTTTGTTCTAAATGAAAAGCTTAATAACTGCATTTTATTTACATTAACTTGTGGATCATTCGAGCGGAACCATTGTTCCAGTGAGTGGAACGTAGTTTGGATATTTACCTTTAGGGTTTTTTTTCGCCAAACCTCAACACACTAGATATATCGTTTGTAATTTGTGACAGCTGATCTCGGATAGCACTTTTGGTAGGTCAATACTAAATATAAAACAAGTCCAAAAATCGTACCTGAGGGATCCCTCCAACAACGTTTATGATATTTCCTCTGGAAGTATTTCCGGGTATATGAGTATTGAAAGCGAACTGGTTCTATTTATAAGTAAGGATATTATAGGCCAATAGATCTACCCCTTCAACGTTTGTCATTAATTTTAGCAGGCAAGCTTCATTTTCATATTTTTTTCAGAAACCCTTCCCAAAGGAGATAATGTAGTGTACACAACTTTTATAGTAATAATCATTGTTCGTTTAAATATAAAAACAATTCTTCTTATAATTTATTTAATGATCCCTAATTTTCGTTATAATTTAAATTAATTGATTTTAAGCGTTGCTAGTGTTGTTTTTCTAAAATGTTGATTTTGTTGCTATCCCTCATGGCTATATTTATTGTATAATGAATTAATAAGAAACATAGAATAAAGAAGAGATAGGGTTGTGGTGTACCATAATATTAGTAATAAACTCTTTTTGCTCAATTAAAAAACAGTTCTTCATTGTGGGTGATATTTTTTGTTTGTTACTATTAGTTGTTTTCTTAATTATTGATTCTGTTGCTATCCCTCGTTGCTATATATTATACAATAAATGAGGAGAAGAAACATAGAATAAAAAAGATATAGAGTTGTGGTATCCCACAGATACATCCCTTCAATTCCTTTAATTTATCTAATTTCTCTGAACGGTACAGCGATTTCGATAAAATTTGATCAAAGTTCTGGTAAATAGATCCTACCTATTATTTTACAGTTAAAACATCCGCCAAAATTATGCAGTAGCTCAGCTACTTGAGCACTACAGGCACCGACACTTCGGAGAGTCAAAACTGCTTCCAGAAGAACTTATAGAAGCTGCACTGGCAATATTCTGGATTTCTTGTGGGCCCCAAGCCTGCTAGAATAGAATAGGCTTTTGACCACGGGGTGCATAACGGGCCCTGCTAAGTGGCCTGAGTGCATTTGGGGGCTAAGCTCCCTCTCCCCAAACGATGATGATGATGATGAGCTACATGAGATTGTTTCCCTTTCCCTTAAAAAGCGATTTAATTGAAAAACTAACAATGGCTGTGTGTATATTGCTCATTTCTCACAATTGAGAGTAAGAAATTCTCCTCTGTATCTGCAAAGATATACAATACCAGATTGAAACGGTCTTGAGTAAATATATCCAGGCTGGTCAATGATCTGAATTTTTCGACATGTGTGGATAGATACAATCTCTTCGTTGGATTTCATGAATAACACTTTTTAACGAGAAAAACTGGGATTAGGTCAAAACCTTGGATAGCAAAAACTGTAAGCGTATAATCTCGATTTTTGATCATGTATTGTAAATATGCTTCGAACTATTTGTCTGAAGATCACTTCTACAATTCCCACCCATTGATTTGAGATGGAGATTGCTGATAAATTTGTGTTTATCCAATCAACAAAGTTATCGTGCTACCGCCGAGAATTAATGTACTTCCAACATTAGCCATACTGGTAGGAAACGTATCCCATGAATCAGAAATCATTTTTTAAACATTAGACAGATTTAAATCTGGTTCCATTAGAGAACGGATCGCGCAGCAGAAGATGGGGTGCGGCGCCCTGTTTACAATACGCACTTATTGCGAAACCATGACCAAGCAGAATCTCAACTTTTTACCAACTAAAACGTTGTAATTCAATGATATAATTGTTCGTTCGAATAAATAAAAAAACTCTTCACAGCTACAATAGAAATCGTATAGTCACGACAGCTACTGTTACCCCGATTTCAATGCGATTCCAACAGAGAATGCTGCACGGGGTGGCATTGTGCCAATCATTGTTTATCATTTCTTTGATGCAATCGCTTGCTCCATGGAACGTGCTTACATTTAAGTTTCATGGCGGGATTTGCTATAATAGGGATAATATGGTATTCATAACTACAACATACCATGTTTCTATCATGGTGCTCTTCCTATTAAATATATAATCTCTTCGCTTTGTATCGCATGAGTCAATGTTCGCACAATCTTCATTAGAATATTTAATTTCTCCATAATTGGCCCTATGTAATCTACAAGATCGAGTGTTTGATTGAGATTACCGCTTACTTACATGTAGATAATAGATATGCAACAGCAATGGAAATCAACCATAGAGTTGAAATACAATTTTCAAAATACAATGGGAACGAAGCCATGTTGAAGTTGTGTTCTGTAACAATTCATTCAATAATAGTATGTCCTTGGTTTCACAGAGTTTCATATGCTTTACGTTGATCAAGTAATGGTGAAATTATTTCGATCACATATAAACCAGATTTTCATTACCTAGTCCAGGCAATGAGCCGGGATTTCAGCTATAAAAAAAAGACATGTAGGCCCGAATCGAAACTTTTTTGTGGAATTCGATTTGTGGGGGTTATCAGGATCATTCATAACACATAAAACCTCAGGGGTTACCTTCCTCTCCTTGCAGCCATTTCTGGCCCCCAGAAGCGTAATTTCGAATTTAAAATGCACCAAGGAAATTTTTTGGGTCGCTGATCACGATTGTGACGTCAGATTTACTTGAAATCAATTCTAGGGATGGAAAATCGATCAAATTGGCCATTCTTGCACCCTTATAGATTATTTTAGCAATATATATTATGTTTGGATTTTAAATCCACCAAAGAGGTATTTTGGGTCGCTGATTACAATTTTCATGCCAGATTTACTTGAAATCAATTCTGGGGGTGGAAAATCGGTCAAATTGGCCATTTCTCCACGGCCAGAATTGATTCCAAGTAAACTTCGATAAGGACGCTTTGTGACGATACAATCAGTTTTAAGAAATCCCGTGTTAGACATTGATAGGTCTTCTGATAATGGTCGTGAGACCTAAACGTACGTAAAGACGTATATAATAAGCATATGTGTTAGTGTGATCTATTTCCCGAGTATTTATATATCTAACCTGAGTTAAGAATCATTATTATTTTTACTTATTAAGCTATTGCATATAGCTTTTATCGCGGGCTTTGAGCGCGGCGACCGAATCAAGAAATTCCGTAACGAAAAATAATGTAAGACCTAAACACCTAACATGTGTCAAATTAATTAATTAATTTGAAGTTTCTAAAAGTGAGAAATTTCGCTATTTTTAACGAATGTTATAAGACTCCGGGATTTTCACGTGGCGTATCGAAATTAGAAGGTTCGAATTATCTAAAAACATAATTGCATGAACTCCAGACGTCCTCTGTAATTAGCTACGAACGAAATCATTTTGACATATGCCTCTAGGAGCTCGCTACGCGTCAGTTTATACGTTAGACGCGCGTAGCAGAGACCTGAGAGTACCTGTTTCTATTAAGCTATGGCATATATTGCATATAGCTTTTATCGCGGGCTTTGAGCGCGACGACCGAATCAAGAAATTCCGTAACGAAAAATAACAGGAACTCGTTTATGTTGCGCTCTCTCGGGTGACTAATATTGAAAAATTGTATATCACGACAAAAAACGATAATTCTACATTCAAGTTTTATAATAATCGAAGGCAAGCTGCATCGGCTGCATCTTTGTTGCAAGAATTCAAAAGACTGCCTTTAAATAGTGTTCAGACGACAGCTCAAAGTGTCTTAGATTTCATTAGTAATAGAAATGGCATTTCAATAATGACTTTGAATTGCCAAAGTCTAAATAGTCACAAATACGATTTACAAGATTCAGTTACGAGACAAACAAATGTGTTACTTCTTACCGAAACTTGCATGGCGCATGATAATCCGATTGAAATACCTAATTTCAATTATATTGTTCAATTCAAACGAGACACTGTTCCAGAAGGTGAGGTAGCTATTTACCAAAATAATAATAATGTAACTAATATTATGACTCCGAATATTGAAATAAATATTGCACACGTTAACGATGTTAATGTTAGGCGCTCATTTGTTTGAGATATTTGTGCGTGCTCATGCAAACTTAGAAATGGCCTACACATAGTCATGGTAGCAATTTACATTTCTCCGAATCCAAAATTGGACGGGGTAGAGCATTTTATTCATCGCACTTTAATGTAGTAAACTGAAGAAGGGTCGAAAATACTTGGTACAAATGGTAATAAATTTCCACTTATCTTGGCTGGCGATTTCAACATCAACTTCGCTGATGAAAAATCAGAGCGGTTGACAACTTTTCTTTCGGAAAAATTGAATTTGAAAATGAATAATGATCCACAAGAATCCACAACAAAATATGGGACCACCATTGACGCGGTATTTTCCAGATATTTAGAGGATATCAAGTCTCAAACTTATGTATCTTATTTCAGTTATTCAGTTACCATAAACCTATAGTTTCAATGATAACAAATTCCTGAATAACCTACATGTATTGTAAGATAATAAAACAATATTTTAAACGATATTAACTTCTCATTTATTCAATAAAAGAAAAAAAAAATGTTTTCTTATCGGTCACCACGCTCAAAAAGTGTAACTTGAATTAATATCAAAGTAAAAACTTGAATTAAAATATCAAAGAAAAAAAAATACTGCATAAATTTAAAAAAATAAATAATTATAATTGCATAAGTTGAGAAAAAATGCTTTACCGCGGCAGTCCCCGAGTGCCACACGTATTTTTTTTTTAAGATAAAAAGATGCGGTTTTCTACTTCTTCGAGAAAACAAGTTTTTGATAACTCTTTTAATTTTTAAGGTACATCCACAAATTGAAAAATCTTTGATTTCAGGTGATTCCTGTAACGGCCCTTGTGTAAATATTTTGAAAAATGTTTTCACTCTATCTTATAAATTTTTTTCGTAGAATCCAATGGATCTTTTTTGTCAGTCTAAATGTTTTCGAGATATATGCTAAACTTGCATTTTTTAAATGGAAATGATATGTGAAATTTTATGTGTGAGCCCAAAATGAAGTACGAAACGCTGAAAGCATATCTGCAATGTCGTTCTCGTGGAAATATAGCATGCGGGATGCTACTATTTTGACGATTTATTATGCCGGTACAGGATATGTAGGAATCATCCGTATTCATATGACCACTTTCCAAAATTTCAACATTTGCGAATACCAGTTACAAAATTCGATGCGTCGTTCTGCATCACTAGGATGTAGCTTCTGAACTAATTTGAATTCATGTGGTTTATACTTATGTTTTTGTAATTCAAAGTACCCTCGATTGGACAACGACAACATAATCTCTCACTCTTCTGCACGAATTAGTTGGAACTGCTTCAAAGCAAGCCAACAGATTTATTTCATCATCTTGGTTTTCTGTGTTAGGGCGAGTTTTTGAAAATGAATCGTATTATAATAAATTGGAATTTATTCTCAAAAAAATTGTCTTCTTTCGGGATATCTATTATATATTATAAACGTAAAACAAAACTAGTAATACTTCGCGGAAGCCGCATTTTTCTATTTCTAGGAATAAACGAGATACGTTACAAAACCAACGTAATCTGTACATTTAGTAATAGTAAGTTGCTCAAAAACCAAAATGAAATTTTGTAGCAATTATGTGTTGTTGATAATTATTAATAGAGTTAAAAAGAGGCACGGTCTACGTACATACCGACCAAATTTAATCAATACAAAAAAAACTTACTATCGCTTTGAATTAAGAAACCCAGATATATAGAATGAACGCTAATAATAGTGTACGATAGGGATGTATAAACGATTTCATTAGGGGTACTTTAGAGAGTCATCTCCTGGGAACATTTCCACATAAAGTTCGATTATCTTAACCAGTACAGGTTATACATATTCTTATCTCTGAATATATGTATCACTCAATCTTGTAAAATTGATCATTTACACATGAAGATATAAACACCCTTCTCCATAAACAGGCAGGTAAATGGTTCATATTTCGAACTCATTTTTCGGGTGAATTTTGCTGAACAAATTATGTTTGAATCGATCATGTTGGGGAAGAGAATTTAAACTGCTAACTATAACTGATCATCCGAATCACAGTAGATATCATTTCGTTTACCTCAAACATATAAGTTCTTACTTTCTTGAAATTCATACCCTGAAGAAAAATGTAAGGGTATCTAATAATAATAGAATCTTATTGTATAAACTATTCGAAATCAGTTTTGAATCGCATTGCATTAAAATAACAATGATTGAAGTATATTATATAATTTCAGAAACAATATGTGACCTGTCAGAATTTAGCTCTGACTAGTTTTCGTCCGTTATGCGATCGTTAATTGAATTATTGAACATTCTAACAACATCAACATTTTCAGAAGCCACGATAGGAGCATTGTAGGGTTTTATGGTGAGTGCCCACTGTATTTTGGCGCTGTTCGTCTGAAACTGACAGAAGAAGTCTGGATATAATATAGAGTTTTAGGTCCATTTCAACCATGGCCTTCAGCCAGTATCGTCTGCAAAGCTGATTATTGAACCCGAAGATTGAAGAGTGAGTAAACTATTTATATATAGAGTAAATAATAGCAGTCTAGAATGGTCCATTGTGGAACCCCGAATTCAACTATTTTGCTGTTACTTAAATAGTCATTTATTTTTACTTGCTGTGTTCTATCGCTTAAGTAACTGCTTATTAGTTTTATAGTTACTCCTCTAAATCCTTTATCTTTCATGGAAGAGATTAGTTGACTATGGCTTACTGTGTTGAACGCTTTAGAAAGATAAAAAAAGCAAAGTGAGTTTTTTCCATTATCTAAAGATCCATGAAATTTAGACGACAGGAAGGCAATTACATCGTTGGTAGATTTACCCGTTTGAAACCCAAACTGTCTGTCCGAAATAATTTTTTATGAACTTAGAAAATCTACTTTAATTTTTTTTTCGAATACTTCTGTTGAATTAGTCTGTACCTGGAAATTTCTGCATGTGGTCCATTTTTATACAGAGGCTTAATTCCAGCTACTTTAAATGCGGATGGACATACACCTGTTTCAATTATTTTATTTATGATAAAGGTTAGAAGCGGCGCTATTACATCTTCAATTTCTTTCAGTGATTCCGTTTTTATGGTCTTTTTATTTTTAAGCTCATTGATGACTCTTTTATCCCAAATTCTAGTCGAGTCAAATAGGTATTAAAACAGGCCGACTTACGAAAATCGAAAGATATGGACCGATTTTGATGAAACAAAGTGCATTCGATTCGGGATGACGTCTAGAAAGGAGCTTACCGGTTAGTTTTTTGTGCAAATTTGTTATTTTTTTCAAACGAAAAATTGACCAATTTTCTGGCTAATTATTGGGAAAATTTAGTCGGGGGTTTTCGGGGTCGCTGATTACGATTCTGAACTCAGATTGGCCAAAATCGAATTCCCCAGCTGGTAATTGGCCACTTTAATTGGACAAAGTGACCATTTTCTAAAATGTCATCAAAAATAGCCAGGAAAAATCACTCGGGAGTTTTTGGGGTCGCTGATTACGATTCTGAACTCAGATTGGGCAAAATCGATCTTCAAAGCTGGTAATTGGCCAGTTTAATTGGACAAAATAATAATAATTAAAAAATTAGAATTCGATTTTGTTTATGATTTAAATTAGTAACGACTCCCTTTTAACAAATTTTTAAACATTTAACATATACCAACAACCTCCACAACCCCTAACTGAGGATTCCTGGTTAGTTTTGATGAAATTTTGGAAATTGGTCATTTTTGTCCAATTAAACCTGCCAATTACCAGCTGAGGAGTTCGATTTTGGACAATTTGACTTCAGAATCGTACTCAGCGACTCCGAAAACCCCCGAGTAATTTTTCCTGTCTATTTGCGATGAAATTAAGATAAAATGATCAATTTTGTCCAATTAAACTGGCCAATTACCAGCTGGGAAGATCGATTTTGGCCAATCTGAGTTCAGAATCGTAATCAGCGACCCCGAAAACCCCAATAATTAGCCAAAAATTGGTGAATTTTTCGTTTAAAAAAAATAACAAATTTGCATAAAAAACTTGCCGGTAAGCTTTTTTCTAGACGTCATCCCGAATCGAATGCACTTTGTTTCATCAAAATCGGTCCATATCTTTCGATTTTTATAATGAAATACCTATTTGACTCAACTATTCGTTCGTTGTCTAAGGGAAATGGAATCTGGGTCTATTTTCATTCATGAGGGTATCTGATTGGTTGAATTATTTTGCTTGCTAAATTTTTGCCTAAATTGACATAATAATTATTAAATTCATTTGCAATAGTATTGTCATCTTTTAATGTTGAATCGCCATTATTTTTAATATTATTAAATATAAATTTTTTTATTCCATAAAAAGACGTACATTTAATTATCTTATGATAGTCTGGGCGATGAATAACAAGAATATCTGTACCTCTTTTGACTGATAATCAGATTGGAGCATGTTTAGTCTCAAAACCGGTTTACGCTTGTCCTCATGATGCCTTCTGTGGGGTTGTAGATATATCAGCATCTAATCGTGCTACTGTGACGCGATCTCTATCCAGAAACCAAGTTCATTCAAGAACGTCCACCCAAGGAAGATTTGCGAGCAACTGTCAAAATGGTAATTTGGTAATTGGTACACGTTATCTTGAATGAATGAAGATGAGCGAAATAACAGTTCCGTTCTGATGTGATAAGGTAAGGAAGAAATTAAGTATTCATCCGAAACATATTGTTCAAGAAACAGGAAGTAATAAAGTACCGTCCAGTATGTGCTACGCAATAAAATAAAGGTAAAATATGCAGAAATTTGCATAGTGAAGTTACAGAAGCGTAATCAGTGCGAGCACTCGAGCGATAGATTGTCTCCGTGTATGCGAACTCCCCAGCTTCTAATGCTTGAATAGATGTTTTCTTAAATTTACTGTTCATTGCTTGGTATTCGATTAATTCAAGTAATCGCCGATAAACGAGATGGAATCTGACGTTTTGTTTATGAAAAGGGGAAGCAAATGACTTGCAACGACAATATGTCATTATCGAAAGTGATTTTTAATTGTGAGTGTAGAGTAATTAAAATATTGATTACATGTGGCCTACATTAATAAGCAACACTTGTCGGATTCAAATATTGCTGGCATTTCAAGGAGCGGGTCAGTCGACTAACTATTTATGTTACTTTATCATTACGCGGTAATTATTTCTATGGTTTCAGGATATTGAATCTTTGTTTACAATTTATATAAAAGTAGGCTGATGTATGCGCTATTCACCGAATCATTGACTTGACGTTACACTTGGTTATTTTTACAACCAACTCACTTCAACAATTTCCCTAAATAATTCCCGCTCTATCTTCGTCAAAATGGAACATTTTAACAACTGTCAACATATTACAACGAGTTGCCGATATCAACTGTCGAATTATTGAATTGACCTGACAGCTCCTTGTTGACAGGTCATAATTCATTTGAATCTAAATTTTGATAAAATCAAAGTACGAGGGCAAGGGGAAAAGTCCTTGAAAAATGAAACAAGAAATGATTTATTTGGTCAAACCTTTTTTATTTCTGAACATAATCTCCTCTATTGAGCCAAACCTCTTTTGGCCGAGCCGTTTCTTCAAGTCTGGAAATAGATAAAAGTCACAGAGGGTCAAATCAGGAGAACGTGGTGGATGACGAACCAATTCCTAGCGCAATTTAGGCAATATTGCCATTGCGACTGCGGACTTGTGCGCCGGTGCGTTGTCCTGGTGCAAAGCACTTTTTTCTTTGCCAAATGCGGCTGCTTTCCCTTCAAATAGGCGTCGAATCGATTCAACAGCTCTGCATAATATACGCCGGTGATCGTTTTGCCCTTTTCAAAGTAATCGATATGGAGGATACCGTGTGCATCTCAAAACACTGTTGCCATGACTTTGTTGGCCTATAAACCCACTTTCTAATTTTTCGGCTTTGATTCGCCAGGACAAGTCCACTGTTCGACTGTTCTTTGGTTTCTGGTATGTTGTGATGGATCCATGATTACGAAACGGCGAAAAAAGTCCTTCTTATCGCGCTCGAACTTCGTCAAACACTCTTTTGAAGTTGTCACACGGCCGCAGCTGTTGTCAACAGAAAGCAGAAGCAGCACCCATCTGTCAGAAAGATGTCTCATATTCAAAAATGTATATAAAATGTTCCGTACCCGTTCGTGTGAGATGCCCATAGCCTCAGCAATCTCGTGCACTTTAAATCGCCGATCGTCCGACATCATACCGTGGATTTTATCGACAATTTCTGACGCTGTAACCTCAAAATCATTAAACCACTTGTGAGTCCCGAAAATCAAGAAATTCACTTTTTGTCAAAAAACTTCAAGGTTGCTTGCTTTCGTTGGGTGTCAAAACAGAACTGAATGACATATCAGTATGAAAATTGTAATGCGTTCCAGTTAAAGATGGTACATCACGAATATCACATGGGATTTTCGACTGTGGCGCCATCTGTTTTATTTTTCAGGAATTTTTCACCTCGCGCTCGTACAGAAACAATTATTATTCTCAGAACTACAATTCTGCGTACATTTACGTCGTGTGCAGTGTAAACTGCGAAACGTGTACATTTTTTACAACAGTATGTACATAAAACTGAAAAATGAAGGTGTATGATTGTCTATTTGTTTATCCGATGAAACATGGACCTTCGAAGATGGTACTGTCGGTCCCTGGTATTCCTGGCAAGATTTTAGCACTAAAACTGTGAAAACGATGAAAGCTGAGAGCGCAGTAAATGTTTCAGGTACTTCATGCTGGTTGTACAGCAGGTACGTCCGCAAATTGTGTTCATATAATTCCTGCCACTATAATGAAGTAGTAAATAGCGTAGGATTATAATCTAGTATTTCAACAGGCAAAATTATATACATCAAAATCGTAATCTTGAATTTGGAAACAGTTTCTGCAAAAGTAATAATTCTTTCATCTTTGTCACAGAGTGAGCACAGACATTTTCGTACAGTTTCTTGCTGGCACTTTTGGACATGTTCAATATGTAGAAACGTGTGAGTTCTGGATGAGAGGCCCGAAAATGTCTTCCAATACACGAGCCCGTGCTATCTACATCATATTTTGTGGCCCCTATAAGATATGTTTGTGAAATTGTTTTCTTAGTATAGAATGTTTTCTTAGTAATGATTCCTTATGACAGTTCTCTTTTTATTCTATACTTTGATTACGATAATCGGGTAATTCCATTCTCATTTTATATCTAACGATACAACAAAAATTTTGATTTTGCTTTGAAAGTAATATTTCAATATTAAATATAAGCTATTCATTGAAGAATCAGATATCTCTGGCTGAAGAATCAAGTTAAACTTTCCATTTATTCAGACTACTTTATTCCAATATCTTGCGAGGCTTTTACGGGTATAGAAAAATGAAAGCCACTTGGGAGCGATACATCGTGTTGCAGATAACAATACCTCTGCGTGGTCAAGTTTATATACTCTTTAGATTGATTGGCCTGTGGGAAATGGACCTTCCATCCAGTACTGAAATATAAATGATTCAAAGCTTGTTCATAATCTTCACTGTTTCTATCGCTGATAAGGATTACCACTCTGTCGAGATGAATATTGAGAGATAGATACAGTAGATACGTAGATATGCTTTCGTTCAGTAAAGAATTAATGCTAAAATGAAACACTGTACCAGAAATGTACAGGGTGTCTGTCTCAGGCTCGATGCTCCAGGGTTACTATGAGCAATCAAAGGTAAAAATTAAAAATTGACATATGGACTTCAAATCGGACAACTTCAATGGGCAAAAGGAACTAATGATATCTTAGTTACTTCAATTTTGAGAAGTAAATATTTTACAACGCTCAAACTATCAATTGTTTTTCGAGTGAAGTCATTATGAACTCGATTTTCACCGACAAAATTTATATGAAAGATATGAAAACTACTTTTTTTCTAAGTCTCCTATGAAATATGTATGTTCCTTCAGAGCTTAATTTGTCACACTTGAAGCCCATATGTCAATTTTTGATTTTTACTTTTCAATCGCTCATAGTAACCCGGTGGCATCTAGTCTGAGACATCTTGTACATTCAATTTGTGCAAATAAGTACAAAAAGAAACATAACTTGATTTGATATTGAAGGAAAAAGTATTTCCAAACATTCCTTCAAATTAGTTGCGAGCGATCGTTGTTATATAGGTCTGAGTTGCTCATGTGACACGAGTATCACGTGGTCAAGGTGTTGGCCTACAGCAGAGATGGCAATGCGTCATGTATCAGAGATATATTGTATGCGGTCGTGTTAAAACATGATTTCAGTAAACAGAGAATGTTCACCGGCTCGAATATATATTAAGATATTATGAACTGGACTCACATTTTTCTGCTAGGCGTTCTCTCATGCCTTGAACTATTGAAATGACAAAAATGGGGGGCCGTGAAACCCGGAATTCCAGCTGGAGTTTTAAATGATAGCACATGGTACATTATGAAAATTCGGCTTATTTGGGTGGTGCATTTGACTGCAATTCTGAATGACACATGGAATGAAGAACATTTTTCATTTCTGGTCGAATGAAAATTTCCAGCGAAATCCCCTCAAACCTTTCCCTGAAGTTTTTCCAATTTCATAAATCCTACGAGGTTCTTGAATTCCTTTTCAGATTTTAGTTTGGATCATTTTTATTCTTGTTCATTCCATTATATAAAATTATCTACTAGAGTAAAATGATGAATTATTGAATAATTCAGTTGCATTAAAAATTATACGCTCTTGTTATTGAGTTGTAGATAATAATGGTTACTCTCGAGTCACTGTACATGAAATAAAGATAAAACAATCTACAGATAAAACCACAGGTTAAAAGAGACTGTATTACATAATGTCGGTCATTCCCTCTACGAAAATCCGAAGCTATCTTCTTTTCAAGCCACCATTATACCTTCGATTAATTCTGAAAATGAAACTTCTGCATTAACATCAATCAGTAAAATACATTTGGAAATGAAGATCACATTTAATATATGTATTCGGTTACTCGTTATTGGATTCCCGACCTTCAATCTCTTAAACAACTGAAGTGATTTTACTAAAACCTTCTTAAAGTCTACAATATGATACCAGAAAAGAGAGTGGTACCTCTCACTTATAACAATGAAGTTTTTATTCCTGTGAAATCCATTTTTCGCTTGCTGGGCGATAAAGCTCGTTATACAGTAAATGAGTTATTTCAGACTGAGGTTGTTGATAATCGATTCTAGAATATTGTTTAACAAATGCACTTATAACACTAGAGCTGTGACTAGCATGAGATTTTTATTGGTCAAGCTAAAAGAAAGACAAAAACTAAGTAAAATTGAATTAAAGAGCATATTTGTTTTGTCTGTAATCGTGAATAATTATGTTTGAAGAATTAAAATAGAAAAACCACAACAGCGAATGTCCTACTAAAAACAATTAAAAGACCAAACATCCTGGTACTTCCGTTAGATGTACCAGACACAAAATAACTATCAATTTAAATAATAAAGTAAAGCGAATTGAATTCACTTTTATACAATTGAACGAATTGGTATCGGTCCACAAGAGACCACACACCGTCTGCGATAGGACAATACCCTATGTTTTTTATGAAAAATGGTTAATTTAGAAGCACGACAGTTGTTGACAATAGTTTCAACGTGCTCTGTCACATACTCCGGCAAATGATTAATTGTTTTTTCATTGATAAATATGAGCTAAAACATGAAACTGATATTAGCAGTGTCACTCGAATGCAATTTAATTGGAAAAAGTTATTGATGTTTTTTACCCCGGGAAATATAATCCATCACGAATATAAGAACCTTGTTAAATATTTGGCGAATCTGTCATTGCATTGTAATAAAAAATAATACTTAGGTATATTTTCACATCACCACACATGGAAGAAAGAATATGAGTCGATGTTTATAGATCTGGCTTTGCATTCGGTTATTTAATTGACCACTATAAATTTGAATAATTGAACTCAGATATACCTACTTGTATTTTGAATTTGCTCATCCAATTGAACGTAGATGATCCTTGGACAAGAGCTTACCTGACACATAACTTCAGCGTTCCATAGAAAAATGAAACCAGGAAACCAGGTGGAAAGAAGTTCCTCAGGTCTCGACAAGGCATGACAAGGAATTGGAGACCAGGGCAGAGAAACCAGCCTGACAACATCTAGTTTGCCATGGAAATATCTCTAGAAAATGGAGAAATCTACGCCAAGTCCAGTAAAAAATGCAAAAAAACAGGCCCAACTTCTGATTTGCCAGTTGCAGGTAGATTTTGAAAAAATCTTATGGCTACTCCCTGGCACGGCGGCAGTCGCCTGGCGCCCCTGTCGGATCGGAACCAGCGCCTATTGCTTTATCAAATTGCGTGGGGGGTCTCGCCCTTTTGGGCCAACTGAACATATCTTGTGGCGAAAATCACCACGTATGTTATAGGCCAAGCTCCTTATCCATAAGCCGTGCTTAGGCTCTCAAAGAAACTCCTTCCTCTAAACAGAAGTGACATCAGAAAGATGGGATCCTAACAATTCACTGTCGTCTTAACAAACACCTACATACTATGGACATCGCAGGGAATCCTATATATAGGAAATGCAGAGAGGTGGATGAATCTGCCTCTCACATCCTGTTTGAATGCGCTACTTCGACATCCCTCAGGCACCGTTACTTCGGCGAAGCAAAACTGCTCCCAGAAGAACTTATGAAAGCCAGCACTAGCAATATTCTGGGTTTCTGGAGGGCTACGAACCTGCCAGAATAGAATAGAATAGGCTTCTGACCACGAGGTGCAAAATGGGCTCACTTGAGTGGCCCAAGTGCATCTCGGTGCTAAGCCCTCTTCCCTCAATTGATGATTATAATGATGATAGGGTACTTATTTAGGATTTAGCCTAGAATGACCACCAAAAGCTGTTATATCCTACCTCAGGGATCAGTTGTTGAGTCGTAATACCTTAATTTCCTTGTGGATGGTACATATTTTGCATTAACTTATAATACATTGCTGCCCGGTGTCTCTAATGAATACTCCTGGGAAACGGAAGAAATTAATAAAAAATATGAAAGGTATTCATGCGTTTATTTCGGATGGCAGGCAAATTTTGTTACCACTTCCAAAATTAGTTACTGTTCATTTTCAATTATCAATAGTGAAATTGGTGAGCAAAACCGCTGATTATTGCAAAAAAATGTATTATGAAGCTGCCATAAACATGACGAGACGGCGTGCGGTGAAGCCAAACCAACACCTTATACTGGATAAGTTAGATTTATTACCGTGTAATAATGTCAACGAATCTGACAGGCAATGTTACACTACGATAGTCTTTGGCAGGATTTGCAATCTAGACTGTGCAATACTTATTACCTAAGAGTTAAATGAATAATGGGGTAATTATGACTGTCATCGTATTTTTTTTTGTTTATTACTAGATTATTCAATTACCGAGACAAGCCTATGAATAATTGAATAAAGTTTTGATAATTTATAAAGAGAATTACTTGACGCGAACTCATTGAATTTGCATCATCAGATAATCAACACAATGGTTACAAATATAATTATTTAATTACTCGCTTCCTAACGAGTTACTCTTCGGAAATTGATAGCTCAACTGTTCACACATTATCATCGGATCAGTTTTGCGACTTCAAATTGTCCACATCCGACAGATTATGGAAATAATCGTCGCGGCTTTAATCTAGATCAATCATAAATAAAACGGGTAACATAATTATATGAATTAATAAGTGATTTTGAAGACGATATTAGAATAACTGCGGCTTTATGACACCTCCGTTTACTGTTTGTAATAATTGAAAGAAAGATGTTGTTGCGATATGATACGAGATTCTTCTGATTCTACTAAACATTCCATACTTGAAGAAAGAATGAGCAGAAATCACTATTGAATATATTGGGAGCTTCATTCGATGTAGGTTGTAGAAAATTAGATTCACATATAGATGTAATCTATTTATTTCAGATTTCCTTCTATTGAGTATAGCCAGTGATGAAGTTTATGATGAATGTAATCTTCAACAATAGATAGTTGTTTTGGAAGTGAAGAAACAAATCGAGCACAAAAAACACGTCGTTTTGCATCGTTTTTTATACGAAAAAATAAGCGAATCTGAAGAGTCCCTCCTACCTTTAGACGTTGCAAAAGCTTCAGTATCAAATTTGGTGCCAAACATGTGAAAAGCAGCGTAACTTCAAAACCCTATGTTGAAGAATACAATACGTACACTTACTCACATCAATTGCTGGGTATAAAAGTTTGAAGAAACTGGATCTACTTCAAAACAAAAAGGAGCAGGAAAAATTGTTAGAACGCCAAAAAACATTGTTAGAATTCGAACTGCCATAACACGCAGTTCAAAAAGTTATGCGATTAAACATGCATTAGTATTGAAAGTATCAAAAGAAGCTGATTTGGTTACTCGCATGAATTTGTGTCAAGAAATGTTGCAACGTTTGGACAGGGAAGAATACTTAATCCATCATATGTTTATGGCAAATGAAGCCATTTTCATCTTAATGGCTGTGTAAATGAACAGAATAGCCGACATTGAAAACCCGCTTCAGTTACATGAAAAATCTTTACATAGCCCTAAGGTGACAGTATGGTGTGCTCTTCCATCATCTGGCATTATTGGGCCATAATTTTTCAAGACGATCGAGGAAATCCTCTAACCGTTACTGCAGTTCGTTACACAAACATTGTAACAACATTTTTGGGGCAAGAACTGGTTCAATTTCCAAAGATAAGACGGCGCTACCAGTCATACTTCTCGTATATTTATTGCTGCTTCAAGGAAACTCTTTCCGATCCATAACATATCCAAAAAGGGAGACATTGCTTGGCCGGCTAGATCGCCTGATTTGACCGCGTGCGACCTTTTCCTTTGGGGTTGGTCTAACTCAACAGAAAACTGTAAAAACATGGAGGAAAGTGGAGAAAACCTATCTATAATGTTCCAAGAACATCGTTTGAGCCAGCGATGGAATGTTGGGGAAGGAGGCATTTTTCTTGAAAGTTTATAGGTTATAGGCATAAGGAAAAGAGTTCCACAGCGTCGCCGTTCGATTGAAAGAAAGTAGAAAGAAGTTCGGCAGGTCCCTAGCTTGTCTAGACCGAATACCTAGAATCTCTCGTGGTGGATTAACAATCGAGATTTCTCATGAACACCGACCATGGAAATATCTATGATATTCTAGAGAGATCAATGACTTCGTAAATGATATCACCAATCAGACAAAAACTTTTGAATAGAATCTAATATTTCCAATATATGTTTTTCTGAAACGTATAATTGTAATTCGTAAAGAATCATCCTGTATAACTATCACCAAAATAAAATAGAATAATATACAATGATGATTTAAAATTTGTAACTATTTATTTTATAGTCTAGAGAAATTTTTTAATGACAAATTGTGATTTTTGGCCTTGTGTAATTTTTTCTTATATGTAATTTTTATATTATGTTGTAATTGTATACTTAATTAATACTTCAAATTTTATTCATATTGTATTCGGATCTTTTCTTTGCCTATAAGGATTTTTTGAGTAAAGCTGATTTGTTATTATTATTATTAAACAAGTGAATGCTGATGAACATGGAAGGGTTTACATTCTATCATTATAGATAACAATACTTTATCCTTATTAATACTATATTATTATTTGCAAGAACATGAAATGTCTCTCACACAATCCAGTGGCGGCTCGTGAACTTTTTGAGAGAGGAGGCTGGACAAAAACGTTTTTGTAAAAATATACTCTATTCAACCAATTAATTTAACCTTCAGTGACAAAATTGATTGTTACCCAGCAAGAACCAACGTGGAGGTATAGAGTTTCTCTTGCCCACAAATTTTTTTTTCGTTCGTTTTTTGTTTTTTATTTTTTTTTAGGAGAGTTAATTTTTTTCTTTTTTTTTTTGGAATTTTTCATATTTTGTTTTTTGTTATTAATTTTATCAACTTTTCTATATATTAACGAAATTCTACGGTCTTTAATTTACGAAAAATGATCAATAATATTATCATAAAATGTATCATTATGTTTTAAGTGTTTTACTAAATCTTTTTCAATAGATATTAAACTAACATTGTATAAACGATTTTGGCTCATTGTATTTCGCATGTATGTTTTAATTCGTTTGAGAGTAGAAAATGATCTCTCCACCGATGACGACGTGACAGGAATGGTGACTGTCAAACAAAGTAGTTTATAAAACTGAGGTAAGACTTGTTGCAAATCATTATCTATCATATATTTTATCATATCGGCGTGACTGTCGTACTGGCCTAAAATATCTTTATCCCAGTATACAACGCCTAATTCATTGTGCAGCGCTATTTTATCAAAAAAATTATATTTTAGAACTAAGTTATCTGAAAGTGTATTGAGAAACTCTTTTGAAAAAGATTCGAAAAATCTTCTATTCGTCAAATCGAAAAACTTTAATTCATGTAAATCGGAAAATCGAATCTCAATATTTGACCTTTAATAGTATCTACAATTTCATAAAAAAGTTGTTTATAATATAGTTTCTTGTCTACCAAATTATACGTTTTCCTCCTTTTCACGGGAGAAGCCTTATCAGTTGAATAATTTCCAAATAAAATATTAAAATGAAATTCTGTATAACGGAAACTTGAATTTTATCAATGAGATGTGTTAAACGATCTCTTGAATGAATTATATTAGTGAATTTATGTTGTAAAATTTGAAAAATAAGATCAGTTTGTTCAAATATTAATTTAAAAGTATCAAGAAATAACAAAAATTCTTCATTTTCTAAATAAGATTTTAAACCAACAGCAGCATTCAATGAAACCTGATCTGTTGAAAAGTCATCACTGTTTAATATAAAATCAAATATTTCAATTAATTTGTCTTTATTTTTATGGATGGTAAACTAAACATTGCATGTGATGTAAAATTCCATCGAGTTCGAGCATTACAGGGAATTCTGTTTCCTACTATGTTATTTAAAACTTACGTTTGTTTGAAGACCGTTTAAATGTCCCGCCATTACAGATGCCGTCGTAAGTTTGATTTATTCGCAAAGTCGAATCGTTGAAATGTTTCCATTGAAAAATTGAATAAATTGACCGCTGTTCTTCCCGAACTAACATCGTAGAACCCTAAAAATCTTTCCACTAGTTGTCCATTTTTACAATTAATAATTTACCGAACGGACGAACTCTAATCTAACCTTATTTCGCGTGGTGTCACTCAACCATTATACCCGCATAAAACAAAACAAATGCCTGCAAATACTGACGCGTTAGTTATAAAATCGCGAAGCTTACTGTCGTATTTACAAAACAAATCTAACAATTCCCTAAAATTACCTTTATTAACTGAATTTTCAGTTTCATCATGCCCTCTAAAAGCCAAATCTTGAAATGATAAATACAATAAGAAATCAATGATTTTTTTAAAACTTCGCGGTTTTCTTTAAATGTATTATTATGATTTTCGATTTCGCGTGTTCGTGTAGAATCAATCGCATTAACAATATTCTGTTTACCGGTTAATTTTAAACTTAATACACGATGTAATATATGTTCCTGCGATTTTTCATGTCTTTCTAGGCCACGAGCTAAATTTTTCAAATCATTATAACCCAAGTGCCCCCAACATGAAGTTGTATCTGATGTGAATAGCAAGCAATGCCAGCAATATAATTTATTGTGTACATCAGATCCCGTTAACCATACATATTTTTTATAATTATCAGTATTAAACGATCGATTTTGATACTTCCCTGCCATCACTAATCCTTTCAAATCCGGTAAAGGCCGTTTGTTTTTGAAGAACACTTTTCTATCATATGTTAATCCACTAAATGGATTTTCTAAGAACTCTGCAACTAAGTCACTCATAATTTTAACGTTCACCGATTCCGATTAGATAAATTATAACTTAAAAATTAACTACTTAACCTTACTACGCCTCGTGGAATAAAAACAACAACTAACCGCATTCTTCTAGCAGCGGGAGGCGGGAGCGCAAGTAATCGTATTTCATTCGACCGACGAATGGGTACGAAAAGCTAGCCTCCCTACCCTGTTGCCGTTTTCGCCGTTTCACGCTATTTGGCGATTGACTGGTCGGAAAAACGGCAACTGTGTTGAACAACACATGCTCAGCGTTTGAGATATATAGAGAATCTAGCCTCTGACCACTGTTGCCAGATTGAAAATAACTACTGAGAACGGGGAATTAATTGTAAAATTTAAAGAATTATCAGAGAAACAGGAAATAAAATGAGAATGATCATTAAGATAAATTGGTGAGGAGGCTGAGCCTCCTTTGCCTCCTTCGAGGAACCGCCACTGACACAATCTGATTGTACTATGTGCATGTTGGGATCTCGTAATCGAATAATCTGCCAAGGATCAGTATTTCAACTGAAAAGATCATTCATCGATGAGTCCTAAAATAAGTTTAACTTATTGTTTGTGGCTTCTCAATATCGGAAAAGTACTTCACAAAACCTTCCAGAGAGTGATGTGCACGGCATTAGAAATAGTCAATGATGATGTAGAGATAGATAGGCAGCGACCATTCTCGTCAGTCACATCAAAGCGACATCAGCTTGAGCTAGATTGCTCTCAATAATTACTATGCAAAATAATTAGCATATTAATTAAAGAAAATGTAATTAAAATTGAGTTGTGTCGAATAGAAACGCGATTATCATAACTGAGTTGGGACCGAGTTCAAAATATGTCGACCATTTGAAAAGCGATCGAAAGTGAGACATAAATTGCTACCGAAACATCTTCTGACGCCTTCATTTAAATATACTAATTTAGATTATGTTTTTATCGTCATTCCGCATTCGTTTGCATGTTAATCAGGCTAACACGTGGTGAATCTTGCGTATTTACGGATACATTTTATTTCTTTATTCATTCAGTAATCCGTAGTAGTTTTTATTGACTTCAATTTTATTATTTCGAAGAATACTGTTTTTGTTATCAAATAGAACTATTCTGAGACTGTATCAAATCTGCAGTTGGTAGCTCCCTCATGGGAATGTGTAGGTTCCGGTAATGTGGATAATATGTATGTGTATGTATCCTATGTGGACCAATCGCGAATTCTTTGATGGCTTTACGTGAAATATACTGGGGATAAGTATGATTAACTATGTACCATCGACACAATAATATTCCTCATATCGTTCATTACTTGTAGGAGAAGTGGTTGTCCTTCAGATATCTTCATACACATGGACTTTAATATCAAGAAAGATGCCAAAATGCAGATTTCACAATAGAAGCATTTGTGATTCTACATTTTTTCAAAGGATAGGCTCTAGAACAAGATCGAGCAATGAAACGCTGTTCAACGTAAGTTTAGAACTGGTTAAGCTAGGTCTCAGGAGATATAAATTAACTTTTCTTGGTCAGAAAAGTTGTTTATATTGTTTGAAACAATTTTCTCAATTGCCAAGAAGTCGGATGTAAATGAATCTCTTTCTCTCTTTCTCTCTTTTCTGAAGTTCTAAAACCAGTCATATCAATTGTTTTTTTCATCAGATCCACTGGACTGAATCACCGACAATTCCGCGAGTTTATTGAAGAGATTGGAGAAAATGACTCACCATATCATACTGCCTTACGCTGACTTAGCTGCCGAAAAGTCCTTCGGCGCTTTTTTGAACTTTGAGCAGTCAACGAAATTTTTATGAATGAAACGCATCGTCTTCTTTCCGGATTAAAAATAGCGAATTGCTGTGAAACTGAATTTGAATTCGCAAGGAGAAAACCAGCTTCTCCCTGATTTATACACTAATATCAAATCGTTCCGCCAGAAAATAATACTATTTCAATCACAATTACATAAAACATGTTTCACAAATTTTAAAACAAGTGAAATATTCAGCCACACTACTGAGACTAAGGTTTCCGTCGATTTTGCAATTGAAGCTTTGAGTGTTTTGAAGCTCTCATTGCGAATGTGATGAAGATTTTCTTAAATTCTTTTGATACTTACATGAAACCATAGCCCCAAAACTTCAAATGAAAATTATTGATTCACAGTGCTAAGATATAATTGAGAACAAATATTAAAACTCATCTTTGTTGGAGTTTTATAAGAGTCTTCCACTGGTACAATTTGATAATTTGCATAAATTTGCTCGTGGGCTGTTTTCTGTTTTTGATACCTACTACTTACTCGTGTGAGAAAACATTCTCCAAAATGAAGTACACAAAGAATGTTTACAGATCTAAGTTAACTGATGAGCATCTTAAATTAAGAATGAGCTCATTTCATGTAATTGGTCTTTAAACTCTGTAGATGTAAATTTACTCTATGAAGAACTTCATGAAAAATGTTCGAATATTATCAATAGTATTTCTCCGATACAAATGAGCGAGTACAAAAACAATATTCCTTGGTTTGACAATGAAGTTTTCATGAAAATTAAGAAACGGGATGAAGCATATAAAATATTTGTTAATACGGTGGGAGATGAAAATCTAAAAACAACCAGATGGGAAAATTTTAAAAAATTGAGAAATGATGTGGTTAACTCATTGAAAATAAAGAAAGCTCAGTATTATTATAACAAAATAGACATATACAAGAATAATTCTCATTTAATGTGGAAAACCTTAAAAACCCTTGTTAATAGTAATGATCGTACATTTCCACACCTAATCCAATTTGAAGAGGAAGGGGTAGTAAGTATTAAAAAGGGTGAACATGACATAACTTTCAACCAATACTTTGTAAACAGCATACAACATATAGTCCACGGTATTGAGAATTCTGAACCATGGTTCAATATGGATAACAATTTATATTTGCCCTTTAGCACTTTTAGACTGATTACTTTAAGCGACTTGAAGGATATAATTGGGTCATTAGATAATAAGTGTAGTATCCATAAAACCTTGAACCCTAAAATGTTAAAACAAGTTTTTGAAACAGCTGGTCATGCAATTCTCAATTTAATCAATACATCGCTTCATAATGGTCAATTGCCAGAATTATTAAAAATAAGTACTATCATACCTATACCTAAAGTTACAAACACAATAAAAGCAAGTGAATTTAGACCTATAAATACCTTACCGCCAATAGAGAAGGTTTTAGAAATAGCAGTATACAATCAATTACTAGAGTTTATTGACGAAAATCAAATTATGTTTATCAATCAATCTGGTTTTAGAAAGAAACATTCTTGTGAAACATCGCTACAATTATCACTAACTAAATTTACTAATGAAACAGATAAAGGTAAATATGTTGTAGCTGTTTTTTTAGATTTAAAAAGGGCATTTGAAACGATTGATAGAAGTATACTGCTTCGGAAGCTGAGAAGGTATGGGATTGAGGGGAGGGTTTATGAATGGTTAAGTAATTATTTATCAAATAGGAAACAGAGAGTACATGTTAATGATTATTCCTCATCATATATAATGAATCATACAGGAGTACCACAAGGTAGTGTACTTGGCCCCCTCTTATTCATTTTATATCTGAATGATATTCAATTATTTACAGATTGTGAGTTCATAAACTTACTTGCAGATGATACATTATTGGCATGTACTGGAGTAAATTTAGAAGAAACTGTCCTCAGAATGAATACAGTATTAGCAATGGTCGAAAAATACCTGAAGATCAATAAAATGAAACTTAATGTTGGAAAAACTAAAGCAATGATAATTACTACTAAATTCAAATATAATAAAATAAATACAAACAACATAAATATAAAAATGGAAAATTAACCGTATAGAAATAGTAACATCAGTGAAGTATTTGGGGTTTCAACTTGATAATTGTTTAACTCTTGACGACCACTTTAAGTATATTGAAAGAAAGATTGCAAAAAAATTATATTTTTTCTCGAGAATCGCCTGCAACTCAACAGATACAGAAATTTTGGTATTTAAATCAATAATTTAACCCCATTTTGATTACTGTGCATCTATTTTATTCTCTTTTAATTTGAACAAAGTGCAACAAATGCAAAAACTACAAAATCGGGGAATGAGAATAATTTTAAAGTGTAACAGGTATACATCAATTTCTACCATGCTATCTGCTCTACAATGGCTCTCAGTATCCCAAAGATTACTCTATTGTTCTATGGTGTTTATCTATAAAATATTAAATAAAATGACCCCACCTTACTTATTATCTTTAATAACTTACAATAAAGACATTCATCACCATTTAACCAGACACAACAGTCACATTCATATAGATAGAACAAATGCAAGAAGTAGTATGTGCAGTTTATTCTTCAAAGGTTTTGTCCTATTCAATAATTTGCCTGATTCAATTAAATCTACTCCATCATTGAATGTTTTTAAGAATGAACTTTTGAAACATATCCAGGAACGATATTGAATATTTCTTTTGTCTAGTTTAAACACTTTATGTATATAGATATTGATATTGGTATTATTAGTATAAATTTAGTTTATGCTACTATATGTAAGTTAGCTAACCTGTATATTAGGGAATCCTATTTCAAATAAATAAATTAATTAAATCTCTTTTAATAATTGGTACAAGTAAAATTAGTTCACAACTACAAGCTATTGTCAGTGGAAAATAACAATTACATAAATCTCATTAGTATTTTATATGTTACAATGTTTATATGTTATATGTTTATATGTTATAATGTTTATAATGTTAGTGGGATTCATTTCACTTACTTGTGTTAGATATTATGCTTAAGTAAAATTGTCTGAGTATTATACTTGTCATTAAGCTTTATCTAGCAAGTAAATAAAACCGAGTTAGTATCATTCTGTGTCTTTTTATCCAACTTATCACAACAACAATAACAACAGTAAGTCATTAGCTGTCGCGGGCCGGATTGATGACACTGCCGGGCCGTAGTTTGGAGACCCTTGTTTTAGAGGAACATCATCTTTTGCAAATTATTCATCCTACCTCTATTGTAAAAGACCGAAGTAGTTCACAAGACAGAAGAACATGTATATACACAGTATGTAATGAAATGTTACAAATGTGTAAACTACTAATTTCTCAACCGATTGGCTAAGTTCAAACGGGTTCTAATCTACCTGAAAATTCGTTTGACATCGGAATGTTATAGTTCCGTTTGAAGATTTATACATATGAGCCCATATGTTATTGATAAATGATACACCAACAAAGTTACAAATTCATATATCATTAAAATAATCATACAAAACTCAACATAATAGATACCATGAAGGCTTTTGTAGACTTTGAGAGACCAAATGGAAGCAATCGACTTCGGAACAGATCAAACTGTCTCAAGGCAGTCTCAATTATTATTCGACTGTTTTCAGAGAAAGTGCTCCCATCGATTCCTTAGACAGTCTACCATCTTGGGTTATATCCCATCGTTGCTCAAGCGCTTTGAGGGTGTTGTCTTCGACAGTGGTATTTGAGCATTTGCACGATAGCGGATCACTCGGGAGCCAATAAGTTTGCGTTTGATTGCCTTCTCGTCTGCCTTATGATTGACTTCTTGTAACTCTTTACCCATCATAGTTTGATATTGTTAGCGTTTGTTTCTTAGCTAAGGGTGTTGTGGATTCCCAATTATTTTTTGGGGTGATCCTGCTCATGTCCATTCTTAGTATTTCACCTCTACTGTCCGTAAATATTCCAATGTCTTGACCACTGATTTTGTGGTTCAGCATTTCTTTCACTCCAAGGTTTCTGTCACAGATTTCCAATTTGAATACTATGACATATTCCCTTAGGGGTTATAATAGTGATAGTTTCAGAACTTTTGAGTAAATGCCCTCGCCAAGTCCCATTTTAGCCATTAGTCAAGATATATAGAATCTTCTCCTCTTCCCCAATCGCTTCCGAATCGGCTGGTACTTGATAAGGTTTTCTAAAGACGTAGTGGGGTGGCATGTTGTCTGTTTCCCAGCCGAGAGTCTTCTTGACAGGAGTCCGATAGAATTGAGTTATGGTGAATATGCTGTAACCCCTTCCTCCAAGTAAATGTCGAGAGGTGGAAGGCGGAGCATTTTTCCTGATGGTTGATCTAGGTGTTGTTCAACTGGATCTCGTTATGCTAAAGCACGCGATTTTTGTAACTCATTTAGTTGTTTTATCGAGGTGTTCTAGCTTGTTCTGGGCCACCTAAGAGGTGCATCATATTTTATCATGGGTCTTAAGAGCGCTCTATAGAGCCATACTGCCATCGATGCTTATACCCAGGTGATTAACTCTCAACGATAGCATTAGGGCGATGCTGAGTAGTTTAATTATTTTCGTTTTTGTGAAATGTGCTAGCCTTGTTTTTGACGTGTTAACATTCAAAGAAATGGTCTTTACAGTGACGGTCGATAAGGTTTTGAAGGACCTCTGCATCAAACCGCATAAAGTCTTCTCAAAATTTTCCTACTAATGAGATGGCCAGGTCATCCCGTCTCAAGAAGATGTCGCAGGAGGTCGATAGTGATATAATACCGATAGTGATATAATACATCCTGTAGACATCCTGTAGGACCCTCTTGATCGTCGACGTTGCCTACACTTAGTATGAGTTATCTTTGTTCAAGCTAGATTTTAATCCAACTCATTCAATGTGGGGTTCACACCATGCTTGGAGAGAGCAGTTTCAATTTATGCATGCACATAAAACAAGTGACAAGGCTGATTATGCAAATGTTCATCAAATTACTCAGACTGACATCTCTAATTTTAGGAAATGATGCCACGTTTGAATCCTGAAGATTGTAGTTGTCTGACACTTTCAACTATCATTTTTGAACCAACGATTTTCTGAATATTCCAATCACCTAGAAATCATACGTTACCTCTAACCTCAGACTTACGAATAGTTTGGGAAATATACGGGTGTATAATATTATAACTAAAGTCTTATAAGTATTCAATAGAAGCTTCTTGAATTAACTTATCAAATATGCAAACCCAATCGATTAAGGTCAAAGCTCTAGCTGTTGCATCGCAATCAGCTACTTTGAAGTTGGAATACTAACACGGGCATGGGAATATTGTCTTGACTACTCGGAATCTCAAAATCTGTGCATTGAGCAGTACACTAACATGGTAGAATTCAATACTTTCAAGTTTAATTGCTTAATTGTTTAGTTGTACATAATATATTACACCTATGTATAAGAGGTCTGTCCCAAAAGTATCCGACTTGCATTCATATCTTCGCGCCACAACACTCAGGAGACCTCTGTAGGGTACGAATGTCCCCGGTTACTCTTAACCTTCTCTTCAGATGCCTTTGTTTCCGATGAAACGCTTTAGTTCACACCCAGCGTGTTCGTGTATTTGTCTTTTTCGGGTTCGTCGGAATTTGTTTATTGCTAAAAACGACGGGAAGAACTGAGCAACGAATTTGCATAAAATTTTGTTTTAAGCTTGGTAACAGTTGTGCGGAAACTATTGAAATGTTACAAAAGACCTTTGCAGAGTGGTATAAGCGGTTCAAAAGTGGCCCCTCATCTGTTGACAGTGATCCTCGTTCGGGAACAACATCGGATAATGTCGAGCGTGTGCGAGTTGCGATTGGACAAGATCGTCGTTTGACTGTGAGGGAACTAGAAGACTTTGGAATACCAAAAAGTACTGTTTGGCAAATTTTAACCGAGAATTTGGGAATGACTCGTTGTGTGAGCAAGATTCATCTCAAAACTGCTCTCCAAACAGCAAAAAAACCTTCGATTAGAGATAGCTCAGGACAATCTAGAAATGATCAATAGGGATGAAAATTGTTAAAATAATAGAACGTAGCTCCCCGCGACTTTTGGCTATTTCCTCGATTGAAAATGCCGCTTAAAGGACACCAATTAGACGACAAACAGATTATTCAAACGAATGCGACGAATACACTAAAGGCGATTCCAAAAACTGACTTTCAAGACTGCTTTAGAAAGTGGAAGCATCGGTATGAGCATGTTGTTCAATCAAATGGGGACTACTTTGAAGGATGCCACCAACCGGATGACGAAGAATAAGTCAAGCGCCGTGAAATCGGGGTAGTCGGATACTTTTGTAAAAAATGTATCTTAATTATAACAATTATTATTATATAACTATAAGCATATATGATAGGTCACATTGAATACTATAGAATATTAACACCTAAGTATTTAGAATTACTCAGTTACTTGTCTGCATTACTTTTTAATAAATTGTATTGTTCATATCTTATTCACACGACATTTATGTAGTAACATATAATGATGTAATTTTTAAATCAAAGTTTAGTTCATAGCTAAGAATTATTTGAAAATGAAAGAAATTTATTAAGTTTAGTTTTATTGTTATAGTCCTTTACTCGTTACAGGGATGAAGGTAGTAAGTTGTAAATTTTTGAAGTAGTGGCGTCTAAAAATCTTAGGTGAAGGTTATTTGTGCTTTTAGGTATTTTGATGTGTTTGTTGTTATTGGTTCTGGTATTATATTTATACGACATTTGAATTTGGAAATTGCGTTTTTGGAAAAGAAATAAACAAGAATTATGAAAATATAGTGATCGTACATTAAATATTGTTTCATTATATAGTTGTTCTGTGTGATGTCATTTGTGTTTAAAAAAAATTGCTTTCAACATAAAGTTTTGAGCAACATTTAATTGTTTCAGATAGCTATCATATAAGCTACTCCAGACAATAATTCCATACCGGATTATAGATTCCATTAGAACCTTGTAGATAGTTATTAATGAATGCTGTTGGCTGTTGTAATATTTCTCTCAAAATATAAAATTTATAGATCAGTTTGCGTATTTTAATTGTCAATTGTTTTATATATTCGTCCCATTTTCAATACCTGTCAATGGTTATACCTAGATATTTGATGTGTTCTACTTCTTGTATTGGTTCTCCATTGAATTAAAATCTGGACGATTGACGCGAGATAATGAGAATGCTATATATTTCGTTTTTTTATGTTAAGAGACCAGCTTATGAAAATTTCTTCACTTGTTTCATATCTGCCGAAACTTTTTTCTTCACCTCACTTGAAGTATTGTCACAGAAAATTAAAACTGTATCATCTGGATATGATTTAGCAATACCATTGGTATTTGAATTAGTTAATGAACTTATATTTGGTAGAAATAAAACAGGTCCCAATACATTGCCTTTAGATATTCTGATTTTTAGTGATTTTTGTTCGCTAAAACGATTTTCAACTTTGACCATTTGTAACCTATTTTCCAAGTAACTTTCTAAGATTGCTAACAATTTCCCTAATTCCAAGTGTATCTATGAGTTTTATATGAGGAACAGTATCAAATGCCTTTGCAAGATCTAAAAATACTATACACTTTTTTGTTGTTGTTGAGATTATTGGTTATGTTTTTGACTATCTCATATACAGAATCATGTGTACTTATTCCAGATCGAAATCCAAATTGATTGGAAGAAATAATGTCGTTAGTATTAAAAAAAGTGACTACTCGTTCCTTTGAAGATTTCTCAAATATTTTTGATACGCTACTCAATAAACTTATAGGTCTAAAGTTGTTGATATCTGATTCTATCCCGGATTTATAAAAAGGTTTTATTCCACTAAGTTTGAAATGATCTGGTACAATACCTGTTAAATATATTAGATTTATGATATGCGTAATAGCTTTTAGGATGTATTGATGGATATGTTTAATAATTCCTGTAGTTATACTAGTCCAGGCTGTGAACCGGGATTTTAGCTATAATAATAAAAAAACATGTAAGTTCGAATCAAAATTTTTTTTTGCATCAGCTTCAGGAGGTTTTCAGGATCATTCATACACCTTAAAACCTCTTGGGAACCCCAACCCCACCCATCGGGGGCAAAAATGGCCCTAAATCTCCAAATCTTGAATTGTATTTTTTACAAAGAAAGGTATTTTGGCATTTCGAGTACACCTAGGAGGTTGTTTGGGTCGCTGAACACGAATCCGTAGCCAGATTTACTTGCAATCCAGGGTAAGGGTGGTCAAATCGACAAAATTGGCCAATTTCGCACCCCTAATATGTTATTTTGCAATTTACGTGTTTTAGACATTTCGAATGCACCAAGGTTTTTTTTTGGGTCACTGAATACGATTCCGATGCCAGATGGGTGGGGTTGAGGTTCCCAAGAGGTTTTGAGGTGTATTAATGATCCTGAGAACCTCCTGAAGCTAATGCACAAATTTTTTTGATTCGAACTTACATGTTTATTTTTCATTTTTTGGACTATACCATCTACGCCAGGAGCAGTTCTATTTTTTAATGAATTCATATGTTTTATTATTTCATTTTCAGTCACTGGGTTTAGAAGCAATGATTGCCTGTTTTCTTTGTATTTAAACTCCTCTTCAGCACAATTACAAGATTCGCCAATATTTTCCGTCATATGCAAACTATGTGTAAACACTGGATCAAGATTTGAACCTTGATGAATTTAATTAAAGTGATATTGGCAAACTTTCCAAAATGCTGATAACTCAACACATATCCGAGATGTTTCCTGTTCGAATATTAAATGCATCACTGAATGACGTGATCACAGACAAGTTCCAATATTCTGTTACGACTATCTTAAAATTGTTAAACTCCAGTGAAACCGGAACTTCAAATGTTCATAGTATCCAGACCTTGACTAGATTTGGCGAGGAAAACTTATGATAGTTGAATGTGCTGAATGAATTGAGGGAATGAACAAATGGGACGTGTTGAAGAGGTTGTGTTCTAAACGACTCTCCTGATACGTCAATTATGTTGTATCTAATTAATTCACAATTGAATTTTAATTTATATATAATTGTTGGAATTATTTGACAGATGTAGTACGCTTAGCGTAATATAATAATAGGGAATTTCTTAATGATGTTCATGTTATTTTTAAATAATTAAAATGCTAATTAATATATTCGTCTACAATGAGGTTGTTAGATTAGTAAAATAATGATGCCTAATAACACCTCTAGCTGCTTGGATGAGACCGAAAATAATATTGTTTGTAAATTTTTGTATACGAATCACGTATTTTATTTGCAATTCACATACGGTTTTCGCAGCTAAAAACTGAGACTATCTTTCCCAACGGAAATATTATATGAGATCCTTCTCCGATTAATAGGTCATTGGAGGCAGTTTAGTAGCTGAGTAGTACAAACTATTATATACTCAAGCTGCAACAATAATATATTCCAATGCATCTTTCTTGAAAGCCTCCTTGGAGTGAGTTACATTTTGCCACAGTGTGTCAAAATGATTTCGTTATTTTGAAGCAGTACAATGTCTATCAATCCTACCAGCTGCGCCATTTGTACATTACAGTATAAAAGAAGTCCCTAATAAAATAATTACTAATAAAGATCACTGAAAATCAGAGAATTTCAATTTGGTATTAATATTAATATCAGAGAAATTATGAAAGATTTCACACTGTGAATACACTGTAACGCTATAAATACGAAATAATCACCCTCATTCACTAAAAACACTGTTAAAGTACTGACGACCTTTTGCTACCAAGTTGCAATCATCAGAATAAGATTATTTCTTATTAATAGTATCAAGAAAATTGAATAAAATGCTTATTTAATTCAGCAATTCCAAACGCAAGGGTAATAGTCCAGGCAATAACCACGGAAAAAGACCATAATAAAAAAAATATATAGTAAGCTAGAAATTCAAATTTTTTTTTGCATTTTGTTCCTAATACCCCATAGATCATTCATGACTATCAAGACCGCGGGGGTCGACCTTCCTACCTTCTCAAAACGGGGTTTCAACCCCTCAGAGGAGCATTCTCATAAAAACAGTCCAAAATCAATGAATTAAGAGCCGAAAATGACTCCTAGTACGTTTTTTGGGTCGCTGATCACGATTCCGCTGTAATTTTACCCAAAAAAGTCTCTCCAGATGGAAAATTCGGGAAATTTGAGATTTTCCTGAGACGTTTGTGAATAATAAAGTATAATTTTGTTGCAAAAATTACCTCTAGTAGGTTTTTTGAGTCGCTGATCATGATTCCGCTGTAACTTTTCCCAAAAAAGTCTCTCCAGATGGAAAATTCGGGAAATTTGAGATTTTCCTGAGACGGTTATGAATAATAAAGTATAATTTTGTTACAAAAATGACCCCTACCATGTTTTTGGGTAGCTGATCACGATTCCGCTGTTAGTTTTCTCGGAAAACTCCCTTCAGATGGGAAATTTGGAATTTTCCATCTGGAGAGAGTTTTTTGGGAAAAATAATAGCAGAATCGTGATCAACGACCCAAAAACTCTACTGGGGTAATTTTTGTATCAAAGTTATACTTTATTATTCATAACCGTCTCAGGAAAATCTCGAATTTTCCATCTGGAAAGAGATATATATATATTCTCCAAATTTCCCATCTGGAGGGAGTTTTCCGAGAAAACCAACTGCGAAATCGTGATCAGCGACCCAAAAAACATACTGGGGTCATTTTCGGCTCTTAATTCATTAATTTTCTACACTTTTGATTTTTTTTTATAAGAATACTCCTCTGAGGGGTTGAAACCCCGTTTTGGGGAGGTAGAAAGGTCGACCCCCGCGGTCTTGATAGTCATGAATGATCTATGGGGTATTAGGAACAAAATGCAAAAAAAATTTTGAAATTCTAGCTTACTATATATTTTTTTTTATTTTCTGGTTCGTTGCATGGACTATAACTGTTGTTGTTTGTTTAGTAATTTTCAATAACATATTTGATTATGTAATTTGGCCAAAAAATAAGGAATAAAAGTGATTTATAAATTTATGTTAGCTGAGTCACCGACTCATCCTCGAAAACGGTTGAGGTTGCGCAACTGTTCAGTTTTCTAAAAATGAATCTAGTAATTTTCCATCCAGAAAGTCTTGTACAAATTTCAACGCGTTGTACTCGTGCTTTTAAAAAACATTCAAACAAATGCGAATCGAGCAATTTGTATTCTTGTCAAGATGCAAATGCAAAGA
Source organism: Endomychus coccineus (assembly GCA_958510875.1). Classification (NCBI taxonomy): domain Eukaryota; kingdom Metazoa; phylum Arthropoda; class Insecta; order Coleoptera; family Endomychidae; genus Endomychus; species Endomychus coccineus. Next base: position 179,708,029 of record OY294068.1, on the reverse strand, counting down.
CCGCCCGCGGTAATCACATCATAATATTTCCGCTGTGCACTTTATCAAATAAACAAAGCGAAGTGAAAAGCCTCAGATCTACCAAGTGAAACTATTAAAATGCAAATATTTGCAACCAGCATCCACGGGGAACACTATTCATCCCAACAATATATTTCTGTAATGTTCGTTAGATTTAACTGCTACGGTTCCCTCGATCGCTGTGACCTCATTGTGGTAAACTCTCAGATATAAATGGCCAATAAAAATGAAACATATTCATGATTTTTCCGACCGGAAATACGAATATTAACCCCTACAAGCGTTTTGTGGTCTCATTTATATTTCTTACACTCTAATGAAGAATTTATTATTCCCTTATTGAACGGTGGAGATGATTCTCGTGTCCTCTAATAACTCTTCGTTATTCCTCTGATAATTACGAATTATGATTTATTTTCATGTGAATGCAAGTATCAGTTTTAAATCTTCGAGCTTTTTCTAGTTATTGTTGGAAAATACAACATGCAATTTAACATATTCTCTGAAGATGTGGTAACTAATAAAAGTAATATGAAATTGAAAATACCCTGGAACCACAACATTCGGAAAGGTTAATAGTTAGTTGTTAGCAATATGTTTTACTAGATTCCAGAGATTGCTCAGAAATTATTAGTGTAAGAGTAAGATATTCGGAATTTTTATAGTAAATTCCCTGAAAACTGAAACAAGAAGTGATTTATTTGATCAAAACGTATTTTATTTCTCAACATAACTCCTTGTAGCACTATTATTACGATTATTCACAGAATGCTGTCATCGAACTGTTGGATGAAGACGCTCAGTCTAGTCAGGATGAGTGGTTTTCTGCTGAATTGAATTAGATCCTGGAAAGTTTGTAAGTATTGGCTCACCACGGATAGTCGGTGGAAGTACTGATGAATTCAGAGGTGACTTAGGGTTTTCTTAGTGGTTCCGTATTCATAAAATACCCACCCGATTACTTGTGGGATGCTGGCATCGAACTGTTGGATGAATACGCTCAGCCTAGGTCTAGGAGAAGTGGTTTTCTGCTGATAAAATTGAATTTTATCAGGGAAAGTCTGTAAAAATTCTTCTCAACCTCTAATGTTTCCATAGCACGTAGATAGAGATTCAAACAACAAAGCCTTGGGCGTTTTGTCGATACTGATATGATATGGACGGATCATATCGATTTTTTTGCGGAATCTACTTATTTTAAAACGCGACTCCTCTTCATCAACAGCTGGAGTAATACGCACTGCGTATTTCGCTCTTTTCGAATCCCATGTCAGATGTGGCACACTTTTATGGGGAAGCAGTTCTGAGGTTGATATTTTTAAATTACAAAGACAAGGGATCAGTATATGAGTGAATTTTGGAGTTTTCTCAGCTCAAGATAAACCAATTCAAGTCAACTTAATCTTTGAAGAAAATTATGGTAAAAGCAATGTTTAAAAAAAAATGCCTGCCCGTATCGCTTTCCTATTTATTTTTTTTTGTTTTCAGTAGCAACAAAGATTGGGGGGCCCAGGGAAGAGCCATGACGAAAATGATGTTACGATACCCTCACAGAAAACCAATAAGTAAGTGAAATGGGGAGCATAGTTTTCGCCCAGGTGAATATTCATCACGCCAACGATGCTTTGATAAGGACAACATCTAGAATGACTAGAGAAGAACCACCAAACGTAAATATGAATCCCTCTCTGTAAATCAGAAAACCTGGGACATGCCTCTAGATAAGGTATAGCTTTGCAAGAGAATTTGAAATGAAACTAAGTCGCAAAAGTGAATGGAACGAAGACACTATCCCTAGGCTCAGTAGAAAGCCTTTCAAATGTTACACTGATGATTCCAAAACAAGAGAAGACACTGGAATAGGAGTGTTTGGTCCTGGAGCCAAATACTCTGAAAGCATAGGCAAATCCCCGAAAAGCGGAGATTCACGCTATACGAAAATGTGTCTAGTTCAATATAGAAAGAGACCTCCGCAGACAGGAAATAGTTATCATGTCGGATAGTCAAGCAGCCATCAACGTCTGGGAATGGTTAGAAAAACTGAATGATCTATGCAAGAATAACAGTTACCCTCCTATGGGTTCCGGGACACACCAGGGTGGAGGGAATTGACAAAGTAGACGATCTAGCCAAAACACCATTTGTGGGACCTGAACCCTTGTGGGGGATAAGCGGCAGCATAACACTGGAACTTGAAAAAAAAGTAGACAACGAAAGATCTCACAATTGGATAGGTCTGCAAGGACTGAGGCAAGCAAAGATACTTCGGGGTAACAACAACCAAAAGCGATCTATGAAAAATCTTGTCTTCCGGATGGATTCCGCGTCACAATAGCTCGACTTGATGCCGACGTTTCGCCAACCATTACAGGTGGCATCTTCAGGGCAGGCTTGAGGCTTGAACTGAAACTGGTTCTACTGGTTTCTGTAGCCGTATTTATTGTAGGAAAAATCCTTCACGCTACATAGTTCACTACCTTTGTTCCGGTGGTTAACTTCGTTCCGGCACCTGACCCTGCCGTTGAGCGATCATGTGCGGAGTGGAATTTTCGAGGATGGGTTTCCAAATGTTTACCAATGTTCCCATTCCAGACACCATTTCCATAATTTCTCAATTGTTACCTGCCAAAAACATTTCAACGGACTTGCTACCGTTAATTGATTTTTGTCTATCCTCCACATATTTTCTATACGATGGCAAGTTCTACGAGCAGCCCTCGGGAGCTGCCATGGGTTCCCCACTTTTCCCGATCATAGCTAATATCTTCATGGAAGCTTTTGAGCAAGATGCCATTGACTCATCTCTTCTCAAGCCGAAATGTTGGTTTAGATATGTCGACGATACTTTCGTTATTTGGCAACATGGTCGCGAAAAGCTTGTTCCCTTCCTCAATCATTTAAATTCATTACATCCCAATATCCGTTTCGCCATGGAAGTCAAATCGCAAGGTTCACTCCCGTTCCTGGATGTATTGGTTAGTCGACAGACTGACGGTACTTTAGGACATTCTGTGTATCGGAAACCCACCCATACCGATAGATACCTCAATGGTCTTTCCCACCACCACCCTGCCCAAAAGCATTCTGTCATAAACTCCCTGGTCCTCAGAGCTGTCAACCTATCTCAGCCTCAATCTTTAAAATCAGAATTAAAACATCTATCATCTGCCTTATTATCAAATAATTTCTCCCATTACAACATTCAAAAAGCCATAAAGAAATACACTTCACCTAAAATTCCAAATCGACCTGAGCCAGAAACCCTCCCACCTGCTTTATCCACGGCCTATCTTCCATATATTCAAAATATAACAGATCGAATTTCCAAAATCCTCAAAAAACATAATATTTCTACCCGTTTTTCCACACTTCCAAAATTATCTCAGTTTTACAAACCTATTAAAGATCCCCTTCCCCCTCTCCACTTAGAAGGTGTTTATAATATTCCCTGTTCTTGCGGTAAAGTCTACATTGGTGAAACAGGTCGTACAGTAGCTACTCGTGTGAAAGAACATGAGCGCTGTACAAGACTTCGTGACACCAGTAGATCTGCACTTGCGGAACACAAGCTTAACACAAATCATCAAATCCTTTTTGAAGATACTAAAATCGTAGTCCGAGCCCCAAACTTCTATCAGCGAAAAATCCTTGAAGCTATAGAAATCCTAAAGCATCCGAATAATCTGAACCGTGACTCAGGATATTACTTTCCCAACATTTGGAAACCCATCCTCGAAAATTCCACTTTGCACATGATCGCACAACGGCAGGGTCAGGTGCCGGAACGAAGTTAACCACCGGAACAAAGGCAGTGAACTATGTAGCGTGAAGGATTTTTCCTCCAATAAATACGGCTACAGAAACCAGTAGAACCAGTTTCAGTTCAAGCCTCAAGCCTGCCCTGAAGATGCCACCTGTAATGGTTGGCGAAACGTCGGCATCAAGTCGAGCTATAGTGACGCGGAATCCATCCGGAAGACAAGATTTTTCAAGATTAGCTGTCCGCGGAAGTCTACTATCCAAAAAAAAAGCGATCTAATGACTGCAACCTAAATAAAAATGAACTCAGAATACTAACGGGAATGCCAACAGGGCACTTAAGAGTTTCGGATTAGTAGGAGAAGAACAGTGTAGGTTCTGTAAGGAGAAGGACGAAACTACCATCCACATCCTCGCAGAATGCACTACATTGCAAAACCCAAGGGCACGATACCTTGGGGCATACCAAATAGAAGAGGTAGACTTACCCAACACGAAGCTATCCGACAACATGAAGCTTGAAGGGCACAGCTCAATTGTTGTGTCCTCCATAGATCTTTAGGTTGCAGTTTGCAAACATACAATACAATACAATATAAACTCATGGTCAGTTATTTAGACAAATACAAGCTGATTATATAATCGCTAATGATAACAAATGGTTTATTCTTGAGTGAATACTTAATAAAAGTATGAAATGAAGCACATTCACTCTGTAATCTGATAAAACTATAGTTACTTTCTCTTTTCACTCATCAATTCAGGTGTACGGAAAAGAATTTTGGCCACTGCTAATGAATTTTTATCGGAATGCACGTAATTCAGTTCAGATTCTGTTAGTTGGAATTATTCGATATTCGAAAAGGAGAATGTAATTTAAAATGGCAAATTGTCGATCACTTGAAAATATATTTCGTTTTGTAAAATACATCCCCTCTGGAATTCGTAATCTCGAGTCTCAAATTCCATTACTGCACAAAATTTCGAACTGGACATCGTTATTTGATATTACATTTCGTTAAATTTCAATCATAAATTCAAACCAACTGGAACCGTAGCCAACAATTCACAGTCGCCGTCCAATAAATGGGGAAATATCCTTTCACTGAACTCTTAGCTATCCCTTGAGCCAAGACATTATGATTTATCCCGGTTTTATAGTAATATGCTGTGCCTAATGCATCAAGAAATGAGTTTGTATCAAATTAACTTCTTAAACCTGAATAGACTTTATCAATTATGAATCATACCTTCTGGAGGTCTATTGTTCATCAGAGACACTTTTCGAAACTCAAACTGGCAAGCATCCTATCAATCAATTTACTGTTTTTATAACTCACTCACACCAACAGTCGAATTATTCATATACAGATATGTTTGACGATGAGAGAACCAATTCTCTGTTGTCAAAGCTGTTCCGTTTGACGTCCGAACTCATTGGGCCAATTTTACGTCATACGATGCCAAGGTGAAAAGTTCCTGAAAAATAAAACAGGTGGAACCACAATCGAAAATCGAAGATTTTTGTGAACATGGAAAAAAGTGAATTTCGCGCCTTGATTAAACATTATTCCTTGCGTGGGAAAAACAAAAACCAAAGCATCGCTTGGTAAACATTATGGGAACTCTTCACCATCGATTGGAACGATTCACAAGTTGCGTTCTTCAGTGAAATGATATTGATTACTTTAATGTGGTTGTGCAATAAGCTGTAGAGCATAGCTGTGATTTCTAGCAAGAAAACACAACGTAATTGTGTGTATATTCGGCAAAACGGACGAAGACTTACTCACAATAATTTTCGGTTCATATCATAGAGATAAAAATATAGAGTTCTTGAGTCCCATAAGCGCAATACTTTACAAAAAGACCCTCTCTAAGACATTTGAAGGCATCCTTTCTCTTTCTAATTCTCGGGCCTCTTTCTCGCACGCTCCGCCTACGCGGAGCATATCGGGACGGAGTAGAAAGAGATAGCCTGCCTTCAAATTTCTTAGACGGAGTCAAAAATATAGCACCTTCAAGAACTCTATTCTTCACCTCTATGGTTCATTTACATGTATGTTCGATAATGAAGGATGAGTGTTAAGTTGCTTTAGAGCTCTGATGAGACCCAGTCAATCGAAACAATTATCAACATAGAGTACGTCACATCCTCTTGTAATTAGAGTTGTAAATGTTTATTTATAATATAATACAATAATCTTTTGTCAACATCCATTGTTAATATGAAAAAATGTTTGCTCAATATTGTATCAGAGAAAAAGTTGTGGAATTTCTTACAATTTCATTATAAGAAATTGTAAAGTTAGATTTGGTCAGTATTAAAGCAATACATCTAGTAGCCAATCTTTCAAAGGCTGTCAGCTGTCTTGAGTGCTTATCTCTATTGTTTCTTTATTGTCTGCAATCCAGTTATCGATACAGTCTATTTCGCGTTCGGATCCTGAGGGACTTACCGAGATGGATGGATTTTTTATAAACATATACAACTTTCCAATTTCATTTCGATGTTGCCTTAAATAAAAACAATAACTTCTCAAACGTTTATTTGGATTTGGATTTCCGTTTTCCATCTAGATAGATGTTGCGAATTTCATAAATATTGTATCACAATTGATTCATTATGAAAGAATATTACGTCATATCGTAAAATACAACGCGATATTGAACAACTCGACATGAAAGTTTTAAGGATTCACAGGCATTGTACAAAGTTTCACAGAGATGACTGAATTTATAAATTTTTGTATAGGCCTAATGTTTGATTCAATCTAATCAAAATACGTTGCAAAGGAAATCAGGAATTTATCAATGCGAAAAAGCCACAGGTGTTGCCTAGTGAACATATTAATGAACCTTCATCGTATAGACCAATCATCACTGCCAATCATATCAAAATTATTCGGAAACTTCGTACTGAAAAGACTACAATCAATAAATGAATAAACGAACCTAATACCGGATTTAGGAGCAAATTTTCAACCATTCCAGCCATCTGGTGTACAGAATAACTGTCATAATGGAAAAGCGTATGGAGAGAATAAGATCTCTTGTTCCATGTTTCCAGACATAGCACGATCGTTTTGGTACGAGGGTCTGACATACAAGATGAAGAATATTTTACCAAAATAACAGAATCCTACATATCTGGGAGAGTGTTTATGGTTGAAGAAGAAGAGCAATATTCTAGTATGAAAGAAATGGATGCAGGTATGCCACAGGACAGCATATTGAGCCAATCCTTTATCTATTTTATATTTGGGATATTTCTCAAACAGAAAAGTGATAATTGTCACCTTTGCTGGTGATATGACCATCTTGGGAGCTGGTAACAACGGCAATGGAACAGCTATCAAATTTCAAACAGTCTTTAATAGAGCAAGGAGATGGAGACCAAGAATAAATGAGGAGCAAATTGGTACACATCGAGTTCGCCTATAAACAAAATAAACCGAAGTCGGTATCCCCAAATAATACTTTCATCAGATATTGCAAAACAGCCGAACACCTAGGAACGAAACACAAAACATATACAACGTTGACAAAAGAGGAGTAACTACAACTCACAAACCACGTAAAGTGTTAGCTGAAAAAGGCACCAAGCAGGTTGGGTCAATAACTCCGCAAAAACGAGGGACTTGTCATTGCCATTGGCAATGCTGTACTTCCTTTCTTTGTTTTTCCCAGGAGGAATTTTCAACAATATTTTATAAGAAAGTGGATCTGATAACGAAAGTGGCTAGATGCAGGAAGAAGATTTTCTGTTCTGTTATTTATGCAAAATTTTATGGAGTATGCAAAACCAAGTGAAGAAAATAGTGTATTAGAGTGATGGATAATGACATCTCTCATATAAGACTTTCTGTAATAAATTTCGGCAGAAAAGACTTTGCTATATTATCGTTCCCCCCACAAACGTGGCACAAGCCTGATGGATCTATATTTGACCTCTTCAAGACAAGGTTTAATGGTGCAGCAGATCTTTGGATGTGAAACCATTCAGGTCAATGGATGACAAACTACCATTTGCCGGAACTGGTTAAAAGTGCTTTGTTATCAGCTGCAACAGCATCCAATATAATGGCTGGATTTGTATGCACAGGAAAATACCCATTCAACGATCAGATCTTCCAAGAAGTTGATTTGATCCAGCCTCTGTCACTGATATGCCATATGAACCATCCAATGAGCCAAGGAGATACAAATATGTCGAATATTCTAGAAGTTAGTCTATCGGAAAATTCAATTCCTCAAGATTATGTGATTCCTTTAGCTAAAACTCCTCCATAGTCGACCATAGAGCGTCGTCGATCTCTTGAGGTTATACAACCTCTCCCTAAAGAGCAATATAAAGCAAAATCTAGAACTGGTAGAGCAAAAGGTAAGACAGCTATATACACCGATACTTCAGAGAAACAAGCTTCAGAGGAATAGAAAAAAGGAGGCGAAGGAAGTGAACAAGCTGCCAAATTATATGACAGCGGTAAAGAAGGAGCTGCTGAAGGAAAGCGTTGACTACGATCATTCTGATGATTCGTCTTAAGGAAATCTTCTATTTGTCTTGTATGTTGCGAACCTTATTGTGAGAGCACAGAAGATTGGAGACAGTGCAGTTACTGTTGAAGATAGACGCACAGTAGTTGTGCGAATAATGACCCTTATCTTACTTGTCTTAATTGGTTGTCCGAATGATAATAAATATAGGCATTTCTTATATTTCCTTGTTCACTATTTAATAGGAATCGTTTTTCTGGCAAAATGTTAGCTATTTTGATTACTATTGTCCAAGATTGTATTCAATAAGTACCTATACGTGAGTACTGTCTAACAATTGACCCTGGATACTGTCACAATTGACCCCCTCGTTGTGGCGATTTTTACTTTCTGCCTCAATTGTCAAATTAGAAATCATAATCATAGTTAGTTAGGAATTTATTTTATTTTTTTATTTCGTCAAATTATTAATGAGTAGCCTAGCTATTCTGTGCCAAAAACTTATGATTTAATAATGTTGACTTAAAAATAATTTTCAACTATAGACGCCCTTCCTCTATTGATATTTCCATGTACATTTTTGTTCAAAGTAAAAGGTTGAACTTTTTTTAGTGATTCAATATCAGTCTAGGTGTTAGTTAAGAAAGTTGAAGGGTAAGAATTTTTACGACATATCAAGAGCAAGAGAATTAACTTGACTATTTATTTAATATTTATAAATTTGATTTGAGAAGATGGTTAAGCATAACCAAGTTATAATACGCAGGATCAAGTCGCTCTAATTTCGAACATATCTTCCTTATGGCATATCAAGATCAATTTTTTTGAAACACTCGCGGTAATAATATCACGGTCTAAAATGTTCTCACGATCTTTACGATAGGGGCAGAGCGATATTTTTAATTCGTAGCCGATGTTAAATGAGAAGTAAAGTCAATAGCTGTGGGCCATTTAGCTATGAAACAGGCACCGAAAAGCATACAGACAGCACGTTATTATAAAAATGCCGTCGTAAAAACTGATTAGAATTTCACCCCCATGCCAAATTGCTATTCAAATGTGTGACGCTATTGGCAACCGATTTATTCCGATGTCGTTGAAGTAACAAGATTGCCGTAGCTTAATGCTTGCTTCTGCGGGAGAAAAATGTTTGTTTTATTCAAATTCGAGTGTTACACGAATGATTTACATACCCAATTCTCCTTCGATTACGACATATGATATCCAAACATCCTCATATCAGATGATTTCTGAAACTGAATCCTTATTTAGACCATTTTGAACATCTTTCCAGATCTTCACAGCTTTCAATAGTTGAAAGTTTAGATTAGGTTAGGTTGGATTAGGTTAGGTTCCTGGAGAGCAGGATCCTTCTTCTCTTGTGAAACCGCATCCAGAAGCGTCCCCAGTTGGCAGTGAGGAGAATGCTCACGGCCTTGTTGCCTGTAGGGTCGAGGGTAGGAGTGAAACTAAAAATAGCAATAGGCACTCAGACGCTGGTTAGGTTATGGGCTCGGAATCATATGTTCCTGGGAAGAAGGTGATGGATATAATGTAATTGATACATATGGTCCGGTTATATGTAGTAAGTTATCCCATCATAGATAATGTACTAAGACACAGAGTTCAAAAATATGACCATCAACCATATTATGGTACAATACACCGAAATTCGGTTCACTAGAAGAGACAAAAATAGACAATAGAGTCCTCAAAGGATAGACTGCCCTATGGATCTGAAGTAATTCTGACGCGGTTGCGAATCAAAGGGTGAAGAAAGGAGAGGTTTTAGAAGGTTGTGCTTGTTCTTAAAGTGAGTCCTGCACTACTAGGAGTGATAGTTAGGTTAGGTTACAAGCAAAGGGGTACAATAAACAAACCATTATTTGTTATTATGAGTGTTAATTTTAGGGCGATTACAATATTTGCATTCTGAATCAACAATTTTAGGTTAGGTTTGGTAACAAACGAAGAGGGTGCGATGAACAATCAGTATTGGTTATTGTGCAATTACTTGTGTATAGAAGGATGGTTGGCCTAGGAAGCAGGTACTACATATTAATTATCTGACCTGACAACCAGGTACATACATGGGACTCAGTTTACGTAGACCTTAAAAAGACCTGGGACTGAGTTTATCTACATAGAAAGGCAATTAATAGATGCCTGTCTCAATTTACATTGACCCTTTGATATGTATAATTATAAATTGATTTTTATTCCAATCACAGTTTGAAAAAGAGCAGAAAAGTTTTGAATAAAAACCGTTCTTTTCCAGTGATATGAATATATTTCCATTAACTTTATACCACAAGAAATTATTGGTTCAAAAGTTGGACAGTTTTTGAAGTTTCCTCAGTTTGAGTTCGACATTTTTTTGACATTGTGACTTCTTGGTTGAGTATTGATGGCTTTGTAGTTTTTATCATATGACAGTTTGATTTGTGGCAATTTAACAATAAATGAAAACAATCATCCTTATCCACTGAAAATACTGTTAAAGTACTGATGACCTTTCAGCTACCAAGTGGCCATTATAAGAGGTTAAATCAGAAATCTTTTACTCAGATGATGGCTACTTGGTTGAGGGTGATTATTTCTTAAGTGAATTACGGTAGTGTGTATCCACAATGTAAACAATGTATAGTTTATTTGTAGCAATATTGTTAGTATTTTCCGCTTATGAGTTTGGGAACAGCAATAATACATTTTTTAATGTTTAGAATACTTTCGCTCATCAATGCTTCGTTATCAAGTATTACAAAGTGATGATTCTATATATAGAACAACATTTTTGGAATTACCATCAAAATTATTCTGTTGAGCTCCTGGTGTACATATTCCATCTGACCAATGAAATTGGGCTAGATGCCAATTATTAAAAAAAACGTATACGGAATGTACAAATGCTAAATATACCTTAAGAAAGGATAGTTATCACCAATACATATACGTTGTGTGAGCTTCCACATCCGTTCTGCATAGAATTGTTGGAGATGGTATTCCATTTCCCAAGTATCAATCCAATTGACATAAGAATTGAAGTTTTTCGGGACTTTTACAAGTATTGGTGTTGTCAATATCATTAGTACAATTATGTAGAAAGTAAAATTACTGTAATATGATAAACAGTAACACAATAACATAGTAAGATTGGTTAGTGGAACTTTGTATCCCAATACTAGGGCAAGGTGAAAAGTTCATAAAAATGTAACAAGAAATGATTTATTTGGTTGCAACTTATTTTATTTATCGAAACAATCTCCTCGTAGCCCGAAACACTTCGTTCAACGTTTTCTCTGGTTTTTCGATCCCTTCCAAATAATACGATTTCGCCAATCCTTCAAAATAGACGCGAAATTCGGTTTTTCCCATGTTCACAAAAATCATCAAGGTTGGAAACAAAACAGAACTGAATGGCATATCAGTCTGAAAATTCTCATGCGTTCTAGTTAAAGATGGTACATCACAAATGTAACATGATATTTTAGATTGTGGCGTCATCTGTTTTATTTTTCAGGGACTTTTCACCTTACCCTTGCAATTATAGAGTATTCGTTTATTGAATATAATGCCTTTTTTATCAGTAATAACTGTAATATATTTTTAAAGCTAGTCAGATTTGTCAAAGTTTTTTCAGAATCATGGTAAATGACTGAATAGTTTTAGAAGAGGCATATGAGGCCGATTTTATATCTGATTGGCTTGACGGGTTATATAATAATTTATCTCTTTGCAAGTATCAAAGTTTGAAATATTCTTCTTCACAAATGTACATGCTTGTAGATTATTTAGCGATGGTGGCGTGAGTGTAGCGATATTAACAAATAACTGTCTCCATGAACCCTTATAAAGAGCCAATGCAATAATCCTAAGCATTTACTTCTGCACTATAAGCAAGTACTTAAATCTAGGATTGTTACCATAGCATGGTATACCACAGAGTAATTTACTTTAGACAAATCCGTAGTAAAAATTGAGAACAACACCCACACCAACTGCACACATTAAATGTCTTAGAACAAAGCTAGAGAAGATATCTCTTCTTTTAAGATATAAGTGTCGAGTTGGCCATAAACTATTTTAATCGAGATGTAGTCCCAACATTTTTATTGGTTCACACTGTTTTATCGATTTACCATTTAACCTTATAACTAATACATATGAATATGTAATGTTTGTATTATAGGAAGTGAATATTGTAACATTAAAGAAACATTTTTCATTTATAAGTGAACATGAGTGATCCAATGATTCCTACTAATTTATCTAGTAAACAGGAAACTGATAACGTTTGGGAATTATTTATATAGCAATTAAAATAACACCTTGTACACTAAATTATTTTCCTCCCGTTTATTGTCACTACCCTTGGGAAGGAGGGTCTACTATTTCATTAAGCGACATAAATATAGGGAGAATGTCAACAACCCTTGTTCTTGAACTGTGGTCGAACTTTTTAACACCTAAACCGACGCCATGTAATATTGTCTCATTAAAAGGTGCTGCTCGAATATAAACTTATATTGTACACAATTATATCTATTTGAAATATGTTATTATAGCTTTTATGAGATCTGGATTACTAAAAAGGAACCAATATGGCTTTTCAATTTTTTAGCCATTACACATTCCGCTTTATCATAATTTATAATGACTCTTGCACAAAAGCTATAGAAAAAATGATAAACAGCCTTACAGATTGCGCTGTCAAATTGTCTCACCCAGAGGACCTTCCCAAAAATTTGAAAATTGTTCGTAATACACTGAAAACAAATGACTACCCAAAACCATTTTTCAACCCCATTATTAAAGAAAGAATGAGCTAAATCTATAATGGTACCTCATATAAATAAGAATACAGATAATTTTGACACATTATCATATATTCCGGAGACCACAGAAAAAATTACGAAATGTTAAAAAAAGTATCATATAAATCTTGCGCATAAACATATTAACTGTATTGGTAGATATTTTTAACTCTAAAATTTTTAATATCTAAAAATAAACAAAGTGTATCAATTAAATTGTTTAAATTACGATGGCACTCATGCAAGAATCTCTAAACAATATTTACAAAAAAGAATGTATGGTCATAAGTATAGTCTAGAAGCAAAGACAAAGAAACCAATTATTATAAAAGACCTATCTTGGATATAATTCACATAAAACGTGAATCTAAGTCTATAAATCATAGAACAGACATTCAATCATTAAGTCAAATGTATTCTAATTTAATTAATCAGAACACTTGCAAATTACTACATGCGTCTTTACAATGTTAAAAGTATATTTTAGGTAGAATGGTCAAGTAGCAATATTTCTTGTACTTGTATATGTGTTAGTGTGACCTGATTGGGTGACACTTTTTCCACTCCATTTTTTCCACTGGTATATTTTTCCACTAGTTTTTTTTCCAATAACCTTTTTCCTCTAGTAATGATTTTCCACCAATTCGAAACTAGTATAATTGAAATGATTTGAACAAGTATCATAGCAACGACAGTTTGATACGTTGAACTGACAGTTTGACCTAACACATTGGTCTGACAGTTATCCCCCCTCCCTGTGGAACATGTACGAGCCCGTGTTACAAAATCTGTCGAGGACCAACAATGTGTCGGAAGGTTGGCACAACAGATTCCAGGTGGTTGTGGGAAAAAACCACCCTAGTCTTCACGCCTTCCTCCACGAGCTACAGAAAGAACAAGGAGACACCGAGGCCATGATCCGCGAACTGGATTTAGGCCACAAAATTAAAAAAAACTACACAGCAGTCCAGAGTGAAAAACGAAGAGCGAATAAACAATTTAGTTCGCCAATATGAAGATAGGAAAAGTGAAGGCGAAGTTTTGGAATATTTAAAAGCTGTCGGTCACCATATACAATTTTGATATCCTGTTTGATATCCATTTATAAAACTATTAAATGTATTAAAAAATAAACTGGAGGAAAAAATAAACTGGTGGAAAAATGTATTAGTGGAAAAATATATTAGTGGAAAAAGCGGAGTGGAAAAAGCAGAGTGGAAAAAATGGAGTGGAAAAAATGGGTCCCACCCGTGTGACCTATTTCCCGAGAATTTGTATATAATTCAACAGTCAATACTTTTTTCAATATCAATATATGAATACAATGAATATGTAAATAAAATGCCACAACCATGTAAAACACTACCGAATTCACAGATTTTTACCAAATAAAATACAGTGGTTTCTGGGAAGATTCAGGCTGATTGGGAACTAAATATATAAATAATTCTTCACTAGTACAATGAATTGATTACTGTTTCCAACAAGAATCTTGCCTTCTCTCCATGTCCTTCAGAATCAAATTTGCAATATCTTTGCTACACGAGCTTTCCGCGGAACCTTCAGCACTCATTTTCTCAATACTCTGGCAGTTTTGTTTATTCTAACGACCGACGCGTTTCGAATTATAATTTCACGTAGATAACGTGACCACCCAAAATCAGCAAAAGTAGGTGATGAATCGTTATTGAGAACGTCAAATAAAAATGAAACTTCTGTCTCGAATTGATGTGAATTTATATTTTTAGTGAACCAGGGATTGGGGTATTTGTATATAGTGGAACAACATCAAATGAAACGAGAATATCACCATATTCAAGTTTGAAATCTTTCAATTTTGCAATTAGTTCCAAAGAACTTTTCACAGATGAACTTGGTGCGGCTTGGGAGTTGCTAAATTCTATTATGCTGAAATTCACTGTCGTAATAGAAACAGATAAGCAGCTTCCTCTTTTTCTTGATATCAACCTAATAAAAGATGGTAATCATTTGAAAATTGAAATTCAATTTTTACAGAAAACACAACTCAAACAAATAGGTATACTCCTGAGGATTAAGGTTTACCAATCAATTATAAAACAGCTCCATTCAAAAATCTTGTTCACAGATTATTGAATGTCCTATTGATGCAGCAAAATTATAATGACGAAGTTGAGAAACTTCAGCAATGGTTACGACAAATCTTTTATTAATAATTTCATTAGAAGTTTCACTCATCATCTTTTAGTAATTAATAAATTCCATAATTTGTTTTCCAAATTTGCAATACAACCCGCTTATAAATGTACGAAGGAGCTAAAAACCGTTTAGGCACCTTTGAAAAAGTGTTTGACTTCGACAAATCCGGGATTTACAAAATCGATTGTGAGTCGTGTCCAAAATGTTATGTGCATTTTAACTCGGTATAAAGAAATATAAAGGTGGAAAAGCAGCGCTAGCCAAACATATTTGGAATACAGGTCACAACATGTCTCAAGAAAGTTTATCACTTTAAAAACATAGTACGAACTAATATCTAGGTAATTTAGAACAGATTAAATGTATAAACCAAAAAGGAATTCATTCAATTCCGATTCATATTCAGCTAAGGGTAATCCTTTGTTTGATTATTAACCCCAAATAGTATTGAAACAGACACAATTTAATGTATAATTTAATTTCCTCTGATGATGGCTACAGCTGGAAGTTCCCCAGTATTTTAAAATAATTTTTACTGGATGAGGGCAATCATTAATCCTCACTCGTGGGAGCTGCAAATGAATTGCAAATGATTAGAAACAGTTGAAGACGTGGAAAGTCTTCAGATTATACTCTATGCCATTACATTGGAAGTTTATTTGACAATGTAATGTGTTTTACAAGGGTCGTTACACCATAGCTGCCTACTCTGTTATTCCTTTTGTAAGCACATATCTTCGATCACGGACACTTCTGCGGGGTCAATTTGTATTTGTGATATACATTATTCTCTAGCTGTTGTCCGCTGTTCGACAAACATGAGAATAGGATGGGCGTGATTCATTAACGCGCCTGTCATCAGTACCTCATCTAGTAAAAGCTATTGAGATATCATAGCTCATCTACTTCATTCCAGAGCGTTAACGTAATCCCCACCACTTATGGTGTGATTCGATTGATTCAATCCAGTTGAAGTTCTTGTGTCAAGCATGGATCATTATTGTACAAAAACATAGCCGTGATCAGTCGACTTGTGAGGATCTCGCATGATCTAACCTTCTAGACACTTGATAACATTTTACTTGTCTATCTTATAGAATGTAGATCAATTCAATGCATCTGGATCGCTCCAACTCACAAGACTCTCGTATATAGCGATTCGTAAAACAAGTTCCAAAGCACTTTACGCAGCTTGCACATTTCGTAGACAGTTAACGGAGTTGGCTTCATTAGTGCGAAAACCGTCACAGTAAGAGGCTAACGATCTCACAAACGCATAGACAAACATATTAGAATGAGCATCTCCCAATATATCATTTGAAAAATAATTTAATTTAACTTAATCAACAATTTCAATGTACTTGAGTATATAATTTCTACATCCTTGAAGTGCATCAATCAAGTGTGAAAGTATTTTCTTTACGTCTAATTTTCATCACTTCCTTAGCATTCAATTTAACTAATCATATTTCGTATTAAATTTACATTTTTTGATTAAAGAAAATTAAGACCGAGGGATTTGTTTGTTAATGTAATAGAAGGGGAGAAATTTAGTTCGATTTCGTAATCTTTCTGTTATATTTAACACGCGAAAATATCCACCAGAGCTGCATCATTTCTGAGTGTATTTCATCAAAACATATTCCTCCTTTAGAGAATAAATCACCAGTGGAATCCATTATGAGCTTGAATTAACGTCATCTTGAAAAGAATTAAACGAATGGAATTAATTATAAGATTGATGGATTTCTAAAATCTTTGCCTACCATTCTTTGCCACTTTTAAATTTAATCACCTAAATTTATTCCGAACTCATTTTAGTTTTAATCTTTTAATCAATAAATGTGAATCTCTTAGAAATTGCAGTGCAGTTACCACTGTATGAATCACAAATTTTTTATGAATACGCTTTCCTCCCTTCAGAATTCTATGCAGATAACAGTGCAAAAATGATGATAATTTCTCATCTACCCTGATTCAATTCAAAATTATTTGCTCACAATTCACAGAATATTTAGTTTAGACTATGAGCAATAAATGTTTCATATTTAGTAAACTCTCGAAACTTTCTTAAATTGAAAATAATGGTTGTAAAGGGTTTTCTAATTGGCGCAGAATTAGTCAGAATTTTAATGGCAAAACAAGATTGCTTTGGAATGTAAATGTCGAATCTCGATGATGAATGTGTTCAGAGTCAAGTTAATATAGACAGCAATACTCATGTGTAAATTTTTTTGGGCATGAAAGACATTCATAAGTTTATCACGTTAACGTTTTTCACAAATGTAGGCATAACAAAGACAAAAACATAAAACAATAGTTATCGCACACATAACACATAAAAAGGAGTAAAGTACAACTTATTAGTATTACGGGGTGCGGCCAAATATACCCAGCCATGGAATATTGTTTTAATTGTGTTATTTATTTGACAACAGTCAAAAGTGAAGTTTTATATCAAAGTAGAAAGATACGGAATTTTGTTATGGAACGTAATTCGCTCGAATGTGCAGAAGCTGTTAAATTGTTTTTCAAAAACATTTTTTCGATAATTTGAACACACTATACTATAACTTAATAATAACTATTTTTTTCAGCTCCCATTCATCTTATCATAGTGAACTGTATTTATAATTACATAACCAAACATTTGTAGCCAAATTATCCAAATTGGACAGGAGAGTTTGCCAGATCCCGAGAATGATGACTTCCTGCGTTTTCCAGCAGCATTATCAATCAATCAAACAATTGAAAACAGTGTCCTGTGAGAAGTCCTGTCACCAGTTTTAAGTCTCTTCTGCTCATAGAGAGAAGGGTTTTCGAGCGTTTGGACGAGAACTCCTCGTAATGGAGCTTCGCCTGCCTCATACGCGGACAATGCATGTGAGGGCGTGGAGCCCATTGGTCGATGAAATTCCGATTTCTAGTTCGGAGCCCATACTAGCTGAACTTTCTCTCTTCTGGCTAATTCAGTCAGGGTTTCCCTGCACTCCAAAACAGGCCTAGAAATCACTTTGGCCAAAAAGTGCGTCCAGGGCCGCTTGGCTATCAGTTCAGATATACTTACCTCAGTACTTCAATCTCAAGTTTTGTAGGAACCAGGTTCGCATTGCACAGACTTAGGCCTAGAAAGTCGTTACGTGAGCACCTAGGCGAACTGAAAGCTCCCTTCCGGTTATTCACGAGTAGAATCCGGCTCCGCTAGACTTGCAAGTCTTGGACTCGTCCGTGAACCACACTGTTACAATGTGGAGTTGTATATTGTATAGAGATAATCCCCACCAGGACCTCCAGAGCCGTAGTGCTGAGCCTTATTCAGCGGGTTTTCGGGTGCATTTTCCAGCTCACTTTACCATCGACAGTAACTCCAAGGTTCTTCACTGAGCTTTTCAGTGTGCAAAGTCCTCCCTAACAGACGAATCTCTGGTAGGTTAGGTTAGATGAATCTCTGGTAGGGGTCCTAGTTTCTGTTTTCATTCGTCTTTTGAGGATTCATCCTGAGTTCCTCGATCTGACACCAGCGAGCCACGATGGCAAGTACAGTGTTCAGCAGCTCACACAAGATAGCCGCGTGTCTGCTGAGAGTCACAGCTGCCAAGTTGTCTGCGTAAAACCTAAACCCAGCCTCGTTCAGCTCGACTATCAAACTGTTCCCACCAGGCACCCCAAAGAACAGGAAGGTTGAGAAGATGAAGGCATCTTTGAGGAGGCTTTTACTGGGAGGTGAGGGAGGAGGAGATACCGTTGAGGAGCCTCTTTGGGTTGTGGCTTTTTCATTAAGACGTTCCACGGTAGTTCCATGAACCATCGGGAAAGGTGGTAGCTAAGAGCAGAGCCACATACTGATGGGAAGTCTGCATACTACTGGCATTCGATCCGGTTTCCCAGATGAACCGCTACTGAAACTATAATATCCCAGTGCCTCGGCAAGGTAATCTCACATGTTGGTTTGGGTTTGGCACATCCGGACCGGTGCTATAAGCCAGGTGTCGACCCGCCTGGTACCTGAAGCCGCGTAGGCGCAGGTATTTCGCTCCATAGTGCCTGCTTGAGGCCTGGCAGTGGTAGATGTTCTCAAATGCTTCCTCTACCTAGATGGGTATGGGTATTCTGTATATGAAAATGTTTATTTGACAAAATCAGGAACTCCTTGCAGTTTACTATTTACAATTGTTCAGCTACTGTGGCTTTCATTTATCCAGACACGGTTGGTAAAGCATAAGTATAAGAAGTAAATTGAATTTGGTTCCTGGGTTCCTGCGGAGAACGTTCGTTTTAAAGTATATGTGAGGAATACATCCGGCGTTTATAAACACTCCCATCCGTGTTAATAAATATTGACGATACATTACAGAAAACTGAATTGAGCAGCGCGATACAAAGAAATGAAACCGTTTCCCTGCTTCACGGATTATAAAAACAAATAACATGATTCACGTTCAAAGAGAGAGCTATTCGTTGAAGCGGCAGACTTATATAGAAGTTATGAAAAAGCTCGTGATATGCTATTCGATTGGCATTCCGCTCTACTACGGCTTATATTGTTTTAAAATATCAAAAGAATATCGTAGAAAATTCAACAATATGCATACATTTCCTGGTGCTTTTTCTTTTCAGTGAAAATGATCACTGCTTGGCATATTTTTCAAATTCTAGTCCATTTCGTAGAGTATTGTAATGCTCCGTTCAAGCTAATTGATTACTGTTCCGAAATTGAAACATGAAACAAAATAGAATTTTCATTGAGATTTGCAATAATTAAAAACAATTGACCTCATTCCAGGGTTTTTTATTTACATGTAGTTTAAAGTACCTACAAATATTAAAAATAAAATTATTTAGAAATTATGAGGCAATTACATGTTTCTGGGCAGCTCATTAACGATTCTAAGATGTATATAAATAATTCATATTGTATACTTCATGCTGCAAACATTTCTGTTAGTGTGAAGACTGAATTTGACATGGCGCTCGAATCTTATAATCAGAGAGAAGACAAGCAACAATTTCTGTTCGGCGCTCATTCATTTCAGAAACCTTTCGTTCGGCATAGGTAAGAGCTCAACAATGATAGGTCTCCTCAATGTTTTCAGCTCATTGAGCCTATACAGTGAAAAAAGAGAGCGAAAGTTGCTGGTCGGCGCGTCGGCAGTTATTCATTCCAGAGAGCCTTGAATTGGCATGAGTAGTAGCCGAACAATAATAGGTCCTAGCGAAATCAGACGACACTTGTGCAAAATGAGGCTATCGATGGTAGTCTTCCTCACAAAGAATGCGACAAAGGTACGGGAATACCCAAACGTATACTGTCAGGATTCAAAGCACTAGATCGACGAGCAATATTCGGGCAGCCAAAAGATGAACCTGTACAGTCAGTAAAGCAGATTAGATTAGATTTGTATGGGCTTATGGGCTAGCAGCCTCACCATCGTGACCTTTGCAGATCTATTGTGTATAATAAGATTCTTGACCCAGTATGAATTATATATAAAAAAATTCTCGGGAAATAGGTCACAATAACACTTTGTTTTAAATATTCGTCTTTACGTACGTTTCGGTCTCACGACCATCATCAGAAGACTCACTATGTCTAGAAAGGGGGTTTATTAAAACTAATTATAGCACAAGCGTCCAAATCGCACAATTTAACTTCAATCAAAAGAGCCCACGCCGTCGAAACGAACAGAACCACGAATAATCGAAATTCTGACGATACAATTTCGATTATTCGTGGTTCTGTTCGTTTCGACGGCGTGGGCTCTTTTGATTGAAGTTAAATTGTGCGATTTGGACGCTTGTGCTATAATTAGTTTTAATAAACCCCCTTTCTAGACATAGTGAGTCTTCTGATGATGGTCGTGAGACCAAAACGTACGTAAAGACGAATATTTAAAGTGTTATTGTGACCTATCTATTGTGTATGATCTCTTGTTATGTTGGAGTTCCCTGTCTAGACCCGTTGAGAACCTCAGCCTTGTTAGGCCTTTGCAGTAGCACAGTATATGCACTGAGGTTTCTTCGTCTTTTTGGCAGAACATGCATAGGGTTGTATCTGACAATCCGATGTTGTTCACGTGTTTGTTGAGTCTATAATGCCCTGTTGATTCTAGTTGATCTTCTATTCTGGCTTAGTAGGTATTTTGTAAATTTTTGCGATGGTATTTTAATGAACTCTTTGGCCTGTCCCATTCCTGTCATCTTGTTCCACCATTCTCGAAATTGATTTTCAACCAAGTACTATTATATGATTTGCGCAGTGCTGTCGCAATACCACAGAAGGGTTCTGGACCAATTAGAGCCCTAAGTACTCCTTCTCAGGCCAGTGAATCAGCCTCTTCTTTACCTTTGTAGCCTGTGTGGCCTGGTACTCAGGCTAAAGACAGTGTGTTTTGACTTGTAGGGCTTCTAAGCAGTCCCAGACAAGTTTGAAATTGACCTGTGAGGAACTGAATGCCTTCATAGCCGCTTGACTGTCAGAGTATATGGAGATGGTTTTTCACTGAAACTATTGCCTTAATAACTCTTCGGCACAGTGATGTATTGCAGCGACTTCTGCCTGGAACATCGTCACGTGTTTGTCCAAACACAGTACATGGAACTAGAGTTACGATATAGATGCTGTAAATCATCCAACTGGAATACACAAAAGCAATAGTTGCTGAGGTGTGGATGGTGAAAAGGACCAGCACCCAAGGAAATAAAATCCTTTTTATCAAAGACTCATTCCAATTAGATGATTTGATGTCAGGTTGAATTTTCCAACAATATTACAAAATCATTAAGACATTACATGCGTAACACTGATTCTTCCAAGACGTAGAGCATTCTCGGTAGAGCTATGCGACACTAAGGAGATCTAGAAACTAGATACGAAGATGGTGCTAACGCTCTTCAGGGCATTAACCACCTACCAGGTCCCGAATGTGAGTTGAGGTGGCTCTTTGTCCACCTCGGGCACCCGGTGAACACTTTCGAGCGAGAAACGCTTCACTTCGTTTTAATAATAATATCACAAAGTTGGTGTTAACCTCTTTTTAGGAATCGTTCACCTGGGGAGAATGGAGTACACTATCGGGGGGATCCGCCCCTCTTGTTGATAGGAGAACACTCGTAGGTGGGAAAAGCTCGAATAGGTGACACGTGACACGGGATGCAAAGGGCTTCGACCTAGGCATCAAGAAACAGCAATACCACCCTTAATTCATAATAATAATAAAACCTGACCCAACCTATTTGGAGATGAAGATAGATCACAATACTAATTTTCCGTCTCAATATTCACTCTCTAGAGGTGTACAACAAGGCTTCAATGTGGGTTCTTGTTATTTTAATCATTTATGTTATATCCAGGACAGACATGATTTGATAGGGCCTCCCGCCACCAATCGCATCACATATGTGCAACCTTCTAGTCAGACTTTGTAATAACGTTGCTTTTATAGAAGATCGGCTATCATCCAAAAGGTTATCGTCATTTTATTCCCCGTGTCATTAGATGAGGTTTGGCATGTATTTACTCAATATTTAAACTATTTTATTTATATACTGTGTGAGTTTGTTTATCTTTAGGTATTGAAGGTTTTAGATTTGGAAAATATTTACCAACATAGCTAGTAGGTATACGCGCAATATTTATATCATACTTTTTTAAACATTTCTTAATTTACTCTGAGGTCTCCGGAACGTATGCTATGTTATGAAATTATCTGTATTACCGTTTATGTTATTTATAATATGACGTTCCATTATAGATTTTGTTTATTCTTTCTTTAATGATGGGATTGAAAAATGTTTCTGGGCAGCCATTCATTTCCAGTGTATTACGAACAATTTTGAAATTGAAATTTTTGGGACCTTACTCTGGGTGGGAAAATTTAACCGCGCCATCTGTAAGGCTGTTTTTAACATTTTTCCATAACTTGTTAGTGCAACGGAATTGAAGATAAAGTTGAGACCAAACTTCTTTAGTAAACCACGAAGTTTATATTTTTCCATCTCCATCATGTCTAATGTTCATATCTGGGAAATTTATGTTTTTGTTCACTCCTATCTCACAAGTAAATTGAAGCTTACAGTGGAAATTATTGAATTTATCAATCACGTACTGAATTTTATCATTGGGAACACACATTAGGCAATCATCTAGGCATTCCATAACTAGTTAAGTAATAGTAGCTGAAATAGAAGTTCCCATTGCTGTGCCGAAGATTTGCCCAAAATATTGTACACCTATTGGAAATAAGTGCATTCTAAACAAGACTTCACTGCACTCATAAAATCAGATTGATCTAGAGGTGTGTGGTCTCTGACAAACGTTTTTTTATTGCTACTCGATGCCATAACGACTGATATATTTGTAAATAAAGAAACAACGGTAAGGGTACAGAAATTGAGATTTCATGTCAAATCATCGCTCCTGAATTCCTCCACACATATATCTCTACATTTCCCATCAATCTGTTAAAGGTTTCACTGAAATGCGATTTATCGATTATAAATGTTCAAGGAGTATAGTCGGTATTACGACACTGGCAGGTTTGGAGATTGATTCAAGTTGTAGTCTTAAGAATCTAGAATTTCGGTGTAAATTTCATCATTGAGTTGATAAGTAAGTAGTAATACTCTTTTGTGGGTAGGGTTTCCTTTAAATGAACTTTGGTAAAATGAAGAAGACGGGGAAATAATAATTAAAATCCCCAACCTTATTTATTCATTTTGCACATAAACGGTAACTTTTCAAACGAAAACATAATATCTAAATTTGGTTGATTAACGTTGGCTGGAGCGGACTGATAATGAATGCTAAAAGAAGTATCTATTAAAACTTTGAGTACAATGGCGGCTCAAAGGGCCGCAGCTATTGTGAGCATCAATACGACCTGTACACATCATCTCAATTAAAATGTAATAAGAATCTCCTCTTCTTAGGTATAAAACTCATTAACACTGCGCAAAAAGGGGTCGATAAATTAAAATTACAAAGAAAGGTTTTCACTTTTTCTTCATTATCTGGCACCTTCTAAATTTTATTCGACACAAAGTGAACTATAAATTATTCTATTCATTAGGACAACTGAAGTAACAATTTTTCAAATACCTACCCTACCTATCATATGATGAATGTATGTTTGCTTGTAGATAAAAAAAACCGAAGCTAATTATTTTAAAAGTATGATACATACGAAGAACTCAAATTTATTGTAGAAATGCATAAGAAATCTATCATTCAGATAAATAGTAAGGTACCAGACAATTATTTTACCAAGCATTAACTACATACTGTTTCCAAAATACAGATAAAGTTTCACAAATCTATCATTCACATGACACTAGAGGGAAAGCTAATTCCTTTATCATCCCCAAAATGAACAAAACGTTTCGTCAAAGTTCACATGTGTTTCTTGCACCAAAAATATATAATTCCTTACCACCTGTAATGGAAGATATAAAATCACTCAGACTTTTAAAAAATAAAAACGTGTGGCACTCTTGGACTGCCGCGGTAAAGCTATTGCATAGCATTTTTCATCAACTTATGCAATTATAATTATTTATTTATTTCTTATTTATGCAGCATTTTTTTTTCTTTGATATTAATTCAAGTTACACTTTTTGAGCGTGGTGACCGATAAGAAAACAAATTTTTTTCTTTTATTGAATAAATGAGAAGTTAATATCGCTTAAAATATTTTTATTATCTTACAATACATGTAGGTTATTCAGGAATTTTTATCATTAAAACTATAGGTTTATGGTAACTGAAATAAGAAACATAAGTTCGAGACTTGATATCCTCTAAATATCTGGAGAATACCGCGTCAATGGTGGTCCCACATTTTGTTGTAGATTCTTGTGGATCATTATTCATTTTCAAATTCAATTTTTCCGAAAGAAAAGTTGTCAACCGCTCTGATTTTTTATCAGCGAAGTTGATGTTGAAATCGCCAGCCAAGATAAGTGGAAATTTATTACCATTTGTACCAAGTATTTTCGACCCTTCTTCAGTGTACTCCAGTAAAGTGCGATGAATAAAATGCTCTACCTCGTCCAATTTTGGATTCGGAGAAATGTAAATTGCTACCATGACTATGTGTAGGCCATTTCTGAGTTTGCATAAACACGCACAAATATCTCCAACAAATGAGCGCCTAACATTAACATCGTTAACGTGTGCAATATTTATTTCAATATTCGGAGTCATAATATTAGTAACATTATTATTATTTTGGTAAATAGCTACCCCACCTTTTGGAACAGTATCTAGAACAGTATATATACCTACATGCATACTTACGGGGCGCACATGCGGTGAGTGTGGCATTATAAAGATATGATGGATACCTACCTATACACCTATATAATTTCTCACAAACAGCTGCTTCGTCCGATTTCGGAGCAGCTCGTCACGATCCGTGCGAGCTTCTTACAGTCGTACCATATACATATACGTTAAGCGAACGCTCGGCCGAGCTACATGGTAGGCGGAGTGGGGGGTGTTAGGTTATTTTCGTTACGGAATTTCTTGATTCGATCGCCCCACTCAAAGCCCGCGATAAAGGCTATGCAATAGCTTAAAATCAAGCAATATATAATAAAAACACCAAGTCTTAAGGTATATGATTTTATTGATATAAAAAATTCCTATATTTATAAATAGACAAATATTAAGAACGCGAACATACATCACTTAAATTATTTTATTTTAAGACTTTAACTAAAAAATTTTTTTTAATTGGTACGAAACCTAAATTAGTCATAAATATATAAATAAATTGTCCTATAACTAAATAGTAAGTATAATTTGATATATTCTTTTACTACATGAAATGCTCATATCTACCCATAAACAAAGGTCCTTTCATGGGATATGTGAGTTTATTCTATATACTGTAATTACAATGTACTATAACTAATATAACTACTTTACTATAATAATTATCTGAATAAAATTTTATCATTATTGTTATTATGTATCTCATGCATCGCACCATAACAAAACAGTCACTGAATAACCTAACTGGAGCGAAGCGAACTTTCGAAAGTAAAGGCTTAATAACGCAATTATTTGATACACGAAAATGTTCTTAATCAATTAGTACTCAATATAAGCAGATCGTTGTGAATTAGCCGTCTGTATTCCACGCGTTCCAATTATTTCAAACCTTTTTTACGAACAATCTGCAGCAGTCGATTCATAGGGCATGAAGGTTCAATCAATAAGAAATTCTATCGTTTCACCCTTTACTATGTTGCATTGCATTTTATCCATATAGTAGAATTGAACACAACTATAAAAGTAATATCAACATAGTAGTGTTCAATTTGTTCAATTAATAGACCTATCTCTCTCTTGATGGATCATTATCAGATTTCAGACTTTGTTTGACATTAGTATTACACCACTTTGGTTCTGTCAAAGCTTATGCTTTTGAAAATATGAACCTCTGAAATGATAGTAGATCATTGATGAACGCAATGCGATTCGATGCCTCGCTACAGATCAACTATACACGCACAGTGTAGGTATGAGTATTACTATGGTTGGCAATTACTCTGACACTACGAATTCAATGACAGCATCCCAGTTTTTATATTTTTCAATAAAATTGACTGAGAAATGTTCTGGCATCGAATCGCATTGTGTTCATCAATGATCTACTATCCTTTCAGAGGTTTATATTTACAAAAATATAAGACTCTGACAAGATCAAAGTGTTGCAATGGATCAACACGCTGGACTAGATATCCAGGAATATGGGTTCGAATCCCATGTATGGTTCAATGTTTTACGTTCATTCATCTTGATAATCTTATGTCAAATTATCAAAGTTATCTTCATAATTGTGAAAAATTTAATTTTATATCTTTCAATGTACTTACACGGAATTGTGAGCAATTAGGCGAAGAAATCTTGGAATGCTTAGTCTGGTGGGTCTGAATCGAAGTGTGGTTCTGAGTATAGTTTGTTATGTTCTTATGAGTTATGCTTTGTCAAAAGTCACGAATTGGCAGGAGTGGTCTCGAATTTCACATCAGTCGCGAAGGCCGACTAGAAGGCAACCTCTAATTTCAATCTTCTCGCCTGAAAGCTCAGATAAATGTCGTGGAGCAAGATCTTATGCTCAGGCGGAATGTTGACAAGCCGATACATGGTGTTTTCTAAAGAAACACCGAAACGCTTGGCTTGTTAACCAGGCTGATGTTCAGCTACCTTAGGTAACCCGAACTTATATCCGAGACCAAGGGATTTATCAAGATGGCATAATAAATACCTTGGTCTATCGCAGCAAACGTGATTCGTGGGCTGATTTGATGTCAGCTGCAGGGCCTGTTGAAAGGTGGCTGAGACTCTTTTCCGCTTGCGGCATTTCTGGCAAAAGTGGCCTTGCCGCACATCCATCGCCAAAATGCGGCCCTGCGGGTGCTGTATTACCATCTAAGGCACTCGTAGGGAATAGACCAAGAGCCAGGAGTAATTGAGTCCAAAAAAGTCGGAAATCAAAAATGCCAGATCTACTGAAATTATCCGTTTGCGACCGTCAGGTCTGTACAAGCAAATAGGCCTGAGGTTACCCTCCTCGATAAACAAACCAGGACTATGTATGACATCGAATTCTCTGCTCTAGCAGAGAAGAGCATAGTCCTGAAAGAGGAAAAATGAACAAAGTACCAAGATATCCTCACGTTATACACAGACCAGGAGGTCGTATTAGTGGTTCTGATCATTGGTGTTCTGGGCAGAATTCGGTTTTCGCTGCGTTCGAACTTGAATATCATTCCTGTTAGAGCTCGGCGCACATCTTGGTGATAAAAAGTAATCTATATAGTGTGAGATCTTTGGCAGTCCATATAATCACGTAACGTACAACTCATATATTGACGACTGATGAAAGGGCTGGAAGTGTCGCCCTATTATATCTGAGCAAGAGTTCCTTCTTTGGCTTGCAAGAAACGCAATTTCTTATCAGTTAACAGGTTCGGTGTTGGGTTATGTTAGAAGTATGGAACTTAGACATAGTGCAGATGGTTGGAATCACAACACGGGTTGAGAAATGTGATGTATGGGGATAATGTTCACTACATGGTACTTTATTATACTACCTTAGACGGCCTAAGAATTAACTGCTCTTGCTCAACTTACTGAATTTACTTAAATATCGATTCTCAAGGGAGAAGCCTTGCTCCTCTAATAATAGCCCATGCTATAGTTCGACGAAGGTGTTACGGGCCGGTATTGACACTCATGTCATGCACTCACGGTCGGAACCTTGACTACTCATCGTTTGTTATGCTATATAATACAAATAACAAATATGCTGTATGTTTATATTCAATAAACATTATCATGACGTGAGAAAATAGAATATTGTGAGTTATTTAATTCAGGAAGAATCTCTTCAGGGTATCACATACCCATCACAGGGCAAACTGTTCGTGACAGATCACAGATAAACCTATAACGAGATATCAGGTCACGTTTAAATGACAAACAGCTCGTACATTGACCGCAATACATGTTCGTGACAAATCCCCCCCCCCCCCCAACCGTAGATATAAATATATTTGGTAGAATTTGACGTCTTTTCATTCGTCTTTAATTGTTTCTAATCATCTGCAATGTGTATTTAAGCCCTGAAACTGGGGAAAGATGACCGCGGTGGCGAAGCCGATGCCACTATTTGTTCCTGCGGATGTTAATTGTTTCCAAATCTTACAGATTTCACAGATGTAACTTTTTGCTTTTAATTCAGAAGGCGTTTCATGTTTAATTAGTGAAACGGGTTTATCAGAGGCTAATGAGGTGGGTTGGCATGATTAATAGAACGGTAGAACTGCTTCCGCAAAACACAAGGTGGACATCAAATAATTCAATTCTCTTCTAAGGCATCAAACATCCAGAGTGTGATCACATTTTTATCTTTGATAATATACTGAAATGATAAGGATCTTCTGAAAATCAAATATCTCAGACTATGACTGATCGATTCAGATAGAAAATTTGAGAAGATAGTTAATGAACTATAAACGTTAGAACTATCTAATTGTTGAACCAGCAGTTTTCATTTCCATGAACCTGCAATATTTTACTTTCTGAGGTGTAGTAGCAATTCAAAATGATTTATACTTACGCGTGCATAGAATATAATCCTTGGAAATGTTTCCTTCATAATAATGTTATTTAGGTGATATTAGTTGGAACAATACATCAGCATCATTCCATTTTTTGCTTTAATATCATCGTGCTATGTCTAATAATTACATTCGTTCTGTTTGAATAAAGAACTCCGAACGTTATCGGGGGAATCGAAATGGATTTGCATATGATTAATTCCTGGCTCACATACAAATTCGTAATCAAACATTCCGTATCACTTGCTTCCAGATAATTGCGCTGATTTAGTGAAAGCGATTACTTTTTTATATACATTCCAACTTGGCAATAAAGCTTTGGATAAAAGTTCAACATTTATTAGGTTAACTTCTAAAGTTATGAAAATAAAACCACTAATTAACATCAAATAAACAATGAATGTTTTTATTATCCACTATTGCTTACATATATTTCAACACACAGTGTCATCATCTTAGCTAAGTTATAAGCTAATAACTAAGCTCAGATGATGACACTGTGTGTTGAAACATATGTAAGTAATAGTGGATAATAAAAATGTTTTATTTAGTGTAAATTAGTGGTTTTATTTCAATGACTTTATAAGGTCATTTATGCTGTTCTGTCATATTTTACGTGAAGTTGTATTAGAGACCTATACCTATACCTATAAGAGCTCCAAAATCGTGAATGTCCAGTAATATGGCGTTCGTCAGCATAGATCAACAGAAGACCTGCTTGCCTACGTAACGTATGGCAGAAATATGGGGAATTCTTAGCTGTAGGATATCTTCAAAGTATTTGACAGAGTCTGGCACCAAAGCCTCCTTGGGAAACTTCCCGCATCTGGTTTGCCGGTTCAACGTTGTCATTTACTATCGAGTTTCTCTCAAATAGATCACTCCATGTGGTGGTTGACGAAGTATTATCCGATACAATGACGATCAATGCATGTGTTCCACCAGGTATCTGTCTTGGCACCAACTCCGTTTCTGCTCCTTATCAACGATCTGTTGGAAGTAACCACCTGTCACGTCCACAGTTTTACAGATGATAGTACAACCAGAGGTGCGAGACAGAGACAGGTTGATGCAGTTAATGGAGATCTGGGAATGATTTTGGAATGACAATCTCGTAGAATTTAATGCAACCAAAACTGAAGCTTGCATTTACTCCAGGGAGGCCGATCCCACAATCCTTAATATGATGATGTCTACATCTATTTCTATGAAGTCTTTCATGTCCATACTCGGGATAATAATCAACAGCAACCTCTCTGGAGATGATCATGTGAGGCCCATTGCGAAAACCGCTTCACTATTTCGTGCAAGAGTTTATTTACCGCAGCCAACCTTTTTGAAATGTTGTCCATGTCTTTGATGCAGAAACTATAAATTATGTCATATTTGGTATCAACAGACTCTCGGAGCATTTTTGAAATCTATTAGCTGTTGTCGTTTTAACTGAATTAGCATAAATTGCAACCAATTTTTCAGTCACTCTTTTGAAAACGTCATAGCTAAGACAGTTGTAACTGAGAGACTTAGTGGAAAACGAGGAATTACAGTTATTTTCATATTATTTCCGAAGGAAAGAATATTCTTCCGGTCTTGGTATACTTGATCTTTCACTGGATCATATCATTAGGAAGCTCCAACAAATGAAACCAAAGCAAGTTTTTTACTTGACAGGGCAGCAGAGAATAACATCGTCCAAGTTATATAAATCATGAAACGAACAACATGCATCATGCAGTTACAGGATATCTCCAGGGCAATGATAAAAACTTTCAATTTGGGAAGTTCTTGTTCAGCGTGATCCATCTAAATGAATCAGATGAAGACACTGTGCAGCGTTTTCTTCAAATATTGTATTGAGGTACGGTAATTTAAATATTCATTTTGACGTTAATTAATTCGATATTTCTAATATGATGAATTTAGAACTCTCGGATGAATATGTACGTTTTGTCGTTGACAACTTGAATTTCATTTTAGTAACAAAAACCAACTTACCTACCTACTTCGTCAATCTTTCCAGATTTATATCTGATTTCTATGATGATTGCGACACGTTGTTTTATACGACTTGCGCTCCAACTGTAGTTTTCATGTATGAAGGTCATTATTTATTCCATTGCTACTGGGATTAAGGGTCGCCTCCTTACTCCTTGTATTATTTGAAATTTTAATGTTCTTTAGCTTATTTTAAGTTCCAAATGTCATTTTAATTTTTTTAATGTCTGTTTGTACCTTATTCGAAAAAGATTTCCGAATAAAAGCTGTTTTATTCATCTATGATAATCAAAATTAATTGGAATGATTTTTTGTTAAAACGCAGTGTATATTTTCAGAATCAATAAATTGAAGTGAAATGCCTTAAGAAACAACTTGCCAAAGAATATATATGTATGTACCTAATAATTATAATTTCTGTTTCCCTAAATTTATAAATAGGAGGTCGCAAATTGTTCCATATATTAATTCTTTTTTTAAATATAGAAAACGAAATGCAATAGACACATTGAATGTTGGCTTAACTAAACAATATGCTGCTGTCGCGTATTGTGTCGCGTCATGACACAAGTCTGAACAAGTGTAAATTGTCAGTAGACAACGGTATTTTACTTGATTTCTTTTATTCCAACTCTTACCCTGATTGCGATCCTATGAATGGTAATGTTATCCTCTTCTTTGTTCCTTATTTATTAAGAGAAAATTAAAATAAGCAAATAAAAATGGTAAGTATTAATTGACACTTTGACTCGTGGGCCCCTCTAGCTCATGGGCCCGTATACTTCTTGCACCATCGGTTGACACAAAGTAAGTGAATGAGGATGTTGGAACTTCGCGTAAATCGTCAATTAATTGGAATGTGACATTATCTTCAGCAAACATAACTTTTATACATATCGTGTAAGAGGTATTCATTTATGTATGACTTGATTTCACAAAATGCATCAAGTTGCAGATCAGTTTAACACAATTAAATAATTGAATACACAATTTAATTCATTATCGTTATTGGATACTTGATATTAACAACGTTTTTTCTTGTTAAATTATCCCTGCAATCTTAGAGGGCCTGGAAGTAATACCTCTGATAATATTAAATATTATCGTATGATCTGTACGATCAACACTTACTGTAACAATGTTGAATTAACCTCTATTGGTGATATATGTAGGTACATCGGTGATCCGAAATGCCTGGAATACTCACCTTCAATGTATTCACGACTTTTTTTAGTTGAGGAATGGGCAGGACAAAATTAAGAAATGAAACAGTACGAGAAATTTTCATTTTTTTATTTCAATCTACTACAAGGCACACACATACATTTATATTTACAATAAATACACACACACAATGCTTCTAAGAAAGTCTAACATGAATGACTATTTGAAATAATAAACAAGCCATCAAAAGAGGAATATTACAGTTGAAGGAGCATACATTTTCACGTATATCAATTTCACTATATTGCACCTTACTTGCGAATTAAAAAAAATCTTATTCCAAATATTTTCTGACATTGATTGTCAAAAAGGCGTATACTATAAAAATGTACATTGGATATGTGAATGAACGAGATGCTACTTTCTGATTAAGATCATAAATACATTACTGTTGAATTCATTATACAAATTGCATTTTTTGTATATTTCATGATACATTTTTCAACATATTTGCATATTTCTATAACAAATTTAATGCATTTTCTTTGAGAATTTTTTTTTCTATATCCTACTAGTGTAAATCTTTCGAATCGGCAGTACTGTTCACACTGATTATTTAAAAACGTTATAGTTTTTGTATCTAATTGTTATATTAGATTCAATAACCTTAAATATTTTTTATATGTAACTATCCGAATATAGTTAGAAGGCTTATAAAAAATGCTATTCAATGGTATTAAAAGATACAGGATGTCCAATTTGCAAAAACTGAGTTATTCACAGTTTGCGGTTGGACATAACAAGTTTACGGTAATTTGAAGTGGAAAATACTGGATACTCCAATCCCTGATTTATTTCCAACAGTTGAGTGGTGATAATTCTTCGTATATAGAGCTTTTCACTCGTTGGTCGATATCTCCTAAGGAGCTATGGAGGTTTCTCATACACCTGGGACGACCTGTACATGAAAAACTCAAGTGGTCAAGATCAAAAACCTCCTAACCTATTTTCTAGTTCTTATTTTCTATTTTAATAGCATCTGGAGTGCCACAAATTTCTAACGTGGGCCCTCTCCCATCCCATCCATTTAGTACTGATACAGTCAACAGGCAGATTAGTTTCTCTACAGAAATAGGATTGATTCCATCGACGTTTTGTATCGTTGAAATTTACGACGTACGTTGCGTCATCAGTATTAGTGTACACATGGTATATAACGAGTATAATTTGATAATTTCTTCTATAAAGGTGATTACATCGCAATCAAATAGCAGTTAACTTTCTTCGATTCCAGTAGATCACAAATGGCTACAAACTTGAGCCATTTTAGATTGAACCACACGTGGGTCGTTACACTGTTTCTCATTAGAGGTGTTGAAATGTCATTAGACCAATCGTGGTTGTACAACCGGGTAACGTATAATATATGTAGGAAATTATTACAAAAAAGTTAGAAATTGCCAATTACAGTAATTGAACTTCAACAACGAAAGTAATTTCAGAAAACATTAAAGGTCGTTAAACACAGTAAAACTTCATGTTTCATTCACATATTCCATACGAATATTTTAACCGCAAAGTGCTCAATCACTCTACGAGTTGATGTGCAGTTATTATAAGTACTATTATTATAAACGTAATGTACAAAAACTATGTAGCTTCTAATATATCAAGATGTAACAAGTATTCAAACATATGCCTATATGTATATTATGCAAAATTTCAATCGTTTATAAAAATTTTGTGATTATTTTTACAGGTTTACTTTACACGTGTTGTTTGTTGTTCGATTACATGGAAGAATTTGTAAACTACTGTATTCTTGAACTTAATTAGTAGAACACGAGGCTTGGTAGATTTTTATCAGAATCTAAAAATGTTCTATACGGGCTCGCACAGCGACAAATCTGAAATTATGATTTTAATTAACATTTGAGTTATGTTTGTGTCAACTTTTTAAACATACGAAAACCTTTCCGTGATTCTGATACTTATCTAGCTTACCTAAATAACTAGCTGCTTATACTATATATCAACAGAATATACATCGCAATTTAGAATATTTATACTTTTTACAAGAAACAGGCAAAACTAATAGTGACAAAACTGGCATACATGCAGGGGGTTACAAAATGTTGTGAGGAAAATTTAAGAGCAGATTCTACATCTAAAAATATGAAAAACAGTTCACAGAAACATGGGTCCGGAAATTCTCGGTTTTCATGATACGGGTGTGTTTAAGGTATTTAATAGTTTAATTTACATATTAGTCGAAGAAATAGAGCAGACAAAAGGCCATTTTTTCCAATGTGAAATTTAGCATTTCTAGAGAGGAAAATGCATCTTTTTGGATGCATTTTCAGGAGATAATATTGAAAATGTTGAAAAAATGTCCAAATATAGCCAAAATTTCTCACTCGGGAGTTTTAAGGGCTGCTGCCTGGTGGTCAGGATACCCTGATGATCTAGGTCTTCTCCATGGATTGTTTTGTAATATGCTGTGACATGCAATCAAATTCGTATCTCGGGAGTTTTTCGGGCCGCTGAACACGATTCCTGTGCCAGATTTGAACTACGCCGCACCTGGAGATCACAACGTCCTGGTACCATCGTCGTCTCCAGGGAATTCGCAGAAATACCTTCTGCAAAGGAATGAAACCGGTTAGGGAGGTTCTCTTGAACATACGGATCATGACAATGACACTCAATAGTAACTTGGTGGTCAGGATATCCTGATTATCTAGGTCTTCTCCTGGTATTTTTCTTAATATGCTCTGAAATAAAACCAAATTCGTCTCTCCGGGGTTTTCCGGATCGCTGATAACTTTTCTGGAGTTCGGACCAATCACCGGAGCATCTGACGAACAGATCTGTGATATTAACAGCAAAGAATTCGGAAAATACTGTCTGCACTACAATGAAACCTGATTGAATTCTTCTAATCCGAAAAAAACTAATAGTGAAATATTTTCTATTTTGATGGCAAAATTGTTGAAATTTTTAATAACAATGTTTTTTATTACTAGTTATGCAAGAAGAGGTAAGTTTTAAAGAAAAAAAACAATAACCGTATCGTAAAACTCGAACCTTTTCAATTATATTGGTCAATTGAAGGGAGTCGGGAACGGGAAAAGAATTTTAAATTAATTTCCGCAGGAATCGTATTCAGCGGTCCCAAAAAAACCTCGGGAGACGAATTTGGTTGCATTTCAGAGCATATTTGAAAACAATCCATGGAAATGATATAGGTCATCAGGGTATCTAGACCACCAGGTGACTATTGAAGGTCACAACCGGCAACTTCAAAAGAACCTCCATAACAAGTTTCATCCCATTCTAAAAGATAATCCCACGAATTCCCTTGAGACGACAATCTTACCAGGATGTCCTGAGATCCAGGTGCATCCTAGTTCAAACCTGACACCGGGATCGTGTTCAGCGGTCCCACAAACCCACGAGATACGAATTTGATTGCATTTCAGAGGATATTAAAAAAATCTATTGAGATAACCTAGGTTATCAGAGTATCCTGACCACCAGGTTACTGTTGAGTATCATGGTCATGACCGGCAACCTCGAGAGAACCTCCCCAATGAGTTTCACTCTGTTGCAAAAGATATTTTCACGAATTCCCTGAAGACGACGATAGTACCAGGATGTCCTGAGTCCCCAGTTGCGTTCTAGTTTAAATCTGGCACCGGAATCGTGATCAGCGGCCCCAAAAACCCCCGAGTGAAAAATCTTTTCAACTTTTTTAATATTATCCCCTGAAAATGCACTCAAAAAGGTACATTTGCCTCTGTAGAAATGCTAAAATGAACATTGGAAAAAAAATGGTAACATTTGTTTTAAATGACTGGTCTATTTCTTGTCCACCTTACTCAAATACCTGCGATTTCTACCTCTGGGGGCATCTAAAGCAGCTGGTGTATTCCACTCCCATAAATGAAGCTCAAATATTCCGAAGCACAGGGAAGCCATTTTCAGCAGTTCAAATCAACTTAAGATGTAATTCACTGTTTTATGGAAAAATTAGTACAAATGAAATAAAATTAAAATCAATCATCACGAGGATGGCTTATTATTGTACTGATTGATAAAATTATTTTCATTTCGAAAACGGTGCGTCACAACGGAAAAGTCTAGGCGTTTTTCAAGCAGAATTAATCTGGATTTAAGAAAACAAAATTAATTTTTGCAGTTTTCTTTGCTAACATAAAGACTTGCCGGTACGAACGCCACTGATGTGAGTGCTTTAGAAAACAATGTTGTACACGCAAATGTGACCTTTAATGATATATTTGCGTGTACCAAAACTGATCCCAAAATATCAACGGGTTTTCGATATATGTAAATATAACTATTAAAGACGGAAAACCTTAAATGGGATGTGTATCATGAAAACCGATCATTCCCGTACCCATGTTTGTATGAACTTTTTTTCATATTTTCAGATGTAAAATCTGTTATTAAATTTTCCTCATAACATTCTGTAACACCCTGTATAATAAAATGGGGACAAGATCAATTTTATTGATTGAAAACGGTGAAGTGGGATGACTCATAAAATTACTACATTCCAGACAAAGTTTTGGTTCACCAGAATGAACAATGACAACACAGTTGTTTCGCTCTTCTCATAAGCATGTCAGTGAGAAGAAGCAGTGAAGTCATTGATCAATCACCTCCGAAAGTGATATAATCACCTACCTCTAAAATTTTGGCAATACCAGATGTTCCAAAATTATCTGATGGAAAGCAGATGTCCCACGTAATTCACGATGCTACGCATTGATAACATAGTTTTCGCGATCGATGGCTGAACAGTTGGAAATGCTTCGAAGGTGCTAATTATATCCCTTTCGGAGATGGTTGATCACTGACGAGCCTATGAGAAGAGCGAAACAACTGTCTCCAAAACTTATTCTATCGACTTCTAACACGAAATGTGTTTAAGTTCGCTATGCATTATTATAAACATATATCATATACCAGAACCGAAATATCATCGAAAGAATTAATTCATATCCATCTTAGATTAAGTTATGCTTCTATATGACTACCAGTAGTTCCCCTATGAATAAGCATTCCCTATTCTTTCTTAATAGTCGAGATATAAATGTTGGAATAACATAAGTACCAAAAGCGTCTCACCTACATTTCATATCAGAGTAACAGAATATTTTTTATGGAGGATACTAAAATTGTCAGGCTTACTGAAAATTTTCAATGAACATGTTACTAACCTGATGAAAAACTGTTCTATTCTTTCTAATTCAATTGGCCAATCTGATATTAGCACGGTATACCGAGATCATCTATCTAATATGGTTCATGAATTGTTCAAACACCTGAATATGACTTGAGCTCTTCATTGACAATTGATGACACTAAATTGAACATTGGGCTTGAAAAAGTACAATCTTTGTCTTTAACTTTGACTTTATTTTTATATATTTACAAGTGAAATTGCGATTTAAAAAATTAAATTTATTATTTATCTAACTGTTTTATGTCATTCATCGTAAAATATAAGAGTTTATTTCATTTCACTTCTATACCTCCGTTGGATATGTACTCACGATTTTTTTTTAATTTTCACTTTCTGTACTCTCAAGCCTATCAGGGTAAACTTGTCCCGTTGAACTAGTACGTTGAACAGATGAATATTTTGAATTTACTTAACAAAATCTGACTAGGATTAACAATCGGCATGTCTCTACTGCACAATTGCGGCTTATTCGTTTGATATTCAACTCGACATGCCATTCGGCACAGTGGTACGTGCCAATGGGCATGTCCACACTTGAAGGCCTTGTCGGTGCAGTGAGCATGATGCAGTTTGAGCAATATTAGAGCCACGGGACACTCGTAAATCTCGCAATGTAACACACTTCACCAATCGTGGTCATAGAAAGAACTACGTGTTAAAAAAATTAGTTTTGCTGCAACTTTGATGAAATTAATTATGAAATCACCATTTACAGTTTATATTATACTAAAGTGAATAATTCAATTTAATAATTTTTAGGGTAATAAATAGTTTGATGCCCCAAATAATCAGTCTTTACGAAGTAAAATTAGATTTATAGGATATTATGATATGTCCACAGATCAATTTGGACGACTTAATTATATAAATAAAGCTTCACAGGAGAGTCGGTCTCAACGGTAGTACTGATTCATTTCAATTGAGTTAACGATAAAATCAACAAAAAAATCAGGAATAGTTGAAATATTATTAGAACACAATGAGTCCGTAATTGAATCACAAGACGACACTATCAAGCCGAGTCCGAATACAAAACGTACTAGTTTTGATCTAAATTGTGAAACATCTTCATTTACGTTGCACTGCTGGTGAACAAAACAGAATTCTTATAGTACGCAGCCCGATCTTGTAAAGGTGACTTGACGTCTCTCTCAGCCTGCTGTTGTCTAGATTTCCGCTCCATCTCTAATTCTTGCGCAAGCGATTCTGAAACAAAAATACCATAGATAAGAAGTTGTTTTCCACTATATAATATATACAGTGACATACATAAAGGTGAAATACTGTTTGCCCTGCAAATGTTTCCAGTCCCCCCTCACTGTACGCAGCATAAGTTAAGTTTTGAGATTGAACTGTTCTTTACTTGTTGCAAATCCTTTTTATTACAATTGATTCGTACATAAACACAAAACGTTGCAGACTTCTTGTTAAGAATTAAGCGTGAATCCAACTCATTTAAAGACACTGAGCCATTGAGCAATGGAAAAAGTTTGTGTAACATCAATTCTACGAAAACAATTCTTCGAAAGCAGTTCTTCGAAAAATAATTTCTTCGGAAAACAGTTCGGAAACCATTTCTTCGAATAACAGGACAATTCTTCGAAGATTCGAAAAATTATGTTAAACCACAAAAGGGTAGGCAGGATGCGACTAGAAAATATGAATGGGTGAAACAACACAAGATAAATAAACACAAAACTGTTCTTCGAAGAATACTTTCTTCGAAGAAATGTTTTTTCAAAGAATTGCTTTTCGAAGAACTGCTTTCGGAGAATGGTTTTCGAAGATTTGTTTTCTTCGCAGAACTTACATAGAATCGCGATACCGTGTGGATGTCAAAAAACTGTCGCCATAACTTTGTTATCTTTTTTCGGCTTCGAATCGCCAGGACAATTCCTTTGTTTCGACTGTTCTTTGATCTCTAGTGTGTTATGATGAATGCATGTTCCGTCCACGGTTACGAAACGGCGTAAAAAGTCCTTCTTATAACGCTTGAATATCGCCAAACACTCCTTTGCAGTTGTCACATTGTCGCGTTTGTTGTCAACAGAGAGCAAATGTGGCACCCATATGGCAGATAGCTTTCGAATATTCAAATATTCATGCAAAATGTTCAGTACCCGTTCGGTCGGGATGCTCATAGTCTCAGAAATCTCGTTCACTTTAACTCGTCGATTTCTGGCGTTGTAGTCTCAACTGGACGACCAGAACGTTCGGCATCCTTAGTGGTAATACTACCACTACAAAAATCAGTAAGCCACTTGTGAATCATTCCAATCAATGGCGAGGAATCCCCATAATGTTCAACAAGCGATGCTCTGGTTTGGGTAATGTTTTTTCCACGCAAGAAATAATGTTTAATCAAGACGTGAAATTGACTGGACATTTTGATGCTTTCCAGTTAAAGATATCATAAATGTCACAAGGGATTTTCTATTGTGGCGCCATCTGTTTCATTTTTCAGGGACTTTTCACCTTGATCTCGTATGTTGTCAATTCTAGTAAACTTCCAAAAAGATTACATAGAATATAATTTGCCGTCTTTGCATGTCTTCACCTTACTAATCACTTGTAAGTTGCAATATATGTTCGGTACTTAATTAGTGATCTATGGATCACAGTTAATTCACAATTGAGTTGATATGATACATTTGTGGGATGCATCTCTACGAAGAGTATAGTTAACAGTAAAATTAATTGGAAAATTTCGTTCTCCGAACAAAGGAGATGTTATGAAACTATTCAGAGAGTGTAACGTAGAGCGTCACAAAGTGTGCCTTGATAACTTGCTACTATGTAAATGAAAGTAAATATAGAGGATGTTGGCAAGGAAGCACAGATTTCAAATCTAGAGATATACAGACGAACAAACCGCTTAGTACAGTCGAAGGGAGTTAATTTCGTTCCACAGCAATGCCATTATCCCGGACAGGGATTGTAGCCCGCGGCTATTTAGCACGATGTTATCTTTACTGTTGCAATTTCTCGCCTCGTTGTTCGATGTTGTCACTTCTGTTTGAATCGGTGAGGTACGACCGCTACGACTCCCGAAATATCAACGTAATCCTTTAGATACACTTTCGTCTTTAATTAAGAAGTTTTCAAAGTAAGTCACCGGAAAAGGGGATTGTCTGTGTTAAACTGTTTGGATTTCATTCTATGATGGTTATTAAAACATTTGTTCGTTCTTGGGGTTCAAATCTTCGAGAAAATCTCCGAGAAAATTCCGCGCCCCAGAGGTTCACGCCACAAGTTTCACCAAGTAAATAATTGAATAATACTAACCATACCCGACATTGTGCATTAGACGTTTTTAGATATTATCAGAGTTGAAATGTTTCGAATAATCTGAAGGACTCAAAGATACTGTGCATTTTCTTTGATCATCGAAAAATTAACTGATGTGTTCCTCACGATTTGCTCTTACTCTTAATCAATTTAGTGCATGCTTGCCTTTCGTTAACGCAAGTCTTTCATAGTCTAATACAGACCGACGTACATATACGCAGAGGGGTTTTCTTCCGTTCAAATGCGAGAAACAAACATTATCTAATTATTTCCAAATTTTTTTTTTCCAAATAAATTTTGAGAAATTATCCAGTGGCTTAGAAAATAGGGTGGGATAAGGGAAGTAACCTCCACGCAGCTACGTCAATGAAGACCTACTTTTTCTTGTCAAATAATAGGTAGGTATCTATTTTAGGAACACTTGAACCAAATTATCTCAAAACCACTGCAACGACTAAAAAAAAACCAATTTTTAGACCGAACTTTGTGGGGTTGTATTTCCGTTGGAAAGCGTTTCTGACAAAGAACTATGCATTCCAACTTATTTTTCAATGGAATATCGACTGGAGAATTGTTGCTATGATAAATTGAAAAAATCTGTAAATTGGAATTCGGAATCTGTAATGCTCAAACAGTTGAAACTGTTAGTCAACTCTTATATTTTGGAGGATCAATTTCATGGAATATATTTTATTCCCTCATTTAAAATAAGTACCTATATTGATTCAATTAAAAAGAAGTAAAAATGTAATTGTAACAATAACGTGACGATAAAATTATTTAATTTCATTTATTTATTTAGACAGAAAATTCCAATTGTATACAATATATTTTATAATAGACATATATGAAAATAAAACAACATTAAAATGAAACATCGCAAAGTTATGTGAAAAGACAAAAAAGAACGAAAAAAAGAAAACAAAATGGACTATATAAATATAATAGATTATAAAATACGATGTGGTATCTTCTTGAAGTTGCATATGTTTGTGCAAATAGATGTACCAAATCTTGTTCATCAATATAGTATTTTTGCAAGTTGGTCAAAGGACTGTTCATTCCATGGTTGGTCGTATGGGATGGAATACTGAACAAAGATGGATTATGTGTTCATGATATAACATTCAGATTCAACTGGCTCAGTAATTGTGGATAATCAATATTTTTATTGACAAGCTTAAGGAGAAATATATGATCCAAAACTCTCCTGCGTTTACTGAGTCTCGATAGATTGAGACCTGTATCTCAATATTCTCAATTAATTGAGATAATTGTACCAGTATAGATCTGTTTGATGATCCGCACTGATTGACATCGAACGAACAATATCTTGTTCCATTCAGTCTATATCTTGTTTGAAGGAATAACTAAAGATCATTAACTTTTTAATTCTTCTAAATCCAATTGTTCTCTTCGATCCCAATCTAATTCAGTTGGATTCGATTGGATTTGGGTTGGTGATGCCTGAAATCTTGCATATCTGTGAAAGATCTATGGTGCAACACTCAATAGATAAGGCAATTACGTTGCATTACTAACCGGCATGCTATAGATTATACTATATGGCGCCGGCGTTTAATTTATTTATTGTTTTTGTGCGTGCCGAACAATGGTGAATGCGCCGGGCGTTTCGGATTATTGTAAATTATTTTGAAAGTTGGTTCCGTTTTGAGCGGTTTGCGAGAAAAAACTGCATCCAAGATCGTTTTCATCGCTATTACTCTGTCATAGTGAATTTTCGGGTTTTGGGCAATTTCCTGAGAGGTAAGTATGGAAAAGCTGCGATTTTGATCCATTTCCTGGATTTATATCTTATAATCCGCTATGATACATTCTCGCTTATGAAGAACCGAACATAGGTTCTATAATAGGCGATATAAAAACCTGTTACACTGTTCCTGAATCTTTATGGTATATGTCAAGTTAATTTAGAACATAGTGTATACTGTATCTAGTGTCATCTACAATTATGCAATGGAAAATAGAGATTATTTCACTAGATTCCATAAATTTACTTAATTCAATAAATTGTTCTACTTTCTTAAAATCGGTGACATGACCTAGGTCAGCTAGGTGAGAAGTCAATGTCACATAAGCTCTTGCTGGATCACTATTTTATTTATTTATCATCACATCAGTTCCATCCTAACGGGACAAACCATCCACTTTTGATTGATTTAGTAATCGTATCAATGTTTTCGGCTATATGGCACTAATATCTGATATCGGAATAAAGACCCATATCGGCATCTTCCAGCATTCTTGAGTCGATGCAATGGTTTTATTCAATGTCTTAACTGCTACTAACTTTGAATTCTACTCAGTTCTTGAACATAGTTAAGGTAACATCGTGAACTCAGGACATAGTGTAGAAAAGCGTCGCCGATGCCTAACCTTAGCCGAAATTTCAAGGTTTTGTATCTCATATTGAGATATCATATACATTTTCACAGTGCTTTCAACCTAAAATTTTGCCGAAAGTAACGACTTACATGTGTAGAGCCAGTGATGCGCAGCTCGACTGCAGTCATCATCAATTGACTGCTTATCTGGAATCTCGATCTACTTCCTTTACATATTGAGGAGAACAAGGAGTTCATGATCAGTGTTCTCAGACTGCACAGAATAAACTCTCTGATGTCATAATGGATGATTAACCGGTTTGTTTGTTCAAAATTATTGGAGAACTGCAAATTATCTCAGAGACGATACCAGGAGAATGAATTTGGAAACGCCATCCGAATCAGAAGAAAAACACTCAGGTTAATATACAATGTATGAAGCAACTAAGTCAGTAGGTTTGGAGAGCACTGATAATTTGACACAGTTTTCTGCGTTCTTCTAGAGCATATTGTATAACGTGCTGTCATCTATCGAA
Source organism: Endomychus coccineus (assembly GCA_958510875.1). Classification (NCBI taxonomy): domain Eukaryota; kingdom Metazoa; phylum Arthropoda; class Insecta; order Coleoptera; family Endomychidae; genus Endomychus; species Endomychus coccineus. Next base: position 179,664,030 of record OY294068.1, on the reverse strand, counting down.
GAATATCAAAATCAGGTTTGGAGGGCCCTGATAATATGGAACCTTTTCTTCTTCTTTTAGAAGATAGTGTAAACTGTAGTTTCATTGGTCAATATCGAAACCAAGTCAGTATGTTTGGAGAGAACTGATAATTTGCAACAGTTTTCTTCTTGTTTTAGAACAGCAATCGGAGTCACATAGATCAACTCATTAATATTATGTAGATAAGTATCTCACAATTATATTTGGGATTGCTAATAAAAATATCAACTTAGCGATGGTATACGTCGTCAAGATGGCACTATTACAGATAAACTGGAAAAATAACCTGTAGCATTGCTAGTTCTATTATGCGGATCTTAAACAACAATGTTATCTGATATGCTTCCAAGGAGGATATCTTCAATTTCCTATCTCTTCACTCGGTGAGTGTTATGAATACACTCAATTGATTTTGAATATTGACTAACGTTATTATCTACTCAAACAAATTTATATCTTTCTAATACAGAGAAATTGATTATTTGATTCAAGTCATTGTAATTAGATTTAATGTTCGTTACTATAATCTGTAATGATTAGAGCTAATTCAATGGGAATCCCTTCTTAGTGAAACAATATCTAGTTGTCAGGCAGTGGTATAGCGTTCCGGTAATGGGTCCCAAGACGGCGATGGAAAGGAGTTGGCCAAAGTTGCACGGAGTTGCGAGTCCGGTCCCCGGGCGCGTGGACAACAGGAAGCCAGTACAATATTAACTAATTACCTATTCATTACGGCTTAAAGTGGCAAGTTGGTCCTGAATTATTCTCGGCTCCGGAGGCCAAGTTCCGGAAGTGAGGTAAGACGCAGGAGCTCGCCGGAAGCTCTCTAATGGATGCCCAACTTATCCCACTATGCGAACTACCTCCAGCTTTATTAGGATTGATTGGTTTCTGATATCATCATATACTTACTCGTCTTGGTGGGATCAAGCAGGGAATTTCATTTACCTTCGAAGAACCGCAGTATCGTAACCGACTCTTTCATCATTATGCGATTTTTCACAGATCTGTAGGGCGTTATCTGACTGATTCTTCAGTTCCTCCTGAACCTACTTATCAGATGAGATAATCCTTATCAGTAGGTTCCTTCCTATGTGTATAATATTTCGAGGATCTATTATATACTTCACAACCTTGATACTAGTCCAGTTGTCCTGCAATTGAGATACACTTAAAATGATATTTTTTCCACATCTCTATTTTATGATTGATATGTTTTTTGAGTCGCTGATCACGAATATGAGGGTTAAAAGATCGTAGACCTATGGCGTTCCGAGATATTGGCCATTTTTGACCCAAACATTGCCGTTTTTTCGAGTTTTCGTCGTTTTTATCGACTAGACAGTGAAGAACAAATTTGTACAGAAATGAGTCATTCGGGACCTGATATAAGGCCCAATTTGGTTTTTTTTTTAGTAACATAAAAATTAAATTTCGTCATACAAATTTTCCTCTAAGAACTTTATTTTCTGCTCAATGTTAGTATTTTATGTGTACTTTCGAACTAATTCTCGTTTCTTGGCACCAAAATCCGCCATCTTAGAAAAAATTGTTTTTCATCATAACTCCGTCAAAAATAGGTCCTCTGACCCAATTCAAGATGCGAATTGAAGAGTTTGATGTCTTCTACAACATCTCCAGGATCCAAGCATTTTTATTGAAAAGTGAAGAAATGGGACCGTTTTGAAAAATCAAGGTCCCAGAAAAAATTAATAATTTTCATGTTAGAATACTCGTATGAGATTAAACTTTCACATACAAATAGCGGAAAATTCTACAAGTATTTCAAGCTCCCGTAGGTTTTTTTTGGATGAGTAGAACTCGAGATATCTATTGATGTAGGTTTGGGTTCACAATGAGCCCAGTTTTGACCTTAATCAAAAAAATCAAAAAAATTCTTACAGACTAGACTTCTGGCTATCTAACCCTAAATCGTCGACTTTCCACGTATCTGTGAAGAAATTATAGCGCGAGTTGAAAAAAGACAAACGGAGCAAAAAAAAAATAAATGCGCTCGAAATCCGAGCATCAATAAGGTAGATTTCAAAAAAACTTTTCATTTTTTTTTCAATCAATGTAATAATGAATTTGAGGTTCATTGTTGATGATTTTCATGATAATTAAAATAATATCTTTTTTTTTTACGATAACGGTATTTTGAAAAGGTACCATTTAATCGAAAAAATTAAAAATAATCAATAAACTAATAATAAACATGAATTTTATTGTTTACGAATTGAAAAGTAATTATAATAATAATAATAATTTATGTATTTTTTTTTGGATAGGAAAACTTTGAAAGAAAAATATATATTCAATTATGAATGACATTGTTATATATTATATCTTATATATTGTTTCTTTCTTACTTAAAAAAAATAGAGTCATCAATAATACATTTGTACATGGCAGATTTTACTATTTGAGATAAATAACAATTAATTCTTATCCTTAATAAACCAACAACCTATAACATCATAATATATAATTCCTATACTCTACGCTTTTTAGGTGCAATGCTTTCCTCATTTTCAGTCGTAGTCGAATCTGTTGATGTCATATCCTCAGTTTCTTCATCACTTTCGTAGCAAGTTGCTGATGTGATATGATCATTATTGATATTATCATCAGTTGCAAAATCACTATCAGGTTCTTGATCATCATCATTTCCTACTGATGAAGGAATTACATTACGACTATCATTATCATTGAGATCATCATTATCATCATCATCGACATCGTCATTTATTGAAAATTCATTATCATCTAATAACGTAACTTCTGGTTCAACGCTATTTGCACAGTCTTTACCCTCGCAGTGATTACATAGAATTGTACATGGTATACCTACTTTCTTACAAGAACATTTGCCACTGCAACTGACTTTGCAACCACATGCAATTATTTTTAGCAAAATTTTTAGGTGCAGCTTCTTTATATGCTCTTGTAAGAGTAAAAAACTGTACGCGTACGCATTCTATTGAATTTTTTGGGGTCATTTTTTCTACTTGACTCGACATCACGCGAGATTATGTTATGATGAATAAATGTTTCAATTAATATTAAAATCTGCAATAATCACTTTCCTGTTCATCATTATATTGATCGTGTTTTTTTTCTTAGTTAAAACAGTACATTCAGAATGAAAATAAATATTATTATTTCAATTATCATGAAAATTATCAATAACAAATCTCAAATTCATTATTACATTGACAGTATTTAATATTTTTATGTGAACAATACATTCAAAACGACAAAAAAAAATAAAAAATTTGAATTTTTTGTTTAAAATCTATATTAGCTCGGATTTCGAGCGCATTTGTTTTTTTTGCTCCGGTTTTCTTTTTTCAACTCGCGCCATAATTTCTTTACAGATACTTGGAAGGTCAACGATTTAGGGTTAGATAGCCAGAAGTCTTTTCTGTAAGAATTTCTTTGATTTTTTTGATTAGGGTCAAAACTGGGCTCATTGTAAACCCAAACCTACATCAATAGATATCTCGAGTTCTATTCATCCAAAAAAAACCTACGGAAGCTTGAAATATTTGTAAAACTTTCCGCTATTTGCATGTGAAAGTTTAATCTCATACGAGTATTCTAACCTAAAAATTATTAATTTTTTCTGGGACCTTGATTTTTCAAAACGATCCCATTTCTTCACTTTTCAATCAAAATGTTTAGATCCTGGAGATGTTGTAGAAGACATCAAACTCTTCAATTTGCATTTCAAATTGGGCCAAAGAACCTATTTTTAACGGAGTTATGATGAAAAACAATTTTTTCTAAGATGGCGGATTTTGGCGCCAAGAAGAGAGATAGACAAAAAACGAGAATTGGTTCGAAAGTACACATAAAATACTGACATTGAGCAGAAAATTAAGTTCTTAGAGGGAAATTTGTATGACGAAATTTAATTTTTATGTTACCAAAAAAAAACCAAAATGAGCCTTATATCAGGCCCTGAATGACTTAGGCACTTCTATTTTCTGCCATTCGACGCATTTTTCATTTCTGTACAAATTTGTTCTTCACTGTCTAGTCGATAAAATGTGTTGTTTTCCTTTAAATCGCCAAAAACGACGAAAACTCGAAAAAACGGCCATTTTTGGGTTAAAAATGGCCAATATCTCGGAACGCCAAGGGTCTACGACATTTAACCCCCATATTCGTGATCAGCGACTCAAAAAACATAAATATCGATCATAAAATAGAGATGTGGAAAATTTTCCAATCCAAATTGCAGGACGACTGGACTATACACCCACAATCAAATTATTGATTGGAGTAACTGAAGCTCTTCATACGAAGCTGTGCAGATGGACGTCGAATAAACGAATTCTTCTTGCAGAAATAATGCCCTTACTAGCAAGTTCCAGTGTCTCAACTGCAACTAATCTCATCTGAGTTTGTGAGTTTCCCTGAGTACATACTGACAGTCGGTCTCAAACCATAGATCCATATATCGATATGTTTGGCTCATTGATGATAGTTACACCGTCGGCACAAATTTTTGACGAGACCTAGCAGTCGATACCGCTTCAAATCTTACAGATTCGGTCATATCCTTTTGTTTTTCGAGTTACACTTGTGATATTCTCCTCCTTATTATATTAGCTGGAGAATTGGTTATTTGAAAAATTTTTAGAACATATAGGAGAATAATATACGTATGCCTATGACTTTGAACGATTGGATTACAGGAGAGCGAAGTGTAGGAAGCCATCACACATTTTGGTTGAAAAATGTGACGAAGTGGTATAGCCTATTCACGTTGAGAAAGAAATGTCATCTTGACAGCATATGTGAATATATGCAAATGAGATATAAACATAAAAAATAAGTAAGAAGAATGGGACATTTGTTTTATCCTAGTCGTTAAGTTTAATTCACATTTGAATGTTAGTCGTCCGACTACCAGTCGCTTTGAAATTGAATTTGATGTCGAAAGTTTTCCAGAACAAAATTATCCACTCCATCAATCTGTACCTGACAATAAAAATCATATCAAGTGTAACAACAGAAAACACTACCACACTCTCCAGATCAATAAGAAGAAATGGAATATGCCTTATGGATTTTCTCAAAATATACGGGTTGCAATAAATTACTAACGTAAGCGTAAACATGGGAAATTGAAAGAAAAAAAGATCATTAACTATCAACAAGAGCATTTTTTAGAGAAGCACTTCAATCACAGGCACTGCCAAGCTAACCTCACCTCTTATTACATATGAATACCACAGATCTTCGTTGTATCTAGTTTGTTACTCCTTTTGGGGATAACAATTTGCGGTGAAAACATTGTCACCATAATGTCAATTAGGAGTCTGATTATTTATGCATTTTCTCGAAATATACGGGTTGCACTAAATTACTAACGTGAGCGTAAGCATGGGAAATTGAAAGAAAAAAAGATCATCAACTATCAACAAAAGCATTTCTTAGAGAAACACCCCAATCACAGGCACTGCCAAGCTAACCTCACCTCTTATGAATACCACAGTACTCATATGTGATATTGCATCTTCGTTGGTTCTAGTTTATAACTCTTTTTGGGGATGACACTTTGTGGTGAAAACATTGGAACCATATTGTCAATCACGAGTGAATTTATGTTTTGTTCACAGTTTATTATCCAATAAGTAAAGTTAAGAGTTTCTCATCTTTTTGGATCAATCTCTATCAAGTTGTACGATTTGACAGAATGGTAAAATGGTAAATTTAGAGGTGTTGTGTCGTGTATGAACGTAACTTAGTAACAAAGTTGGTTAATAATTGTTCTCGTCACCCACTTTAATAAACTTAGTGTGGAAGATTCAAGTTCGACACGAGAGGGTAAAGTGCTTACACGTAACAATTTTCCATTTATTTAGTTACACCTAAACGACTCCACTTTGTAGTCATAGAATCCAATCTCTGATTTTACACATAGCGACAATAATATCTGAATTTAAATCGTTCAGCTTTAGGCAATTTTAGAATGAGGGGATTGAATGACTGGCTAGGCCGTTTCACTTTACAATAAAGCGATGCTGAATTCATTTGAAAAATCGTGAGGAGTTCTTTAATCAATTTTGTATCTTCATTCATTGCATATTGTGAGGTGTACACAACAGGAATTATAGAACTTTTCATTTCAAGAAAATGAAGATGTATAGCGAATTGGGGATCATTTTGAAAATGAATTGATGATGATTTCGGGGAAATTGCAGTCATCAACGTAACATTATACACATAAATAATAATACTAATAAATCAATATTGAAGTAAAGCAAAACATAATATCTTACTTTTGGTTACAAATGTATTCCACAAAATATTAAATTATTGGCCTTATATATTGATAGCAGACTCAATTGGGCAATTCATATAGAAGCAACTTATGAGAAAATATCAATTTCCATTTATCTGTTAAGAAAATTGAACACATTGACTACAGATGAATTAATGTAAATAGCGTATGTTGCCAATATACATTCATTATTGTCTTATGATATTCTCATATGGGGTACTTCAGCAAATGCAGATAAGCTTTTCATCCAACAAAAAAAGGGCACATAGGATAATGTATAACATTGGACAAAGACATTCGTGTAGAGACTTTTTCCTCACCTTGTATATACAAGGTGTTCCATCTGAGACGAGCCACCCCGTATATTTTTTATCCCATAGTGAGTGAAAAAATCTCCCGAATGATTTTGTTTTGGGGACATCTTTTGACTATATTTGAGGCTTGAACGAGCTTCAACCCCTCAAAATTGAATAGAGGAGAGGGGTTGAGTGATACGTCAATTGGAATGTCTTGGAATCCTCTTTACAACGGTGTATGAAAAACGTAAATTAGATGAACCGTTTTCGCCAGAAATTAATTTTGTTGCTCGAATGCGCCACCTTGAATGTTTTGGTTATTTGTACAATGTACAAGCTCATTTTTATTGAGCCTTTTTTACAAACTTAAGCAATCTTCAGAAAATCACATTCATAAAAAAATTGAATTGTGTTGTCAAGCTTACAATGAAAAAAATTAAATCTGCGTGTTTAAATCAAATGTTCAAATTGTCCTCCATTGACTTCCATACAATAATACATTCTCTCAAACTAATAAATAAAAAAACAGCAAAACATTTCCTTATGTTGCCTTCATTTTTTGTTCCTAGTTGTTTATCTGGTTTTAACGTTTCTTCGATCATTTCATGATTTTAATCAATCTGTTGAGTTACTGGTTAGCCTTTATCACCAAAATCAAAATTATGCCCGAGCGGCTGCAAGGTTATTTAACGAAAACCATCCTGAACGTAGCGTTCGCCATAGGTATGTAATGGAAACGATTTCAAAATTTCTGGAGACGGGTTCAGTAATGGATAAAAAAAGGGCACCCATTGGAATTGTTAATGATGAAGGAGCAGCTGTGGCGGTATTGGGACATGTCCAACTTATGCCAAACACGCAATCTGTACGACAACTTTCTGCAGCTTCCCGTATTAGCCAATCTAACGTTAACAGAATTTTACATAAACACAAGTTCCATCTGTACAAAATTAAATTAATTCAGGAATTAAATGATGATGATTGGAATCGAAGGCAAGAGTTTTGCGAAATTATGGTCGAGCGTATCAACAATAACCCAAATTTCTTGTACAACGTTTGCTTTTCTGACGAATGCACTTTTTTACTTAATGGAGAGGTTAACCGGCATAACTGTAGAATTTGGAGCGATACAAATACTCATGTATTTCGAGAAGCTCACACTCAATATCGAGAAAAGCTAAACTTTTGGGTAGGAATTTTGGGAGACCTAATTGGACCTCTGTTTATTCCTGGTAATTTAAATGGCGAAATTTATCTTGAAATGTTGGAAAATGCGATTGATCCGTTAATAACTGAACAATTCGAAAACGATCCTCTACTACTTGAACAACAATTGCATTTCCAACTACGCCGCACCAGTTCGCCAATACCTCAATTTGCAATACCCCGGTCATTGGATCGGAAGAAGAGGTCCTATGGAGTGGCCTGCCCGATCTCCTGACCTGAACCCTCTGGACTTCTTCTTGTGGGGACATCTTAAGTCCAAGATTTTTGTGACTCTGATTGAAAATTTGGACGAACTACGCCAACGAATTGTAAATGAGTGTCGTCAAATAACTCCAATTATGCTGAACCATGTTAGAGACGGTTTTCAGTCAAGATTGTATTATTGTATGGAAGTCAATGGAGGACGGACAATTTGAACATTTGATTTAAACACGCAGATTTAATTTTTTTCATTGTAAGCATGACAACACAATTCAATTTTTTTACGAATGTGATTTTTTGAAGATCGTTTAAGTTTGTAAAAAAGGCTTAATAAAAATGAGTTTGTACATTGTACAAATAACCAAAATATTCAAGGTGGCGCATTCGAGCAACAAAATTAATTTTTGGCAAAAACGGTTCATCAAATTTACGTCTTTCATACACCTTTGTAAAGAGACTTCCAAGACCTTTCAAATGACGTATCACTCAATCCCTCTCCCCTATTCAATTTTGAGGGGTTGAAGCGTCCCCTATTAGGGGGTTGCTCGTTCAAGCCTCAAATATACGTCAAAAGATGTCCTCCAAACAAAATCATTCGACGTGTTTCGGGAGATTTTTCACCTCACTATGGGATAAGAAATATACGGGGTGGCTCGTCTGAGATGGAACATCCTGTATATTTTAGAATGCTTAAAGTATACTCATATTAATTAGATCAAAATTAACAGTGAACATCTGAACTTCAATACTCCTAATGGCAATACTTTACAAACACCTCTACATGCGAAGAAAGTCACCAAACAATTCGTTAGTGATTGGGGACTTGAGTTATACAATTAATTGTCAAATAATTTGAAAAAGAAGCCAGTAAACAAATTTATGTGTGTCAAGAAAGTTCTTATTGAGAAAGTCTTTTACTGTATTGAAGAGTGTCTGAAGTGCGAATCTGTATAATCCGTGTAATCTGTTATCTTTCATTATTAACAATAATTTTTTTTATACTTTGTCTACACGAAAGCGAAACCTATAATGTGCGAAGAACATCATGTAAGCCAGCAGTGGAATGTAATAACTTGACGACTCAATGAATTTAATATTATTATTAATTATTATAATTGCGATAAATAATGCAAGTTTTAAATGAATATGATTGTACCATAAATAAGTATCACTTGAAGGCTGTATGGAAAGTAGGAAAGACCATTCATAAAGTAACGTAATAAGCAAAACTATAGATTCTGTTTTGAATAGTCTCTGATGGAATGAAGACGTTTCTTATTTTATTACATTTACATTCGAATTAAAATTATTTAGTGAGCTGGGAACGTAATTTCCTGAAATTGTTTGTACAGCTAAGTTTATTTGGAACAGAACTTGCTCTGAAATGTTCATCACATTCTATTCTCAATTTAAGGAACCACAAGAGGTGAACAACACCTTAGATAAACAGAGAGAACGTGATCAGCTGTTTAAAAACACCAAAACATATTTGAGTAGCTTAATTTTCAATATCGGCTATAAGCAACAACCTGTACCACATTAACATTCCTGCGTCCAGTACAGTGAATAAACAATGCGATAGCATAAGCATATTATGTAAACAGGAAAACTCGAGGGAAATTATACTGCAGCATAGTAAGTTAGAAGGAACGGCGGTAACTCGGGAGTGTCGCAGGAACATTTCTCAACAGGATCAAGTCGGTACACTGTTTTCGAGACATGCTTAGAATTCATGGACTGCAGTAGGCGTTTGCAATATTAAAGATGAGATAACTGACTTGAATATGGTTACGACGTTGACCTAAACATACCAATATACACTACACCAGTCATTCTACTTGCACTCGACTTGGATGTAAGGTGGGTTAGACTTTGTACATCTCATCTAGAAATGTATACCTTAATTTATTTGAGAACATACGTAAGTTAATTCACTTACATTGTATGATATTCCAACTGAAGAACTTGCGATACTATCTTCTCGAAGGATATTTTATTTATTTATTAATTTTATTTAAAAATACCACGCCAAGTACCTCCAAATACTCGAGGTATTCTGCCATATTGCGGTGAAAATTTGTCAATAGTGTTTAATACTCAATCAGAATTATAGTCCAGGCAATAAGCCGTGAAAAAGGCCATAATAAAAAAAAATATATAGTAAGCTAGAATTTCAATTTCTTTTTGCATTTTGTTCCTAATACCCCATAGATCATTATTGACTATCAAGACCTCGGGGTCGACCTTCCTAACCCCTCCTCCTCAAAACGGGGTTTAAGCCCCTCCGAGGAGCATTCTTACAAAAACAATCCAAAAATTCAAAAAATTAATGAATTAAGAGCCAAAAATAACCCCTAGTATGTTTTTTGGGTCGCTGATTACAATTACGCAGTTAGTTTCCTCGGAAAACTCCCTCCAGATGGGAAATTTGGGATTTTCCTGGGGCTTGTGAATAATAAAACATAATGTTGTTGCAAAAATGACCTCTAGTCGATTTTTTGGGTCGCTGATCACGATTCCGCTGTTATTTTTCACAAAAAAGTCTCTCCAGATGGTAAATTCGGGATATTTGAGATTTTCCTGAGGCGGTTATGAATAATAAAGTATAATTTTGTTGCAAAAATGACCTCTATCAGGTTTTTTGGGTCGCTGATCACGATTCCGCTGTTTTTTCCCCAAAAAACTCTCTCCAGATGGAAAATTCGGGAAATTTGAGTTTTTCCTGAGACGGTTATGAATAATAAAGTATAATTTTGTAATCCTGAAAATTGTAATTTCCTTTGCAGTTTCGGGGAATAAAATGAAAAACATTTTCAGGTATGTATCGTTACTTTTTCTATTTTTTATTGAAGATATAGTTTTCTAAACTTCAATATTCTACATAATTGTTTGCATCATTATATATATATATATATATATATATTATTATTATTATTATTATTATTATTATTATTATTATTATCACAATCATGAATTTTTTCATTCACTTACATAATTTTGAGCATACAAAATTTTCAGTTCATAGTTATTTTAATCGTCATCAGAACCATTCTCAAATTCATTTTCTAAAATTCTATTATGATCATCATAAAACATACTAGTGCTCATTTTCGGCTCTTAATTCATTAATTTGTTAAGCTTTTGTTTTTTTTATAAGAATGCCCCTCTGAGGGGTTGAACCCATGTTTTGGCCAGTAGGAAGGTTGACCCCACGGTCTTGATAGTCATAAATGATCTATGGGGTATTAGGAACAAAATGCAAAAAAAAATTCTAGCTCACTATATTTTTTTTTATTTTACGGTTCGTTGCCTAGACTATTAGCAATATTCAGTCTAAGAGCTTCAGTGATACCGTGTTACTGAAAGTTAACCCGATGGCACGATGGTTCATTGTTAGCGGACGGTTTAATGTTCAATTCATCTCACACACCGAATCCTCGCTCTCATGCAGTTCGCGAGATACAGCCTCCGCAAATTTTTGATGTTTTGACTGCAAATTAACCCTTCTCAAGTTGCGGTTAATTGAAAAACGTGCCATTCTTATATACTTCCAACCATGTGCAATCATTTTTCATCGTGTCCGTTTATCGGGGTGGCCAGTTAAAATGGAACCGAGAATGAACTGCGAGCTAACCCTCCCAAACCTGGTGGAAAATGTTTATAGATGTTGCCTATTGTTGAAATACCATTTGGTCAGATAATGGCAAGTATGCCATTTTGTTGCTAAAACTTACGGACTACAACTTATAGTCCCTTCAAGTTAGACAAATAATCGACGTTTTAGAGAAATTTTATCCACAGCCTAGCGATGTATTTAGATGTATTTGGACTGTCTGAAGATGATTTTCACCTAGCGCACGCATGAGAAAGGGTGTTTTTGGAGTACTCTGAATTGGACTAGTAACTTTTGATGGAATATGGTATTTTAACACGATGGCACCGTATCAAATACGTTTTTTCAGGGTCAAATAATGATATAATATGAGTGCCATCATTTTCTGCATATCTCAACCCCCCCTGTAACCCCGAAGACGGCTCCCCCAAAAAACAGTAATTTCGATATTTATTCGCTGTTGGAGTCTCAATAATTGGGTGATTTATCATATTTATGTTTGATTTCCAACCTTACCTCTATTTTCCGTACCTACCCCTCGAGGAATCAACGTCATACATGCTGGTCGTGTCATTACATATATTATAGCGTTGCAATACGTTTAACAGTTTTTTAACATAGAATATGTTTTTACGAAGGTCCTAATTGATGGAAAGCGTTACGCGAGAACCGTTACGTGAATCCGTAACAGGTCTGATTGGCCGAGATCACCAATATGCTCCTCTTTCTCTTATACCAGCGCCGAACGAGCAAGGAAACAACCGAGCGTAGAGGAGTGTAGACGTGACTGTGAACACATACATATAATATGAGGATCGAGGACCTTGTTCAGAATTATCAATTTATTCTTTTTTATTTCTTGGGAACAAAGAACAAAGACCTGTCCTGGAGTACATTTCACATGTTTGGAGTTCGGCTCCCAAACATACGATAAAGCACTTGGATTCTATTCAGAAGAGGGCTATTTGTTTGATTGATGATGTCATTGTTACGAAATCATTGACCTCTCCTGAACATTGTAGGAAGGTGAGGGATCTCTCCCTTCTCTATTGATATTTCCATGGTCGGTGTTCATGAGGAATCTCGTCAAGAGTGATCAAGTTGTGGGACTATCCACCTAGTGAGGTCTTTCCTTATGCCTATAACCCCCAAACCTTCAGGAACAATACGATTGCCTATCTCCTCTCCCTACATTCCACCGCTGGTTCACACGATGTTCTTCAAACATTATAGGTTTCCCTCTCGTGTAGTCAAAGTATAAAAGAAGTTGTACATGATACAATGTAATTGCATCACGTTACACCTTTTTCGTTTCATTGTTAGGTTTGGTTCTGGTAATAGATGTAGTTCTATTGAGTAGTAAAAAGCGCAATAGCTCAATAAAGTAGAATTATTTGAGTAGTATTATTATCAGAGAACAATTTTGGAAAAAGTGGAAGAAAACCCAATGTTCAAGAGGTTATAACTTATCAGGGAATAGTCTGATCAAATGAAATATCCTCCTTAAAATTGACTCTAGAATACCCAATTTATTTTCCGTAACAATAACATCCTGCATATGTATTTAGAAATCTAAATATAGATGCAGTGTATCATGCATTTGGTGCTGTTGTATTGTCCAATGTCTTTGTGTTCTCCTTGAGCCAGAGCTTTTGCCCCACCACCTTAAGTTTGAGTGCTTAGAATCGAAATCCATGAAAAGCGTGGTTTCATGATAATTTTAAGAACGTGCACCAATTTCTTAAAATGCTTTGTCAAATATCCATAGCTCCCATTGTTAATGCTACATTTGTACATCAGAGCTCCGAACTGATTATTCAAATGAATGATCTCAATTCTGGGAAGCATGAAAAAACATGAAATCCAATAATTGATATTCGGAACATTTTAATTGAACCGCGCATTTGAAGAAAGCGGTTGGCTAATGGTATCTGTATGACGCGGCGATATCCGATAATAAGTTTCATTCCGGTCTTATCGAAGGCACGTAGCCAATTAAAACCGAACTCCCGACGTAACATAAGACGTATGAGTGTGTGTAGTTGGAATAATCAGACACGCGTTTATTGCCATTATCAATCTTATTATTTTCTTGAATCACGTTTATTGAATTCAGTATTTCAGTACCTTTGTCAATTTACCAAAGCGGTACTACTCTATTCCACGCCGTTGATTGTATGATTTTTACGACAATAAATTAGTTACTTGAAGGTATGGCTTGTTCGCTGGAACAATTATATGACGTCATGGATCAAGGTCAGCCATTGTTGTCAGGTTGAGCCACTTTTCATGGTTTTTGATACCACTACCCATTCGATAGAATAAACTGTGCGACAAACAAATTAGGGAATTCTTTATTTATTATTTATATCAAATAATACAAATTATTTGTAATTATAAATGTTATTCACAAACTGTGTGAAGAAAAATAAAGAACCTACTCACTGGTGAATGGCAAAAGGAAGTGTTTCTCTGAAGGTACAAGAAGGTTGAAAAATGCTTTATGAGAGTTCAAAATAATACTGATGTTACACTTGGAGGATTCAGATGAAGATATGGAAACTTAGGTCTTAGCTTCAAGTCGATATTATTGATACATATTGTGATCTTGAAGCAAGGATTATTATTTATAGAAGCAAACACTCAAAATACCGGATTTTTGATTTCCAAATCTACTTTCGAAAATCTTATTATCATTATTTTAGTACAATGAATGTAATAACCCAACAAGTGGAAGTCATACAAGTTAGAAGATTATCTTTCATCAAGGCTTAGGTACTATTGGAAAATATCGTAATGTCCATCCAAAACTGCAGCAACCTTACAAAGAAGATGACCAGGGGACGAACATGAAACCTCAAGAAGAAGCATACAACACCACTAAGACTCCACACGTTGTCGGAATTCAGAAAACTCCTCCTTGATGGTTACAAATACAAGGAATGTATTTTAGAAGTACATCACAATACACACAAGTGCTTACACGTTCCGGTTGATGTTAACGTATATTTCTTGAAATTGAGTGCCTACTTTGTTTTTTAGAATGATTTGGTTTCTATAGCTAAAAACAGATGTTTTTCCTTAGTCAAATGTTTCCCTGATGATATGTTATTCCATGTTGTCGAGCTGGTTTTGGAAAAAAATTACAGTACAATACAAAAGCAGATTTACTTCAGGAACACGGTTGAACAAGAAATTTTGTTTATTTTTGAGTTTCTTAAAATGGCCTCTGAAACGTTCGTCATTGTGTATAGTTCGCCCCAATCAATGCCAAATAGTTTGTGGAGGCTTCTATAGGTTATGATCAGATCACAACGTAGACGTCTGTCGCAAAATTTCTGCATGTTTAAAATGGATAGCCGGTGTTAATAGAGACGCCTTTTATCATAAGGTATGCGAGTGGAAATATATGCACGGATTCAAGAAGTGTTGCGTCATGGACCAGATCTACACTCCAAACAGGTCCAGCGAATTTCAGAATTGGACGTGTATACGTTGTGTATACTTTATTGGATCCCAGAGGAGAAATTTTAGTGAAGGCCTTAGAGAGAAGATTCAAGGACATTTTTGCTCTCTTTGCTATATGGTTTGACCATGATTAATTTTCGATTACTGTGACACTAAGATCTATGTGTTGGGCTACAGATAATATGTTCACCCCACAATATTATAGTCCAAGCGATTATTTGTTTTGCCCAAATGGAGAATAACACATTTGTTTATATTTAGAGGTAGCGCCCAATTAGAACACCAAACAGATATCCAATCGAGATCTTCTTGTAGCTGTATATGCTGGTATATGGAGTTTGCATAAATCTTCATATCGTTGGCAAAGCTTCTTAGATTTAACATGGTAAATAATTTCCGAGATATAGATCAGGAATAACAGAGATCCCAACACCTGGCCCTGAGGTAAGACTCCGAAGGCTCACTTTATAGGACAAGTGGTTCCCAACTCTAAGCCAGAAGGTTTGGTTTGGAAGAAAGCCTGAAATCCTGCCAGATCCTACGTAAAACGGAATTGAAAAAAGGAGTGTACATCAAAAACGAACAACTTCGAAGCTCTGTTACCATCAAAGGCGGCAAAATCCACTGCGCATGCAGCTGCACTAAGACTATAAACTAAGAAGGAGATTACGACCATGTTTTTCGTTTAGACAGAGCTATCGAAGTTTCAGATTGCTAAAATGAATTAAACTGCACCTTGTAGCCGACTAGGTAGTGTCATTTAAAATTATTTCCTCCAAGTTACTTTTTGTGTAGAGAAATAAACAAGTATAGTGTCCTAAATCAGGAAGCATTCACATATAAATCGGTAGAAAGGGTAAAAATACTGGTGTGGTCAATCCAAAGCAAATACGTCGACTGTCTTGGAAGTAAGTGATGAACGACATTATGGCGTTAATTGGTAGCCACTAATTACATAAAATATTTATAAAAACATTCCAAACGACCAAACTTCCTATCTTTACATTGTAATAGAATAAAGTTTATTTTCAAAATAGTTGTAGGTTCTTGTACAAAATGTAAAGAAAAACCTGTCCTAGTTTCAAAACAGGCCAAATCCAAAATTTTGGGCAAAGTACAACAAACGCTCAAATCAGTGTTAATGTTAGTCTAGAAGCAACCATTTAAACATATTTTGCACCAACAACTTTATTCCTTTTCAAGGCTCCAGTGTTTTGGCTCTCCTGCGAAATTTTTATTCTTGGAGATGGCCGGTCTTGAAACCAAGGCACTCAATTGAATTATCACACCTCATGGGAGATCATAACGATATTAAGCCCAGTCTGAATTTAAAAGGATATCGAAATTAGTGTTGTTCCAAAATTGAATTTGATGATCAAATATTCTTATATGGTTTCTCTGATGAAGTTGAGATTTTACGTTATTGTATTGTTGGGTGAATTCCGCTTTTGCTTCAACTGTTACGCATCATCTCAAAAGTTGCGCTTCGGCTTATCGGCTGTTAACTTAGCCCTTATGAGTGTTGAAGCTATTATATATAATTTATTCACACTTTCAACTAATACACAGTAAATGCATCCGCTAGACTATAACCTCAAAAATCTGAAGCTTGCCAAAGAAAGCATGTAAACACAAAAGTTATAATATTCTCTATGCTGTAACGAGAACTGCTCCAAGTAAGCTTACTTGCTTCCGCTCGAAAAAATGGCGACCGCTCGACAACTCTTGGGCTCAGTTGAATGCAGCCATTTTTATAACGAAAACTTACTCGAAAACGATCGGTGTAACCTCAATGGTATACCCTTATACTTCTTGCGTTTGGTTGAATACTTACATGAGAAACAAAGATATCAAATGAAATTAATAGCAGTTAACCAATAATTGCCTCCTTCGAAAGCGGCGTTTTGGAATCCTCGTATATTTGATTGCATATTTCAATTTCATTGTAGTGGATCGATATCTAATGGTACCAATTATTTTTGAACATTCAACGATTTTGTTCAAAGATCTATTCACATGAGATGAACTTTCAGCTTTTTCAAAATACAATAGAATAAAAGTCCAGTAGCGGATGTTTTCCTTATATAGCCAAAGCGGAGAATTTCAGTTGTTTTGTATTTTTTAATAGACTCGAACATTAAACCGTACAATAAACTGGTATATTGCTTTTGAGGGCACAATCTGGAAACCGATTCATTCTTTCATTTAATTAGAAATTAAACGCCTGTTACATACAATGAAATGTAATATTCAGTAGCCGAGATGGAATTGAAGATGAAATAACTTTAAACAGTTGAAAGGATTCAATTTATATGTTGCCCCTCAACAATCACTCTAACGTCACAGAAAATTAACCTTTAAATTTGTTATGCACTGAATGGCATGCCGAAAGTAGTATATTAAGCATTATCTATTGACTAAGAACGTTTCATTCGATATGTTTCCAGTTACAGGTAATATTTCCAATTATAGAACCGTTCTAACGAGGATGACTAGGAATAATAAAATAGAAACTATTAAGCATATTGGAATGACATGTTGCCAACCAGAGACACTAGAAATTTCATGTTTTATTATTCTGATAATATACATTCGCATGAGCGAATTCGTAAGGTCGTAATATCTAGGAGGCTAAAGCTCTATTACTGAATACAAAAGTCAATATGATGTCATCAATGAGAGGCTTGAAGAAGATACGTAGCTTACGACATTATCGTTTAGTCTGAATGGCGCGTAGCCGGTATTCAGTAAGACAGTTGATGAATATTAGAATTAAAGAGTTTTGACTCTTCCTAGTGGAAAATTATATGTTGCACCTGTTTCTAAGGTGTCTCATGTGATTGGAAAGAATTTTTATCTGAAAATAAGCGTGCATAGGAGTGCTATGACTCAATAAAATGCGTTGCAAATGGCTTCCTAAATGAATGTTTTAATAAAATTATGCAGTATCCCAATTTTGACTCGGAAGACGAGCACATTACCTCATTTTGTGTTTTTGTGAAATATATGAACTAGAACATGATAAATTGTTGAAATTTGGATATTCAGATATTCTTCGAATTTGAGATCCTACAAATTTGGAACGTCAAAACGTTGAAGTAGGCATCAAGGTATCCAATATTCAATGTATGTTGTACAGGCTCTACTTCAATTTGGTTCAAATAAAGAGCATTCCAAATTCATAGTTCAGTTCATAATTATTATATTATCCAACGATATTGGAAACGCGCGGCTGATGAACCAAAGGAAGTGCGAATAACATTCATTCAAGCAACAACATAATATTCAACTTCTGTTTACCTTTGGTGTCAGTTGGGTTTGAATATACTTTAGTAATTTTCAGTACATGAGAAACATCCCTTTCACATTCATGATAATACACTTACATACGTTGCTTTTTATAATTGATAGCTACTGTGACCTGAAGCCTCATTTTTGTGGTATTGGACAAAATAATATGAACAATTTAGTGTGATGAACGTTCGAGACTTTGGAAATAGTGAGCCATTGGTGCTGCGTACCATAAAATCAGAAAATTAGAAGATGATGTAATCGATATAACATTTATGTGTTAAAACTCTTATTATTTGAATCGTATCTAAACATCCAAAGCGTAGTATTTGAAACTTCAAATTTAGTAAAACTCACCGGAATAGTTTTGCCAGAAAGCAGCTCCATTATTTATGAGATCTAATCCTGAGTAGCCCCAAGGTTTCGTTTCGAGTTGCGGCGGTGGCTCTCTCATTGCCTGAGGATAACTAATTGGCGGACTGTCTATGTGTTCCAGTTTCATTCTTTCGGGTCGTTCATTTATTTGATCACGTTCAGCAGGATTTATTGTTATGCTGGTGTTCATGGTTGGTTGAAATTTTTGATTGTTAGTTTTCAGTTCAATCTGTGCAAAGTTATCTGAAATAAGAAATTTGAGCATTAACCAATGATTTTTCACAAAACATAGATACTATGTATTTATATAATGGACAAAATCAATTTGTGGAAATTAGAAATTTCATCTTGTTCTCATTCAACGTCACAATCTATTGATTATGCCTGAAAAATTACTTTTCTGGTACACAGTATCCATTTTAAACGAAGAAATTTGTAGACATATGCTGACCAAACTCCATTGCTACAATACCTATACATAATTAGAAGCATAAAATAATAAACCTAAGCAAAATGACTACAAGTTAAGTATTGTGTTACCTAGACCAGTTGATAATTCATGATATTTTATTCATTCGATTCGGTTCTTATTCTCAAATGTATAAAAAATAATTGTCTCCGCATTGAGACAATCATTTTTTCTTGAAGCTAAGTCAGTTCAAACAAACGTTGTTACCACCATATAGTCCTTCGATTTCCCACAACGTCAAATTGACAAGCAAAACATTTTTCAGCATCGCGAATGATACCCTAATTTCAAGACACGATAGCATCACACATTTTGCCCAACTACTCTTCCCTTGTATTATATTTGGATTGTTCTCTTTCTAGGTTCATAGTGTTTATATGGACGTGGAAAGTCCAAATTGCTGAGAGACTCTGCAAGAACTCTGAAGGAAACAGCTTTGAAATATATAAATATGAAGATCTCACTATGAGAATTTTTATTGAGGTGAACCTATTTGTGGCTGTCAATGCATGTCATTCTTTTTTACGTCATTGTTTTCCACTTGCTTCTTTGAATCTAACGTTAATTCTGCATAGAGATGAGAAATTGTGAAACAGGATGCCGATCAATACTTGATTCCGTGAAAACGGCTGCACTGCTCTTAATGAGTATGTTAGTACAAGGCAAATATCTTGTAATCTGTTGAGATCAATCTTAATGTTGGCCACCCGCGGGGCTAGTTGGGGGTTACGCTCCCTCCACGCGTTTGTGATTGACAGCTACGTTTCATTTTGATATAACTTCCTATGCAGCTGTATCATTTACACGTTCGTATTAAACAAGCTGAATTTGGGTTTTGATTAAATTAAAATTCAATACATCTCTTGGTAAATACTTCGTTCTACTCTTCCTTACTACAAGTCTTCAAGTTTATGAAATATGATTCATTCAATAAATAACGTTTGAAGAATCTGAGTTCCTCGCAAATTATTATAAATAGTTTTATTTATTCTGATTCAAACTACTAATACCCACCAATGGATCTATCTAAATTGTATTTTTGTGGTGGAAGTGTGATGAATAACGTGAACTTGAGAAAAAAAAATTCATTTCACCCTTCATTATGTGATATGAAATTTTATCCATATTGTAAAATAAAAACATTACTATATTGATATCACTTTCATTTGTATATTCCGTTACTCGAGTTTCAGCCTTATTACGTCATATTCATAAGGTCGTATTAAAATACAATTAAATAATACAAAACTTCAACTATAAATATAGTTATCGGTACTTATCAAAAGGATTACTGTGGTCGGCCATTCCTGAACTTGAAGGATTATTACTATACGATTACATAGATTTTACATTCTAATAATGGCGGATTGTTATCAACAGCAGGGTATAGAAAGAAGCTAATCAGAACAATTATTTTTGGAATAGATACTCTACATAGCTTTAAATAATGGTGTACAAATTAGGTCTGTTTGATCACTAAGAAGTAGGGTATTGCTTTTTTGTTTGTAAATTTCCAAAGATTCCAGGAAGCTTAGTTTCGAGCCTTTATCAATTATACGTAAGACATGTAAGCTGTCTATTCCAGGAAAATGATCCGGAAGATGATATGCAAATGGGGAACCTGTTTTATTATTGAAATATATTTGGAACTGGGTATAAATGCAATGTTCAAGTCATGATTCCAAAATATCTTCTCTTCTTGAATATTTGGGTATATACTGAAGTGAAAGTTGTTTTGTTTACGGTTGATTAATTTAGTAATTATTTGTGACGAATAACTATCTACTGTGATTTGTTCAATTACATTTACTTCTTGCTAAACATTTGATTGTGAGAATGGTATTGAAAAAAGTCTATGTATCATTGAATGAGAGGCAGCCATTTTATGTGATCTAGGACTTAGCGAATCTGATGGGATAATATTGAAAGAAATTTTGTTACCTGTTCTTGTGGGTCGTAAATGTAAGAATTTGATGAATTTATTTCAGTTTCTACTATGGACTGTTTTTTTAGGTGGATTCAATTCAGAAATAGGAGAGAGTTATCTAATTGTCTATTTGTCCCTTTTAAACATGTCAGAACGCTATCTCTATATCTATGCTAGACAATTATGCGTTTAGTTGTGATTTAAAGATTTTATCTTCAACAATAGACATGAAAATTTCTGTTAGAAGTGGGCCAAGAGGGAGTGATCAAATTGAAAATGATTGATCTTGTATCAGGACTTACTATGTTCTTCAATTCTAATTTCTATTGAGGTACCTGATTGGCATATACAGAAACCATTTAAATCCGGAATTATTGTAATAGTTCTAGCTTTCATTCCTTTTCACAAATATGTGAACACAAACAAAGTCAGCAAATTATGATTTTTTTTTGGAATGGTTTGGAACCGTCGAATCGGTTGTTTGTGAATTATGAAATCTGCAATATTCTTTAAATCTAATTTCTATTATGCGACTTGATTGCCTATATAAAGTCCATTACAATTCGGATGAAATAACTTGAAAAATTTTCCCAAAGAGTATGTTTCATCTATAGTGTTAGATATCACATTAGAAAGATTGTTTTGAGGTATAAAAGGAACTACTACATCATGCTCATGACGTATATCAACAACTTTTTGATAGATATCACTAGGAAGAACATAATTTGTTGATTTTGTCAGATGTAAAGTGTTCACATAGTTGTGGAAAGGGAGTTAGAAATTGAAAATTTGGAAAGGCCTCATTAACCATCCTTGAAGCTCAATCTGATTTATCCCCTCGTTTTATTATACCGCATAATATGTGAATACTATGCTACTGTAAAATGATATATTTTGTTCAGTTTGATAATGCATCTGAACTGCAGTCATAATTATCATGGTTTCAAGAGAGTGTTAGTGGAAACGGAAAAAAATCTTATTCACATCATGCTAGTAAACTATCACAAAGTAACGGTCCATCCATCAAATATTTGAAATTATTCAATATTAAATGGAATTTATCTTATCGAAATTGTTTCCTTTCACAACTCAATTCAATATTATAATTAATTTAACAAGGCATTCAATCAATTCACGACTAACAGAGTAATTTTAATGACAAATTCAATTGGTTAAATCTGAATCATGCATCTACTTAAAATAATGATCGTAGCACATTATCGGTTTCAATATTTATAATAAAATTGAACATAACATACTATTTCCCATGAATTGCAAGCAATTTTCCTATCAATCAAAACTAACTAATCATTTTATGTCTATCGATTGCAAAATTGTACCGTTAATGATCCTGAGTTGTTCCGCAGCACCAGCATTTCTCAAGGCATCTTCCAATTGAGATCTTCTCCTCGCCTCCACGTCTAATTGTTCTTGCATACTTTTCCTCGCCCTTCGTTCTCTTCGTAAACGTTTCTGTACGAGACCTGCAAAGGAATTATCTCTATGAGTTAATTGAACTGGTTATTTTTATGGATACAATGCAACACATTATTCGGAATCGACTGTTCTTCCCATTTTTCTTTCAGTTTGAAAAAATGTTATAAGATTTCTTTTCATTTTATTTTTTCTACTTCACGAGACGAAAACGTATAATTTAGAAGGAATATCGTGCGAGTCAGTGGTGAAATGTTGAGAGATGAGATAGGCATTGGAAGTTCTGTTGAAAGCTCGGAGGTTATATTTATTAGGAAAAATCTCACTAGTTCCACAACTTCGCCGTTCGATAAAAGAAAGAAGTCTGGTAGAGGCTTGATCGAGAAGTCTCAGTCTGATGGTAAAGGTCAACCCTTTACCATCAGTCTGAGTTCGCATAGTGGGCCTACCTAGATTCACTCGCGGTGGAATAACAGACGAGATTTCCCAAGAGCACTGACCACAGGAAATATTATAGAAGACTTTCTCCAATGTTCCGGAGAGGTCAATGAATTTGTAAGTGTAGTTGGTTTCACAACCAGAAGCGAAGTTCTCTTCTGAATAGAATCTAAGAGCTTCAGCATATGTTTGCAAGTTGAATTTCAACATGTGAATAGTACTCCAGGACAGGTCAAATCTGTGCCTTATCATGAGAAGCTGCTAGGGTGTGAAGTAGCTTTTAGCATGGAATAGAAGACCAAGTTTCTCTGAAGAAGACCTCTCAAGATCGTCCCATGAGGGGGTGCTGTTGGTGATACCGAGCATGTGTATTGAGTACTTCATAGGAATAGTTGCACCTGGCATTATAATATAAGGGATTGTGGGAAAATCTAAGATACTATATCTAACAATATATCATTAATGAAACTTCATATCAACCCCGGATTTATCAAAATCGGAAACTTCATCAAAGGTATTGCCTAATCGGTGTTTTAGCTTGTTCTTACATCTATAAACTGGTTGTATTCCAAATTCAGGAGACAAACCATGGAATTTATTAATTACTGAAGAATGATAAGTGAAATTTTGGAATTGTATTAAAGAATTTGAAGGTAATGACTCTAATTTGGTTGGTTGGCTACGTTCCAATTCCCATCTTTGCTTAGAAATTAAATTATTGATCAAATATTTGTGGTAACCATTGTCCAACGCGATTTGCTGAAGCTTCTCAAATCCGTTGTTATAATTTCGCTGGCTAAAAAGAAAAGGAAAAGCGAAAGTGCAATTTATCAAATCCATATTTATCTTCAACTGAGGGTAACCCATTGTTTACATTATTATCCCCAAATAGTATTCAAACAGGCACATTTTTATTTATAATTTAGTTCACTCTGATGATGGCTACTTAGTAGCCGGAGGGTCCTCAGTACTTTAATAGTATTTTTAGTGGAAAAGTGATTATTTCTTATCAATAGCTCTATATTCATGTTTTATGGAATTTTAGACACTATTTTCACGGTTTTTTATATAATGAGTTTAATGATACATGTGCAAAATAGACAATTCAAAAGTTTATCTGACTTTTCCGCGATATTAATTTCAAAGCACACTTTAAAAAAATTTCGTATACAAGACCTATGTTTGTATTGTGGACTGCCTAACGAGTAGTAACTAACCGATCGAAGCCTAAAATCCGTCATCACCCTAGAGTGATATTTTACTTTTCACCGCTAGGGTGCTATCTGTCATTATCGAATGTGGTCGTCGAAAATAAAATATCAAATGACATAACATTGCAGTTCTTTTTAATTATGTATATTTCTGATGAAGCACTCAGAACCCTTCCTTACCAGATTCTATATGTCACGCTAAGATGTGGGAGAGAATTTCGCACACTGATCCCATCTATATGAATTTGTGATAACCATCATCATCAACAAACATATGAGAAACTCCATATAATGACTTTCTACGTGGAATTTGGCACCCCGCAGAGCCGGAACATCAGTTCCCCAGGGGTCCGCGACCTCGGCTTGGGTTCTATTAGTGCAACTAATTATAACACTCATTACCAAAGTTTATTAATCAATGTTCAATAACAATCGTAGCCATTGGGCGCACAATGTTTTGATGGCCGCCTTGAGATGAGCCTCGTCTCAGTCTTATGTGTGTGGAATATCTATCTGTTACAGGTGTCCGTCAAGAAAGTTAGCGTTCGTTGTTAGTGTTCGCGATACTTCATCATTTTGATCGTTGGAACCTGCTCTTTTTGCATTTGCGATTACGTATCTTGAGTCGAATGTTCCTGTCGAAGTAATTATGACCAATACAGATCTTGTAAATTAATCATGCTTTCCTCATTAGAACCGATATGGTTATACTTGTATTAATTATATCCAGTGGCGGATGCAAATAAGGGCGAAGGGCAATCGCTCATCACCTCCAAGAAAAATGTTCTTCAAAATTCCCAGATATTGTTCATTTGTCAAATTACAGATAAATGAACTACGGAAACAATGGATAGCAGCTGCCTGTGAGAGATTTCCTGGTAACATCAAAAACAGTAAGTGTAAATTATGTCAATTATTTTGAAATCAGAACCAATCGAATACAAAATATTCTGTTCTATATGTGACAGTAATGCACTCAATGTCATGAACAATTTTTCTAAAAATAGTAATTTATGTATCGTGTATCCTCCAGTTGATAATTCAAGAGCATTATTTCACCTATTAGATTCGGTTCACATTCTCAAATGTATAAGGAATAATTGGCTGACATTACCTCATTTTATGTTTCAAAAAAATGCGTGAACCAGATGAATTATTAAAATTTGGATATATTTTGAGAGCTTTCTATCCTACAAATTTGGAACGTCTACACGTTGAAGTAGCCCTTAAGGTATCAAATGAATATGTTATACAGGCTCTACTTCAATTTGGTTCAAGTACAGAGCATTCCAAATCCACAGCCTGGTTACGCACACCAAATGAGATGAGTGCCGCATTTGCTCACTGTTGACAACAATCTCTCTATGCTGAGGCATGTTGATCTCTCAGATGGTTCCGCAAGATCTGTACTCCCCAGTTGTGGGTCTTGGGTCTTGGCCCCCGCTAAGGCCAGTACAACCCGTTTTTCAAAAATAATGCTATAAATCTGGACTAGAGTTGCTCGACTTCTTTGCAAGATTTAAACTTTATTTGATGTTATAAAAATGGACTCGTTCAATAATACAAAAACCGTAGAACAGAAATAAAAATAAGCTTCTAAAAATTCTACAACAAGTAGAACCAATACATTGCATACTGCAAATTTGATAGTTAAGTACTCATAGAGACGCAGTACCCCATTTGATCCGTCTACATATACTCGGCGTAGTCGGCTATGCCGCGAGAATGAAAAAACGGCATATCTACAAGAAGATCTGAACAAAACCTCAACCAGAAGGCTCATAAAAATACTGCTGGATGAATAATTTTGTATCAGGTATAACGCAGCAAAATGGTTAGTTAAAGATTTTAGCAGCTTCCAACCTGCACCAACTTTGTCTGTGAAAAATTCTTTGAAAATAATTGCAAAATTGAAAGATTTCAAACTTGAACCTGATGATAATTTTCTTTCATTTGATGTTGTTTCACTATTTACAAATAACCCAATCGGTAAACATTCTGAAGAAATGGCTTTGAAATTTTACTATCCTCGATACAAACTGCACAGAATATATGTTTATGTAAGGAGCAGGAGTGAGGAACTTGAAACCTCCTTAAAATCAAGATCAAATCAGTTTCCAAAAATTTGGTGTAGATATGTTGAGTTGAGTATGCTCTCTCATTCTCTTTCCAACCTGTCAGGTTGACCTGTTTTCACCAGCTTGCCTTCTAAGGATCTCCTTAGTATCCCTGACAAGCCTCGAGGACACAGTCGGGCGTACAGATCCGGATGGTCTCATTTATCTTACCATAGCCGAGTAGCTTCTCTGCACATTTGCAGGTTTCAAGATTTCAGGAACAGAAACACGGCACACATTTCCATCTATTGTGATTATACAAAATTTTAACTTGGAGAAAGATGAATCATATCATATTTTAGAAACATGGCAGATATTTCTAAATTTAGATGAAGCTAAAATTTTGCAAATCAGATTGGAGGGTACAGAGGTTTCGAACGAAACGCACTAGAGTCAGTAGAAATATACAAAATAACGACAGTAAAATTTTAAATGAACAATTAGTCTTGTACTACAGCATTCTTCTCAATGTCTCGATATCATAAAATTTCTTTACATCACTTACTTGCACCTTTCTAGTAAGTCCCAGCATTAAAATTACCTGAATACCTCAACCCTATTATCCTATTTTAATTATTCAATTCCAGCAATGTTCCCCATATCATTGTGCCGTCTTATTTTGACTATGCATATCTTAAGATCTTTTACGTTTATTTATACATGAGTATCGTGTTTTGAAGATGGCATGCTAGTTGTTGAAACTATAGTCACATTAGTGTTTCTACAAGATAAGTGGTAAAACAGAAAGTGTTTTATTATATCTATTCTACAACAATCTCAAGTTTTCCCATTTTTCGTACTATCTTCATTATTGTCTCAAATAAGCATGGAAAACTCATCAGAATAATGCGTAACAAATCAGAAAAGATAATCATTTATGGTGTAATTGAATTTTTTGTTCGTGTTCAGCAGAGTATTCAACTAATTTAATTGAAAACATTTTCACGGAAATACGCGTAAAAACTGAATAATTGGACTTCCCAAATCCCAATAAACGTAATGCTTGATCACACCAAGAAATTTGCTTCAGTTCAAAACACCACAAAAAAATATAAAGTGTGCTACGAGAGAGTCACAAAAAGCACGGTGTAAATAATTAGAAAATTTTACATAATTGATGTTAGTGTAGTCATTCCGAAATTTACATATGTACATTAGTCACAGTAAGTCAAACGTATAAGTGACAACGTCCCACGCAATGCACCTGTTTTTTTGAGTGGACAACTGTAAAAAGAGAGGTAGGAGTGGCTTAAGAGCTGTACAATGATTGTCGTGGCAGCCAATCGCGTTGGAAAGGTAATACCAGGTTACAATGCATAATGTGCATATAATGTTCACTTTATCAGATACAAGACGCGGCTATGCTTTTCTCGCTTTAGTTATTATTCTCAAGATGGAAGTCTTCCAATAAATGATCAATATATAAGAATAAAATATCTTGTTGGTAATGTATATTCATTCAAAATTTGGCTAGAGAAATTGTGCAAATAATTTAAAAAAATTGTATGATCAAATTCATAACGCAACATGGACATGGTACACATATTATTACATTGTTGAATAAATAGAATTCATATTTAAGAGTTTAGCTAGATTCTACTATGTGATATCCATCATTAAGACCTTGAATTATATTTTTACTTGACTTATAATGAACGTAAATTAATTCATATAGTTAGATTATATTCATGTTCTAACATATAAGTAGGTACATTGTGAATATTATTAGATATAATATAATTTATATGATACAATAACGATCATATTTGTTTCTGAGTACCATTCGATACAACATGAGAATTATATAAAAATTCTCGAGAAATAGGTTACTGTAACACATATGTTTACGTACGTTTCGTTCTCACGACCATCATCAGAAGGCTTATCAAAAACAATCACTGTCTAAAACGAGATTTCTAAAAACTTATTGTATCAACCACAAAGCGTCCTAAAAAAAAACACGAATAATCGAAATTGTAAGACATTAATGTCTTAAGTATATGAATATGTATCAAAAAACCACTGCAAAGCAATATTTCAATATTGATAGATGTCATTTCATGAATTGTGATAATAAAACTGACAAAACTACTCTAACATGTTAAAGAATCCACTCGCAAGCCAAATGTTAAAGATTTATTAGGTAAAAGGAAAAGGCTGTCAGACCTCGCCAGAAATATCAATTTTTTCAGCATTCTACCTAAAATATACTTTCAACATTATAAAGACTTACGTAGGAATTTGAAAGAGTTTAATTAATTGAATTTGTATACATTTGACTAAATGATTGAACGTCCATTCTATAATATAAACACTCGAAGTCACGTTTTATGTGAATCATCTCCAAGATAGATCTTCCATAATAATTGGTTTCTTTAGTTCAAATATTAATATCTTTGTAATTGAACGGATGGTTATAATCGAAACAATGTTCAACAATAGCGGAGAAATTTCCCATGTGTTTTTCTTGTTAGACTATACTCTTGACCATACACTATTCTTTGTAAATATTGTCCAGAGATTCCTGTAAGTCCCATCGCAATCTAAACAATTTAATTTATATACTGAGTGGGTTTATTTATTTTTAGGTGCAAAAGATTTTAGATTTAAAAAATATTCACCAACACAGTTGATAGGTTTATGCGCAAGATTTATATCATACTTTTTTAAACATTTCTTGATTATCTCCGAGTTCTCCGGAATGCATGGTAATGTTAGTAAATTATCTTCATTAGTGACCGTTTATATTATTTATATGTGACGTACCATTATAGATCTTGTTTTTCAGTGTATTACAAACAATTTTTTTTTAATTTTTGGAAAAATTTTTTGGGTGTGACAATTTCACAGCGCGATCTATGAGGCTGTTGATAACAATTTTCTTTAGTTAACTAGTTGGCCTAACTGAATTATAGTGAAGAAATCGTTCAGACCAAACTTTTGTAAACCACGATGTTTTTATTTTTCCATCTGATACATGTCTAATGTTTACATCTAGGAAATTTTGTTTATTCTTGCTTCAATGATGGCACTTACAAATGCTTTTGGGTAGTCATTTTTTGCCAGTGTATTACGAACTGTTTTCAAATTTTTGGGACATTCTTCTGGGTGTGACAATTTTACAGCGCGCTCTGTGAGACTGTTTATAACAAATTCTTTTATAACTAGTTGGTGTAACTGACTTATTTTGTAAACCACAATGTTTTTATTCTTCTGTCTGATTCATTTCTAATGTTCATATGTGGGGAATTTTGTTTATTCTTGCTACAATGATGGGACTGACAAATGTTTTTGGGTAGCCATTCATTACCGGTGTTTATGAACCCTTTTCGAACTTTTGGGACGATTTTCGGGGTGTGACAATTTCACACCGAAATTGTGGTCTTTTGCCAGTGTCAGTATGAAACATAGAGTTGTCAAATACATAATGTTACATTTTTGATAAAATTTCAGTGTAATATAAAATATAAGCCTTGGATATTCTTCCGATAATCGGATGAATATGAAAATAATTTATTCATCTTGCTTCACTTTTGTTCAATACCTCACATTGAGAAGTGATTGAATTTAGAATTATTTGCTAATTTAGTTCTAAAAGGAAGCATATATCATGATACCCACACGTTGTGCATTATAAAACATCAATTTATTTGATACTATGATATATTATAATGTTTTGTGAATTCTTTCGTGACATTTTCGAACGGATATTCCGTTTTCAACCACTTCTAATAATATTATGTGTTTTATAGAGATAATATTCCCAATTACATTAATCATATGAAAGGTACGGCAGGTTGGCAGATACACAAAAGAAGTTAATAAGAAGCGGTTGCTTTGCCTCAGTTGTTCTGCAAAGACGTCGTTTGGCGCCACCTGTGGGTGGTCTGTGCAATCCAGCAAACGTAAGCCGTTTGCAGTTTGTTTATTGCAGCCGAAAAACCAACCCTTCATATCAATTCAAGTCCTTTGGCAAACACTGCCGTAAATAAGCAGTTGATACGTCTGCGTATCAGAATAAGATATTATCGTTTATGGAACAATTACGATACATATTATATATTATAGTCTGGTTTAATATTTATGGAAAAAGCTGGAACAAAATGAATAATATAAATGTAGGTACTTCTGTAACACCAGAATTTTTGATTTAGGTGTTAGCTGATTCGTATTAGTTCGAGAATGACCGGTCGAATCGTCCTATATGGAGCTAGTTAAGAGCTTAGCAAACAATCTTGTGAAATCCAGTTCTTTTTTTTTAATACAAATATCTGAGGCATCTTTCATTCTACACTCGTTGATATATCACATGATGTAATGGTTCGATTACGTTTCAGATCAGTTTCTGCACTTATCAAGATTTTTTGAGAAAAATATTAAATATAAGCCTGCATTAGAGAAAAATTTGTGAAATTGAGTAGCGCACTGCTTACGGAGAATCAAAAAGTTGAAATTTTTCAAATTAATTGTTGAAATAAAAATAAAAAGTCAACGAGTAATAAATCATCTTCAATATCCGACACCTAATTATGAAAATTCTTGGCCTCCAGATGAATTCCGGGTTACAGTAGCAGGACTCGATGCGTACGTTTCGCCAACAATTTCAGTGACATCTTCGAAACAGATTTGAGGCTTGAACTGAGACTGATTCTTCTGGTTTCTGTAGCGGAATTTCCTGTGTGAAAATTTCACGCTACATACGAGGGCTAGGTCAAAAGTGCCTGAAAAATTAAATATTTTTTAGTTTGTATAAGCGATGACCTCATCGTTGGAGCCAAATCTCTCTCCAATCATTTCTTCAAGTTTGGAAATGGATAAAAATTGCAGGGGGCCAAATCTGGAGAATATGGTGGATGACGAACCAATTCGTAGGGCAATTCATGCCATTTTGCCATTGCGACTGGGCAACCTGTGCGCCGGTGCGATGTCTTGGTGAAAGAGCACTTTTTCTTTGCCAAATACGGCCGTCTAATCAAAGATGTTGCATCACAAATGTCACATGAAATTTTCGATTGTGGTGCCATCTGTTTCATGCCTTAGTAGTTCCGGGTGGGGAGGGGGGGGGCTGCTGATCTGATATTTGACCCTGTCTTTGTGTGATCATGTACGGAGTAGAATTTTGAAGAATGGGTTCCCAAATGTTGGAACGGACATATCCTAAATAATATAAACCATCATTCAGACCAAGACTTTTCAACTCCAAATTTGATAATAGAAAATCAAAAATGGTAGTGGAAATCTTAAACTTTCATATGAATGGGCCTTCAGTTTGTTAGTCGAGTTCAAGTTCATCTTAACGAAGATAGTGGATGGCTATATTCGTTACAGTTGTTAACATAAATATTATTATGTTGAGATAATTCAACTATGATTATCAAGTGCTGGTTTATTCTGATCTGTTTATTTCAATAATCCATATTATAGATCTTCATATCCGTAGTTTTCATAATACGATATTGTATCCCGCAAATAGGAATGCAATTGTCTTGAGTACAGATTATTTCCAATACAGATGATGATTCATCATACGTACTATATAAAAACCTATTTCAGATTGCAGCCAATTGTAATTTTTGAATGCCAATCGCGTTCGTGAACTTTTCGATGCATGACATTAAATTCGTTTCCCAGACCGATAAATTCGGAAATTGTGAGCATCAAATCCGCAAATTAGAGGTTTCAAATGCCTTCAGCTATAAATCGATATAGTTCATCGGGATCTACATATTTATGAGCATCAAAAGTCTTCAGCTGAAAAATGCAGATGTTTTTTATTTTGTAACGAATCCGATGCAGACCTTTTGACATTCCGCGTTTATAAGAACGCCAATTCGTTTTTATTAAATTTGATGCAAATAATTCAGCGCTATCATTTAACTTTCTTGTGCTCATTTTTACTCATCCTTGGAAAATTTTGAATGATTTATACAGAATTCTGGATAGAAAATATGTTGGATATGATTCAGAAATAGCTAATAAGAAACCTGAAATTATACTCTATGTTACATTGAAATATTTGCAAATGGTCTACATAATGTATTTTACTGACACCTGCTGTCATGTTCACTTTAGAAATTATTGGCACTATAAAACCTTATTCCTTGATACCACTGAGTATAGAACTATAATGTATTACAGTGTATAGTTTAATGCCTCAGAGTAATCACGTAAAATGGACTGTGATGTTAGATCGATAACTTGAACCTTCAAATGAGAATTTTGGACAATTCTGAATATTAAATATATGCGTGTGATATATATTTATATCCAGAAAAACACTGTTCTCATTATGGTTCAAAAAAATTCTATAATTCCATTTGAAAAACTGAAGATGAATGTCAAAAATACCACTTGACACCAGGTTACCGCACAAAGAAAACAATAAAGCTTCTATTTCCGCCATTTTAGAGCTATTTTCGAAATTTCAAATCAGTACGACGAATAGGAATGGCGGAATCGTCTCCACAGTTATAAACGCATATGGATGCACATATAATACCGGATGAGCAAATTTCAATCTCAGATTAAGATGCATAATTTCAATGATCCAGTACCTTTTTCCAGATTTGCATTCTCCAAGATAACTTTGATAGCAACTCAAGTAGTTTCATGAGGAAGTTGGACATTTTCTCTCCTATTGAATTTTTCACATTGTGAAAAGTCAATATGATTTTCAAAATTCGAACTTATAGTTTTCTTGTGAAAAAAATAAACAGATTCAAAATAATTAACTTCGCGCTTAAACACAGCCGTAAGCAAAGACGTCTTACTCTTACGTCA
The DNA here is from genome assembly GCA_958510875.1 of Endomychus coccineus. Classification (NCBI taxonomy): domain Eukaryota; kingdom Metazoa; phylum Arthropoda; class Insecta; order Coleoptera; family Endomychidae; genus Endomychus; species Endomychus coccineus. Next base: position 179,630,867 of record OY294068.1, on the reverse strand, counting down.
CAATCCTGCGTTAGATGTACACAGCAATGGTGAGACTAATCATCACATATCGGTCAGTGGTATGAGGTAGCAGAACTATTCGGGCTAGTTTAAGGATAAATCTATCGAAAATCCAAAGACTAGCCAGTGGATGTATAACAGGTGCAATGAGAACATTCCGAACAGCTACTATATCCCTAACCTCACACTCCTCCATATAGTAGTGGTGAATATGGCGATAAGAATAACCTATAGAATGACTGGAGAGGGAAACTTCCATCAACATCCTCGCAGATTGCATTACCTTGCTAAACCCAAGAACACGCTACCTTGGGACATACCAACACGAAGCCATCCGACACACTGAACATTCTCAAAGCCACAGGATTGGAGGAACTGCTATAGCCCCTGAGTATCCTGAAGGGTGCAGCAGCAGAAGGGAATACAATAGATCTTTTAGGTCGCAGTGTACAAACATCCCAACACAATACATACATACATACATACGTCACAATCCGGTATTGGTCAAGATGTCTTACTCATTGTGTTTATATGATTCACTTGTGTCTGGTAGGTTTTGTTGTCAAGTTATATTATTTATTTTCCTCAACAAAATATTTAGAAAATTGGATACTTGATGAGAAGCCAGGTCAAATTACAAAGTGAAACAACTGTTTAATAGATATGTATTATAAAATAAGATTGTGTGATGCGTTTTGTCAACGAAGGGATTTTGTCAAACACTATAATAAGTACCAAAAGATAATTTACACTACTATCAGGGGTAAATCATATTCAGAGGTGGAAAACGAAGAAATTTCTTCATAGGAAGTCTTCAAGAAAAACCCGACAGGTACGCTCAATTATACACAACTCAACAGGTACAAATGATATTGGTCAGTTCAAATTAAGGGATATGTTAAACGACCAAAATCATTGAAAATGAAAAAGTGAGTTTTTCAACATCATAATTTTTTCTCTCAGTATACTAGTGGTTGCTAAATGAGGAAAGTCTTGAAACATGAGGGATATGCTGTTACAGCAGCCCAATCAGAAAATTGGGAATCCAAACTCAAGACTGGAGAATACATGTGTAGTCCGCTGTTCTGAACGATTGAAATAATTTATTATTATTTTCCGCAACGTAATACAAATAGCTAATAAGATAGGAGGTTCTACTTACAAGTCACTTTAAATATTTAATTTTCATTGGTCGGTCTTTGCAGATGATAATAATGTATGCACAAAGTTTAATTCCATCTTGAATTGAGTTGTTAACTTAGAGTTAAATATTAGCATTATGTTAATTTGGGTACAATCATTGTTTGTAATATTTACATTGCTATATAATTTTGTTATCAAATATTTATCTTCAAACATCTCCATTAGTTAAATTAGCAAATAGTCTATCTAAAACCTTCGTATTAGATTAATTTTATATTATATCAGGTATATTATAATCTTCTGTTATAATATTTGGGTTAAAACAACAATTCATTAGGAGGAAAGTTTTCGAATAACGTAGTGACAACATTTTATGACTTAATTTGTTAATTGTTGGGTATATATAATACTGATTCCATTCATTTGTGATAACCGATGTAAATCAATTGGTGTAAGTCTGTTCTGCTCATTTCTATAGTACCTATTAGATGTGAATCAGGAAAGTGTCCAAAAATGTTATTGAGATGTTATGCATTGCTTGCAAAATATTGCCCAATATAATATGATTTTTCGCGATGTAACCAAAGTCTACAGGAATTCGACTGGACTCATCATAATTACATAAAATATACAACATACACCAACATATACGAACACAAACATACTATCGAAATCAGTTATAGCCTACCCCGAGGAAGACAAGTGTAAGATGTACTCCTGTGACCTATCCGGAAACCAAGACTGTTTAATATTGATAGATATTCTATGAGACCCTAAGACTTGCCTTTCTGGAATCTCAAAATGTTTTCCCAATACCTCCTGTTGGTGGCGCTAATCACATGTTTATGTTTTTAGGCTTTTTGACTAGTTTGAACTCGTCTAGTCCGACTATCTGGAATCTCTCGTGGTGGAACAACAGACGAGACTCCTGATGAACACCGACCATGGAAATATCTCCCACCTTTCTACGATGTTCTAGAGAGGTCAATGAACTCGTAAATGTGACATCATCATTCAAACGAATACTTTCTTCTGGATAGAATCTAAGAGCTTTGCGTATGTTTGAGAGCCGAACTCCAAACACGTGAACATCTCGAATTTGTGCTTCGTAGATTATGAGGAGCTGCTGAGATGTAAAGTAGGTCCTGGCGCGGAATAGAAAGCCAAGATTTTGTGAAGCGGTTTTCGCAATGGACCCCACATGATCGTCCCATGAGAGAGTGCTGTTGGTGATGATTCCGAGCAGTATTATGGAAGACCTCATAGGAATAGTTGTACCTGACATCATCGTATTAGGGATCATGGGATCCGCCTTCCTGGAGAAGACTCAAGCTTGAATTTTGGTTGAATTAAACTCTACTAGATTATCAGAGCCTCATTCCAAAATTTTCGCAAGATCCTCATTAATTGCGCCTCTAGTTTCAATAGATGGCATAGAGGCTCCAGATGAGAAAGCGATATGAAGTGTACCATCATCCGCAAAGCTGTGGACGGGACAGGTGGTCACTTCCAGCAGATTGTTGATATGAAGCAGAAACAAAGTTGGTGCCAAGACAGATCCCTGCAGAACACCAGCATTGATACTCAATGTACCAGTTTAATACGATGTAAGAAAATCCATTTTTCTCAAGCTTTTACAATTGCTACCTTCATTTGAATCGAGGTTTGGGTGAAAATACTAGAATGGGCTGTTATCAGGACCCGAAGCAAATAAGCCTATATCTCCGATCGAGGTCAATTTCAATTTGAGGGTGAAATGATGTATTAATATGGCTAAATCCGCATCTTGATGCGGCCTCCAACAGTCGAGAAATTTGAGTTCAAAGTTCGATCGTAACCTATAAGGAGCGGCAGGGCAGAGATATGGAAAAAAACGTCTCATGCTATACACAAAATGTAGCTTGAAGTCTCTTCGATATATTGCGGTCAAATAGAAATGGATAGGATACCGAATTCCGAAATACTGTTGATTATATGAGACATTCTCAAGCACAGAGTACGAATTTAGTGAAGACTTGGATTTTATAATTATACTAGCGAACCCGACAGACGTTGTCCAACATTCGTTATAATCAATATTGTTTGTTTAATTTTATTCAGTTTTAGCCAGTCTTTGTCTCAATGCATTAGCTCGAAAGCTTTCGTTGCGTTGCTCTTGACTTTCATTAGAACGTGTGATTGCAGCCTGGTTTCTTAAATTTTCATTGTCCGTCAATTGATCTTCTGCCGGGCTGATTTGTGAATCTAAACCATCCAGGGCGCCACACAAACGCATACAAAAAAATTCATTCAAATCGGTCCAGCCGTTTAGGAGGAGTTCTGTGACATACACACGTACAGTAGAATTATACTCGTATATATAAAGATGAACAAATAAGCTGTTCTGGAGTGGCGTGGATCAGTAAACTGTCTGTGAAGGTCGTACTTGTTGATGTGCTTGTATCATGTTGATAGTTGGTATTCTTGTAAGCTCGACATTAAATGTAATAGTTTCGAATCCCACCAATACCTATGGTTAAATTTTCAAGTTCGTTTATGGTGATTGTTTCATGTTGGATGGCTATTTCCGTGAGTAATTCGGGAGTGTCAAGAAGTCTTGTCTAGAATGAGACTTCTTGAGTAGTGTCTTACGGATGAGATTTTTTGGAGTCCGACTATGTTTTTCTGTGTTGATTTTATACGTTATAGAATTTTCTCCAAATCTGTAATATATTAACATATCACACAATTTGTACCGTTATTATTTGGCGTGTTCCGTCATGAATAAAAAAAAATATGCTTCAGTAAAAACTGACATTAAAACATCCCTTTAGTGACACACTGCTTATTTATGTTATACCTGTATCTGCAAGCTAACAGAAATAGAATTGTTATCGACGACCGTCAGAGCGTCATAAATAGGGCGATTTGGCGCGAATCTCCGAATCAAGTTTTATTGGCCGAAAAGCCAAAGATATGTGTCCCGTCTTTCCGCCACGAAGCGCTGTGTGACTGATAGTTTTTATATTGTCGAGCATCTAGTCACCCCCGTTGATTTTCACGCGGACCCTCGTACAATATGCTACGACTTATCTGGTCCAACACATCGGGAAAATAAAATATTTGATGGCTCACATCCAATCAGTATTTAGAGACATCGATGACATTTCTTTGTGAGATTGTTCGCGTTAAATGAAAGACGTAAATATGGACGGATGTTGAATTATATGGAGTTACAAATATTTACTGAACTCTGACAATAGAATAGCTGACTCGTGTCTTATTCTGTGTCGCGAGTTTTATAGAACGTACACAGGATGTCCTGTTGATAACGAGTAGCTTTTTGATTGTATTCACTTGTGTGGAGGTGGATACATGATACATGTTAATTTGTTAAGTTTCGAATATATTTTGTTGTATATCTTTATGTAATCTGGAAGATATATTAGAAACCAATGTTTTACACAGCTACATTCAATTTACCAGGTATAATATCAATAATTACGTTATATTATGCTACACTTATTTATTCTCGCAAATTCCACTAATGTATCTACATTGAATTATGAATACTGAATAAAAATTCTATTATACTTCGCTGGTTATTGCCTCGAAGAATATTGAAGTAGAAAGGATCAATGGCGAACATTTTAAATGGCAACATTTTGAACCTGTATTATCAACAGCCAATTCAAAGGAGGTCTGGGTGCCTGAGACACTTGACACTATTTTTTTAATTAAATGGTGTTTACTAGGATGTTTCAAATAACATAACGCCTGTTAACTACGATTTACAACTTATGTTCGTATTTTCATCAACTTGAAATGAAGGAAACTGACGAGGAATAGTTGTATCTGACATCATCATATCAGGGATTGTAGGATCTACCTTCTTGGAGAGAACGCAAGCTTGAGTTCTTATTGCACGAACCTCTACTAGATTATTAGATCCTCATTTCGAAATATTTGTCAGATCTTCATTAATTGCGTCAATCTGTCATGATATAGGGACTCTAGATGAGGAAGCTGCAAAGCTGGGGACGGGAAAAAAGTTGGTGCTAAGAAAGATCCCTGTGGAATTCCACAGCCCCATCTCGTCAGAGATCACAGATAATAGTACAACGAGTCCATAATTATTAGGAAAGGTCTTCTTTCCTTTTTTGGAATTGGTTGGACTCTAGCTGTCTTCCAGCTGGAAGGAAACACACCAAGTTTGTATGAAAGGGTAAACAGCCTGCCGAAGACATGTTAATTCAGGCGCACCTTTCTTCAGAACGACAGGTGATATTCCGTCTGGCCCCATAGACTTTTTGGTATTGAGATCAAGCAGAATGCGCCTAGTTAAGCGCTGACGAAAAACTATTTCAGGCATTTGACTATCGATTGCAGCAATATCAGGAGGGTCCTTCCCTTGTGGATCCAAAGTGGAATTTGATTGAAACATTCTGGTGTATACCAAAAAAAAAGAAACATCGATTTAACTCACAAAAATTTCCGATTTTCTCGAACTCTATCAGATCTTCAGTCTCAATTTGTTATGCGCTATCTATTGCAAAAACAAAATTAAAATTTGAAATTATATGTTCCTCAAATCTGAATATTCCGTTTTCCAACATGTAACTTCAATACTTTTCGAAAAAAGAACACAAGACCAACAAAATGATCATATCATCCTTGAGTTATTGAATGCACTATTAGGTTTGCATATATTCATCAAATCGAACTTCCTAACTGTTACTTATCTTCTTAACAAAGATTACTGAAGCGGCATTTTTCACTAAAAATTTAACAAGATCTGTACAATATCTTCCATCGACGCTTCACATCCACTTTGGCTAGTTGACGTCGATTCTATCATTACACCCTCACCAGATTTTGATCAACATAACAACAGTAAAAATAATTCACAATAATAATAGCATCTCAATAGCAAACACCGGTACTACAGAATAAAAGACAGAAGTCCTATTCTATCTTTTAACTACTTTCTGCCGTTCTTGTGTTCGTAATGGTAGCTACTACCATGCTTTCTTTTCCCGAATCGCAAAGTCCTATGGTAGCTCAGTGCCTCAACGTGTTCCTTCCCCCCCTTTTTGGTAATTGTAGATCAGTCTTTGTGAATTTAATACAAAAATGGTTTTTGAAACGAAGAATCACAGTGCTAGAACTGGTTGGGAAATTATGTATATTTTTTTTAGAAACAAAAGTGGAAATTGAAAATCTTTATTAATAGACAGTTAACTCACTCCTCAATCTCTATGACGTTCAGTTCTATTGTGATAATTATGTTTTATTGAATATGCATTCTAGCGAAAAAAGTTTATTTCCTTTAAACACAAAATGAGATTATGCCTAAGTTTCTTCAATTACATAGGCATAATCTCATTTTGTGTTTAAAGGAAATAAACTTTTCTTCAATTACATAAAGCTTTTATATTTCTCCCCGACTAATTTGCAGGGTGACTGGTGTATACTTACGTGAAGTGTTACATACACTTATTTGGCTGCATATTATAATTCTGTAAAGCACAGTGCTAGACGGTATGACTTTGTCTGAGATTTTTATTTATTTATTTCAGCTTTTTAGGAAACGAAGTCATACTCGAATCAACACTAAACCGTACTAAATATTTGGGGTGAGTTTCGTAAAATTGAAATATGACTGTCGGATATTATTATCTCACAGAATCACCCCAAAAGAAAACTATTTATCGAATAGATTCCCTCAGATTTGTTGTGAAACGCACCCCGATAGTTAGGGTCTTTATATTTTTTACGATATTTCATAATGCTGTTCTTTTCACGATGCTTATGCAATATTGTTTTTATGGGAAAGTCTAAATGTCGCTTTCAAAACTCGATTACGCTTCTTACAGAAATGTTCCGGTAGGATATGTTATAGCTGAAACCTATTTACTTTTTATGTGACTGTAACCATTGATAAAAGAAAATCCGTAGAAACTGCCACATATACACACTCGGAACCGAATAACTCCCTGCAACTGTCTGTTATTATTTAATTTGATGGAAGATAGTAGTATAAGCTTCTGACATATTTTGTTTCGAAGGAAAATCAAAATACATCATTGAATTATTGTCTAGAACCAGATGGAATTGAAATATTTATAATACTCTTGAACTTCCTCATACAGTTGAGGGATTATTAATTATTTTTACCAATAATGAATGCACCAAAAAAAGATCCAACTTTTTTTAAATGTTCTCAACAGACATTGTATACAGGGTATCTCAGGTTTTAATCGGGAAAAAAGACGATAGAACTCTCAATGGAGTTTTATTGTTTTATTTTTATTATTTATTAGTTTTTAAACATTGCAATTGTGTGATTGTTTTGATTTTAGAATTGCTGACCAGACGTTACAAGGGTCATTAGAATAAAATATTTTGATAATGATATCAATTAACTTTCCCAAGGACAGGCCGATGGAGGAATTCAATTTTATATTCTCGAAAAATAACTGAATTAAGCAAGATAGACAAAAAATGCAAGAGACAGAGAATTGTGTTTTCAGTTTCTCAATCTGGAAGTAATATAGTGTACCAAAAAGAGGTGGTGTGCTCAAATTTGTATTCCAAATATCTAGTAAGGAATGAATGATTGAGTCAAATCTAAATTTAGCTTATTAGTAAAAACTTGCTTGTTCTATCGTCCAAGTAGGTTTTGAGAATTTGAACAGGAGAGGTATTTTTTATTAACTTCAACACTGTATCTCGAAAACGAAACTTTAAAACATATAATTTCTCATGAACTTTCATTTTCTAGAGTTCTATTGCCTATCAAATTTTACTGTTCAAACTCTGTATATTACTAACTGATTAAGACGGAGTGATCGTTAGCGAACGAAGCCGTCTCTTGAATCGCCTTACATGGTACAAGGTATGTCCCCGTGAAGCTGTCAAATTGTGGCTGCAATCCATTTGGAATTTGATACAAACTTATATGATGCTCCAAATTTTCTGGCATGAAAATCAATGTCCTACCTTAAGCCGTTTCGAGATATTAAACAGAGCGGTACGTCGAAATACACGACTGTTCACTTTGTTTCGGGCACTTTTGTGTGCGCATACTATCTGGCCAGATCATAAGCGATATAAAAATAAAAAGTAAGAATTTCAAATACAGGTGTAAAAAATTAAACTTCAGAAGAAGGAGCGCACAGCTTTGAATTAACATCATTCATTTGTATTAAATTTCCAGTTGTGAGTGCCTATTAAAATTGCTTGGGTAACTTGTGTCTATTGCACAAACACATCAAAATAATACATTTCACTTCACTGCCTTCAACACTATAATTCTTTTAAACATTGCATATTAATAATAGCACCGAATTATTCAGAGTATCAGTAAGTCATTCAGTTTTTGCCCATATTTCTGGTGTCGCAGAACGCGTTATTCGAACGTTCAATGAAGCGCTCTACAAACAACTCAGTTTGAGCGGGGAGTACAAATGGTTGAATACACTCAAAGAAGTCACAGAGAAATATAATAAACGTAAGCATAGAACTATATAAATGGCTCCGTTTAAGGTTACGAAACAGAATGAGAGCCAGATAGCAAAGCGATCCTGCTCACACATTAAGTTGGCCCTACCACATAAATTTGATGTGGGAGATGTTGTGCTAATAAGTAAAATCAAACATATTTAAAAAAAGGGATATACACCCAATTGGAGTACGGACTTGTGTGAAATTACGTCAGTTAGAATTACCAACTCAGTCACTTATCTGCTAGAAGATATGAAAAGCTCACCAATGAGCGGCTATTTCTATGAGGAAGAATTGCAGAAAACCAAACACTCCTATGTTGATTTGGAAAAAGGGTGATACAATGTATTTAAAATGGTATGGTATAAAAGAGAAAAGTTTGATTGAAAATACCAATGTTTTATGATCTGTGCGTGGGTGAATATTTTATTGTAACTATTTAAATAATATTAATGAATAATTTGTATTTAATAATGAAAATATGTAACTTAATTATGATTGTAAATGAATGAAAAAAATTATAAACTTTCCACAAAGCTGAAAATTATAAATGAATGAATTCATTCGCATATAAAATGTATATTTACAATATTACAAACCCATCTTCTGTTCATTATAATCGTGGATTATCAATTATAGGACAGATACCGCCAAAATCTGTAATCTTTAAGAACTTAACCGATACTAATTTTGATTTAATATTTACAACTAAAATAATGGGGGGTTTATTTTAAACATGATCCCCACAATAGTTTTCGTTATACCCCGATGGTGAAGGGTTCTTCTAAATTCATTGGAAAAAATTTAGTTTTGATATGTTTCACCATGATAAGCGACATTCTTTGTTTTTGGAGAAAACATTAGGGTACTAGGAATGAAATCTGTTGTACAACCAGCACGAAGTACATACAATATACAATGCGCCACAAGCTTCAGCTCTTTTCACAGTTTCAGTGCTAAAATCATGCCAAGATTCCCAGGGACCGATAATAACACCTCCTTACATCCATGTTTCGTGAAGATGAACAAATAGAGGTGAAATGTACAGGTCTCTCAGTTTATCAAACACACGACCATAGAATTACAGTCCTGAGAAGAATTGTTTCTGTACTTTTGACGTTTAATTCTATCAAAATTCAGATTTATAACGAATCATGAACTGTCAACCTACTTTTAAGTCAATTTGATAAATCTACAGTTTATATCGGCAACTCTGTAATGTGTTGCCAACTGTTAAAATTGAATATACCTGATTTGACGAAGGTGACGCAGTAGTTATTCAGGGAAATTGCCGAAGTGAATTGGTTGTAAAAATAATCAAGTACGACGTCATGTCTTTGATTCGATGAACAGCGCATATTAGTACATTTACAATTTGTACATTATTCACTCTGCGTTTTCATTGGAACACTGTGTTATGCTTTGAGGAATACAATGAAGTTTTTATATATACATCAGGATGCAGGTTTTGTTTCCGCAAAATCGGAAGATATTTCCTTTCAATAAACTCAGTCGTTATGTTCCAACAGTAGCTGACTGTTTGGAATAAGTGCAGAAGTGAATATTCGTAAAGCCAACTCCGCGTGAGTGTGAGGGTTCGAAGTGTTGTTACATAAACATTCAATCAGGCGACAGAATCTATAATACCTATAAATACGATATCAATAAGTAAGTCTCGCGGGACTTTTAGGGAGAATCCAATGTTTTTATCGCCAAATGTACCGAAAAAAGTTATTCACTACAGCTTATGCTCGATCTATATCTTGAAATAATACAGAACGCAGATGTGTTTCCGTTTCGATAGATTCCGATGAAACAAAAACATACTTCATGATGAATTTAAGAACAGGCATACCAATTAATTCACAATGAAGGCAGTTATTCAAGAAGTTACCGTATAGAAAAATATTCGATATCTTTTGGATAAATTCAGATGTCCAAACTAGATTTTATGTTTCATTCTTATTATATGCAAAGCAAAGTCCTGGAATCAAATAAGTTAGAGTTATTCAAAGTGAATATACACAGGGTGGTCGAACGAAAACTTTGCACCTCAATTTTCAGTATTTCGAATGATAATTTGAATTTTTGATTCTAGGGGGAAATATGTTTAACCTTTTTTCGTCTACGTAGCTTCAAGCCCCTAGCGGGGGATAGACAATCGTCAAAATTCTAGTAGGGGGGATTGGTCGTGCGATACTTCTGAAAATCTATCCATGAAGGAATGAGAATTCGAGTAATAAACGAGTCAATTGGAAGAAAGTGTTTACTTGAACATCAACTCTAGTCTTATCAGATTGGTATTTAAGCAATGTTTCTTCTAATTTTTTTCTACTTTTCTTCAAAAAGGTGAACATGTGTGTCCGATTCAATAAGTTGTTAATCTTTAGTACAGTCAAAATGATTTAATCCATGGTAGGGGGAGGGACGCTCAAATTTTTTATAGAAATAACGACAATGCTCGAGTAACCGCGAATATGTTCAACTAGCGACATCCAGAAAACATGTATCCAATTTTTATGTTTTGAATCTGGTTGCCAAATTCAACAACACTGGATCATAGGGAAATAAAAAGAGTGTGTATGAACGGATGACGGGAGGGAAGATGCTATGTAAGGTCATGTAACCATGTCCTAAGTTAGTACTAGGAAATTGTTGAAGGTATCTGGTGTATCACATACAAAAATCCAGAGAGTCGTGAAATATTCATTCATCCTTTCAAAATATGATTAGTTCAAGAAGTGAAAGATATAGATTTCGATCGCCGTCTCCAATTCAGTGGAGTGATCAGTGAAACTATTAACAATGATCTAAAATATTTGTTGGATATCTATTTTACGGATGAGTGTTCGTTTTGCGTTAACATCATTCTCAATAGGCATATCTCTTGATATGCCAAAGTATTTCATGAAAAACATTTGCAGCATCCCCAAAAATCAAATGTTTGGGTAGGTATTCACGGAGATCACTTGATTGAGCCCTTTCTACCCAGAGCTCTTGATGACCAAATGTATCTGGAATTGTTGAAGAATCCTGATCATTAAGAAATTGAAGAATACATTCAAAATAACGTATCGACACACCTTTCTTTCAAAATGTTTTGGGGTAACTGTCACCTGTGCTTAGTGGTTGCAGTTGAATTTTTCTAAGTTACTCGTAGCCCATACCATCTATACCCTGGACGAATTCTTCAACTACGATTGGAGTAAACTAGTGCTATAAATTGACTTACGTAAAAGTGGGTGAAGTGATATTTTGTTGGTTTTTATTTAATTTTGTATATTTGCGTTATTTTTTCCTTTTGAAGTCTCTGTATTTGACAAGCTTACACATGTTTTCATGTATATTGAGTTAAAATAAATAAATAAAGGGTCCTGTATGATTGCATGTTATGACATGTCGAGCGCGAATAGAAAGTGACAAGGGGTATATTCATTTGTTGTCAAGTGGCAACGAGAGTAATAACAACAAAAGTGAGAACTAGTTATTTCTCGCTCTTGTTCTCGCAGTCGGGAACAGCTAGAGTCGCTTATACGCACTGAGAGCGAGTACGAGAGCGAATCAACTCTCGCTGTTGTATCGCCCTCACGAAGCACTACTCTCAAGACCGTCACTCAATCTTCATTAGATCAGCATCAACATGCAATAAATCAATTGTTGAAGATCAGTAGTCATATAAATATTTAATAGTTGTCAAGTCGCTTCAGGTTCAATGCTCTAAGATGAAATGGAATGAATACACAAATGTTTTAATCTACTCCAATTATATAATGAAAATGTCTGCCATTCACAAATTGTATCTTACCATGCTCTCTTGTATATTGAGTAATTCAATCAAGAAACTCGCCAATGAGGATAGTATGCCACAGCTAACATTTTAATTTGAGCTAACATTTAGGCGGAATCGCCGGGAAAGAGTTTACTATTATTATCTAATGGTCATCGAGATCGTAGGTCAATTAGGTCATGCAAACTGGACGATTGCAGGTGAAGAATAAAGGATGTTTTCGGTTTCTTGAAATATGCAACCAGTGAGTTTCATGACATACTTAGTAAGAATAATTTGTCAAATATAAGAACACTGCTTCAGATCAATCATGAAAACGTATTTTGACGAGCCACTGTACAGAAAATAATTCCCTTGATGACTAATTCTTTCTTCCCAGAACAGATTTTCCAATATTAATAACCTACAAAAACGGCGGCAAATTTTTTCTTCAGTATAGAATTTTCCTAGGCTTTTCTCTTCAAATCTACCTCATATACTTTGATATATAGGTGCATAGACTCTGGATGATATTAACTCAACAATAAAAATGTATAGATTCATTTAATCTCAGTACAAATTATCACGAAAATAACCAGTTTTATATTTTATACACTTTCAATATAAAATGTATCAATAATCTTATACATGTATACTGAACCATAATCAATTCTTCATTCATAAGCGTAATATATAATGAAGTACAGTTCAATATTGATAAACAATTGCATAATTGAGATATTTGGAGGAATAACAAATATAAGTACGCATAACCCATTTATGTACTTATGTTTCATTTTTACAGTTCTCATGATTATACATGTTTTAAATGACTGCTAGTTGATAGTCCATCATAATGTAAGTTATAAGTGACTAGCTGTTATCTGTGTGCTATGCAGAAACGGCTGATACCCGTAGAAGAAAGCGTCGGCTGTGTCGCCGCAATGTAAGTTCCAATACGTAGAACCAACTAAAAGTCTGGGAAGACGTAAAAATGAATATACTCTATGTATACGTTTATTTGAATTGACAGGGATATCTATGATATGGAATGGTCTGGCACGGACATTATATGTGACTGTCAATGTATAAGGTGACTATCATGTCAACGTTAACTGTGAATGGGTGTGAGTGTGAGCGAGTGTTATTTGCCTTCAATATATAGATTATGTAGATTTTGATTACATTCAAAAGTGTGCAGTACCCCAATTAGGCACCTCCGTGCTCGCTCTTCGATTTTGTCATTGGATCAACGTAGCATCGCAGAAAATTGCTTAAGCACTTGAACAGTAAAAATTGTAAAGGAGAATCTGAGTCGGCTCCAAATTTCACGAAGATGAACCTTGCCAAATCCCCTCAAATACAAAAACGCAATTTTAAACTCAGGGCACCACGAGCCACCTGAAATTCCGGGCATTAAGTATTTTTCTTAGTAAATGGCAAAATTTATTTATTATCTGTACTGTCATTGTATGAAAATAGAGTTAACTTGTTAAATATCAGTACGATCAGTACCACTTACCAAAGACATCCCCTATTTATAGCGAAATTATTTGAAGGGAACTACTATTAGAGAAGTATAGAATTGATAAATCTGGTAATTCCCCCAGTTAAGGAAAGAATGAATATTTCAAGTATTCGTCATTAGTTTATTACTTGAAGAGGTTTGTGTGCTTATAAGCTGATTTCATAATGAAAAGTGAGATACTATCGACAAGAATGAGAAGAACGAAAGAAGAAGAATATAACATTTTCCGTATTTATTAATATATCAAATCTCGTAATTCATATATGGACAAAGTGAAATACTCATTTGTCAGTACCACGTGTTGGTTCCTTGACTGTTAACAGAGCGTCAACATAATGAAAAAAAGAGTGTTTCTCTTAGCTAATTGTTCTTGGGGCAGTCGACGAAAACCATCCTATAACATGCTGAACACCAGCGAAGGAGTCTTGGTCTTCAAAATCAGAGAAAATGATTTCTTTAGTGATTAATTTGAAAGGGCGCTGTATCACAAATTCTACAATCTAAACTCAAAAGAGTTATGTCATGTAATGTGAGTTTCATTTGAACATTTCATCTATGACATAATTTGTCAAATAAATCAGGGATTGTCAGTACCTAATGGCATCATTTATTGGATAATTGTTCCGTAATAAACTGTCAATAGCCAAGGAACCGACACATATTCTAATTTTTCTCTTTGTATGAGCACAAATAACAACATCTCTGTAAATTATGACTAATTGAACCACTATCCAAAATCATCACTGGCTTAGTACACATACCACCCTTTTGCTGAATATCGTATATTTTGGTTGAATTTGAACAATGATTGAGATACGACTTATGAAAATAACGTGCGATTGAGTAAATGATAAATAAACTAAGTTCCATAATCTAATTCCTATTATCCCAGTAGAAAAGAATTAATCATTTCTCCTCTATATCTCCAATACCACAAATCCCCTTAAGAAATGTTCATTGTTCAGTTACACAATAAAAAAGAAATGTGAATAGCGTCCTTTTTGAAGGAACAGTCTGCAAATTTGATTTACATATAGTATTACATGGTCGAACAGAAAACAGCTAGCTGACATTAAAGCGTATTCATCATTCTATATACCTTTAGAAAGGAGAAGAATAATAATTCTTTTTTATACTCTAGAGAGCGAACGAAATTCAGTTTTAAATTCCTCATTTCAGGATAAAACATCTTGTTGAAATACAATTTCGTTATTGGTTAGTTGATGTATGGCAAGTTGAATTATGGAAGAATTTTTTGGTATTAAAATTGCTATTCCTTTTAATTCAAATGCATGATTTAGTTTTTCCAATATTTATTATTCCAGTTAGTACCTCTCTTACTATATATACTGTAAGGGAGGTATTGTAATCGGCATAAAAAATGTCCACGTGATTTTCACGGGAATATCAGTTTCAGATATTCTGAATCCATCCAGACTATTTTCGAGATGATGTTAGTATGTGCGTATCGCTTCAAAATGGAGTAGTTGACCATGAGTGATTCCAGATAGCCCTTCACTGTGAAGCCCGAGACCTGCCGAACTTCTTCTTACCAGACAAAATTTTTTTACCGAACAGCGAAATTGTGGAGCTCTGTACCTAGTGAGGTTCTTTCCTATACCTTCTTTCCCTACGTTCCACTACTGGCTCACACGATGTTCTTTGAACATTATAGGTTTCCCTCTCGTATAGTCAAAATATTAAAAAAAACTATTTTTTGTGTCACTATGAATACAGTGTTTTCCTAGCAATAGACATATATTGTTTCCCATTTTTGAGTTTGGTATATCGGGATCTCCGTAACTATAAGAGTTATAAAGTAAGTTGAACAAAGATAGTTAGCGGAATCAGATGAGTTGTTAATATCCAGTTTAATAAATTTTCAATTCCCTCTAATTATCAAGATATTTTGAATGATGTAGAAGATGCCAATTCCTCTTCAACTTTCTGCAGTTGTTTGATGAGACATAAGAAAATACGGTGACACATTTTCAGTGGCACGTTTTTCCTTCACAAAATGGCATCACTATTTTTGAATACGACTCATCGTATTCTTATGCCCATCATCAACTTTTGATTTTCAAATACTACCCTGCATTTTTTCTTATTGATTTTGCTTGAAGGAAATCTGCTTACACCTATGTGCCACATTTGAAACAATCTTTGGAGCATCAATCAGAATCTCTCTAAGAAGAATAAAAAAACAAATTTTGTTTTCAGAGATTTTATGAAAAATTCTTGAATTTTGAAATAAAGTCATTATAATTTGAAACATCACCTTCTTCGAGTGAGGTTTGGAAATAAATGTCATCACGATGTTTTAGAGTGATCGTCTTCTTCAGAATGATTACGTTTGGTTGGAACTTTCTTTGACAAATAAAAAGGCTGATTTGGAAAAGTAGACTCGATCATATGTTTTAGACGTCAACAAGCCAAGATACCGGCCTTCTCTTCTAGTAGGCAGTGGTTCACCTTACCGCAAAATGTTATATCACATTGAGTATAATGCATGCAGTTGTAAGACATATGTTGTCAATTCAATTAATTTTTCAATTTTATGACATAGAGTATATATTTTTACGTACAATTTATCATATTTATTATTAAGAAAGCTGGTGAATATATAATGAAAATCATACATTTAATCCGCAGAAGAGCCCGAAAGCGGAAATCTGCTAACAAAAGGAGGGCGAGGGAAGTTCGTGATCTACGGATCAGTAATTGTTGAACTGAACTGAACGTTTCGATATCAGAATACTTTTTCTGTTGTTGTTAGTCTCTCAAATCTATAAATCTATAGACTGGTGAAAATATTACGTTTCTCATTATGTGATTCGACACTTGTAATAACACAGCTTTTGTTTTTTTGTGGATGGTTGTAAGGAGATATTCATCATTACTATAACATTCCATTGTCAATATCCATTATTTCAACTTGACAGCAGTCGCGCCGACAGAATATCTGACAAATAAACGGAATACGATGATTTAAAAGTGGAGAAGAAATAGGAGAGCTTCATACCTCTCACGAAAGCTGTCAAGCTTGCATCGATCTGTGGTCATCCAAATCGAATTTACGGCTTACATATTGGAGAGGGGCTTTCTATATTCCCTTTCAAAACTCTAAATATGCTATATATTATTCTCGAATTTGGCACAAACGTATGCTATCTCGTTGTTTTCTTTTGCATGGATATATCTTTTGACTTCTAAGAGAACCAATGTTTCACAATATAAAGTTTCTACAACTTTGTGAATTTTCTGTATTTCGTGATATAAATTGATACGGAATATTTTATCATTTGCTTTGGCCAGATAGCATATTGGCATTAAAAGAGAGCGTTATCAACTAAATTATGTTCAACTGCACTATTACTATTTATAATATGTTTCAAAATTTCTAAGAATTGCAGTATATTCAGCTTACGACCTTTTGTTTGACTGTGTGAAATATCGGGATCTGAGTGACATTATGATTGAAGACATGGATCTCGTAATTTCAATCTTGTTTCAAGTACCGAAAACTTCTAAGGTGTTCTTGAAATCTTAGATAGATGTTCTGCGTCGTCTGGCGAATGAATGAAGCATCAGAATACGGTATTCTCACATACGGATAACTAGCTTGTTAGCTGAAATATTCAGTAACAGCTCAATATCCATCGTTAGTCCATGAACTTGTTTGAAATTAATATTTAATATATAAGGTTCTACCAAACTTATCCATTGAAGCCATCTTTATAACTGTAATGAATTTGCCTCTACTTATTTGTTCAATCACATCAGTCTCTATCAATTTTTCTATCATAAACATTATCTCGTTGTGATGGGATGGTTATTGTTACCAGCATACGAAAATGCAACAAAAAGCCTTAGTCTATCTACAATTTCATTGACGTCAGTCCAATGAACGTATTCGATCGGTTCCTCATCATATTTAAGAACATAATTTTGATATATGCATTTCCAGTGTATGTTTTGGACCTAGAGGCCTAGGTTTTTCCATGGAATTAATCAAGGTTTCCTATTCGATCAGCTTGATCGTTATTATGTCTATGGAGACTAGTCATTTCCATCATTTGGCTGTGAATCCTTCCATCTTCCACGCTGTAAGTGTCATGTAGAACATCTCTGTAAGATATCGAATCATACAATCCTGTAGTAATTGTGGACAGGGTACCCTTGATAATTATATTACTCTCATTGTCAATTTCTATAGGTTGATTGCCTATGAGCCATTTGTCTAGAGTTGAATCATATTGCAAAACCATTTCATCATCGTATCTCTTGACATCATCAATTTAATGGATCTCTCCATCGTTAGTCGTTAAGCAAAATTTTTAGAGCCCGAGTGGAGCGTCTATGTTAACACCTGGCGGAATTTGTCCAGTAACGTAATTACAGGGGAGATTGATTCCCTTTTCGCACTTCATTTCCTACGCCACTGTATATTCATCAAAAATGGACTACCATTTTGAAAATTTGTAATTTGTGATTTTTATATTTCGTTTTATGTTGAATGAAAGGTTTTTATTAAAGATAACATTTATTGGGTCATGTTTACTTTTCACATTTGAAAGAAAGGATATTCCTGGCCTGTAAATTGAGTAATAGAATTCACATTGAAACATAAATATCTTGTAAACAGTGCCTCTAGTCAAAATTTTGCAAAAACTCCTCTTTTTTTATAAATCGAACTTGGAATCAGCATTTTTTGGAAAATATGCGGTGGTCTAGAAAATGGGACCACTAAAGTGGACCAGCTCATCCGTAGCTGAGCCACTGGACAACTCTGAAAATGGTTTATAGTGTGAAGTAGAAGGTTTTTATTACCGTTTTTATCCTAGGAACAGGTCAGAATAGTTGCCATGAAAAAAACTAATCTTCAAAACGTCTTTTGAAGTTCTGTATTCCCTTTAGAGAAGGTTTCTGAAGGTATTGAGCATGTCGACTTATTTTTTTGATGTAATATCAACTGGTGAAGTTTGGAAAATTACAACTGGGACAGCCTGTATAGATCATGTCCATAATGTACGGTACGTAAGCGAAACCTAGCTCACTTTCATTAACGCATATATTTTGGTTGTGATATGGAAAATTAGTCCGTATCATCTGTAAGATAAAACTAATGCATTTCAAATTAACATGCCCCTCTTACGTTCTATTATTCATAAACGAAAACCATAGAAGGGAGTTGATAAGTTATACATTAATAAAAGTCCATTATGCGAACAAAAATGACCACAGATTAAAGAAGAGCAAAGAATATTGTAGTTGAGGATTATGTGAGAGCGAAACCTTATAACAGTGGGTTTAGAGTCTAGAATTGTACTTCATTTCCATTTGGAGCGCGTAATTAAGAAGGGTAGAAATTCATCAGAATGGACTTTAGAATAAAGTAGATTTCGGTTTCGGTTCCGAGATATTATTAAAAGAACTTAAAAAGCAGGTAGGAGAAAATAAAGTAAATATTCGATTTTAATTTAAAACATTATGGAGTAAATTAATTTAAGCCCCGAAAAAGCACCGTTGATTATTGTTTTTCTTTCCTTATTTACAAAGCTTCCAATTCAAATTGGAATCTTTTAATTGAACTATCTCCAATTTGATGATAAAATAACGAAGAACAAAAGGGTACAACTCATTGTTCTAACTGTTCCGGAAGAAGTATGTGATATTTTCATAATCATTATTTGGATGAAGAGAAAAATCTCGTACGATCATAATTTATAAACAGCAATATTCGATGAGTAGCATGATCAATAGTTTTCCAATGGGTTTGAATTCGTTTTTTCAGAAGTAATTTCAATGTTATTTTTAGGTTTACTCCAATAATTGTGTTTGTTATTGTATTTGTCAACGAATTTGTTGGAATTTGGGTGAAAGTACCTTTAAATTAACTTAAATTCACTGTAAGATTTCTGGATCGATTCAATGTACAATTTGATGGTTGGGATTTTCTAAATGTTGAACCCTTCAGAGAGGGGTGTGTTTATCACACGATTTTCCTGAGAAACAATAGGGTTCGTTACCTTACAGAAATTTGAATATGTTAGGACCTTTCGTTTTTGAGTTATCATGGGGACAAATTTCGTGACGGACATTCAGACAGACAGAGCGATTCTTCAGAGTTGCTTAAAATTCAATGAAAAATACTATGGTGTAAGAATATTTGCTTAACGATTTTAGAAAACTTCGTCACGAAAAGTATAATGATCCAAAATGAAATTAGAAGACACTTCTTCAGATGTCAACATTATTCCAAATACACGAAATTTGTTATTTTAATCTCACTTCAGTATTTCACTCATTATCTCTTTTAGTGATATAATAAGATTCTTGACCCAGTATGAATTATATAAAAAATTCTCGGGAATTAGGTCACATTAACACTCTGTTATAAATGTTCGTCTTTACGTACGTTTCGGTCTCACGACCATCATCAGAAGACTTATTTTGTTAAAAAGGGGTTAACTAAAACTAAACTGTAAAATCTATAATGGTTCTTCTTATAAAAATAACATAACAAGTAATACAGACAATTATATAACTTTACCATACATTCCGGAGACCTCAGAAAAAATTAAGAAATGTTTGAAAAAGTACGATATAAATGTTGCGCATAAACCTACTAACTGTGTTGGGAAATATTTCTCAAATCTAAAACCTGTAATACCTAAAGATAAACAAACCCACACAGTATATAAATTGAATTGTTTAGATTGTGATGGAACTTATACTGGAATCTCTAAACAATATTTACAAAAAAGAATGTACGGCCATAAGTATAGCACAAGAAATAATAACTTAGAAAATTCCACCGCCCTTGCTAAGCACGGTTTTGATTATAACCATCAATTTGATTACAAAAATGTTAATATTTTAACTAAAGAAACCAATTATTATAAAAGATCTATTCTGGAGATGATTCACATAAAAAGGGATTCAAATTCTGTAAATCATAGGAATGATATCCAAGGATTGATTCAGATTTATACTAACTTGATTAATTAAAACTCTTGCAAATTCCTACATACGTCTTTATAATGTTAAAAGTATATTTTAGGAAGAACGCTTAAAGTAAACTAAATTCCAATGCAGGTCTAAAACCTTTTCAAGTACGTCATAAATCTACATCTGGGTCGTGTTATTACAAACAAATAGCTTAGAACTTCAGTTGCTTTGAGACCATAGCAATATGCGTTTGTACATTATGAGAATATTACTTAACAGTGGTTTCTTGTTACAAAAAAATTTATACTTTAATATTAACGATACAATTTTCGATTATTCGTGGTTCTGTTCGTTTCGACGGCGTGAGCTTTTTGATTGAAGATTGTGCGATATGAACGCTTGTGCTAATTAGTTTTAGTTAACCCCTTTTTAACAAAATAAGTCTTCTGATGATGGTCGTGAGACCGAAACGTACGTAAAGACGAACATTTATAACAGAGTGTTAATGTGACCTAATTCCCGAGAATTTTTTATATAATTATCTCTTTTGCATAAGATCATAAAGTTCCTGTGTGTACCAACAATAGAACCATTTTATAAAACGCTTTATGTGCCGTATATACCAAAATATTATTAACTACACGGTGGGAAAAAATTGCTCAATTTCGGAATGATCATTTTTAAAGCATTTAATTTTCAAGTCCGTGATGAATCACGGCCGAATCAATATTTGTCTGTCTGTATGTTTGCATATAAATAGGTTGCAAAATTGAATTGTTTACAAAATTAAACAATTATCGAAGAGATTTGTGGAAGTTGATTTAATCAATCACCATCATTCTCCAATTTTTTCCGTTAAATTTTTAATATTTCTAATAGAATAGGTTCTGACCAAGGAATGTGAAAGTGTTAGGAATTGTTATTATGAAATTGATTTATTCATGATTAATTCATGTCCTCACTAATTTTTTTGATATTTTACAGCTGATGTAATTGCGAAATTGATTTAAAATTTATGATCATCTCATGATTTTATGCCAGACTTACTATGATTCAGCTACGATCTTCCAAAACTCAAAAACCAGATCTTTCAAGAATGATAATCAATTTCAAATGTCATTCATCATTCTAGCAAAAAATCATGAAGAACAATAGGAGTTTGACTTTCTTATTCAATAATATCTGATACTTATTTTATTTTGAGTATTGTTTGATATTTATTTTTGACATTATAATCTGGTTTTGTAAGATAATCCCAGATTCTGCCATCATAAAAAAGATTATTCAAGATAAATATTATATCCATATAATACACAAGATTTTAAGCTATTGCATATAGCTTTTATCGCGGGCTTTGAGCGCGGCGACCGAATCAAGAAAAAAAAACAAAAGATTTAGATTTCCGTAACGGAAAACAAAAAACAAATACTGTAACGAAATATCCTGACACCCACGATTCCGCCTACCATGTAGCTCGGCCGAGCTTAAAATTGTCGAAATGTTTCGAAATGTTAACTTTGAACCTTTTAAAAGGTCGTGATAGCCCCAAACTGGGTCGAAAACAGTTTTGGATTGGTTAATTTTCGATAAATCGAATGACGTTCACGTGAGAAGCGCGTAGCTCGCGAGTTAGAAGAAGTGCAAATTTATGGTACACAGAACGTCTTAACGAAGACTTTTCGCTCCATGTCGTTAGTTTATGAACGGGGCCAACTAAATAGCATAGTCTCGAACCCCAAAATGTCGATTAAATAGGAAAATTTAATTAGAACAGTTTGAGGTATTCTCAGCCGTCACCTACTAGCAACTGACGTGCCTCGTACGAAAGGGAATTTTCTAGCTACTTAAATATACCGAAAGCGGGTAAAAGCTAGCGGCCCATAGCCCAAAATACTTTATTACAACTGGCGCCGGCCGCACGGGGTTCGAAACGGCCCCAAATTAACAAAATAGAGGTAAAATGTATAAACTCTAACTTACGAGCAGCGAGCTCTACCGGTAGTAGAGTTATCTATGCTTGTCACAGAATACTCTTCATAGAGATCAAGATGATACTCTTACGTGGCGTCTCTTGGTACTATACACTATATGTTCAACAGTCGATAGAAAATTTGATTTTGAGGAAAAAAGTTCCTATTAACATATATGCAGACGCTTAGTTTTTGAGATACAGGGTGTTGAAATTGAAACAAAAATTTCGTTTCTTGCAAATATCTCCGGAACTATTTATCGTACAGAAAACATCTTTTGCGAACATTTTCTACTCATAGCAAGCTTTGTTCTATGCGATCAACAAATTTTTTCACTCATTATTCGTGAAGATTTTGAAGGGGTAGTGGATGTTTTTCTGCCCAACTTTTTCCAGTGGCGTAGTGCTATGCAATAGCTTTACCGCGGCAGTCCCCGAGTGCAACACGTTTCATTTTTCATTTCTGTATCTGCATTTAAATTTCGATAGACAAAATCTAGTATAATACCTAAGTGTAAAATTATAAATACGCAGGTGGTAGGTATACCAGACAAAGAGATTGTTATTATACTATTTAATTGTAGAGCAAAGAAAACATTGTAGATATACTATTGAAATCATTATCATACTAAATACTATGGTTACTAATACAAAAAAATAGTTGAAGAACAAAAATAATAATTGTTAACATATTTCTTAATTCGTTGTGCAGCAAAATAATATATATGAGGTAGTTGAAAGACTTTATGGGCACCTTATCCGACCTGTTTCACATCTCGTAAGGTAGTGTCCGAGTTTGATCACCAAATTTATTATACCCACTAAACACTCCACCTCGCGTTGTAGGGTCGTTCTGCGACCAGAGCAGTTTCGCTGATACGTAGGCTTTGAGGTCCATTTTATCTTACTTTACCACTTTCTCGGGTCATCAGAAAAAATTCCGCCTTCGCTGAGATTCAAACCCGCCACCGGAAGCCACAAAGATTAGCAGATCGGCGCTTCTACCACTGAACTGCCTAACCCTTACACAAAAACAAAATAATATTGATTTCGAAACTATTACTTGCTGAACCAACTAGTTTTCTCGTTCAAAATGAAAAAATAAATTTAATGGTGACAAAAATGGTATGGCTATCATTTGCTGGTTGATATAAATACGAAAGTATTTTGATTGGTTTGACCCATTATTTTCTTAGAGTGTGGAGAATCTGGTTTTTAAGAATTAGTGACATTCCAACATTTAATTTGACAATGTATTGAATAAACCCAATTATATGGAATTAAGTATTCGATCAAAGAAGTGACACAAGACATGTTTCAATGAGTTAACAATATTTCTATATATCATTATTTTGGTAACTTTAATTTCTTGACAACTTTATCAATTTTTTCTTTATGGTGTGTGCATACACTTGATAAAATAGCAATGTGAACTAACACGGGACACGGTGCACACTCCACATAAATTTTATCAGGGTTATACGAGAAAAGATATTGGAATTGTCAAGTAATCAATGTCAAGTACTTTTCAGAGGGATAATTGAACCTTACGAAACAGTATTTCCGAGCTCAGTAGAAAATTTCTTTCAAGTGACGTTTCTCCTATGACATATTAAAAACGTATAAAACTGGTAGTAGTGAGCTTTGGTACGACGATATACAAAGCATGTTCACAGAGGTCGCGGCGGCTTTGCCCTTACACAAACAAAGCGTTCATACATTGCTAACTACCGCAACACCTCCAAATAGTCGTGTAACACTAAGACAGTGGACATCAAAGCACTAAGTCTGGAGCGGTCAGTCTCTCCTGACAAAGAGCTCCTTTGACACTCTAGCCAACTTGGACACCACATCGACTTTAATTAACGCCCTTCGGCAGTATGCCTCTAAGATAACTTTGATTCAATGCATTGCTTGGTTTGTTTGCATTTTGATATGCACGGATCTCACCCTCTCTTACGGTGTGGAATTTCCAAGAACTTCAACAGATATCAGAATAAACAGGAATGAACAGCCCTTTCAGAATGTGCAATTTATTCCTCGACATGTTCGTTATTCATCCCATCAGACTTTTGTGAAATTGTTAACAGTAATCATGAAACATGATGCTTTTCATTGAATTCTGAGCCAAAAGTGAAAGTATTCAGTCTATAAAGAGAAAATAAGAGAATATATTGAAGTTTTGGAAAGAGAGCCAAGTGACAATATTACATCTTCCGTATGTGTGTTGAGAATATTCGTAGCACAGTTCATGTAAAGAAAGTCAATCTCCTTACAAATCTTTCCAAACATTTCTAATTTGTGCCAAAATGATATCTAGTGAAATTTCCCGCGAAAATTAAATAATCAAAAATATAGCTCAGTTGATGACGATTTGTCATGTATTTACAATTCGTCGAAGATGATTAAGAACGTTATTTTGCAAGTAGTACTGCAAAAAAATCTTCACTATGTTGCATGCTTATCTGAACAAATCGGTGCCTCCACCATCTTTATTTATACATTTAGTTGTTGGAATTAGACATAAAGGTAATCCTATCACACATAGTTAGCTTCAGTCGAAATAACTTGAAACTGAAATACATATTAGAGGTATGGAGAAGAGCCAGGGCCACCTCCATCCTTACAATGGGAGAAAGGAATACGATGCATTCTAAATCCTTCGGCCAATACGTCTCACATCGTTTAATCTGGAAACAGTGTAGGAAGCAACAGATAACTATATCAGAACAGAAATCCTGAAACCGGAATTCTTGCTGTCATGCCAGTTCACATATCGTACGACAGATCGACGATGCAATTTAACACAAAGAGTCACTGTAGTGCAACTGACAGAATAATTATAGGATGCTCTGGTGAATGAATGTCTTCCTAGATACAGGAGGGGCTCTTGATAATACCCCCCATGAAGCAGTCCAAAGAGCACCAGAAGAAAGAGGGGTAGATAGCTTGACAATCAGGTGAATGTCACAATTGCCCTCTACCAGAATAGCAGAGACAGAAATAGAACAAGGCGCTATTTCTTTCTGTACGACCAGAGGATGTCCACAAGGTGTAATGGTATTTCCGCTTATGCGCAGCTTAACTGTAGATCGATTCCACTGAAATCTCGCGGACCTCGGCTTTCAGAAGTAATCATCTTCGAGAGTTGAGAATTCGAGAATATTCTTTGCGACATTCTTCAAAGATATCTTGACTGCAGCAATGAATGATGTCGTGCTCATCGATGAAACTCAACGTCAACTCGACCAAGACTACTCTAGTAGCTTTGTCAAGGTAAATAAGCCTCAACCTTGAAAATACGTGAGTGCATCTTTGAATGGAGGCCATAGGTCAAATGTCTGGGACTTACAGTATACAAACACTCATCTGATGGGACCAGCTTGAGAAGGAAGCAACCAACGAAGACACAGAAACTGTAATCGTGTGTGAAGACTTCCCGGGAAAAATCTGGGTGTGTCGCCCAAGTGCTCTGCAGTGGATATACATGGAAATAGTGAGACCAATCTTATGTGGCAGGGACCTGGTATAGCAGAATAACCCGTGCGATGACAACGTACTCAATGGCCGCTATAGAAGTTATCCTAAATTCTAAATCTCACACATTCATAAAATAGTGGAGAGAGAGTATAGCAATAAGAAAACATATTGAATGATATAGAAGGAACTATCAAACAGTATCGACTGCTCCCGGGGAATCAGCATACCCAAGTCGCAAAAATGAATGGGACAAGTAGATCATCTCAAGACACAAAAGAAAGGCAATTGTATAGTTTGCTGTTATCATAAAGATATAAACAGTCACACCAAAAAAATATACACAAATAAATGGACCTAATTCTATAACTATAAAGCAGTTGGAAACTCCAGTTTGAACTCATCTAAAATAAAGTGAAGATAGGTAGAATATAGCTCCTAGTTGAAGAAATAGTTACGACGTCGACGATACTCCAGATATTCGTACGTGTTTATGTCTCAGATAATCAAGTAAAGCCGGCCAAAAAGATCGATACGAAATGGGACGTGTTCAGAAATATACACCGAAAGTAAATCCCGCTGCCACACATGTCACGCATCAATATTACTTCAATATCACATTATAACCTTGCTGCGGAATCGAAAAACTTTTATCACAACGTCGTTTTTCCACAAGAATCCTGGAACACAGTTATCGATAGAAGTAATATTCATCCCCAGAGTTGAGTAATTATGAAATTTATGCTGATTCTACGTCTTAGTTGGCCATGCCGTTCGAATTACAACAAGATTTACAATATTACCTTGATACGCCTTGCCTAATTCTAATTTATCTGAAGGGGAACTCGACGGAAACCTTTGAGATACGAACATAGCGATAAGTTGAAATCCCATTACAATCGTAAAATTAAATTATGACATTTATGATTTACTCAAATTTTCATAATGGCACCAATTGTTTAACGGAAATTGCCTACAATTATGTTTTGATGGCCCGTTTATTCCTCGATATTTCTTTTATGATAAATAACGTATTCCTAAGTTAAGTGAGATAATTTCTAAGGATCCGGCGTTTATTTATTTATTCATCTCAAAAATAGTATGTAAATAGTGAAATAAAACACAAATCTAAATTTACACGAACTGCAAAGTCTACTTGCTGACAATTGTTTCGTCACACAGTGTGATTATTGTCAACAAGTAAACTTTGTACTTATTCTGCATATTCTTAAACATGATAAATTTCGATATAACCAATAACATTCTCCCTTACAGTTCTACAATGAGTCTTTTGAATATGAAAAAATGATCTCTTGATAATTTTCCTCTAATACAATTCGATGTAAGTATATATCACACAATAAATAGGAACATTTGTAGTGGAATATACATGAATCTCAAGCAAAAGTCTAGGCTACACGTCGTCGAGATGGTTGTTCAAATCAATTTGAAAATAGTTGCATACTGTATATCAGGAATGTGTAGGCACAAATTAATTTATTGCATTCCAAAACAAGATAATTCCAATTAAGTTTTTCTTACACTTGACTATTGATATGATGAACTAATAATTGAGAAATTAATGAATTTTCATCCATTTATTGTTGGATTTGTTGTAGTACATTGTTTGGACATCTACGCGTAGATGGCGTTAGATATTTTGGTTCCCTCTAGCCCTCTGTAAGTCGGTGATTATAACTTCAGTCATGGTTCAGTAACATTGCGAACTTTCTCATTTGGTTGATGAGCTCCATGAGAGAGTGAAACAGCTGTCCAGAACTATTAGTTTATAATGTTACTGATGGATCTAGAGTAAATATATTATAAGGATCAAAATCAGAAGTTTAAATGGAATGAAGTTGTCCTCAACAAGGCGCAATTTTCTATGGTTATCTCATATTGGGTTTGGGCCCATTTTGACTTCTACCTCTCTGATTTTCTATTGATCTTACTCGTCAATCGCTATTTATTTTCAGCTTCCTATCTTTTAACGTGAACCTTTCTAGACACGAGTGCCCAAAAATCTTCGATTGGACAATTCTAGGGTATTAATTTTGAGTATTCCACTTTAAGACAAATTTACCTTGCTCTCAATCAGCTTTGTACGTTAAATGGTTCTACGACAAATATCCTGATCCTCTAACATGTGAACTATATACAGTCTAGGCATGCGCACAACTAATTTAACTTTTCCGAAAATCAAATTTGCAATCCATTCATGTCAAACTGATCTGTCAACATGAAAACCAACGGTCAAAGAACGTTAATTTCCGACGCCAACTTAATGTTTTATCTTTATCGTCTGTTTTAACTCCATTTCTATATTCTGTTGATATTCAATCCAGAATCTAGCGTAGGTGCCTCCGTTGACTGTTGAAAGTAGACATGACGTGAGCTATAACTTTTTTACTATCAGATGTATAGATTTGAAATTTTAATAAGACATTTGTGATCACTTATGCTATTCGCTGCATCAGTCGTGAAACTGCTCCCACTTCCAGAAGTAACCGGAAGTGACATCAACTTTTGATTACGAAATAAAACACCTAGTAAATTTTTCGATATTCGGATACAGAACGGCAGTTTGAGTGTTTGGAGAACTCTGATCGGATCACCAAGTTGGCATAATAAAAGTATTAATGCCAAAGGTTACTTCCGGAAGTGGGAGCAGCTTCATGACTGATGAAAAAAATAGCGTAAGTGGCCACAAATGCCTTGTTAAAAATTCGAATCTATATTTTCCATAGGAAAAAAGTTATAGGCTGGTGCGGTTTTCGAAGAACACATGGTATATATCCACTAAAACCTGTGCTTTCATATGAAATAACTGGGTCAAAAATTGTAGCACTGTTAGGTGCTTGAGTCCTGTGTTATAAAATTAGTTATACATGTGTCGCAATAACTCTTATATAAACTTTTATTTTGATAATGTATATATTTAGATATATCCTAGATATGTAGATAGCATCTGGATAATTAATTGTTCTTCATCAATCACACATTGTTAGTTGAACAGCGTTCCGGCATGGTAGAACGTGGTGGAAAAAGCAGGTGTATCCAAATTATTCCTGAGGCGTGTTGAAATGAAGATCGGGCTATTACATTATAATGGCACTCAGAGATGTCTATAAAGCAATAAATATAGCGGGCGACCCATATGGCAACAATGTAATTACTACAATAGCCATAATCTATTTCAAACACGTAATATGGCAGCATTAAGACTTCTTTCGTAGGAAGCCATTTAGGCTGCGTATCTGCATAAACCATCTTCCATATCCTTCCACAGCTGTTATAGCGCGCTGTCCGAAAACAGTCTCAAACGCCCCCCACATAAGAATGCGACTTCATATACATACAAACTATCTAATCGACCCTTTTGTCTTACAATAAGACCTTGCTGTTCTATACGTGCAGGTATCTCTCTCTTGTTCTTCCTCGTGTCGCTTCCCAACCACTGACCGCTCTCTTTCTCGCGAAATGGCCATGTAAACTCATTCCGGGCAATGTGTGGTCTACTGAATATGGGGTGAGGACTTAAGAAAACTATGAAAGATTAGTCGAGGAGAATACGGTACGTTTCGCTTCGAATGAGTTGAATCAAATTACACGACTCTAATTGTTCCAACTTTGTGTAATGAATACGAGCACGATCAGCGGTGGCTTGTTATAAATATTAACCGATCTATTGATAGTAACAGCAACCATTTTAATATTTATGCTAGTTGCCAGTTGTACATGAGTAAACTCATAGGGCGGATGAGTCACAAGTTTACCAGTGACTGGTATGAAAGTGTAGAAATGTCTTAAATTGGAGTAATAGAGCTCCTAAATCTAATTTATTCACAAGCTACCTTTGAAACAACAAATAATCTATACTCGTATATTATCAATAACTCAAGGTCTATGACAGATAAGTTTAGCTGTATATTAATGTGTGATTACTGTAATGCCTTGTACGTAGGATAAACTGGACGCAATTTAGAGTATACATAACGTTAAACGGGGATACTTTGGTATCAATATTTATTAATGTTATGAGACATTTTAGCGGAACTGCGAAGAGGGCTTTCCCTATTATACAGTGATCTATTCCAATAAATTTCTTTGCAAGTTCCTAGATGAAACATGTTGCGCGTAAATTTGAGAAACGTCGCGCCATAGAAGTGTGCTCTATAAAATTAGGTCTGTTATTCTGGTAATAAGGGTCATCTACAGCTAAGTGTGTCCTGTATACCGTAATCGAGAGCATTGGCTCACTCAGGCAGACTCACCAACATTGACTCAGATATGCACACGTGTGTAAGCGTATAGAGAGACTGCCTGATGTCTGACCCGAGTCCCACACGTCCGCAGTTGCGCACGCAGCAGTATACATAATACCTAATATACAGGGTGAGTCAGTTTTTTGTAGACAAACTTCAACAAGAGATAGAACAGATGTTTTAAGGAGAAAAGTTCCTATAAACATATGTCGTAGAAACCTTCGTTTTCGAGATACAGGGTGTTGAAATTGAAAAAAAAAATTCGTTTTTTGCGAATATCTCCGGAACCGTTTGTCGTACAGAAAACAGCTTTTGTGAGCATTCTCTACTCATAGTAAGATATGTTCTGTGTGGGTAAAAAATTTTTTTTTTGTCATAATTGGTGAAGATTTTGAAGGGGTAGTGGGTGTTTTTCTCCCCAACTTCTACGCCACTGAAAAAGTACGGTTTTGAGACAACCATTTGAACCGCCAATGTCTTCTACACAAAAAAGGTTCACTTGGTCATAAGCTCTAAAATTGATCGTTTTCGAGAAAAATCAACTTTTATGTTGAAAAACATGGTTAATCCTTTGGTTTTGTTACTTGTTCTAACGTTTGAATAAATTTTTTTTAATTAGTAAGAATTGACCATGTTTTTCAACATAAAAGTTGATTAACATTGGCGGTTTAAATGGTAGTCTCAAAACCGTACTTTTTCCAATGGCGTAGAAGTTTGGGAGAAAAACACCAACTACCCCTTCAAAATCTTCACCAATTATGACAAAAAAAAAATTTTGTACCCACACAGAACATATCTTACTATGAGTAGAGAATGCTCACAAAAGCTGTTTTCTGTACGACAAACGGTTCCGGAGATATTCGCAAAAAACGAATTTTTTTTTTCAATTTCAACACCCTGTATCTCGAAAACGAAGGTTTGCCGAGACCGTATTATTTGGAAGGGATCGAAAAATTAGAAAACTTTGAACGAAGTGTATGGCTACAAGGAGATTATGTTGAGAAATAAAATAAGTTTTGACCAGATAAATGATTTTTCAGCGACTTTTCTCCTAGCCCCTGTACAACATTCAGTGAATAGTTGGCATTCTTCTCTTTGTTAAAAAATATTGGAGATTGAATTGTACTACGTCAATTTTAGTTTTGTTAATACCTCCGATATTTGCGGCGATAATTATACAGAATGTAAGACATGGTTCCGGGAATGTATAGTTGATAATATTCGATATCCACATAAATCAATGTTAACATAATGATGTAGATACTAATGGCGTGAACTCGTCTGAATAGTTGTATAACGTAATTAAATCACGTTTAGACCAATAATGACGAATACATTGAACAGTAACTGAGCAACTACAACATTGTGAGATGGAGTTTGCGGTTTCGCCGGAAGTTCTGCTAAGATTTCAACACGGCACATTAGACACTCACTGCCAGATCAACAGTGCTCGTGACCCCTATGTGCATACAACCCCAACTCAACCCACCGATTCCCTGCATGATTGTTCTGTTAGCAGCCCTGTACCGTGTTTGTTTGTTGTATGCTGAGGGTTGAAAGGCCGTAACTACAACTTTGACATTACCAACTTCGATTTCGATTGTT
This sequence comes from Endomychus coccineus, assembly GCA_958510875.1. Classification (NCBI taxonomy): domain Eukaryota; kingdom Metazoa; phylum Arthropoda; class Insecta; order Coleoptera; family Endomychidae; genus Endomychus; species Endomychus coccineus. The sequence continues at coordinate 179,598,678 of OY294068.1, read as the reverse complement.
GAATTATTTGAATGAGAATAATTAGCACTCGTGAACATACATCGATCTATTTATTTCATATTCATTACACTACATCCTTTTCCGACGAGTAAGCTCTTCATCTCCATTCATGAGGTATTTTCAGGAGATGAAATCTGTACTCGAATACCAAAATAATTGTAGTAACGTAGAAATAAAAACTTATAGAAACTCATATAATGAGGAATATGCATTTATTTTCCTGAATTAACCTCCGTCTGACCACTCAATGAGTGTAAGAAAGGAAGGAAAACTCATATCATGAGGAACATGCATTTGTTCTTCAGAATTAACCTCCGTCAGACCACTCAATGAGTGTAAGGAAGGAAGGAAAACTCATATCATGAGGCATATGCATTTGTTTTTCATAATTAACCTCCGTTAGACCACTGAATGAGTGTAAGGAGAGAGGGAAAACTTATAGAAATTCATATAATGAGGAAAATGCATTTATCTTTCGGATTAACCTCCGTTAGACCACTCAATGAATGTAAGGAGGGAGAAAAAGCGATTTTGTGTATTAAACACAGAATGTGATTGAAATCCGACAGGATCTTTCTGGGATGAATATTTTGTCGTGTTTGGAAACCAATTGAAAAGTATGTATACGATCCATGATTCTATATTTTTATGAATCAGAAATTCGTCTCTACCAAAACTTGTATAAGTATTCTAGAATCAATTATACCTGTATGACTCTATATATTATATGTTTTTTTTTCGTGGAATGAATCATGAATATTCAAGCGACCTTAATTCAACATTTCGACGAAGCTCAACCTATTTCTAAGATCGATAAATAAAATCCTAGAGTGAGAATTCTTGTACTATCTTTCATCGAATTTTGGGCAACTTTGGGAACATCTCTCGGTCTGGATGTCACGAAGTCTTGTATTTTTTTCAATACTTCGACTACACGAGAGGTAAACCTATAATGTTTGAAGAACATCGTATCGCAGTGGAATGTTGGAAGAGGAGATAGACATTCGGGTTATAGAAATAGAGAAAAACATCACCAGGCAAAGAGTTCCACAACTTCAACGATTGATACATCAGTAATTTGAATATGATTAAGTTGTATAAAGATAATGGAATAAATAATTCATCTTTATACAATTGCGAAGAGCATCTGACAGAATGTGAAACAATTATATAAAAATCAGTAACTTAATCGCATGATTTGCGAAGATCAACTTTGCCACGTACACTATTTATCTATCTCCAAGCAGCAACACATTTCTAGTCTTCATACATCATTGAATTGCAAGCGTTTGAAGATTAGAATTTTCCCGAATATAACATTGGATACTAGAGTTCATTTCGCATTTTCTTTTGCTACGTAAGTAATGAAATTAATTGTCCGTTTGGATACAAAACCAGGTCAAAGATCTAGTTTGGTGTGTTATATCAGAGGTCGAAGTATTTCGACCGTATGCAGGGCATGTGAGAGAGCTACCCAATTGAGGTTGAGTGGAAGGCAAAAAATTAAGGACAAAGTTTGTGTGCTATATCCGAATTATATAGAACGTAAGTAGGGCATGTGAGGCGAAGTGAAAGTTGTCAACATTGAAGTAGAAATATGTCTACTGAAATTTTGTTAACACGACTAAACCAGATGATGATAATGATTTGATTATTGCCAGCTATATACGATTCACATCTAAGATACTATAGGGCTGTCCGAATGAAGATTTTCGAACATGGATAATCAAAACAAATGAATGACAAGAACAGAAGTAACAACAAGTATTTTCTGGATTACTTTGTCAACAAATTAATAATTACTTATATCAGGTTGTAGAGCTTCTGCTTTTGAAAATGCTTTCTATTTGGAATTGGCAAAAATGTATAATCTGATAACATTAAATAACCAATTCTGCCACCACACAGTGGCATCCCTGAATAAGTTATTACTATTCATTGTAGAGAACTGGGACCAGAAAGAATTCAGCATATATTTGCCACAGGATTACCAAAAGTTCTTTGACGGTTGCTTACTCTTCTCTACTTAGTGCTTTTCCCTCGAACTGGAAAACAGCTGGAGTTCAACCGATTTTGCAACAGGAAAGAAGACCTTTCCTGATAATGATAGACCTACTATCTCTGATCTCTGAAGTCTCTGAGTGGGAAATTCAATCACTATCGTGGTGCCTACAACCTCCAAACTTTCGAGAAAATTCCCGATGCCTATTTCCCCTCCCAACATACATTCGTTGACTCGCACGATGTTTTAGAAGCGTTATATGGTTTTCCTTGTGTAGTTAAGATATACGTTAAAATATAATTCTAATTAGGGATTAAGTAGGCATTGCAAAGGGTGTAATTGCAATGACGTTGCACAAAATATGTTAACAAAATTGTTGAGTATTGGTGAATTACAAAATATCTTTGACAATTCAAAACTACCTTTACTACTGTTTAATACATTTGAAAATTTCTTATGATTCTTGTTCCATTCAAGTCAAATTCTTCTTTGCTGTACATGCAAAATATGTGGGCCATGGGTGTAAAGTTATAATTTTGATCTATCAGGTTTTTATCTTGACTAGTCTCCTTGCTGTATTCTGAAAATTCTTGCGTGTTTTTGGAAGCCTACACTGAAACTGTTCTATTGACTTATTTATATTTTTTCCGATATGAATTAAAAACCAGGTGACATTTTTATTGAAACGAATTCCATTTCATTGATTCTAAGATATGTGGACTTTTATCGACACATGCAATTCTATCATAAAAGAATGTAAAAACTACGAATATGTAAAAACCTTTATGGACTATCTTGAATTGATATGTGAGTTCCGATTAACCAACACGTTCCTCATTTAATCAAGTTTTAATGTCTATGAGAAAGTTTCCCCTAGTTGTCTTTGACGACTTGGAACGAGAGAGATGAAATAACCAGACGATGCCAGTAAATCACGATGTTATGGCCACTAAAGCAGGTGATTGCTCAGAATTGTGCAAGTTATTTGGGGTCCAGGAGTAATTATCGCGCGATGTGTATGTGTCACAGCCAATGTCCAAGAACTTAATCTATTTAAGTAAATACTCCACCTATTCAGAGGATTACTATTTATAGTGTTTGCGGTATAGTTATCAGAACGAGAGGTTTATTACGTTTCTAATTGCACGGTAGGATTTATATTATTTCACACTAGTGTGATGTAATTCAACGAACTGTACCGGGTTCTTCTCAAAACGTATAAAAGACTACCATGAGGCTATAACTTCAGTTTCATAAGTGGCGAAGTTTTTTGGCTTCAATTGCTTACCAAGAAACTGATATAGCTATGACAATAAATCAGTTCATTATACCATATTGTAATTTGAATATACAAGTACCATAGCTTGTTACCAGAAACAATACGCTAATTATGTTCACTTTATATGATCGACTTAACACTATAAATAAGAAATAATTATCCTAAGCCACCAGAAATACTGTAAAAGTACTAAGGAGTAAACTCATTTTACTCTGACGAAGTAGCCGAAAGGTCCTCAGTACTTTAACAATAATTTTAGTGAATAAGGGTGTGCAATGGAATAATAGAGACTATTCCACTAGATTGCATAAATTTACTTAATTCAATAAATTGCTCTACTTTCTTAAAGAATCCTGTGACCTAGGTACGCTATCGATATATTAAATACAAATGTCATGCTAATAAATATGCAATATAAACATTAGGTCAGCAAGGTGAGGAGTCAATGTCAACCTTCGTGACATAGCTTAGAATATCGTGAGAGGACAAGACTCTAGCTTGATGATTGGTATATAGAGCACAAAAGGAGTTAGTATAAGTTGGTATAAAGAATTATGAATGAAGATTATCACGAGGTAATGTAACAAAATCTGTAATTAATAATCTACGTTGATTTACGATTGTAAATAGTGCAGTTATCTAGATGTATAAGTGTGACAATAAACCATAATCAATCATCGAGTTATTCCTATACTATCAATAGTCACGTACTCTAAGGACCTGAATACCAGACAGCGATCACTGCCAAAATATGCTCTAAGAACGTGAACACATCATGGCGATCTCTGCCAAACCATGCTAAGAACCTTAACACCACATGGTGATTATTTCTTATTTATAGTGTTATAGTGTATCCATAGTGTGAATTCTTTCATAGTTTATTATTGATCGACTTAAACTAGCTATTCAAAACAGAATAAATGCTTCTAGATGTTAAGATGTTTCTCATTCAACTATCATGAAGGTTTTTTGTATAAAAGAATGAAGAATGTGTTTAGAAAATTAATTCGTGGATATACTATCAAGACAAGAAATAATTATTCTATATACGTTGCTCATAATAATAAAAATCCTATAATCAAAGAAGGAATCGGTATTCTAACTAGATTCAAACCGCTCTCGAAGCTCAGAACTCTCAAAGCATCATTTTGTCACCTCAGACGCTAATCCTGGTAAGTTGTGTTCCACTTTTTCTTGCGCCTACTTTCCTCAACAGTGCCACCATTTCGTTGTGATGACCTCAAAGAAGACTGACCAATCAGTAGGGCAGTTCTCTGTTTGAGCTCTTGTTTGATAAATTCTGTTTTAATTTTAATCCTCATATTCTGATTTCTGTTCTAAGGAAATTTTAGAAGATTCAGATCGGTTCTCGGTTCAGGTCTCGCAGAAGGAATTATTCTTCATTCTTTGGTGTTCCATCTGTTTGCTTGTTCTCATGTCCAGATACTAATATCAGAGTGTTGGTGCATTTCCCAGCAGGTATCTCCAGGTAAGGTTTGACTTTTGTGATGACAATTAATTCCTTCTAATTCTCTCATCTGATATCATACGTAATCTTGCTCCTTGAAAATCTCTCTTTGCAATGTGTATTTTCGTTCAGAAGATACCCAGAGCTTTGGATAAGCCAAAGTTTGGCTCTAATGTGCCCAGGTCACCCGTACACTCCATAATTGATCTGTCATGTCTCCTTTTATTCTCCACCTTCCATTAATCTCTGGATTATGGATATTATAAGCTAGGGTTTTTCGTATATTTATTGACCTTAGATGAAAAAATTCTCCCCGTCAATTATTCTAGCAAAATTAAACTGATCCAACTGAACAGGAAGGTTCTTGTGGATTTGTTTCTTCTATATAAGAATTTTCGATAATCGTACCATGATAATGGAGTTATTCTATTTCTGAGGTCATTTTCCACGGCGTTCAATTTTTCTAGGTAGAATTTATATATGTATACATGGCGGTCCATAACTATCTTCCCCTGTGGCTGATAGTACATTCAAAAATAAAGGTATATCGCTAAAGTTGATTGATGTATGCAAATTTCCGACTATTGGAACTTAGCGTCTCATAAGTATTTCGATAAAACTCGAGATTGCGGCAGTGCGATATGAAACATTAATATCGAATCGTTGCGATGTTGTTCGAGTTTTGAGCGATATCATTCTGTAAATTGTAGAATTCATCTTCCAGAAAGTTATTGCAAAGACGTAATTCACTATAATTACATCATTTATGGTAGCCTAAATTGCCATATGTTATGATCCTTGGGGTAATCAAAAATTAAAATTGCACGTACTTCGAAAAATAATAGTTCTCAGAATATAGCTATTTGAAGTCCTGAACTTTTGGTATTATATTATTAATAGACCGCCGTAACAAAGTTCATCGTTTTCTGTAGTCAAGTTGACATAATGAAGTTCCAGCAATACATATTTCAGGCAAAAGACAGAACGAATTATCAAAACAAATTACACATTTTCAAAGCTTCAAATTGTTAAATGTCGATATTAAGTCCTGAATGCTCATAGGCATTCGTGATAGAATATTGAATCAGAGTAAAGTACATACAATTTGACCAAATAAATGGAATTTTATCTTTATTTGGAAGAGAATCTTGTTCCATTTATTGTTTGAATATGACTTGTCTTCCAGTCATATTTAATTCAATTAAAATCTTACAAATTATCATTACCATGGAATGACTGAACTACATTTCTACTTCGCAATCTCAAAATTGAGAATTCATCCAAGACGTATCTCTTTTTTTTATTACATAATACACAAATTACTATTTTTTCGAGGCTGTCAAAATCTACTGTGCACTGCAAGATCTTTGAGTCTTCTTCTGAGGGATGTGTTGTCTAACTTATTCCTGAAAATGGATTATGAAGGTGATATCCCTTCAGAGAGGGATAAAATAATCCAGATCTTTCAAATTTATTTATTTCGAATTTACATATTCTGAAGACACTGAAGAGTATATACCATCAATAACCCCTCTCTGCTACTTGAAGGGTAGTTTCAGGGGAGCACCTTTCCCTAACTTTTATATTTTTCTTTATTTCTCAATTGGTTCGTATAATGTTCATGAAAAACTTTTACCAAAAGAGAATCTCCTCTAAAGGGGACAATTTTCGCAATATCTATTGTACGCGTTAAAAATTTATTTATTTACTACTGATTTGTTCCCCTATAGGAACATCAATGAAGGAATTTATAACAAATATTAACAAGTATAACTCTAATCACAAAAGGATGTAGTCAAAACTGCAAAGATTCATGTATATAATTCGACCGCCTAGGTTCTTTGGAGCAGCTATTCATAGTTTCTGTTTTAGGTCAAATCAAAACAGCAGAATCCAAGTGGAATGACACATAAGTAGATACAATGAATTTTATTCATGATAATGATCAAAACGTATGAAGATATCAGAGATATAGCATGATTTTAATGCATTATTCTTTCAATCATTTCATTATTTCAGCTCCGGATGAAGTTACCGTAACCCTTTTTCGATAGATCTGATTATATTAGCCCTCTATTGTATGTCTCCTCATGATCTCGCCAATTTAGAATAATTACATTGTATACAAAAAGACAATGAGTACAGTAGAGTTTCGAATTTCCAGTGGAATGATTGAAGTGGTAACATAATCCGTTAAGATATTACAATGATTTATTGCAAATTCCTATTTAAATACACCTGAATAAATAGTCTGAATCATTCATTTCGCATTCCATTAGCAAATGCTTCCAGTTCCAGTTATTTTTCGTCTGATGTGTTCCGTAATTATATGGCTATAATACATAAATATCGATCGGGAGCAAACGAAAATATTATCTCCTCAGGTCAAGTAATATTGAAATTTCATACATGAATATAAAAATTCCGTTACAAAAATAATGTGCATGAATATAAACTCTACTATCTTCAGCTGAATTTAGAGTAGCATGACAAATAAATCAATATAATTCAATCACAAAGTTTCTTCCGATAGGATAATAAGCATAACCTAACCGTATATTCATGAATTCACAGTTTTCGAATGGAGCATTCAATAATCTGTTTTATGGTACTAGGTGTGAGAAAACTGACTTTACTGTGAATCGATTCTAACATTATGATACTTATTATCTCCCCATTATACCTTGAATGTACATAATATGTCATTCGCAACAGACTTTTGATATTACTCTTCCGACAGTTGACCAAAATCTAAGTACACCGGGATAAGTAGACCTCGAAAAATTATTACTTAGAGTTCATACTCCTCTAGAAAAATCTTTTTTTTTTAATTGCTGGTTATGATTACAGCATATTCTGTGGGTGGTCTTGCTGTATAAGTATACATAAAGTAGATAAATTGAAATATTCCAAGAAAAATTTAGGTAAAATACAGTGGGTTCCACTTGCCTCCAATGTAGGATACGTGGTCTGAAGTACCCATAAAACGATTCAAAAAAGGTAGCGAGGTAAGTGTAAATAAAAGGAGACATTTCGAAATGCAAAAATAATTAGCGAACATTGTAAATATTTTGTGAAATAGGAAATGTTCTGTACATGTCTACTGTCTATTTGTCTGTGCATTCACGTGGGTTGGAATCGGCAAAACCAACTCAAATTTACTTTTGGAAGCTACGGAAATGTCGAAATGTGTACCACTAGGCACTACTTCCGTGGACATTCAGTGATGTTAAGTGAGGCAATGTCTAAAAGCCACATACTAGAATTGAAAGCAAGATCCCAGCTGTACGTCTCACTTCTCCCAAAATCCTCATCCCGGATAGCGGAGATTGGAGTAGCGAAACATTCACCCTACTGCCACCAGATGAGTTAGTATGGTTCACAGACGGGTCCAAGGTAGGTCAGGCTTCTGAAGCACGAGTGTACCTAACAAGACCAAGGGTCACTATCTCAGTGACTGTAGGCGCTTACTACATGATTTTTCAGGCGGAGGTCTACGCAATATTGACTTCTGTCATGGAAAACCTGCGAAGAAACTATGTAAATAGCCGCATGAATATTTGCACAGACAGCCGGTATGCTCTGGCAGCCCTCAAGTCCCCCAGAGTCACATCAATGCATGTCAAAGAATGCGGAGATAAATTAACTGAACTAGCCGTTGGGTTCCTAGACACAATGGAGTTGAAGGAAATGAAATGGCCGACTCCCTGGCCAGGCAAGTGTCATCCGGTGCCCCTGTTGGACCGGAGCCAATGGTCACTTCATCAAATTGCGTGGGGGGTCTCGCTCTTCTGGACTAACTGAACAATGAGTGGTCTGAACTTTGGCGAGAATCACCACTCATGAGGCAGGCCAAACTGTTCATCAAAGAGCCTGTGCCTAGGCTCTCAAAGAAACTTTCTCTGAACACAAGGGACATCAGAGAAATGGCTGTAATCCTAACCGGTCTCAATCGTCTTAACAAACACCTTCACAGTATGGATGAAGAAACTGCTTCTCACATCCTGTTGGAATGCCCTGCATTGACATATTTCAGGCACCGTCACTTCGGAAAATCAAAACTTCTCCCAGAAGTTATGGAAGCCAACGTTGGCAATATACTGGGTTTTGCCGTGCCACAAACTTACTAGAATAGAATATACTTCCAACCACGGGGCGCACAATGAGTCCAACTAAGTGGCCTGAGTGCATTTGAGGGCCACACTCTCTCCCCTCAAATGATGATGATATCGAAATGTCTAGCACTTGAGGGAAGTAAAATTTGTTTCCAATCCGAATTCGGGCGGGATTGACATTTTTTTCGTCATTCAAGTTCATTTGAAACTGAATGGTCTTGTATGGTCGAGATTGTCTATGGAGCAACATGGCTTGGAATTTGATAACCATTAGTTCCAAGAGTATGCTAGTGTATATAGCAGAATGTGTATCCTATTTTCATGAGAGTTTGGTTTAATATTGTCATTAAGAGGTATTAGGAAAGATTTCATATTTCGCTTAGAAAGGATACAAGCAATAGAATAATAGCATTATATCCAGTTGATCTAACGTACATAATTCATTTTCTAGCTCAAAGGTACATCAACAGCTACAAATATAACACAGCATCGGATATACGTTACTATAGAGGTGTTTGCGGACAACGTAAGAGTAAGGTGGGGACTTTTTTGTCTCCAGTTTCAATCAGATGTGTACTCATACTCTGCGCTTAAAATTTGATGAACTGATGACTCTTACTTTCATGTGAACAAATGTGTTCATTTTAGCTTATTGTCAATGATGTACAATGCGTTCGTTCACAGTTACTGAAGCCTGACGCAACGACTAAATTTGAAACAACTATCTTCTTCCTTTATAGCCGGTCACTGTTACGCTTTATCCTAGTCTGAAACGGATAACTGATCCAATAGTTACAATACCCATTTACTGGTTTTCAACGTCTACCTTTATAATGTTTCAAGATTAGAACTCCAACAAGGGAATATTGAGAATATCAATTTTTGAAGGTCTCTCTGATTAAGATGGATCCGTCCCATCCACAAATTGTTTGTTTCGTAGGCGGTAATGAATAATCTGTACTACCTAGTAATCAAACTCGATTACATAACTTCCCAATTAGTCAATGTAATTGAATTTACTACGAAATTCAAGAAAAACGTTGAGCAAAAGTTGTCGATAAGCGTTCTTTGCTCTGGTGGCTTGAGGATTTTTATTATGAGTGCGATTTTCATATGTGACGAATAAGATCTCATTCGTGAATGAAGTACAGTGTAGGTAATAATTACAACCGGAAATAGACTGCTCAAGTTAATTTTATTGATACCAACCGCATAGGGTATGGATTTCGTATCTCTCAGTTTTAGCCAGCCTGTACGTTCATTTATGATAAATCAAATAAAACATTCAAACTTATCCACCATAGACACGAACGCAATTTGTTTTGTCTATCACAGATTGATTGAATCTATCTGGAAAACGTTGATGAGTTGCTGAAGTAATTGTTTGATACTTTTTAACTCGGTTAATTTGTTGTTTTACACTGCGAGATGGGAGATTGCTTAGGGAGTTAATTGTTTAGAATCTAATTAGTTACAAAATGTCTACAAAACACGCAATGTGATACGCTTAACTCATATGGTATGCACTGATAGCAAATTTCCACAGCTCATTCATGAGCGCTTTCAACACGTTACGGAAAGTGGATCTTTGGTTTTATTTATGATCGCCTTTACAAGTTCAGGATGTTCAACAATTTCCAAGCGATTGTGAATCTTTTAGAAAAAATCGGCGAAATCTTGTATTTACAGTCAACAAATTAAGGCATTTATTATGCTTTGGGGCGCTTTGTTGTCAATTTGTTGTACAGTCATCGACTTTTATTTCAAGGAGTAGTATTACTCCAATATTCGGAATATTCCAATTGATGGAGATTTGACAAGATTTAGAAATGGGAATCTGATAATCTAGTAGAGTTTAATGCAACCAAAACTCGAACTTGAGTTTTCCCCAGAATGGCGGATCCCACAATTCCTAATATGATGATGTTGGGTACAACTATTCCGATGAAGTCTTATATAACCATGTTTGGGATCACCACCAACAGCACCTTCTAGTGGGACGATCATGTGAGGTCTATTGGGAAAACCGCTTCTATTCCGTGCCAACAGCTACTTTACATTTCAGCAGCTCCTCACAATCTATAAAGCACAAATTCGATCTATCATGGAGTACTGTGTTCACATCCCAAACATACGCTGAAACTCTTGGATTCTATCCAGAAGAGAGCTATTTGTTTCATTGATAATGTCACACTTACGAGTTCATTGCCTCTCCAGAACATCGTAGAAAGGTGGGAGATCTCTCCCTTTTCTATAGATATTTCCATGCTCGGTGTTGATCAAAAATCTCGTATGTTATTCAACCACGAGTGATTCCAGATCGGCGGACTAGACGAGCTGAAACTAGTTACCCCTTCATTGACAAGCTCGAGACCTGACGAACTTTTCCCTACCAGACTTCATATTTTTATCGAACAGCGAAGTTGTGTAGCTCTTTTTCTAGTGAGGTCCTTCCCTGAACCTATAACCTACGAACCTTCAAGAAAAATTCGAATGCCTATATTTTCTCTCTACTTTCGACCGCTGGCTCACACGATGTTCTTCGAATATTATAGGTCTCCCCCTCGTGTGATCCAAGTATAAGAAAAAATTTCAATCGGATCGATGCGATTTTTGGTATGTTGTACACGAAAGTTTGATTTCTCCAGTTTATTCGGTTTCCCAGTAATAAAATATTGTGTGAAGTGTCGTGTCAAAACACAAAATGGCGAAATGTTCAAATTCTACTAGCTCACCTTGTATAAAAGGCATCATCATTCATAAATTCCCGTCTTGTACGGTTTTTGACGTAGAGTCTAATCAAGTAATCGAAGTTTCTATTAAAAATTATGTTCGAGAAAAAATAAAAAACTTTTCACCTAGAAACGGATGTTTTACATTTTCCTCAGAAGTTAATTTTTCTGACATTTTCTAAACAGAAGCATCTAGAGAATATTTCTCCTTCAGATTCTCGTTCGAACTGTCGGTTTTTCCAATCCTTGCTACTTTTTCAGCTCTAGAATCACTCAAAATAGTCGCCATTTTCCGATTATTCCCAATTCCAATAGGGTTTGGAAGGCCATCAAAATTAACGTTTTCAGGAAATTTCATAGAAATTAATAATTTTCTTCGACAGTTATCGTGTATCAAAGCAACATTTTTGAAAAATCGCACATTTGACGTAAAGACTCGGAAACGGAAAGTCGTATCACCAAAAACAAATGACCGTCGGCTGCCCCCAAGTATTGCCTAAGAACTAGCCAAATTTTCAATTTTCACTCCAAGTCGTGAAAAATACGTTTGGGAACACAACGGTAAGGGAAAATTGTTGATAACCACAGTAAAAACCGTGGCCAACTCGATTGCTCAAGCGCTATTGAAGTGTACTTACGAAACAAAACGCAGTAAGAACATTCACTTAGGAAGCCAATTAGCAACGCATTTTATTCAGTCATAACACTCATATACACGTTTATTTATAGGAGGGACCTGAGAAGTACATGCAAAATATAATTTTCCACAAGAGAGAGTTAAAACTCTGTCTAATTATAATATTTAGGACTTTTCACACTCAATACTATCTACGCACTATAAAGGCTGAACGAAACTGTCATAACTTATCATTATGATTGAATCAAAGAATGTTTTATGTTTTATACCACTTTTAATGATAACACATACATAACAACACATAAAACGTGATTATAGTTTCAACACTGAAGTGTTGATACAAAATTTTGTTGGGTTTTGAAAATGTACTGTCATTCCTTCTCCAAGCCTCTTGATTACGTCACACTGGCTTTTCTACACAGCTTTCAGGCCTTGTACTATAGTATTGATTCATGCTGGTAACCCTTCATTCTCAAGCTCGAGATATGCTGAAGTTTTTTCTACCAGACTTCTTCTTTCTATAAAACGACGAGGTTGTGGAACCATTTGCTTAGTGAGGTCTTTTCTGATGCCAATAATCTCCAAATATTTAAGAAAAATTCATTGCCTCTTTCAATAGTCGTTCACTGGCTCACACGATGTTCTATGAATATTATAGGTTTGTAAAATATGAAAAAAAAATTGCCCTAGATTTCAATGCATGAAGACTCTCTGTCCAATTATAATATTTAGGACTTTTCACACTCAATACTTTCTAGGCACTATAAAGGCTGAACGAAACTGTCATAACTTATCATTATGATTGAATCAAAGAACAATTACTATGTTTTATACCACTTTTAATTATAACACGAAAACTTGATTATAGTTTCAACACTGAAGTGCCATTATCAAACAGATACAAAATTTTGTTGGGTTTTGAAAAAGTACTGTCGTTCCTTCTCCAAGCCTCTTGATTACGTCACACTGGCTCTTCTACACAGCTTTCAGGCCTTGTACTATAGTATTGCGATGTTCTATGAATATTATAGGTTTGTGAAATATGGAAAAAAATTGTCCTACATTTCAATGCATGAAGATGAAAAAAATTGCCCTACATTTCAATGCATGAAGACTCATTCAGGAAAAACAGATATTTCCGAAAGTCGTGTTATTTCAAATGTAATGGATGTCGTGGCTCTATTATTCGTAACAAATATTCGTATAGAGGCAAATTAACGAACGTATCAATTGCTATAATGAATCAAAATACATTAATTACTTTGGACTCGACTCCAAATAGACGTAAGTACAAATTTGCATTTTAAATTAACCGGCTTAATTAGTTTGTTTTGTGTGACTATATAGTGATATTGTTACATAGGAATATGTTTATTTTCATTGTTTACAATGTAACATGAATGTGTAATAGAAATCAACTAATTTCTGTAAGGAATTCACTTATTGTCAAATTTACTTCAATAATTATTCCAATTAATTTATTAACAATAATTATTAAGAAAAAAAAAGATTATTATGGTTTGTGATGAGCATTTTGTCATCAATTGAAATAATATAACTATGAGAAACACAGGTACCATAAATGTCAGCCGGAGAACATTATGTGGGAAATCATTTAAAAAAATTAAATCAGAATAATGTGTAAATGGTCTATGTGAGAAAACTATAATATTGTAGGTATGTGTTATTCAGCATTTTATAACTCTTTAGCAAAGACATTTTGAAGTGCTAACTGTTAAATAAGAACTCCATAATATATTTGACATGGTGTGGTATATTATTGTATATTCCAGCAACTTCATCGTAAAATTCCAATATTGATTTTATAAGAAAAATGTTTAGTATCTTTTATCGGCAGAGCATTCCATATTGAATTTATTTGAAAACAAGAATCAATTTGTTTTATTATTAAATATGATACATTTTTATAACCTATTTAAATTGGGTAATCCGTTTTGCCGAACCCGGTATTTACAATTATATTTTAATGTTCAAGTAACGTCATTTTTACATTTCGTATTAATTTACTAATTTAAGTTTATGAACTCATTTTTACCGGATACCATATTAAGTATTTTTGGCTTATAATAATTCATATTTGATTAGTAGTATGTTGGTCTGAAGTTCTGATCATGTGGTTCCAAATATATGACGGAACTACTTGAGGAAGATTATTTCACAAATGAATATCTTCATTATAGGTACATTAGACATGGGAACACTGCCCACTTATAATAACGTTCTATTGTGGAATCTCTCCATAATTTAGCGCTTAGTAGAAATTCATAATACATTTACCGAGTTCCGTTGAAAATAACAGACAACTACACAACGTGGCGAATGCGCCGGTAAAATGAGAATTTCATCATTTAATTTATAGCGCGATTGGTTACTGGTATCATCAAGCTGGTGGTAATGTGTCTTTGCCATGAGTTCATCCAGTACTTGTAAGTTGCTAGTTTTCGGAAGCCGGTCCCGACGAAGTTGTCATCTTATTATTTCAGAGGACATAATACCAGATACATAATCTGCTTTGCACATCCACATACTTGATCAGAGGAATGCTGGGGCATTGATTATATTCCAGTATCGAACTGATCCTCTAGAATGAATCTGAGGAGGAGAATAGAATATTTGGCGTCTCATAATCAATTTTCGAGTCACTGGTTTCTGAAAAATTGAAAATTTTTCATTTACTAACAAGTTTCGGTACTGAACCCATTCCCGGTTCTGAAACGGTATGAATTTGATCGACTCATTGGTAAACTAACCGAAACTTCCTCAGAACAATGGAAACTACAATAGAGGCATATCACGCCAAGATAGGACCAAGGCTTATTGAATGTCCAAATATTTCCCACAATTCCCAGTATGATGTCAGGTACAACTATTGCTATATCACTACCAACAGCACCCTCTCATGAGATCATCATGTGTAGTCCATTGTGAAAACTGCTCCATTGAAACGTGGTTTTCTATTTGATACCTAGAGATATTGCACAACCTAGCAACTCATCATCAAGCACATGTTCGACGTGTCGTGAATTGCGGTTCACAAGTTTGGGGTTGAGCTTTTTGGAACTCTCAGACAGTATCTAGGAGAGATTTTTCTATCTAGAACATTGTAGAGAGGTAAGCGATATTTCCTATAAATATCTCCATAGTCTGTGCTCTTTTTTAATCTTTTTTGAGGCTGAATGGGTCAGACAAGAATAACTTCTATTTGAGAAAAATCTAATAATGGTATTGGGAAAAATGTTAAAATAAATGATCAAAACTGCCTCCTTTATGTTAAAGCAATACTTCAACACAATAAATTTCCCTACATGCGTTATTGAAATCGCGTCACTTATTCCGTTCAAGGTTCCAATTTCAATTTTTTATTAATGACCCTTGATTCCCGAAACAATATATACTCTCATCAGGAAGCATCGGAATGTGTGAGGACACCTTACAGGTCAGAGAATAAATCAGTGTTCGCCTATTATGTGGATTGAGAAGTAAGAGTATATAAAATGAGCTGAGCAATCATCACGCTGCAACAAAACTTGTCCCAAATCCATGTCGGGGAAGGTTTGTTCTGAGGTAATAATAATTCTGTCTGCAACAGCTCGAGGTATCTGGCCATCTGAGGTTCCTTCAATAGAAAACAGTTATAATAAGGTTTCTCGAAAATCAAGCCCACGCATCTAATGTCTGAGAGGATCTTCCTGCAAACAACAATGCACAATAGACGAATTATTTGCTGACTTCAGAATTTTCTGCTATTTGACGGCTTGACAGTTGGGTATAATTTCAACCGATGTATCTATATCATCATCTAACTTTTGAGGGAGGCTGCGTTGTTTGTCCTGATAGTCTAGTTTTGGAATTATTTATGTTACTGAATTTTGAACATCGTGTGGATAGCTGGTTGACCGTTTATACATTAAAAGTAGGCTTAAGGACATTACTTTCGACCTCACAAAAATATTTGATTGTTTTTCTACTGATATTCTGATGTCTTAACTGAACAGTTATAATAAATTTTCTGAAACATCATTGTGTTTGATACGGTCTCATTTATCTGGTAGAACGCAAGCTGTCTATAAGCATTCTACCAGCTCGTCTATGTTGCCGGTTACTTTAGGGGTTCTTCAAGGCGACATGCTTGGACCTGTATTCTTTTTAATATACATCAATGAGTTACCGTTACAAGTTCCTGAACGCAAAGTAATCTTATATGCAGATGATACAACCGCATCATGGGTTAATACAGACTCAGTTGACTTACACAACTCATTCATGGAGAGTCGAACTGATTTGCTTAACTGGTTCACACATAATAAATTAAATATTAATAATGAATGAACTGTGACCTATTTCCTTAAAACAAATATCAGACCTAACAATTTTGAATTTATATCATTTCTTGGATTTCTATTAGACAAAGGATTAACTTGGAGGAAAGATTGTGATCAAGTTCTTTGTTGTATCATAATTTGAATTTTTTTTCTTCCTTTTATCTTGAAGAATGTAAGCCAATACTTGGTATTTAGCATGGATAAATATTTATATTCTATCCTGGAAAGATGAAATCTGATATTTGAAAAATGACTAAATTGGAGGATTTTTACTTTGGGAATGGGAAGCTGAATTTTTACATAAAATGAAGTTATCTCAGAAAAATTTGGATTCAGGTTAGATACACGTCAACCTAAAACTACATGTTCAACGTAAATTTGTAATAAGAATTACAGCATTCTTTTCCAAATTAGAAAATTAGTAGCTACTCCTGGTATAACTGGGATTGCAACATTATTCAAAATATTTTGATTAGATAGCTCATGTATTCATGAGGTGGTATAAATTTTCAGATCTCAATTCGGCTTGGAAAGTCATGCACAGAACACATATTGAGATTACATCATCGAAAAGCAACAAGCAATTCTTCTGTCAAAGTGGAAATCTAAATGTGCGATGGAAGCAAGAAAAGAAGAAGAATTAGATGCGAAAATGTCTGTAAACGTGTCGCGAATTGCTTGATTATGTTCGTTACAATATCAGGCCGACGACAAGACATGTATAAGAAACATTAATTTCTACTCAGGTATTAATAATTGTGTTCTCGTCAGATGGGGACAAATATGTCATCAACACATTCTCTGGGCACATATCGCCGACATTCCACCGCTCGAGGGAACTTAGTAAGACGTTTGCGAGTGACGCGAGATGAGCAACATTCTTCAAGTTCCATACATCAAATTCATTCCCTAGAACCCTTTACCTACATCCACAAGTTTGTTATTATATTCGGTATCTTCCCAGCAAATTTCATACACCATTCATCGATTATAACAACCGATATTCCGTTAGATGTGTTTCCTATCATTCAATAAACTTCAGAGTATTTTCAAGAGTTATTCATGCTACACCATACTATATCTAATCTTCATTGTTCACCTGCATAAAGTTTTCATACTATTGATAGGATTTATAGTAGATTCAATAATATATACATTTTCGGGAAATAGGTCACACTAACACATATGCTTAACATTTCCATCTTGACGTACGTTTCGGTCTCACGACCATCATCAGAAGGCGTACCAATGTCTCTCAACTCTAATTGTTGCACCACAAAGCGTTCTTATCGCACCAATTTCAATTAAAAATGCACACGTCGCCGAAGTAAACAGAAACACGAGTAATCGAAATTGTAACACATCTTTTGTTCGAAAAAATGTAACGCTAAAGTATCCATTTTCAAACCTGATGTTAAAGATTCATGAGGTAATAGATAAAGGTTGTCAGACCTTATAAGAAATATTACTATTTGAGCATTCTACTTGAAATATACTTTTAACATTATAAAGACGCATATAAGAATTTGCAAGGGTTTCAAATAATTAAATAAGTATAAATCTGACTTAATGACTGAATATCTGTTCTATAATTTCCAGACTTGGAGACACGTTTTATGTGAATCATCTCCGGAATAGATCTTTCATTATAGTTGTTTTCCTTAGTTAAAATATTAGCACTTTTGTGATCGAATTGAGTTGATAATGTTGATCCTTTCTTATATATAGTGTGATAGAATATTTTGTTTCTGATCTAATATATTAATTAACATATTGAATTTGTTGTTATATATAAGTTGGTGAATATGAAATCATGCATTGAAAAAGCGATTTTGAAATTCAAATCATTACGTATTCTACGGACGTGAATCTGCATGCAATCAAATCGACGTACGGCATTCAAAATGAAATTTCAAGAGAATAAGCTAGTCGAGTGTGAACCTTATATATTCCGTAAATTAAATCGCCGTTGGAAAATTATATTTATATGGAAGTGCGTTTTTTATATCCGAGAATAGGATTATTTTCGGTTCATTGATACGAAATTGCTTAGGGGGTGTGTCTGAAGCATATTTATTTTTTTAATTGTAACAAGTTGCGTGGAAAAAGATTTATAGCAAACAGTATGAATAATTTTTATTTCGTACTGGGAAAAATATTTCCCCGTTTTATGAATTCGAATGAATATTCACAATAATCATTGAACCAAACTGGAATTAAGTTTAAAATTTTACGAAATTGATATAAGTAACGGAGGTTGGTTTGCATCATCTAGAAGTGTAACATAAGCAGCTTGAGTAGTTGGAGGAATGAAATTTTACTTAGTTTTCTGAAAAGACAAAACAGAATGGGGGGAGGGGTATTCAGGAAAAGGAATGTCTTGTGCCGTCTATAGCGCTATTCTATTCGGGGAATCCCAGATGCACAACGAAACAAGTGAACATAAGTTGAATATCGTTGTAAGAAAGATTTTTGTTCAATTGTTCTGTTCTTCTCACTATAATGAGAGTTTGAGACGAAGATGCTGAATGATTGAGTGAGGAAAATGTCCTTGATCCAGATGAAAGAAGCTGGAGCCCGTCAACTCTAGGCTGACCCTCTTTGTACATGTTATCAACACTTCTCTGAAGATGATGCATAAATTCCGTTACCAGAATGGGGGGAGGGGTATTGAGAAAAAGGAATGTTTTGTGCCGTCTCTAGCGCTATTCTATTCGGGGAATCCCAGATACAGAACGAAAGAAATGGATATAATTCAAATATCGTTGTAGGAAAGATTTTCTTCGATTGTTCTGCTCTTTCCACTATAATTAGAGTTTGAGACGAAGATGCTCAATGATTGAGTTAGGAAAATGTCCCTGATCCAGATGAAAGAATCTGGAGTCCAGCCACTCTAGACTGACCCTCTTTGTACATGTTATCAACACTTCTCTGAAGATGATGCATAAATTCCGTTGCCAGAAAGGGGGGGAAGGGTATTGAGAAAAAGGAATGTCTTGTGCCGTCTCTAGCGCTATTCTATTCGGGGAATCCCAGATACAGAACGAAAGAAATGGATATAAGTCAAATATCGTTGTAGGAAAGATTTTCGTCGATTGTTCTGCTCTTTCCACTATAATTAGAGTTTGAGACGAAGATGCTGAATGATTGAGTGAGGAAAATGTCCCTGATCCAGGTGAAAGAATCTGGAGCCCGGCCACTCTAGACCAACCCTCTTTGTACATGATATCAACACTTATCTAAAGATGATGCATAAATTATTTCGTTGTCAGAGAAGGGGGAGGGGTATCAAGAAAAAGGAATGTCTTGTGCCGTCTCTAGCGCTATTCTATTCGGGCAATTCCAGATACAGAACGAAATAAATGAATATAAGTCAAATATCGTTGTAGGAAAATTTTTTGTTCGATTGTTCTATTCTTCTCACTATAATGAGAATTTGAGACGAAGATGCTGAATGATTGAGTGATAAAGAGACTCTCTCGTTCACTAGATTCAACTCCATTAGGTTTTTTTCTGCAGGGACATTTGATAGAAAACGTTTATCGTACCAGATCACAAAACTTGAACGAATTGAAATAGAGGATCGAGCAAAAGTATAGGGAAATAACACCAGACCAATTGAGGAAGACTCGTCGAAACTTGAAATGGCATTATAAAACATCTATAGAGCGTGCAGGGGGATATATTGAAAATACCTATATTTAGGGACATTGTCCTTCCATTTGTTTCCCATTGTTTTGAAATTGAATTTTGCATATAACTTTTTAACTTTTGATTTATTGATGTTTGTTATAGTAGACACATCGTCGACTGATAATTACCATGATGGAACTTCGTACCCGAGTAGGCAAAGTGTTCTTGCATTTAATGGTTGCACCACATCTTCCGTAAAATCCATAGACTTTCATACAAAGTTAGTCAAAAATGCATATATTCAGAAATTTGACATTGTATAACACCCTGTATGAAATATTGCACTGAAACTTAGTGTATCGGTGTTCCAGATATGCCAGAATCGAATGGGCTATTCACTATATCGAAAAAAAATGCCTTATGGTCGTGCTCAAAATTTCGACCCATTTAGCAGACCATAGTTAGGCCTTGAAAGTATGAATATTTCCTATTTATCTACATATTTGAATAGTGCTCATAGAGCGCTAAATCTTAAAATTTTCGGTTTTGGAAATCGGCCAATGGGTTCTAAAATAACAGGGTGTTGCGGTTTTAAATCGCCCACACTATATACTTATACCGGGATATCAAAAATTATCTTGGTCAAGGGTGGTTGTGGAATCTAAAACGTGTGTCTTACTTCACGTTTGGAATAATTATGTCACTGTCACACTGACATCATCAATAACCTACAAATTTCATACCTATTTATTTCAGTTGTAAAACAATAATGAACTACAAATTATGAAATAACGGTCTTAATAACAAGAAAAACTAAATTACAGTAATTGTTGGAAATGTTCCCCGTTTTGTTCGATGCACAAGTTGACGCGCATTCTCATGCTGTGAAAACCTTTTTGCAGCATTTCTGGCGTAATGTTTGCACATTGCTGAACTATTCTCTGTTGAAGTTCTTGCAAATTATTTACCGGAGTTGCGAAAGTCTTGTTTTTTAAGTAAGGAAATATAAAATAGTCCATAATTGTCAAACAAGGTGATCTCGGAGTTGTAGTTCATTATTGTTTTACAACTGAAATAAATAGGTATGAAATTTGTAGGTTATTGATGATGTCAGTGTGACAGTGACATGATTATTTCAAACGTAAAGTAAGACACAAGTTTTAGATTCCACAACCACCCTTGACCAAGATAATTTTTGATATCCCGGAATAAATATCGATCGATGCAGTTCATGGTGAGACATCCTGTATAATACAAATAATAGCAAGTGATCAGATTGGGAATATTATCGTTTCGTATATTTCGAATTTCTCTTGCCATCAATTTTTCCTGCATGATTGATCCACTTAACGTACTATTATACTACTTTTACAATACAATAACTGCTGCCAAGTTTTTGTCTTGTATTAATATTCGATGGGAAATTATTTACTGATTGAAATCGTATTTTCATCGATTTTTGTGCCTGGTTTCGATCAATTATTGTAATTCGCACCGAAAATCACACCACCGGTTTTTTGTTAGTCTGAACGTTACGACATTTTATTGTATCGCAGGCGGCATCTATTTTCTTCTAAAAGCAATCACCAAAGGGTGCCAACATTTAAATTAAACTTTACAGAGCTTTGTGAAAGCAATTGACAAGTAATTTAGTGAGACCAATGGTCATTTGTGTTGTATAAATGAGTTAGACCGGAGTGAATAAAATTAGAAGCACTGGCCAACATCAAAGCTCACAGAATGAAACCCTTTCAGTCCACAATTTACGTTCGCATTACAATTCAAATGCCGATATGTTTGGAGTGATTTTACATTTCATACGCTTTGGCGCCTTCAAACGCAATATTTCGACGCAGCTTTATACGCTGCTTTACATTGTTTTGGTACATCATTTGAAGAACTTGGGAGAATTTCTTTAATTACAATTTTAAATATTTTTGAATGGTCTTGGGGAATTCTAGAAACATTTCTATGCAGTATGAATCAAAATATTCAGAAGTCCGCAAAATGTTTCATTCAAATTCATGAGAAACAAGCATACTACTACGAACTGATTATAATACAAGCATTTGAGGAATTTTTTTGTCCGAATTTCGGCAAGCTCTAATGTTGGCCTATTCTTATGTATTTTGACGCTCCGAATACGATGGTGTAGTTCAAATTCGTATTAACCCTATGCTCGAAAAACTATGTTCATTTTTAAGACCCAAAAATGGCAAATTTTCCGATTTTTTGCGTTTTGAGACAAAACTATCGGTTGTACGAGAAAATGTTTGCAGCAAAAGTTGCTATGAAAACTAATACGCAATTTTTGGCTCCAGTACGAAGTAGATTTGAGGTTGTGGGCCCAAGATAGGGCCTATTTAGTGTGTTTTTTGACACATTGTAAAATTGAGTATGTCAGAGAGTTGTTGTTTTTCCATATTCAGCTTAGGTGAAAATATACTACTCTTATTTCTCTTTTGTTTTATTTCCAATATTTTGACCTATCTCATTTTTTGGCGCCAAAATCGGTCATTTTGAAAAATCCGTATTTTCCAAATTTCAGATGAAATATTTACGTTATCGATCTAAAACTAAAATCATTCGAAGAATTTTATTATGTTGCACCTAATATTCAAAATTCAAGCATTTTAGTAAGAAGACATAACTTTGGCACCATTTCGAATATTTTAGACGAACGAAAAATTTAGATCAGGTTTAGTTTAGACATTCTTCACGTAATCGAAATTGTAGGTTCTATCAGGAGTTATGTTAGCCAGTATTTTAAGTCCAAGAAGATCGATTTAGGTTGAGTGGAAGTGGAGCTGTCCTAATAAATGTGTTTGGGCCTCTAGAGGGCCCAATTATGGGATATCGACGAAAACCTTGGATCAAATTTCAAAGATGTACATCGGCTATTTAAGTTTTGAAGATTCATATGACGTCATCGATGAGACGTCATGATATATTTCAACTTTATTCTGTGCAAGGAGTCCTAGACTTCTGTGGTACACTTTGATAGCTCATGTGCCAACAAGTGTCAGTATAAAAGAAGGTTATATTATAGCGTGAATAATTGCGAAAGTCAATCTAACAGTGGTGTCAATATCAAACATAGAGTTGTCAAATACATTATGTAGTTCATTTGGATAAAATTTCATGGTAACATATAATATAATGTATTTCATTAGCGGTTCGTAAATCATTTCCAATATATGTTCTACAATCGTTTACATTTGACCCACATCAGTGTTTGAAAACCATTTTGCTGACAAAGCGAGGGAAGTCACGTGATCAATTGAACACAGATTTTTTACAATATAAATTTCCATTCAACGGAGAGATGCTGTTGATGAAGTGACTTAGTATGCTCGAGTGAGGATATAAAAGTCGCTAGTGACGATTACGACATGCAAAAACTTTCCTGCAATACCTGCAGATACCCGGAGACAGGATATCTACGTCATCTTCTAGGAATTAGTGAATTTTTTCACATAATATGCAACAAATTCTACCTCTTGGGAGTTTTCGGAGTCCTGAGAAGGCGAACTACTGCTATTTTTCAAATTTTCCAAATGGCGATAATTTTTCTTCTTAGATATAAAAAAATATCAATAAGAAGAAAGCCGTTATTAGCGCTCTCAGGATTATGACTATGAACTTTTTAAGTGTCATAATCCGAAAACCCCTGAGAGTCAGAATTTGTTGGATATTATGAAGATAAATTAACGAATTTTTGGAAGATAACCTACCTATGCAGGGCTCCAGAGACCCGGAAACACTCCCAGGTAAATCGTGTAACTTTTTGAGTGTCATAATTAAAGTGAGGCATTTATGAAATTTTCATATTTGGCATATTTTTCATATTGTATGAAATTTTTGCGGATTTTTCATATTTTTAACTATTTTTTAATTTTTAGCATATCTGTAACAATTTTACAAACAATTCCTTCCTATACAATTTAACCAAAACATTTTATTATTCTTGCCAGTAAAGTAAATTTAAAAGCTCTCAATTAGGTTGCTTGATGGGTTTTGCATGTAGCAGGTATAATTTTAAGAAAGGGACAAGTACTGGTAAATCCCAATAATATTGTTGATGTTTAAATAATCCAATTAATTCGAAAATAGGTACTAAGAATTAATTACCTGACACCGTTGGGGTCCATTTATTTGTTGCCAAGCTAAGAACACGAGAAGGGGCATACTTATTAAAAGTTTTCTTTAAAGTTGTGTCGACAATTTTAGAGTTAATTTAAATTTAGATTTTGAAGTGTGCCAGTGTGTCTATTCGAAATGACAAGTGGTATCAAAGTGTCTATGTTTCCAGAGTTGTCTATGAACATGGGAAAAATATTCTGCTCAGTCTGCAGTATAAATTTATTATTTTCAAAGCTATACAGACGTTTCAACATAAAAAATGTTTCTAAAAACAAGCTATACAAGGTGTGTCATGGAGAGAGTTTATTAAATGTGCACAAGGTGTATTTTACGTATCTTCTTAAGATTTCAAATATTAGGATTTTTCGGTATAAAGAGTGTTCCTTGCCTCTGGCATACAGAGTGGGGCAAACTTTGATCATCGTAGTCCCATAACTCCTTTGAAACAAAACTAAACAATTTTTTTGAATGAAATCGGTCAATGGTGGATAAAAGCACATATTCAAAAAAAAAAAATTTCTTAGAATTCGGCTGGATAACTAAAAACGTATTTCAGGGTTACGTAGCGGTAATTATAACGGCTCCAAGAAAATAAAAAAAGTTGGTCACATTTAATAATTTATGAACAAGTAGGTTATATTTGCATAATTTATTATTGGGTTATCCTGTATACATGAAAATAATTATAGAATACGTGTTCTCGTCCACTATTGACCAGTTTTATTAAAAAAAAAATTAGAGGCATCCAAATTATCTTTGATAGAGGCGGTAAATTTAATAAAGGAATTTGAGCAAAAATGCAAAAATGTATCATGACATATTGGAAACCAAATATATAAAAAATTCAAAGCAGTAATTGATAAGAACCATGGCTACAAGATTTTGATTTTGATGAAACACTTACATTGGAACCAGAAATATTGTCACATTTAAAAACGTCCCTATTACGTCTGTTGACCTAGAGAGAAGCTTTTCTGCATTCAAACATATGTATACTGATAGGATACGAAGGATAGGAGGCGAAACTTTTTGTTAGAGAATTTCTAGAAATGCTTAATTGTTTATTGTTTCAATAATTAAATTAATCATTTAAAAATTGTTTTGGTAGATATATATTTAAATAACAAAATATTGAACTATGCTTTGTTTCATTTCAAACTACCTCATTAAAAAGCAATTGATTGTGAAAATTAATATATTAATTTTTAAATAATTTCATATTTAAATTTTCTTTTTTCATATTTCAACTAAATTTCTTTCATATATATGATCATATTTCCTACTTTTTTTCCTTCATATTTGCCTCACTTTAGTCATAATCGTGATCGGCGACTTCGGAAACCCCAGAGAATTTGTTTATTGCAGGGAAGTTTTTGCATGTCGTAATCATTAGCGACATTATATCTTCACTCGAACAGTCATATATATGATCATATTTACTACTTTTTTTTCTTCATATTTGCCTCACTTTAGTCATAATCGTGATCGGCGACTTCGGAAACCCCAGAGAATTTGTTTATTGCAGGGAAGTTTTTGCATGTCGTAATCATTAGCGACATTATATCTTCACTCGAACAGTCATATATATGATCATATTTACTACTTTTTTTTCTTCATATTTGCCTCACTTTAGTCATAATCGTGATCGGCGACTTCGGAAACCCCAGAAAATTAGTTTTTGCATTTCGTAATCATTAGCGACATTTATATCCTCACTCGAACAGTTGACAGGCGAAAAAAAAAATCTTAATGAAATTCATCGAAATCCAGGGCGTCAGGACCCTCGTATACCCCGGGGATTGTCCAAGGGCACCTCAGATAGTTTTTTGAACCGAGAAACCAATTCAAGACAGTTTTTTTTTATTCACCTCAAAAAGTGCACTCAGAAGAATCATTTTTTAGCTGTAGAAATGCATTACATTTTTTCCGCAAAAACCAAGCGGAGCACAAAATTTCTAAACTAGTTTCCGAATCGAATGCAGAAAACCGCATCTCAATCCATCCAAATTCGCCAGTGATGGAAGGTGGAATGCTCTATTTCCTCGTCTACTGCTATCTACTTGAAATATGTAATTGTTTTTCCTTCATACACGTTCATTTTATCTGTATAATTGCATCGAGGTGGAATGAATTAGGTGTCAGATAATAAGTGTAAACATGATTTTCGCAGTAGGTATTATATGTAAAACTAATACAATTTCATGGTCTGAAGGGCTATATGATGTACTAATGAAGTTTTATTAATATTGGTACTGTTGTTTATGGCCGTAAAACGTATTAATCGAGTTAATTAAAAAGTAACGCCTTGACTTTTCAATTAAGTTAAGAATACGATAAATTCTGTCGATTTTCTAACATGCGTGCATTTCACACAAATGTATTGTAATTCGAGGACAATTGACGTTTCGACATGCAACTCATATTTAACGACATCACAGGCCGATACGATTTCATTTTGTCATTTCTCAAAAGTGTATTATTATATTTGTACAAATGGATCGGATGTGTTTCGAACAATAGCAGTTCGAAATACCGTTATTGAAGGCAAATTGAATTAACGTGATGCTATTCACGCTACAATATTTCATTAATGTAACATTTATCGAATTGTTCACTATGATACTGTTTTTCCTAGATATGCAGAAAACATACAGCGAAAATTCAACGGGTTATTCTCTAGGTTATTTTAAGAATATTTTGTACTGAAAGTCACTTTGTTTTGAAGATACAGGGCGATACAACAAGGGTTGATGATGATATCTGGGACGTGTCTTATTGAATTGCATCACCCATACATTATCATATTTCCCAATTCTTCCACATTTTGCATTGGAGTAGTGAAAACTAGTGCCCTCAAATGGTCCCATACGAAATAATCCAGGGGGTTCAAATGCAGGGATCGAGCAGGCCATAAGTAAAGTTCACCTCCACCAATCCAGTAATATTCATATGTTGCTGTTGAAAACTCACGAGCCACCACATTGAAATGCGGTGATGCACCATCGTGAATAAACCACATTGCAATTCTTATTACCAATGGTATATCCTCTAGCAACTAGGGTGGAGAATGTTCCAAAAGGATTCGATAAGCCTTGCCGGTGAGCCTTCCCGATAGAAATACCGGTCACCCACAATTCCAACACAAACTTTCAACAAAAACTCATGTTGAAAACGATCTTCAAGTATCTGATGTAGATTTTCTTCTGCCCACACATAGTTATTATGAAAATTCGATGAAATTTGCTTCATTTGTGAGAAGGATCAGCGGCAGTAGTTGGAACATTGTGTGCAAAAGCCATTGAGAAAATGCAATACGTAAAGGGAAAGGACCCTCCTAATATTGCTGCCATTGATAGCCATATGACTAAATTGCCTTTCGTCAACAGACAATCAGGCGCATTCTGCTTCATCTCAATACCAAAAAGTCTATGGTGCCAGACGGAATTCCACCTGTCGTTCAAGGAATGTGCGCCTAAATTAACATCGGTTTTCTGCAGGTTGTTTACCCTTATATTTCCTTCCGGCTGGAAGACATCTAGAATGCAACCAATTCCAAAACAAAGGAAAGAAGAGCCTTCCTAATAATTATAGACCCATTGCACTATTATCTGTGATCTGTGAAAGCAATCAACATCGAGATTGAAGCCAGCGACAGCGAGACAGGGAAAGATTGACGCAATCAATGGGGATCTGGAAAAAATTTAGAAATGGGTATCTGATATTCTAGTAGAGTTCAATGCAACCAAACTAAAGCCTGCGTCTTCTGCAGGGAGGGGATTCTATAATCCCTAATATGATGAAGTCAGGTACAACTATTTCCATTAGGTCTTCCATAACAATAATGCTCGGGATCACCACCAACAGCACTTTCTCATGGAATGATCATGTGAGGTCCATTGCGAAATGGGGATGATTTGGCGTTTACGGAAGAATCTCAATATCCGGATGTGATTTGAGTCACATAAGCAGGACTGTATGCCAACCCATACGTATTTCATCCTCAGGGCACTATAATGGTTGTCGAAACGACTGTACAGTCGTGCCATAAAGGGGAATTCATCAGGAGACGAAAACGTTAGTACTGAACATTCTTATGCCTTATTTCTCTCCAAAACATATTGTCTGATGGAATATTTTTGAATAATTGATAGTTTTCGATCTATGAATCATTTGAATAGTAGCGTTATCTACCAAGAGGAATTAGGCTCACCTTTCCATATACCCTAATAGATGAAAATCATGGCCACATTTAGAGAATATACAAGATGAAACAGTAGGTACTTGGGTAAAGAAAAACTGACCGAAAAGCATACTTAATCGTTTTTATGAGCATTTCCGGAGCATCGAAGAAAAGATATTACGCTGTACTAAAATTTTCTTAATTGATTTCTGTTTCATTGCAGTTAATTAAGAAGGGATTCACTATCGTTGAAATGACTGGAACCTCTTATAACGATATTTGACATATTTGGTATCGATATCGTGAAAACTGTAGTAACCAAAATAGGCAGATAAATAAGCAAATAGATGGAAATACAAATAGACGAACAGACAGACCGACAAACATGGTCGCCTAAACCACTAGTATGCTGTATTAGTTC
The DNA here is from genome assembly GCA_958510875.1 of Endomychus coccineus. Taxonomy (NCBI): domain Eukaryota; kingdom Metazoa; phylum Arthropoda; class Insecta; order Coleoptera; family Endomychidae; genus Endomychus; species Endomychus coccineus. The sequence continues at coordinate 179,569,725 of OY294068.1, read as the reverse complement.
GTATTTTGTGAATACATTCTCACCTATTTGGGATGAAAGGTGTAATAATCAATGGATCAATAAAAATGTTCAAAGATTGTTCTAAATTTCAGCAACTAAATGGTTGTTATTTAAGACGCTTCCAGCTTGTATAATGATGATATGAACCGAACTCTGATTTCATCTGTTATTCATAGTCCATAAGTGAAGTTTCGTCTACCAACTTACTAAGTGATCTCATAATACCATACAATTTTGTACATATTTATTCATTTCATATAAAACTCAATAACACCATCGAAAGTGAGGAACATAATAAAGAGGCGCATTATTAAATCAATTTTAACATCAATAAGTCTGATATAGAAAGCCATGCAAAGACATGGGATTAAATAAATCCTGTTGTCAATTGAATAGAATGCAGGGAAGCTGTGTGGATCTTATCAATGAAAATATTTTAAAACTGTCACGGTATATCTGTGCGTTCGGTCCTAATATGAAAATATTAAAAATCCTATTTAAATCCTTTTAAATGCCATATTAAAACGAATTAGCATGAAAATGGTTTGACAGCTGAATACTACGGGTTCTTTTACAGAAAACGCCTCAAGCAGCCTAAAGTCGCACTGAAACACTGAATTTCCCATTCATATTCAAACAGTATTTGCCAATTATTAGTCGGTTTGTTTGTTCTGCTGTATTTGTATGCATGGAATAAATGATCTGTTACTATTCAATTTTTCTGTTTTCGATAGGTATTTACAATTGACTGACATTATTCGTCAAAAATACAAATCTGATATTATTCTATTGTGTTTCGATACCAGAAGCTAATTAGAAGATTAAATAATTTATTTAATGGAATCCATAGTTCAAACGATGATCTTCAGCCAGTTTTCAATTCCAAATATACTCCTATGAGATTGAGTTTGTATGTATGCATGTATAAGTATGTGCCGAGTTTGGTTTTGGGGTTAGTTCATTATTAATATCTGAGCTAAACTGAAAACAATTCCGCAAAAACATTATATCGTGTTGAATCAATATGTCCGTTTGTAATTTTGCTCTGATGTGTAACCCCCAGGTCTGCTAATACATGGTACATAATACTGGTAATGAGAATTTTTATTTAACCGTCTTTTTCGATTTATGTTTTCTCCACACGATCAACTGTGAGTGTATCAGTTTCCATTGGAAAGCAAAAGAAATCTTACGATGAACCTTGTTCTGGGGTAGAGGCAACTATTCATAAAATTCATAAGCTGGAATTCTTTCATTTGTTTCTTCTGAATTTGATAAATTATTTCTTGCTGATAATATTAGTGAATTGCTCAAATCCTACGGTCAGGTCAATCAGTCCTTACTTATCAACTCATAACATCTTCCGTCCGTCATTAAACTTATTGTGAAAGATTTCACTAGTCTAGATCGATCAGTAACATTAGAAACTAATGGTTCCGGATAGCTGTTTCGCTCTCGAGCTCATCAGCGGCACGAGATAGTTTTCAATGTTGGTGAATGATCATTCTTTCGAACATAAAATAAACCGACTAACACAATATCTAACGCCATGTACCTGATAATAATAGTACTTCCAGTTCATTCCCTCCAAAGATGGGAGAGCAAACTTTTTTGCTGCAGCAAATACCACTTTGGATCCATAAGGGAAGGACTCCCTTAATATTGCTACCATCGATAGCCATATGTGTGTAATTTTCTTCCGTCAGCGTGCAATTCTGGGTGATCGCATTACCAAAAAGTCTATGGGGCCAGAAGGACTTCCACCTGTCGTTCTCAAAGAATGTGCGCCTGAATCAACACCAGTTTTCTGCAAACTGTCTACATTTCATACAAACTTGGCGTGTTTCCTTCCTGCTGGAATACAGCTAGAGTCCAACCAATTCCCATAATAGGAGACCCCTCCTAATAATTATAGACCCATTGCATTATTATCTGTTTTCTTTGAAGTGATGGAGGAAGCAACCAACATCGAGCTTATCCAGTTGATGAGGAGCTCCAAAATCGTGAATGACCAGCAATACGGCTTTCGTCAGCAGATATCAACAGCAGACCTGCTTGCCTACGTAACCTATGCATGACAGAAATCTATTGACAAACATGAGGAATCTCTAGCTGTAACATTGGATATCTTCAGAGCATTTGATCGAGTCTGGCACCAACACCTTCTTGAGAAACTTCAGTCATATGGTTTGCCGCCTCAACTTGGTCGCTTACTTTCAAATTTCCTCTCAGATAGATCACTTCATGTGGTGATTGACGGAGTATCCTCCGATACAAAGGCTATCAACGCTGGTGATCCACAGGGATCTGTTCCGGCACCAACTTTATTCCTGCTCCACATCAACGTGACCACCTGTGCCGTAAACAGTTTTGCAGCTGATGGTTCACTTCATACTGCATTCTCATGTAGAGCCCCTATACCATCCATGACACCAGGAGATCGAGGCAGAAACAGGTTGATGCAATTGATGGAAATCTAGCAATGATTTTGAAATGAGAATCTGATAATCTAGTAGAGTTTAATGCAACCAAAACTCAAGCTTGCGTTCTCCCTAGGAAGGCGGATCCCACAATCCCTATTATGATGATGTCAGGTACAATTATTCCTATGAAGTCTTCCATATTCATGCTCGGGATCACAATCAACAGCACCTTCTCATGAGACAATCATGTGAGGTCCATTGCGAAAACCGATTCAAAAAAGTTGGTTTTCTATTCTGTGCCAAGAGCTACTTTACATCCCAGCAGCTCCTCATCATCTACAAAGCACAAATCAGACCTTAAATACTGTTCAAATGTTTGGATTTCGGCTCTCAAAATCACTCACGAAATCATTGACCTCTCTAAAACACCGTAGACAGGAGCGCGATCTCTCCCTTGTCTATAGGTATTTCCATGATTGGTGTTCATAAGAAATCTCATCTGTTGTTAGGCAGACTAGACATACTCAAGCTAGTCACCACTTTAATGTCAAGCTCGAGATCTGCCGAACTTCTCCCTACCAAACCTCAATAAAAATTCGAATGCCGATCTCCTCTCAACATTCTATCGCTGGCTCACATGATGTTCTTCTAACATTATTCCCCTCTCGTGTAGTCAAAGAATAGTAAAAAACAAGATGTCCCACTAAGGAATCCAAGCAATGGACCACGTAGACTTAAAGATAATAATAATAATAATAATAAATATTTATTTGTAACTAAATGTGTTCATAAAGGACAATTTAAGATATATTCATAATATTACAAATAAAAAAAGGAACCACTTAAGCATTACATGTAATGCTTGAACGTGGTTTTATACAAAAGAATGTAAAATATAAATTTGACAAAATATCAAAACAATAGCGTATTGTTATTAATAGTATATATAAATGTTAATCTAAAAAAAATGTAAAAATAAATTTGGATTCGTATATCAACATTCTACAAACAAATAATAAGCCATAACTAATAAAATAGAGTAACAAAAGGTTGGCATATATAGGAACAATTTATGAAAACAATTATATTTATGCATTTTTCGAATCTATAATATTATTTATCAATTCACGAGAAGTATTTAGTAATAATTTCTTACATTCCCGTTTAAATGATCGATTTTGTTTAAGTAATTTGATTTCAACGGGCAGATAATTGTATATTTTAACAGACAGGAATTCAAAAGATCTTTGTCCAATGGTTTCAGAAATTTCATTAAGAGGTAAGTTATTATTTCGTAACCTATATTCATGACCAGGATTTGTGAGTACTTTTTCAGTGTGGCATTTCAATGCTAAACATGCGAAATAAGAAATCTATTGTTTTTGTTGAAAATAAGCTTTAAAATTCGTTTTTGGATTATATCCAAAGTTTTCAAGTAAGTTTTGGAGACTCCACCCCATCCTACTATACCATAAATAAGGTGCGTTTCTACTAGTGCATGATACAATATTTTAAGCTGATTGCGATTCAATATTTGTTTCAGGTTCCTAAAAGTATATAATATGTATCTTAGCTTTCGTAAAACGTAATTTATATGAACATCCCACCGTAAGTGACTGTCTATATACACACCCAAATATTTGACCTTTAGTGCCGCTTGAATAGAAATATTTTTATCTACACCTTGTATTTCTAGAGTATCAAATATAGGTAGATTATTTTTATATGATGCAAAGGGAAGAAATAGAGTTTTATCAAAGTTAATAGTTAAAAGTTTATTGTCAAACCATTTTTTTATTTCTATTAAGTCCTTCTCTACTATAGATTTCAATGCTAACCATGTAGTTCCCTCAAAGAAAATGGCGGTGTCATCAGCAAAACTAATGATATATCCACTGATATCTACATTGAATAAATTGTTCAGATATATAATAAACAATAGTGATCCTAATACAGTGCCTTGAGGAACACCGAAAGTTAGGATTTCGAATTTACTCAATGTATTGTTTATGTTGACACATTGTTGCCTATTTGTTAAGTAACTTTTTAATAGTGATAGGGGCGTATTTCTGATACCTACATCATCTAAACAATCAAATAATTTTTGATGGCAAACAGTGTCGAAGGCTTTCTCTAAATCGATAAACACACAAATCGCAGGTTTTCTGTTATCCAGTGCTTTGTATATTTTTGCAGTTAACTCAGTTATTGCATGTTGTGTTGACTTTTTTTCTTGGAAGCCAAATTGATTTGCGGATAATATTTTATACTTTGTTAAGAATTTAGACAGCCTTGTTTTGAGAGCAATTTCAAAGACCTTTGTAAATCTCGAAATTTTAGACTACTTGAGTGCCAAATTAGTTTGCAATGTTACTGATAGATCTAGACTAGAGGAACCTTACCATTGCTATTCGGCAAAAGTCAACACGAAATATTCATTCTCTTATTAATTGTTATTTTGGAATATTAGATTTTACAATCCGTTAATAAACGACAAAATCCTATGTATTGATATTTTGAATAATTTATCGTCAGTTTCGATGATCATCTTGGGAATTTTACTATTCCATATACCATTTTCATAACTTATCGACCAAAACAATGTACATTCATATTTCAATTAATTTTTTTTTTTATTTATTTCTACTAAACGAGAGGAAAACTTATGACGATCATAGAACAGAACAAATTCCAGAGCTGTTCATGCCACTCAGTTTAGCTAATCATAGCATTACACCCAACTATTATCCTTCTTAACAAGGAATTAGTTTCAGAAAGTATGTCTCAAAAGAGAACCACTCTTTGAATGTCACCTGAAACGACGAAGAATCTTAATTAATACTCTAAACTACTCAAACATGTGAACATGTCTCCTGGTAAGTTGCGTTAGGATGTGTATTACTAGTTTTCCGTTGAATTTGAAATTCACAGGCGGTGTAATTTCTCCATCTCATGGAGCGTGTGCGCGTTAAGTGAAAAATCGGCAAAGTAAATAATTACTAGTATTTGGCGGATACAAAGGTTTGTAATTCGAGTCAGTGGCTTTTATGCAGGAAGTCACGTGCCCCGTGTCGGAAATTTGATAGGAGTTAAACAAAAAACCATTAACTCAGATTGGCGGCCCTGTTTTTACGATTGTTTGTCTGACTGATGATAATATTCTAAAGGTAGGTGACGTCATTTCGTTTCTATAATTATTAAACTGAATACAATAGGACTAACTTGAATTGGTACGATGTGATCTAGGTTTCAGATTCATTAAAAAAATATGAAATCAGCACTAAATACGTTTCTTCTGCATGTTTAATTCAAATTTGATACTGAATGAATAAACTTGTAGTAAAAGCTCTAAACGCTAAATGATTAGTTTGAATTAGTCCGAATAATGAATAGGATCTCCCATTTTCTAAAATAATTTGTATAGGATATCTTAACTATTTTATATGATTCTTAGGATGTATGATTCATGACAGCAGCGGTTTGTTGTGTAGGCAATGCCTCACCATATAAATCAAATAAATTCATTGTTGTGATTAGGACGCCTTGTGCTGATACAATTAGCTTCAAGAAATACCGTTCTAGAAATAATACATCTCCTGATGATGGTAGCGAGACCGAAACGTAAGTAAAGACGAAAATAATAGCTTATGTGTTATTGTGACTTATTTCCCAAGAATTTATATACAAGGTGTAAATGAATAACTGCAGGGGGTGATTCCTTGTTGAAAAATAAATAATAAAATTTTTCTATAAATCACTTCGTTTTCGAGATACAGGGTAAGGGTGTTGAAATTGAAAAAAAAATTTAGTTTCTTGCGAATATTTCCGGAACTGTTTATCGTACAGAATACAGCTTTCGTGAGCAATCTCTACTCATATTAAGCTATGTTTTGTGCGATAAACATTTTTTTAAATTCAGAATTGGTGAAGATTTTGAAGGGGTAGTGGTTGTTTTTCTCCCCAACTTCTACGCCACTGGAAAAAGTACGGTTTTGAGATGCCCATTTAAACCGCAAGCGTTTTCTACACAGAAAAGATACTGGTTTTGAGTTCTAAAGTTAACCGTTTTCGAGAAAAATCAACTTTTATGTTGAAAAACATTGTCAATTCTTTGAAATAAAATTTATTTTTCACCAATTAAACGGAATTTCTTCACACAAGTAACAAAACCAAAAATTGATCATGTTTTTCAACATAAAAGTTGATTTTTCTCGAAAACGGTTAACTTTAGAGCTCATAACCAGGAGTACCTTTTTTGTGTAGAAGACATTGGCGGTTCAAACAACCACTACCCCTTCAAAATCTTCACCAATTATGAAGAAAGAAAAAATTTTATCGCACAAAACATAGCTTACTATGAGTAGAGATGGCTTACAAAAGCTGTTTTCTGTACGATAAACGGTTTTTAAATAGATTTTTAAAAGGCTTAGCTCGAAGTGCATACATTTTTTCAAAAGAATTACGAGAATAGGAAGTCATTTTGACATAATTTCAGATATTGGGTCAACTTTTCAGAATTTTCATTTTGATAACGAATTCTTAATCAGCAACCCCAATATTCTCTGAGTTGTGAATTATCAAAATCAGACTAATATATTTTGATTTGAAAGATATAAATCAGTTTTTTTTCAATTTTCTGACGAAACATGGTTATTTGGTATTAAGCCTATATGCTCCAGGCGTTTTTAAAGGTTCATGATTTACTTTCCCCCGAACTTAGCTTGACGCTCTTACGGTTCCTTGAGGGAAAGTCGGAAAATATTTATTTTTCGAGAAAAGTTATAGAAACAAAATATTTATTTTTCGACAATAAAATGTGTCTAATTATTTTAAAATATGATTTTTGCATATTTGCCTCCTTATATAATTTTTTAACACCCACTCTTTCCGATCTGAAAGGGCCCTAACTCGGAAGGGTCGCATTTTCCAAAATTATTATGGTCTATGGACCCAGAAATGTATATCATTTTTTTCCTATTTGGCAACGTTTTCATAACTCCTAATAATTTTGAGTGAGGCGTTCTGATTGGCACCTATCACCCTGGAACCTTCAGGAACCCTTAAGCCAAATTTCATGAAAATCCATTAACTGAAAAAAAATTGATAGTAAAAATTGAGTGGACTAGCAGCAACTTCTGAACCAGATTATCTAAACTCCTATTTAGGGATAACAATGTCATTCGCTATTGCTATTTAGAAATAACAGTTTTGCCCATCTCTTCGAACCATTAAACCACTGCCCATCAAATGGAGGAAGTCTCTAGATTATGAAATCTCATGTGAACTGGCACGGAATGGTATATGTGTTCAGTTCTTCAAACGCAGTCGGTTTTATCTGGAATTCAAGTTGCTCTTCAAAACTGAAACAAGAGATTTATCTGGGATAACGACGTTTCGAAAGGCCCTAGAATATACAGAGCGAATCGCTCCTTAACGATTACTTTTAATGAAATTGGTGGAAATTTTACAATATTTGCGTCGTTACGTTAAGTGGAAACTAATGACCTAGTAAGAGCAGAAGTCATTTGCAGATTATACGTTTTTCAATAATTTGGAATTTGGCAGTTGTTATGATTTATTTCCGTGGTGTGGACTCGACATTCGCGTCATCAATCTAACGCGACTTTCCTGAGATAGGTCGGGCCGATGACACCGCGTGACGGACGACTCTCTGTTGCCAATCGATGCGCCTTGTTGTGACACCGAGTTGAGGGGATCTCTATAAAGTGTTCGAGGCCTTGGGGGAAACTTTATATGTCAATAGTAGCTAAACTCAACTTAACATCCGAATCATTCAGCGAAGAGTGAATAATTTCTATAAAATCTTAGGTTGTTTTAAAATATCATCATTTCAAGTCAGGCGTAACAAACAATTCGCAACCAGAATCAAAAAGTTAAATTTAAGCTGGCAAATAGTAATTGACGATTCTAATTTACTGTTGAAGTTTTGAATCGATTCAATATATACTTCAGGAGTTGCTTTTTAAATTTTCAACCCTTTAGAAAAGGGTATGTTTATTACACGATTTTCCTGAAAAATAATCGTTTCCGAACGATTTTTTTGACAATTTGAAGTTTCATGACATACAGACAGAATTTCTTCAATGTTCATGACATACAGACAGAATTTCTTCAATGTTGCTTGTAATTCGTTGAAAAATACTATGGTGCAAGAATTTTTACTCTAGGACTTAATTTAACGATTTTAGAAATAGCTTGAGTAAGTGCAATATAATCTTCCGATTTCGTTGTGAAGAGTATGATAATAATGATAAGTCTCCATTGTTCAACAGGTAAACAAATAATAACAGAACAAATCCTAAAAATAGTTAACAATTGAAAAATGATGGTGATGATTGGTTGAAATCCAATGTCGATGGCTATACCCTTGATAATATTCAATTTTCCAATAGTTGTATCTGATGTAAATGTAAGTTTTCTATAAATTCTGAAAGTGATGATACGATTTATTTTGTTATCTTCTCTGTTTCTAAAGTGAAATATTTAATATTAGATTGTATATTGATAATGAAGGATAAGGAAACATTCAGCGGTGGTAATGTACCTTTGAAGAAAGATGAAACACCATCTACAGATCTAAACTAGCAATGAATTGTTTTTTAGCTAGAGAGGAACTCATTATAGTTTCTTCAATATAAGACATGGAAATGTATGTCAAAAAGAAGACTTACTGAAGATCTCATAGTTATATTCGTGTGAAATTCTACTGGCATACAATTATTTTATAAAAATTATTCGTTGATTAATAATAACCCATATTAACTCTTTTTTCCACGTTGAAAGAGACGAATAATTATTAAAGAACTTGGAAGATCTCCAATTCAAGTTTTGGTGCTCAAAATAATTATGAAAATTTGTAAGATCGCTGGATGCGTGGTGAAAAATATATTTTCCAAAAATTCATTAAATAATGATGATTGTGTTATATTCAATCAGATAAGAATCAATATTTACATAATTATGTATTACATAAGTCGATATGAGTGAAAGTTAGTATTGGGAAGGATTAATCTCTTATATGTCAAGTCACTATCCAAAAACTGTACTTATTATTTTTCTCTATCGAAACAGCAGTTGACTCATATAATGCAAATGATCAGAAACAGCTATCTACAGGAGTAGATAGACTTCAAACATTGCCATCTTATGTTTTGTACTCTATGTATATTATAATATTCTACTGTCAGGTGAACTGTCAAAATCATTGACATAAAGGAGTAGGTGAACCAAAGTAACTACAGATTCCAGTATAACGACACTATCCGCGTAAATCTATTTTAGTAAAGCCGATTGAAATACTTCCCTTATACTACGTATACGTATAGTGAGAAAAACTAAAATAATGGTCTAGAAGGACACTGTTGAAGATTCTAAGTACCTTGAGTTCGAGATTTTCTAGAACGTATATTCATGGATGGGCTGAAACATCACATCCCACAATTTTGGGATTCAAAAGCAAATCCACAAAAAAGTGGTACCCACATATCACAAAATAATTGAGTTCGAATCCTCGATTGAATCAGAGCATGACTTAGTAGGATTATGTCAATTTATGTCATATTTGGAGCCTGTATACTGCAATATCTAATAATTGGCTGCGATTAATTGATGGGCGAACTACTTAATTGATGGTTGGATACACTGATATTAAGGACTTGAGTGCATGTAGCTGCAGTGTAGTTGATTTCACTTAGTTCATCAGAGAAGTACATTCGATTTTGAGGAGCAGAGATAAACAAGAATATTCACTGTAAATTCCTCTTAACGATTCATTCAGGAAATTTAATTATTATGATTTATTCAGGAACAATGCAAAATGCTTCGATGTAACTTATTAAACTAGAAGATGATACATCGCAATTTCTTCATCCTCTGGAAATAGTCAGCAGGAAGCATAGATTCATGTTTCCATATAACGAAACAGAGTGAGTTTGTAGATCGTCCATAACTATATGCAGTAGAAAATATTAGATATTGACAAAACTGAGTACAGCAAATGAACTCCACGAAGAATCTCATCAGTAGATATAACAACAGTGTTTGTATTAATTGGAAGACACCTCATCTTTGAATGATGTTAAAAATATTAATGGAATTGTACAATATTTCTGTAATGCTAATATAGTTCAGGCTATGAACCGGAAAATAAAAAAAAAACATGTAAGTTCGAATCAAAAAATTCTTTTTGCACTAGCTCCAGGAGGTTCTCAGGATCATTCATACACCTTAAAACCTCTTGGGAACCCCAACCCCACCCATTGGGGGCGAAAATATGTTATTTTATTTTGCAATTTACGTGTTTTAGGCATTTCGAATGCACCAAGGAGGTTTTTTGGGTCGCTGAATACGATTCCGAAGTCTGATTTACCCGAATATCATCTTAGGGGTGAGAAATTCACGCTTCTAAATTTCTATTAATTTTGCATTTTAAAATTACTTCGGAGTAAATCTGACTTCCGAATCGTATTCAGCGACCCAAAAAACCTCCTTGGTGCATTCGAAATGCCAAAAATACGTAAATTGCAAAATAACATATAGGGGTGCGAAATGGGCCAATATTGTCGATTTGACCACCCCTACGATGGATTGCAAGTAAATCCGGCTACGGATTCGTGATCAGCTACCCAAAAAAAAACCCCTGGTGCATTCGAAATGCCTAAAACACGTAAATTGCAAGAAAACATATTATTAGGGTGCGAAATTGGCCAATGTTGTCGATTTTGCCACCCCTACGATGGATTGCAAGTGAATGTGGCTACGAATTCGTGATCAGCGACCCAAAAAACTTCCTTGATGCATTCGAAATGCCTAAAAAACGTAAATTGCAAAATAACATGTTAGGGGTGTAAAATTGGCCAATTTTGTCGATTTGACCAACCCTACGATGGATTACAAGTGAATCTGGCTACGGATTCGTGTTCAGTGACCCTAAAAACCTCCTAGGTGCACTCGAAATGCCAAACTACCTTTTTTGTAGAAAATACAATTCAAGCATTGTAGATTTCGGGCCATTCTCGCCCCCAATGATTGAAGTTGGGGTTCCCAAGAGGTTTCAAGGTGTATGAATGATCCTGAGAGCCTCCTGAAGCTAATGCAAAAAAATTTTTGATTCGAACATGTTTTTTTTTTATTATAGCTAAAATCCCGGTTCACATTCTGGACTAATAATCTGGCCTAAGTTATCTCTCCGTTGTTCTTGGCTATTACAATGTATTACATTGTAATCATTGAAATATTGTAATTATTATCTTTTCATCGAGCAATCATCTTAACATCATTATTCTTATGAGAAGTTGGCTAATGTGTATACACTTACCAATAGTTACTAGCTTGGAATTTGTAAGAATTCAATCGAAACTATTATTCTGCACTTTTCTGTAGGCATTTGAAACAAGCAGAATAACTTATAGTAAATAACATACAACTAACGTAAGTAGATACTTAAGCATTCAAAAGATGTTTAATAATCAACAATTAATTCCTATCCAAACCTATCATTAGTAGAAGAGAATTCATTTTGTGTGGTATCTCGTCCAGATGAAAAAGCCGGACGTCCGGAATGTAACGCAGAGAAGATGATTATTGCGCGTTAATCGTTGAAGTTGTTTGGGGGAGACTAGAAATATTAACCTGTTATTTAACGTTTTAGTTGAATACCAGCTTATAGGTCTGCATGCAAGATGATTATCTATCAATTTCATGACTAACTGAGGAATTCAATAGCAGGTAATGGTTACTGGTAGATTGAAATTATAAGAATTGTTCATACAGTTTGCTTTATGAATTCTGTATCTGAACTAGTGATTTCTTCAAGGTAAGATGCTTGAAATGAATTATGTAGAATTATTAGATGGCTTGAGGGATAAAATTGTTGGATATTTCCTATTCGGTTGTTGTTTCCATGCTATTAATTAGAAGATCATTTCTTAAGTGTAATAATAATTCTATACGTAAAACGGAAGAATGTTCACCCTTTTAGGAATGAATCAATATGTTGGTATATCGATGGATCCAGAACAACAATGTACGAGGACCGGAGTCTTTGGATCCTATAAGCGTAATTTTATGTAATTGGGAGAAGTGCACAAATATGGGGAAAGGATACAAAAAGAAGTACACAGTCACAATTTACGATAGTTAGTCGACTATAGAAGTGCTGAGCACAAACTGCATCAGCTCAAGGATGGTTCTCAATTGCAACACAAAACTAAACATCTTAGAGGTTCATAACAGAATCACCCTTCACTGGATCCCATATTATACATAAATTGAGAGAGATGAACATGCGGAAATGGGATCCCAATCTTTTCCTCATACTGAGTGACAGTTTTCAAGATATGATGACATTTTGTTGATATTGAAACTCATTAATTCTGGATTTGGATGAGTTTGGTCGTCCATATTTTCTAATGTCTTCTCGAACTATACAGAAATAACCCAACAAGGAGAAGGTTGAAATTCAAGACATTTCTCACTTCCATGACAAACTATTCGAGAATTATTTCCGTCAATGTCAACAAAAAACAAAAGCCATCATAACATGAAAATTATCGAACTTAGGTACACTCGATGTCCTAATAACCCAGAGGTCGGACTGAGAAAACAAGGATTCCGGCCACTTCCGCCAGGGAGACTCGTGTGATTCACGAACGGGTCTTCGGCTGGTTAGGTTAGCGGAGTCGGAATCTACTCGTGGACACCCAGAAGGGAGCTCCCAGTTCCCCTAGGTCCTCATGTAACCGTTTTCCAGGCCGAAGTATGTTTAATCCAGACCTATGCTCTGAAAAAACTGAGACTAAACTGCCGAGTGACTTCTAGGCTCATTTTGGTGTGTAGGGAGATCCTGGTTGAATCAGTCCGAAGGAACAAACTTCAACTAGTATGATTAATCACCTACTCTGGCGTAAAAGGAAACGACGTGGTCAATTAATTGGCCAAATGGGGTTCTCTGGGCACACCAGGCCTCGATGAAGCTGGTTCCACGCCCTCAGAAAGCTCTCGGTTTGGCGCAGGCAAAGCCCCACATCGTGGAGCTTTCGCCTAAACGCTCGAAAATCCTCCTCTGTATGAGAGGAAGAGGCTTAAAACTGGTGACAGGACTCCTCACAGGACACTGCTGTCTCAATAAATATCTACACTTAATGGGCAGCGTTGATGACCCAAGTTGTACTAGATGCCGAGAGGAGGACGAAATTGCCTCTCATATCCTTGTACAATTTCCAGCACTGGCTTCTTTTAGGCTACAATATCTCGGCCATAAGAGACACTAGCCCATGCAGAATCCTGGCCTTCGGCGGTGTCTTAAACCTGCTGGACTGAGTCTTGTTGCAAGGGGCGCACAATGAACTCAATCGAGCGGTCTTGGTTGATTGATAGTTATAGGCGAGATTAATATAGAAATATGCGGAATTTAATTTTCCTTCATTAGATCAAAATTGGCGTGCCCTTGGTAAAAAATGAAAATTGTTTTCTTCCAATATTAAATACACCAAAGGAAAGTTCCATATTTTCTTCCTGATTCTCGTAAACAGTTTTCAGTATTCGGAAACCAAAGACTTATTGATGCTCAAAGACAAAAATGGATGCAAATTCGAAAAATTTCCGAGAAGTCTGAGTATTTCGATAATAACTAGACCTAGGTTCAGGGAAGGCTGATGACAATCATCTCAAAAACCATGGAGAATCGGGAACGCAATCGAAAATATAACTTTTTTTTGAAATAACGATGTTGGAATCATCAAAATAACGGAAAACGTTGTAAGATGTTCCATTTCTAATAAGAAACTTGACACACAGCTTCAAGCGATTGGAGTACAGCACCTTTAGTTCGAATACAATATTTCAACAAATTCTTTCATTTCAATTTTTCATTTTACGATATACGATAAACTTTGCATCAAGACGTGTATACTCAGGAGTATAAAGTTATCATCATTTGTTCTGATTTTATGGGAAATCAACAAGCCAACCTTTAAGAGTATTTTACTGTAGATATAATATTGGATACTACATTAATAACGAATAAATTGAGCGTAAGACAGAAGCATTCGTCTTGAGACAGTAACAGTTGGCATTTGGAAAGGTCAGTCGCTCAATTCAAAAGGCAGCAAGCACTCCTTATTATCCCCTACACTCTACACTTGTATTCCTTCGTTCGGGGTGAGTAAGTCCAGAATATCAGTTACCCATGTTTATAATACGTACTAGAAAAGAGTTTGTTGAGGAGTCTTCGACCATTAATGAACTACATAATAAATAAATCACATCCATAACCTTGAGTGAATAAAATTAAGAGTTCTAGTCCAGATCGATTAGTAACGTTACAAACTTATAGTTTCAGGTAGCTGTCCCGCTCTTCCCATAAAGGACATCAGTGGAACGAACAAGTTTGCAATGCTACTGAACGATCTATGTTGAAGCTAGTTATAACCATAGACCTATTATCCTAAGGAGACGAAACATATCATTCATAAAATTCCATTTGACTTGTCGCAATGATTACATGAAGTATGACGCAGAAAACCAACGGACCTCTTTGTCGTCGAGTCATAATTACTCCTTATTGGCAACGCTGTAACTATGATTGAAAACTTGGTACCACTTGTAAGGCAACACTGCTTCGAAATAGCTACGAGAAATACGAAAGCTGTCAAATTGCGTAGTACAGAACAAAGTCCCCATTCATAAAAGATGCGCGGCGTTGTCGCTTTCTGAACAAATGATGCAATGGAATGGAATAGTTCTATATATTTAAAAATTTAAATATTCTATAATGCGATTGTATATTACAGGCTACCATAAATTATGGGATATTTTTCAGAGAAAACGACATTTCAACAGTATTGCTTCTGATATAACCAATGAATAATGCTATGGACGTTTTTATAATAATTACAAATCTCAATCCGGCACACAGAACAACTAATCCGGCAACAGCACATTCCATACGGCCATACTTGTAATATACAGCGGTCTGAGTGGCCCAAAATTTTGGCAATGTCTGATCGTGTTTAAATGTAAACAATTCTGTCTCCTTAGCATAATAGGTCTATGGTTATGACATATCTCACACCATCTATTAATAGATGTCTCACTAAGAAATCAAGCAATATACCACATTGACCGTTAGATTTCTCGGCAATTGTGGAAAATCGTGCAACAAATGAAAGACGGACAATTACTGCATGCAGAAACTTCACGTTCTACAAATTTGTTATCTTGAATAGTAAACTTCCAGTTTCAGTTCGTTGGGATGGGTCTGGGCACACGAATTTAGGATTTTTACAAATAAATAAATTCTCGAATTGTTTGGCATTTTTGAATTGAAGGTGTCTTTCAGCCCGAAGTATTATATTTAGTTTCATAATTTTTTTATCGACGATAATATTTCAATATTCTACGTGAAAGTATATTTAAAATCACGACGTGAAAATTCAGTCGATGTTATACTTTTGTCCGATCTAGGAAGTCAAGTTTTGTTTTCCATTGTTACTCCTAAAATGTTCCTCCAATCTCCTAGAAAAAGACCCACCACTTTGACCTATGTAAATCAAGTTTGGACAAGATTCATAATTTAACTTATAGACTTTTCGTTATCTTTTGAACTTTGACTTAATATTTTAGGGAGAAGTGTTTATATTAATCAGTTCAGTTCAGTTCAGGTTTCATTTCATTCGCTATTTTACAAAGTATGTAATTCTTCTATAATAGTAGATTTCTGCAGATAGCTTGTGGAAAATTTTTGGGTTCCGGATTTCGTGTCATAATAGCACTACTTGATGCCAACGCTCCACTAACCATTACAGATTCAGTACAAGCCTCAAGCCTGCCCTGAAGATGCCACCTGTAATGGTTGGCGAAACGTCGGCATCAAGTCGTGCTATTATGACGCGGAATCCATCTAGCAGCCAAGAATTTCCAATTCTTCTATAGTTTCAGATTTTTAGTGATTTAGAGGCATCATTTCTTCACTATCATATTCCTCATTTTTCAACACATTATCTAACAGATTGTGGTCGAAATTATTGTTAATTGTTTTGAATTTTATAATAGATTTCACAAAGTAAGTAATTCTTCTATAGTTTCAGATGTTTAATGATTTAGAGGCAACATTTCTTTAACAGCAATATCATATTCCTTCTTTTTCAACACATTATCTATCAGATTGTGATCGAAAATTATTGTTAATGGCTTTGAATTTTAAAATATTTCGTGTCTTTTGGACATTTTGGACCTACGCTGGAATTGCCACAGCTCCGTGGACCATACTATGACATGCTGCTAGTTTCATGACAAATTGGAAAACTTATTTAACACAAGAAATAGAAGTGTCATTTGATCAGACTATATGAAGACTGAAGCCCCCTTTCTTCATGAGCAAAACAGTCTACCATTTCTTGCACTGAGATCAGTGATCTATATTTTATTCTGCACAATTTCCAAAATTTCAGGGAGGGGAAACTCCCCACAACCCAACCA
Organism: Endomychus coccineus; assembly: GCA_958510875.1. Taxonomy (NCBI): domain Eukaryota; kingdom Metazoa; phylum Arthropoda; class Insecta; order Coleoptera; family Endomychidae; genus Endomychus; species Endomychus coccineus. Next base: position 179,552,803 of record OY294068.1, on the reverse strand, counting down.
TAACCGCCACCTTGCGAGCCCATATGAGAGTATTTTGTTGACCATTCCACTTAAGAAGTTTCCTTTCCCTTTTTTCACATATTCAATATAGGTTCGTCATGACTCATGACAGATGATAAATCTTGAATAGTAAATCATAAAATTACTATTTCTCCATCTATTTTATATATCAAAGTTTTATTTCCATTCAGACTTTTATGTATGGAAATAATTCTCCCGACAATAATGAAACGTTAATGTTAGTAAGTAGGCGAACCGAAATTCTTATAGCTAATATAGTTCGCAGAATGTTTTCACCAATTATATTTTAACCAGGTACTCGTTTATCTTATAATACCCACCTATGTAATATATTATAATTGACAATACAATGTGAAAGAAATTCAAATTGAATGTAAAACATTTCAATGCGTTATGGATTTAATTACTATAAGGCAGTAAAAATCTTCGTTAGAAAGTTTCTTAAGCAATACAATGAGATATAAAAATATCCAAACAATAAATACACTTCCAACCACTCAAAATGGTTGAGATATTTTATATTAAAACAATGCTGTCTGCTGCGAAACAACAAAATAAATGTCGAACAATATAACCAGCATTGTTGGTTAGTTAATGAACATAACAAAGAAAACGACCAGTATCGCTTACCTCTGATTTTTTGTTCATCAAGAAGTTGTCTCTCCAGACTGTCTTTCACCTCTCGTTCCCTTAACACGTCCATCTTTAATTCAGCTGAAAACAAAAGAGAATATTCAAAGACAGCTCGATTATATCACCGTAATTCGGCATGAAAAGTAAGTTATGACAAAAGACTTCGTTAAGATAATCTTCAATCGACAAACAATTACCAATTCATTGTACAAAGGATCATTGAGTAGATTTAAGATGCGATTGTATTTCTGTATCGACAACTGTAATTTCTCGTTTGCTATGGGATTTCGAATGTTATTATTTTTCTATAGATTCGGCGTTAATTTAATATAGTATAAGCAATGTGAAGGACTTATTGCAATAGGTCTTGTAAGAAGCCATCTACACTATTTTTGTGATGTGCGTATGTGCGTAAACCTCCGTGGAGGTTTAATATTATGAGAGCAAGGTTTATTGTGTCAATGATTTGACAGTTTATCTGACAGAACCAAAATATAAAAATAAAATATAACAACATGCACAATATTTGTTTCAAAAATGGTACATAACGCTGCAGACTTTACAAGAAGAATTAAGTGAATACAATTGATGGCAGGACTTGTGAAGGGCACAAAAGTCGATGAGAAGAATATGTCTTGATCAAGCATTTCAATTTTGTAATGGTAGTCAAATAATAATTTCATGACATCAGTCGTAAAGTGTTATACGCTGGCAATTGAGGAGGTTTTCCCCCTAAAACGGAACTTCTATTTGGTTGAAGCATTTGCCATCCAGATTAGTATGGCGATAGGGAACAATGAGAACTTCCACAAATGGTTTCATGAGCTATTGCTTCCAAATTTAAGCATACCGTCCTGTACCAGAATCGATAATGCTCCATACCATAGCAAATTAGTGCAAAAGTTGGTGCCGATATTGAAGAAAGGAGAAATACAAGAATGGTTGAAACAGGAAAACAAAACTCTATTATAACCTGGGTCATTAACGATGCCCATCAAGTGTTGATGTCTATTCAGATCACAGTGACCTGTAAGAATTCCTGACATCAGTCTGATGCTTCTTCTGCTCATAGAGGGAAGGGTTTTGGAGCGTTTGGGCGAAAATTTTCCTGCCTCATACCGGGCACAACGCGAAACCTAAAGCCAGTCTATCCAGTAGCTCCCTGATGGAATGATTCCCGGTGAATGACGACATTCCAATTGTTGAATCGGGGTCCGTTTGGGTAATTCATCGGCCACATAATATGTAGAAGAACAAAATAAAAACATAAATTTAAATATACACGAACTTCAAAGCTTAATTGCAGTTTATAACCTGCTTTTAAAATGTCACTGTGTAACGAAGAAATTTTTGGTAGGAATCAAACTTTGCAGTTCGTTCAAATTGGAATTTGTGTTTTATTACTTCATTCTGCATATTTTCCGAGAATTATTGCTCATATCAAATTAACGTAATACTCATTTATTGTAGATCCGTTCAAAGTGCTACGTTTAGCTTCATGAAAGCAATACGACGAAAGGGCGTTTAATAAGCAAGATTTGGTTGGATTTCAGTGCAGTTACAGGACAATATTTTTCTTTCATCGACTTTGTAGAGTTCTGAAATGGATTCAGAGGCACGCTCCGTGAAATATTGAGTAGTGGCGTAGGGAAAACGCATTTGAATAAAAACAGAGAGCTATTGTATACCTGGGTAAATTTCATTTTAATAGAATAATCAGTCGTGCAAATATTTGAATGTTTTTCTGATATTGAAATGCAGAGCTCATTTCTTATTTCCGACGTTGTGTGCACAGCATTCACGAGAATTTAATCAAAAAATTATAAAACACCGCTGGCAAAATGCTAACTTATGATCGATGGGGCGAATTCTTTAAAAATAACATCCCTACTTAAAATTCCCTACCCGATTGGATTAGCTTGTCAAAACGAGAAAGTCATCCGCTATTTTAAACGTGTTAACCAATTTATTGAGTTTTCTGATTATTTAATTGGTCATTTCTAAAGGAATGAATGAAATTGCATTGAATAGCGATAACATACATATTGTTCATTTTGTTATCCTCATGCTAATTTTCAAACTTGTAGAAGTCATGCTTCCAGACATGTTATATTTGCGCTGCTAGAACTGATATTCAAACTATTCCAAAGAACAAAAATCGATATCGCTCATTATATTATCCACGAACAATTCCCTCCCCTTGGCTAACACATGATTGTCATAGTTTCCTTATTTGAAGTTTCTAAAACTGGTTGTAGCAGATACTCAGGGTATCTTAGCTGGAATGTTTTCAAAGAAAATATAACCTAAATTATTTGTCCAGCGTTTCGGTTAAATGTTTTAGGGTAAACGTCATGGCAATCAATGAGACTTCAGCTAAAATTGATGCGTCATAGAATGATGTATCATAACCTCATAAACATTAACATAAAAGAGATCATAACATGTAGTTACATCGAATTGATTATTCTGTGGTATCATGAAAATAAGATTAATTCACTGTCTATGATTTTACAGTTCACCTAAGCAAAGTATGATATAAAATACAATTAATTTCGATCCTGGTAGCAATACAGAACAAGGTATGACAGGTACGAACATTGAAACTACAGAATGCGAATCATTCTTGATGTTTTAGTTACGTTTAATTCGTTTCATGGATAAGCACATAACGCTGCAGACTTTACTAGACGAATTAGGTGAATCCAATTTATTTAAAGGCTTCGTTGAGTCACTTCTTCGGTATTCCACTGAGGTAACGTCTGTTTGTTTGTTACAACTTCATACAATTCGAATTATATTCATTTATGTATAATATTCTCTTCTCATAAAAAAAATTACCATTTCTTAAGTAGTTATTTGTACTCACTTCAACTTTGAAACTTATTGTACAAAAAGACTATCCTTGTAGACGTATCATAGAATTATTAAATGTATCTACAAGGAATTTTTGTAAAGCAATTTTTGACCGGGTATTTCTAGATCGAACTGTTTTCAAAATTGTTCCTGAATTAAAGCGCATCGTTCCTTATGAATATGCGTAATTTTTCAAATCACAGCATAGTACCAAAAAAGTCACTAATTACCTTATCGAAAAACGGAGACATACAAGTATGTTTGAAACAGCATAACATCAAATTTCAAGTAACTAAATATTTTCGTTTTGGTGCTATGTTCAATACTTGCATGTTTCCTAGAAATAAATCAAGTATTGGACAAGGAACAAAAACTTTCCACCGCCCTTGCTGAACACTATTCTCATTATAAGCATCAATTCGATTGCAAAAATGTTAATATATCTTAACTAAGGAAACCAATTATTATGAAAGATCTATTCTAGAGAAGATTTACATAAAATGTGACTCCAGGTCTGTAAATCATAGAACAAACATTCAGTCATTAAGTCAGTTTTATACTAATTTAATTATCTAAGACTCTTGCAAATTCCTACATGCGTCTTCATAATGTTGAAAGTATATTTTAGGTCGAATGCTCAAATAGCAACATTTCTAATAACGGGTTAACCTTTTTCTATTACCTCATAAATCTTCAACATCTGGTTCGAAAGTGGATACTTGAGTGTTATATATTTTAGTTCCAGTAAATGAACACTCATTTTGGTACAACAAATAAGACAGAAGAGGAAAACAAAAAAGAAAAAATGATATAAATAAATACAAAGATAATACTTCCTTTAGAAAGTATTAAGTAACTGTTCGAAAAGTAACAAATAATAATCATAATTATAGTCCAGTATCTACTATTCTTACTTATGAATATTAAATTAGGATTGAAATTAAAGGGAATGAGCAAAACTTATGTTAGACATGAGTTCGTATAGTATAAAAAAATTCATACGCAGTGTATTCTTGATACATATTCATATACTTGAAACAATAATATGCTACAATTTCGATTATTCGTGTTTGTGTTCGTTTCAGCGACATGGGCATTTTCAATTGAAATTGGTACGATAAGGACGCTTTGTGCTGATACAATTAGTTTTGAGAAATCCCGTTTTAGACATAATACATCTTCTGATGATGGTTGTGAGACCGAAACGTACAAAAAGACGAAAATAATAAGCATATGTGTTAGTGTAACTTATTTCCCAAGAATTTATATATGATTCATACCAGGGTCAAGAATCATTATTAAAAATGCTTCCTTCACTGGACTAGGTTTTGTCTGTTTCTAATCATTTGCGATATATTTTCAGTTCCCACGAGTGAGGGAAATTAGTGATCTATGGTTCACAATTCATTATTGCTTGCTATAGTGAATTATGAATTTTCGGAAGAGACATCAGTCGATAAAAACTGTACACCAATGCTAGAATACTTTCATCTACAATGTTTTTTCAAAGTACATCAGTCAATTAATCACCATGTATCCATCAAGACTATTAGTAACGATTCAACATACATGCTCTATTTTATTATCATCACATGCCCTCTTCAAAAATTCCCCAATATGTTTATAACATTCCTTAGATGTATTTCGCGAATGGAAATAATAATACAGATATAATCAATTACTTTGTTTGAACAGATGCAATAAAAGAGCTTCGTTGCGTGGAATTACAATCGCATATGAGGAAGTCAATTAGAGAAATGTGTTCTGCAAGTCGATTAACGCATTATCCCAGTTGAATTAAAAGAGGAATTTAATAAACATGCTGTGCTGTATTTGCGAATGCCAGCAAACATTAAAACAGCTGTCGCCATAACCGACTGAAATCACCATCTGCAAGTTAATAATCACCCAATTAATAATAACAATAATCATTCGAATAAGTTTTTAAACCGGTGATCATTCAGAATGATTCAACTAAGTGGCCGTTTCAGTTGCAGCCTGGCAATCAGATTTAACTTTCACCGAAGATGCAAGATCTGAACATATTGAATTGAATTGTTCCAAGATTCATTTCTCATTTCTTCGAATAGATTATTGAGATTTCGAATAAATTCTGTTATTTCATAATAGGGAATGAGAAGAATGAAGAAAATAACTCATGAAATAGTTGTCAAAATTAACTGAATGTAGTATTTGTTCTCTGCTGTTTTTTCCCAAATTTAGATGTCCACTACATACATAAATTTGGATCTGAAATTTAGGTCCTTCATGTCCCGTTTGAGTGCCCAGAAAATTTTCACTTTTCCTAGACAATTTATTTGTCCCATCCTGGCATAAATCTCCAACGAATAATTCAGTTCTAAAATTACCATTTGGTATCTTAAAACATTAAAAAAAATACTCATGTGATGGAATATCTCAATTCACTTTTAGCGAATGATTGGGTTACTGGGTTTCATATAAAATTGTTCATGTCACACTAATGATTTGAATACGTCCAGAGTGGTCCAAATTGGACACTTTTGATAGAAAACACCAATTTCTAGAGGAGTTAGAAAAAACTAACCTAGATGTTACTAGCTCGATTTTTGTGAGAAAACTGCATATCGATATCTCGAACTGTTTAAAATATACAGGATGGTTTTCTAATTTGTGCATTTTTTACTCATCCCCATAATATATTTATTTATGAATATTTTATGTTTCTGTAAGAACATTTTCGAGGTACTTTTAAAAGAAATCCAATAGTATCTCCAGTTTCTTCATAAAAATAGTGGTTTTGAATATATGACTTAAATTTAATTTTTGTTATGAACCAGCTTGTACATTTTTACATATTCGTTGAAATAAATTTCTTTTTCCAAATATGTATCATGCTTGCTACTTTTTCTTTTGAACTTTGATCTCATTGCTGTTTTTAAAATACTATAGGTGAATTATATAAATCTGGGGTGCCGTGATTGAAAAATGAAACAAAATAACCTTAAATAAAATTATTATTGCCTACTTTTTATCGATGGATGGTTGAATTCAGAACAAACCCAATTAAGAACTAGAAAACTCAAGATCAAATTAAACAATACAAAATAACAAGAGGAAATTAGATTATTAAAATTATTTATAACATTTGTTCAAATTGAGCACCATTTGAATCGGAGCATAAACGACTTCACTTCCTGACATGATTAATAGCTTTGGTTAATTCTACCGCAGATATTGATTCAAAAGCATGTCGCACTGCTGCTTCCAACGCATCTCGCAAATCAGGATGGCATTTATATGTGAGGACCTTTATTCTTCCCCAGAGGTAAAAATCTATGGATGTAAGATCGGGGGATCTTGCCGGCCAATGATCAAAGCTCCGGTTGCCAGGCTAATAGTTTCCAAGAACGTCGTTATAATATATGCGTTATGACGTGTACATTTTCAATTTGCAGTAATGACAAATCATTCATCAGTGGTTCGATAAATTCCCGTAATATCTCCAGATATCGCGCTGCTGTAAGGCTACCCCCAAAGATATAGGGACAGATAAACATTCCTCTGAAAATACTGACCTAAGTATTATAGCTGTATCGGCCTCGATCTTGTATCTCCAGTGGAGTATGTGAATTGTTCAAAGTCCAATTGTAAGAATTATATCTATTAAAAATACCAACGCTGCTAATGCACGTTTCATCAGTCTATATGATGTTCTGCGCAAAGTTTTGGTTCCCAGCATTCTCCCATTGGCAAAAGTCGACCCTAAATTGTTGGTCATTTGATAGCAACTTGTGAACTTCTCTTACTCAGTACGGTTTAAAATAATTCTTTTAGAAGTCGCAAAACACAAGGTTTTGGAATACCTCTAATTCTCTTTCTCTATTTCTGGCTCCATATATTGTTGGTCTTGGTTTTTTAAACGAACCGTATGTAAGTAGGTTTTGCCGGAATCTAAAAAACCTTACGCGAATGAGTTGTCTTCTTTCAGGGTATCGGTCGAAGTAAATATTACTGGCGGCCTGAGCATCTTCATTCAATTCCCAATAACACTTCGACATGTCAAACGTTTTGTAGTTGTTATACATATAACATAAAGAGGAAAATTTTATAGCTTCAAAACTCGGTTCAAACAAGGAAACTCAAAAGCAAACTTCATTTGGAATAGAAATGATAATTGTTTGACAGTAGTTGCGAAGGTATTATATTTCAAGCATGACAAGCTAGATTTGGCTACTCACCTAACCTTAACATACAAAATTCACCTAAAGTATTTTAAAAACAGCAATAAAATAAAAGTTCAAAAAGAAAAGTAGCAAGTATGATACATATTTGGAAAGATAAATTCATTTCAAAAACGAATATGTAAAAATATACAGGTGGTCCCCATAAGAACAAATAATGTCTGAAAAATTCAAAACCATTTCTTGTACGAGAAAACTATTGAATACCATTGGATCCTTTTTTAGAAAAGTGCCTCAAGAATGTTTTTACAGAACAACAAATATTCATAAATAAATAAGTTATGGGGATGAGTAAAAAACGCACAAAATTTAAAACCACCCTGAATCTTCTAAACTGTTGAAGATATCGATATTCTGTTTTCAGTATTCACTCACAAAAATGAACCTCATAACAAGTAGGTTAGTTTTTTCTAGCTCCTCTAGAAATTGTTATTTCCTATCAAAAGTGTCCAATTCGGACCACTCTATACATTCAGTTGCCACGAGCTACAAGGAACCCACAGCTATACAATGAATGAATACAGAAAGTAACGTTTGGCTCTTATATTCTGTTGAAAATTGTCTGAAAGGAATATAAATAATGAAAGAATGATAATGTGAATTTTCCCTGCGTTCGAATTAACAAGATGAAAAGAAGAAAATGTAACTAAATCTTTATCAACCGCCAAATAAGATGATAAATGGATTGCATTCATCCAAACGTAGCGGAAGAAAGCAGTCAGTGAATTTGTGCTGGGGCTTTGCTTTGCAATGAATCAATTTCTTTCTATTAGACAACGTCTTCATAGCTATCTGGGGAGATGTAATTATACCGAAGTAAATCAACATACCTGACAAATATTCTAAAGTCATTGGTTGAGGCTGAAATTTAAATTTAAATTGCACTTCTGCTCTAGAATTTTCCCCTAAAAACTTACTTTCACGTTAACACAATGTGATAAAAATTATTATGCCAAGGTTATTTACATTCGTTTTCAACTATCAAGATGTGAAGGAGTTCTATTTTTCATGGGTTTGGATACATATTCAAAGGTGACGTAGTTTTGATTCATCAAACATTTTATTGAGTAATTGACACCAATTAATTGGCATTTGGTCGACTTATTTTTTGCCGTTAATAAACAAAATACGAACACTTTAATATTCGGTTTGTATTAAGGAAATTTATTGACATTTTTGTATAAGTAGAAGGAACTACTGTCAAAATAGTCATAGGTAATATGCCGAGTGCAAGGTAAATTGCAGTTAATTTATACAGAAGCACTAGAGTGCTGGAGCCAAATTAACCATTAACTTGACAATTTGTTTACTTTTTTTTTGATCATTATTCCATCCTCGGGGGACCAACAATTATTGTTAAAAATAATATTTACTTGTTGTATGTGGAAACATTTCCGCCCGAAATATTTGCATCGAAATGGCAATATGAGAAATTTCCAAAACCTTAACGGAAATAGTGGAAACAATTAAAAAATGTATACTATTAAAGAGATCCTAAATGAAGCTTCACACAATTGTGAATACCTTATTTAATAAAAACTTCATACTACTAGGTTAAATTACAAGAAAATAATATTTTAAAAATTTTTCTACTATTTTTATTTTTATTATTATTTCATCCTCGGAGAACCAACAAATATTTCAACTGGCAACACTAATATTTGCAGACGATACAATCAAAATAAGCTCACACATATTATATGTTGATCTATGGTAGTGTTACGTCATCGACTAGCCGTGAAAACGACGCTGTTTGAATATTCCTCGGAGTCATCGCGTTTCCCAAAGTTTTTTTTTTTTTCAATATTGTTCGAAAAAATATGCGTACATATAGTTTTATTGCTATATTTAGTGCTAGTGATCTTGCCTCGTTCATATTAGCCATACGGATTTGGAATTTTGCAAATTGGTTTGAAGTGGTGAAAATAAGGACTGTTGTTTTGGGGTGCGGTAGCCCATGGCCAGTGCTACTTTTCACATCCATCTTCATTATTTCAAATAGAACTGTAGTAATCAAGTTTGACTTCCAAAAAATTGCCGCACTGATTATAATAATAGAACGTAGTTTTGTGAAACACATATGTTGTCAATTGGAATAAACTTTGAATGACGTAGAGCATACTTTGAAGTCTTTCCACGTGTTCCCCTATTAACAGACAGTAAATATATACATATACAAATGAAATGACACAAATGTGAGGAGCAAATTTGAAAACGGAGTACGTGCACTTAGTGTACCTGAAACTGTTCATGAATTTCAACCGACACCAGTGAGAGATAAACTGCAACTAACGTAGAACGATGAATGAATTGAAAAAACTAGAGTGAAAAAGCAGTTGGATGATCACATTAAAACCTACTTCTTTCTATATTATCTAATCCACAATACCAAATTGTATTGAGAAGTTATTTGTGAATTCGCATGGTGGAAACATGTTGTATGAAAAGTTCCAAGTGTTGTAGTTTTATATACGCGAACATGTAAATTATAATGAGCTCTTGTTTTAGTCTCAGCAAAAAAGGGTCTTTATTATCGTCACAGCGATGGAAATATTCGAGAATAGTAATAAAAGAGAATTTAATCTAAAAATTGTGGAATGCTTAGGGAGCAATTAGCAATAAAATAAAGAATAATATCGCCGTAGACAGTGAAAATCCAGGGAGGATATCTCGGTTGCAACTTACAATAATTGCGCCTGCTGATATTAGCAATAAGCTGATTTTTTATTCACCCTTACCTCTTATCACCCTAAAACCTGAGAACAATAGCTAATCTGGGACTAAAATTTTATACTACCCCTCTGCTCTTTACGGCGAACATCTTAAGGAGGAGTATTGGTTAACGAAAGAAAGATACAATATGCTCAGCTATAACACTAAAAAGAAATGAGAACTTTCGCCGCAAGGAATTCCTGAATATTTTATAATTTGTAACAGAAGTCGCCAACTTTTTGATGAGTGGCTCCAATTAAATGTGAATAATTTAGTTAATGGTGGCATTAGGAGTAATTGATATCCTCTACTTTTACTATAATTAGATTTTCCGTTCTGGCCGTGGAATAATTTTATAAAACGTAGTTTTCTAGTTAAATTTTGATGGCTATCACATTGCATATATACAAGACTAAAAAACTTTTTCTAATGAATCAATTTACTCATTATTCTTCTGAAATTTTATTTTCCGTTCTACAAGATTTCGCTTGAAATATGGAAAGACTGATGAAGCTTTTGCTGGAGGATTTATTAATTCATCGCAAGTTGATGTATACGTTAAGCAACAACAGCTATGAACTGTAGTTAACCAAAGAATATTTACTGTTTTCCATATATCACTCACTTCCCTCAATCGTTTGAATATGTTGCAAAAGATTGGAAATAAATGAAATTGTGGAAAAACGTCTGATTATACTGTATGTCTATACATTTGATAATACCATGAAAACTCTACAAGGATCGCACTGGAAACCAACGTTACCATTTCGTAACGACAAAATTGCATTCACGTAATTCTTCTTGTGAAGTCTGCAGCGTTATGTGTTCATATATAGCAACCATCGGCAATGTACATGTCGTGCGGCCATTTTCCCATTCCTGCTTAGACGTAATGACCACCCTGAAATGCTGCACCAAGAACCACAGGGCTTTAATTGTCCTGCAGTTCTAGTCGCAGCTTTTCAGCCTGCCCCTGAATAGACGGGATTGATCTGCACTTCATTGCAGCTAAGCCTGTAGACTGCCATCATAGCGAGATTCCTCATCGTCATTGATAGGGGTGGAAAGCCCAGCAAGGCCCTTAATGCTGCAGTCAATCTACTCTTCCTCGTGGATGTAACGCCTCTGAGACAGAGTCTCTTCGCTGTATTCTGTCCAGAAGTTTTTGGGCTATAACCAGTTCGACCATACGAGCATAACTGAGTCTTTGGATAATAATAGTTGAGTAGATCCACATCAACTGCTTTGGCACCAAACCCCACTCCACGTCAATTGCTCTCTTAGATTGCCAAAAGGTTATCATAACATTTTGGCACCTAGTCCCCAGTTGCTTCTGCCAGAGTGGGTTTTTGTCCCATGTGATTCACAGATAATTTATCGTCTCGGGAAAGTCAACTGACTCACCCCCTATTACCATCTTCTCCAAAGACAAACAAACGAAATCGTGGGAAAACGTCTAATCATACTGATGTCTATATATTTGATAATACCATGAAACCTCTTCAAGTATCGCACTGGAAACCATTGTTACCAATCATTTTTCCTAACGACTAAATTGCATTCATTTAATTCTTCTTGTAAAGTCTGCAGCGTTATATGTTCATATATAAGAGCCATCGTAAATGATTGTCATATTATGTACTTAGGAATTACGCTGCTTGTACATGTGGTATCTTGTTATTTATAGCTTCCTCATCAAAATTAATTATCATTACTCGAATTATTATCAATAGTAATAGAGGGAAACTTCTTCTCATTAGTATAAATGAAGTGAACAAATAGACGTAATTAAAGGGTGTAGCCATATTGACCTGAGCTTCCTGCTTTCTGTTTTTCCACGATAAAGTCTGTATAAAGCCATACAACGGATTCTGCGAGGTTGTTGTCAGTGGCGGCTCGTGAATTTTTGAGAGAGGAGGCTGGACATAAAACGTTTTTGTAAAAATATACTCTATTCACAGCCTTTTAACCTTTGCACAGCGACCGTACCAGCTACTTCAGTGACAAAATTAATTGTTACCCAGCAAGAACCAACGTGGAGGTATAGAGTTTCTCTTGGCAAACAATTTTTTTGTTCGTTTTTTGTCTTTTATTTTTTTTGGATTTTTAATATTTTTTCTTTTTTTTGGAATTTTTCATATTTTGTTTTTTTTTATTAATTTTATCAACTTTATATATTAACGGAATTCTACGGTCTTTAGTTTGCGAAAAATGATCAATAATATTATCAAAAAATGTATCATTTTGTTTTAAGTGTTTTACTAAATCTTTTTCAATAGATATTAAACTAACATTGTATAAACGATTTTGGCCCATTGTATTTGGCATGTAAGTTTTAATTCGTTTGAGAGTAGAAAATGATCTCTCCACCGATGCCGACGTGACAGAAATGGTGACTTTCAAACAAAGTAGTTTATAAAACTGAGGTAAAACTTGTTGCAAATCATTGTCTATCATATATTTTATCATATCGGCGTGACTGTCGTACTGGCCTAAAATATCTTTATCGGAGTATATAACGCATAATTCATTGTGCCGTGCTATTTTATCAAAAAATTTATATTTTAGAACTAGGTTATCTTAAAGTGTATTGGGGAACTCTTTTGAAAAAGATTCGGAAAATCTTCTATTCGTCAAGTCAAAAAACTTCAATTCATGTAAATCGGAAAACCGAATCTCAATTTTACCTTTAATGGTATCTACAATTTCATAAAATGTTGTTTATGATGTAGTTTCTTGTCTACTGAATTATATGTTTTCTTCCTTTTCGCGGGAGGAGACTCATCAGTTGAAAAATGTTCAAATAAAATATTAAAATGAAATTCTGTATTACGGAAACTTGAAATTTTTCCAATGAGATTTTTCAAACGATCTCTTGAATAAATTATATCAGTGAATTTATGTTTTAAAATTTGAAAAATGAGATCAGTTTGTTCAAATATTAATTCAAAATTATCAAGAAAAAACAAAACTTCTTCATTTTCTAAAAAAGATTTTACACCAACAGCAGCATTTTATGAAACCTGATCTGTTGAAAAGTCATCACTGTTTAATACAAAATCAAATATTTCAATTAATTTGTCTTTATTTTTATGGATGGTAAATACTGCACGTGATGTAAAATTCCATCGAGTTGGAGCATTACAGGGAAATCAATGATTTTTTTTTAAACTTCGTCTTGTCAATACTACTATTAGTATTAACAATGATCGATTTTGATAGTTACCTGACATTACTAATCCTTTCAAATCCGGTAAAGGCCGTTTATTTAAAAGAAAGACTTTTATCATATGTTAATTCACTAAATGGATTTTCTAAAAGGCAGCAACTAACTCACTAACACTCATTTTAAATTTACAACAGACAACAATCTAACCTCACTTTGCGTGGCGTGACAACTCATAAACAAGCACTGACTGACCCACTCAGCAGTCGGCAGAACGCACGTCTCGTATCTCATAGATTGCTAGCGGCTGCCGCAGGCTAGCCTCCAGAGGGTGTTGCCATTTTCGCTGATTTACCCAGTTGGCGTTCGAACTGGTCGGAAAAACGGCAACTGCGTTGAACAACACATGCTCAGCGTTTGAGATATATAGAGAGTCTAGCCTCAGGGCACTGTTGCCAGATTAAAAATAACTACTTAGAACGGGGAATTAATTGTAAAATTTTAAAAATTATCAGAGAAACAGGAAATAAAATGGAGAATGATCATTAAGATAAATTGGTGAGGAGGCTGAGCCTCCTTAGCCTCCTTCGATGAGCCGCCACTGGTTGTTGTTTCCCTGTAGCAAAACCATTTAGACTACTGAGCTTTTGTATGTGAAACCACATGTCTGGTAGTCAGCCCAGATGATCGGGACTAGTTTTGTAAATAGGAACATTTCCGCCCGAAATATTTCCATAGAAATATGGAAAAAAATAAAAAAATAAAAGTTCCGAAATAAAAGTTCATACAATTTTGAATACTTGTGTTCAATAAACTACTAGGTTAAATTACAAAAAAACGATCATATTATCCATTATTCAAGCAAACAAATGCTACCAAACTTGCTTTCGAAAACTTGATTTCTTTCGCTATGATATTTCCGTTTTAGAGCTGTAACCCAACACTTTTGGGTAGAGATAGTTGCAACTGTATCTCATGGTAACAATGAATTAATTGGGTAGCAATAATGAAATACAGGATTCATTGTATCGCGGAACGTGTTATTAAAACAACAATGAATTTATTGCGATCAAGGATAAGCATTTATCTTCCCTGAGAAGTGTCAAATGATAATCAGGCAGGTTATAATTGTTAATGGTATTCACGATAAGTAAATAAACAGAACGTATTCGATAAAATACTGCTTTTGACGTAGCCATCAGCTCTAATAGTAGTTGCTATACTAATGCATTATTGTACAAATGAGTTCCATATGTTCGGTTCATTTCCATAATTGAACAGATACAGGCAATTGATATTCAAAGCAACAAGTGTGAATCGAATACGTACATTCATCGAAATTGTTAGGATTTGTGAAAGGATATACGTAATTGACTACCTGTAGCCTCTTGCTCCTGTTTAAAGCCATATTGGAAACAGCAATACTCTTATTGCTAGATTGACCGAACAATGGGCTATAGTCTAAGGATCCTGCGGCGAGATAATTCAATTGTCAACCAACCATTCGTTTCTGCTGATAATTGCCATGAAAACTAAGTCAAAAAATGCTCCAAATGTTCGTTCTATTCTTATTCATGAACTTGATAACCGAACCCGCTTTCATCAATGAGAAGGCAATGTATTTTTCACGTTTTATAGTTTACGAATCAGTGGCAAGAAATAATTCAGATTACATTGTCTACAGCAGGTTCCTAATCTGTCTTCTTAGAGAACTACATCTCATTCTCGAGTTTCCACCAGCAATCGTCAGATCTTAATCGGAAAGGAATACTGGATATTGCGTTACAAAAGGAATATTAGAATGAGTTTCAGAGCGTTCAAAACCATTAATCTAGCGTGGTCTCATTTCCATAGCTCTCGTTACCTCGTGAAATCACTTGCTCCTAAGCACCAATTAGTATTTCTCCTTTAAATTTTTACTTTCAACTCATGGGACGTAATCGTTGGTGTACCACAAGGCCTGTTCTTGGTCCTTTACTGTGTTTTCACTACTCTGATGATCTAACAAATCTGATCAACTACTTATTTTCTTCATATGCTGATGATTGAAACATTTCAGGGAATCGAGTAGCTGAAGCTGACCTAATGCAGGGCTCTTGAGTCAGATCTAATTCAATCCACTGAATATAGTCAAATGTCATGTTCTTAATCTCGGGAAAAACAATCTAAACATCCAACTTGATTTTTATATAGTATAGAGAATGATAAGGTAACGAATCCACGACATTTGGTGTTGGTGCAATATATAAGTAGGTAATGCATTGTTAGGTAGAAAAACTATAACAATTAACAATATTTTAATGTTAGCTTCTATGTCATCCCTGTTAATTTCCATTGTTCTCTCTTTTTACTATGATTTGTGAACATATTATTAACAGTAATAATAATGAGGCTGCTGAGTCCGCTGCGCATGCCCGAAGGGTTAAGAAGGAGTGAGTGTTTTGCTTTTAACAATAAATTTTTAATCTTAAACAGCGAGTTCTCTCTACCCTCCAGTAAATCTTACAGTATTTTATGGAACCATTATGGCAAATGTTTCCTGGTAATAAATATATATCACACGCATATACTCAACATGAAGAAGCAAGCAAATAGCTGAAACCTGATGCTGTACTTCCAGGTGGTGATCAAAAATCAAAAATCCTTTGAAGCAAGTTGCTGTATCAAGAACATTCAACTAATGTATATTTCAGCTACAAATGGCCGATGTGTGATTTGTATCTTTTAAATAATAGTGAGAAACTGGAACAAGCTTCACAAGTTTTCAAAAGAAAATTCATTGAAATTCACAATGAATATCATGAGCTACTTGTTTTATGAAATTAGAAGTATGAATGAATATTTCACATGTAACAATGAGCTAGCATAGTTGGGAGTTAAAAGCAGTTGAAGTAGTGGAACAGAACTTCCTTTGAAATCAATCGGATATTATTGAATATATTTCATGTAGTCAGATGAAGATACCATACCTTTTATTTCATAATTTGATTACCTGCTATTTTCAAAAATTGTAAGAACATTCATTTTCATATTCTTCCTTTTCTTATGAATGTAAGTCTGTTTCACATAAACATCATTCTATTCTTCAGAAACGATAGAACTTATATAAAATAACAAATTCTCAGATAACGAAACATAAATTATGGGTTAAGAACACTTTATTAAAATTACTCAATTTCATTATGAAATTGAAGGTATTTAACCAAATCAAGCTTAACCAATTGTAACGAGTGAGAGAAGTCACATGATCAATTGATCACAACTTTTTTATCGTTATACCTTATGCTCCCAATAACGTCAGCCATTCATTAACATAACGCATAGATAAAGTCTCGTTGTATGCGTTGTATATTTTGGTCAATAGAAAATCAATTTGGCATAATACTATCGGAGATAAAATGATAAGCACTCCAGAATAACCAGACGTTATTCCATTAGTATCAAACCGCTTTTAATGCGAAATATCGAGTATTGACAATGCTGTTTCCTTATCGAATTCATATGTTACGTCGTCTGCTACATAGATTTAATGTAGGCAAATACATGTAATGGATAATTCACTGTATCTCAAGAATTATCCATGGTATAACCTTTTAAGCACTTGCTGTATCAAAGTATTACTTATTGTCAAAGGTGCCGCATTCACCTCACACATTGCAGAAAATAATATGGCAAGAAATCGGTTTTAATCAATGTAACGGAGACAAAATAAAATAATTAGATTGAATAATATATAGGTTCGACTTGAGAAAAATAGTTCTGTATGATATTTCCGACCAATGGTAGATTCTCTGTTGAGGAATTATATTGGCAGCTAACGAAAGTATCCGAGAGCATTGACACATGAAATACCAGAACGATTTTTGGAGCATTTCAATGTTTCTTGAAAAACTATTCACTTATCTATAGAAGTTCCTGGTAATTAGAATTGAGAAAAATAGGTCTGTATGATATATAGTACAGTCATTTTATAGATTGGTCGTACTTTTTTTTCCGACTTAAGGTTTGAAAATACAGAAAGTTAGGAAATTTTCCGTAGATTACGAAAAAAAATAGTGGATGAAAACCTCCAATGAAGGAGAATGTCTTTATTTATATATATATACGATTTTCCGTGATTTTCCGGGAAAGAACACTTATATCTTCGAAAATAAGCATTTAAGAAGGAAAAATTTCAAACAAAAGTTTTTCAGCATTAAATTTTACATAGGAAATGACTATTCTGAATTTGATTTTCATCGAATTTTCCAAGCATTGGATGGGAAAACAAAATATTTTCGAATAAGAACTATATATGAGAAAAAATTTCATTTGGCTGGTAAGTATGGTATAATTTTATATTGGGGTATATATCGTTACTGTGAATGATTATAATTAAGAATTTTCCAATATTTGTCCTAATTTACCGGGTTAGGTAAAAATTTTTTTTTTTTCAATCTTAGTGTATGTGTCGATTTTTAGGTTTTATAGAGCTGTGATAACGATTTATCAGTTCATTTTGTCGTGTGAAAAGTCATTGAAAACGTACATTCGGAAAATGGAAAACTTTTTTTTTTTTTTGATCATGACGTGTGACAGATCAATTCTTATATTTTTTAGGGTTCTGAAAATGTTTTTTTACTTTGTTTCATCGTGAGAAATCATTGAAAATATATATCCAAAAATTTTAATTTAAACAATTTAATATTAAAAACGAGGTTGTTGAAATCAAATATATCAATAAAATAATTGTATACACGGAATACACAACAGCTCAGCTGTAAATATTTTATAATAACGTTTAACGTATACAATAACAGAGCACATGTGGCGTTATTTTGGGCATCATACATAGTCCAGCGCATCGAAAGATTTAACGCAGTGGTGCTCGATCGAGAATTTTAAACGCGTGGGAGATCAAGAATTTTTAAAAATTTTTTCATAATTTCATATAATTTGTTTTTTCTTCTTGGTCTACATACTAACGAAACCAATTGAATTTCGTGACAAAATTAACTAAAAAAACGTTTTCCGAACCCTAAAAAACATGAGAATAGATCTGTCAAACGCCATAATAAAAAAAATTTTTTTTTCCGTTTTCCGAATGTACGTTTTCAATGACTTTTCACGACAAAATGAACTGAAAAATCGTTATCACAGTTCTATAAAACCTAAAAATCGACATAACATACACTAAGATTGGAAAAAAAATAAAAATTTCATAACCCGGAATATCAGGGCAAATATTGGGAAATTCCTAATTATAATCATTAACAGTAACGATATATACCCCAATATAAAATTATCATACCATATTTACCAGCCAAATGCAATTTTTTCTCATATATAGTTCTTATTCGAAAATATTTTGTTTTCCCATATAATGCTTGAAAAATTCAATGGGAATTAAATTCAGAATAGTCAATTCCTATGTAATTTTTAATGCTGAACAACTTTTGTTCGAAACTTTTCCTTCTAAAATGCTTATTTTCGAAGATATAAGTGTTCTTTCCAGGAAAAACACGGAAAATCGTGTATATATATAGATTAAGACATTTTCCTTCATTGGAGGTTTTCAGCCACTATTTTTTCCGTAATCTACGGAAAATTTCCTAACTTTCTGTATTTTCAAACCTTAAGTCGGAAAAAAAGTACCAAATCTCAAAAAAATCCATAAAGTGACTGTACTAATAAGCATCCGGAGAAACATTGCCGGAGAATTTTAATGTTTCTTGAAAAACTTTTCAGTTATCTACAAAATCTCCTAGTAATTAGAAGTGAGACTTGAGAAAAATAGAACTGATTGATATTTTCGATCGATGGTAGATTCTTTGTTGGAGAATTATATTGGCAACTAACGAAAGCATCCGCAGAACGAATGCTGCAGAATTTTAATGTTTCTTGAAAAACTATCCGCTTATATAAAGAAGCTCCTAGTAATTAGAAGTGAGACTTGTTACTGGCATGATTCACATCAATATTGATAGATAGTATTACAAATATAGAGCTTCAAACAAGAAGAAGCTGGCTTAGGGAATTGAATTGGTAGAAATGAGTATGATATAATTCAGAAACATACTTTCAGAATATAGACCTATTGATTCACAACCAAAGGTACTATTCTCCTCCAGGTTTTTATCTAGCCACCTTGTATAGCAGTTGTTTTCCAAGTATAATAACACAAATAACATTTAACCACATCTAGAACGATGACAATAGAATATTTTTCCTTGATGGATCTATTTGTTTGAAGATGTTAATCAGAATAATCATCAATGTAGATTTCAATTGAGAATAAAAGTGTTATTTCCAACGGATTCGATGTGTTATTACAAATTGCAATTTTATTCTTGTTATCTCGACTATACAAGATGTGGAAGTTTCCGACTGAAAAACATTGTTGCGGTAATATGAGGCGTAGTTACATATGCAAATTGGATCTGTAACTTATTGTGCATATCTCATAAAGAAAAAGAAGTAACGCAGTTTTATATGCTACAGCGCCATGCTTCTCAACTTCGAGTCGAATAAAGTTGTGTTATTGCACGTCGGAGGATGAACTTTTGATTACCTTTATAAAAAGCATAGATGACATCACTATTTATTGCAGTAGTTATCAAATATCCGTTCGTGGAACCCTCCGGGAATGCAGGATAATCAAATTAATAATTCAACAACTAGTTTACATTCAAAATTTGTAAACTTCCGAATGGATATTGTTTCTAAGATTTCACCTAATATATTTTTCATTTTGGAGATAATTGAGTCATTAGTGGAAGTGCCGGAAACGAAATGCAGGAACTTCTTTTGAAAATAAGGGTTAAAGTGAATCATTATGAATAATGTGCTTAACGAAACCAGCTTAGGAAGAGAAATAAGAACATCTAGACAACCAATTTCGATGAACCTGGAGTCGAATTGAGTAGCAACTGTCCGGAAATAAGTACATTTAAATTAAATCAATTGAGGAACTTCCTAGGATATTTCCCGTCCCAATGGAAAGTTATCTTGAGCAAACTACTGGGAATCCAATAACCTACTACTGAATTGCAGAAACTTTTCTTTGAAATAAGTGTTGAAAGTGAATTATGAGTAATGTACTTAACCAGCTTGGAAAAAAGGATACAAACCTCTGGATAACCAATTCCGATGAACTTGGAGTCGTTATGAGTAGCAACTTTACGGAAAAGAAAATACATTTCCATTAAATCAATTGAGGAACTTCCTAGGATATTTCCCACCCCAATAGAAATCTATCTTGAGCAAACTATAGGGAAATCCATAACCTACCACCGAATTGTGTAAACTCTTCTTCAAAATAGGGGATGGAAGTAAATCATTACGAATAATGTGCTTAACCAGTTTGGAAAGAGAAATAAAACATATGGACAACCAATTTTGATGAACTTGGGGTCGTTTTGTGCAGCTAATGTCCAGAAAAGAAAAAAGATTTCCATTAAATCAATCGAGGAACATCCTAGGATATTTCCCACCCCAATAGAAATCTATCTTGAGCAAACTACAAGGAAATTCTAAATAATAAATAGTATTAATCGAATAGCGATTTTTTTAGAGCACTTCCGACATTACTAGAAGTTTGAAAATATGCGCAATCTTAATATTATTGAATGGTAGTACGGATTAAAAAAAAACATCTATTTTCGAATAAGGGTTCCCGAGATATTGTTGGTTTTTACGAGCTTAGCGCGGCGGCTCTCCCTTCCACCCGCGCCTCATAACCAAACGCACGAAATACCATTATTTAAAATAATTGTTTTAGCAACTTTTACGGAAGATAAGAAGTTGGAAATCTGGTGAGTTGTTCATTAACTATTAAAGAAGATGATCCCGTGAAAAAAATAGCGCGTTACAGCACCATAACTTTTTTAGGGCCATTTTACAAAAGTGCTTTTTTTGCATTAAGCTGCGGTTTGCAAAAAGTGTACATCCTATCTTGCTAAAATTTTGTGTGGTACTTGGTAGGGATAAAAGCTACAACAAATTTCAGTTCTCAATCTGTACAATAACAAGAGTTATGAATTTTTGAAATTTCGAGCAAAATCGATGGTTTTTGCAATTTGCAGGATCACCGCTGGACCAATCGGGTTCATCCGCAGCTCATTTTTTCCGTTTTTTCACGGCGCATAAGATTATTGAAAGCATTTTACTTTTTAACTCAATCCGACAATGTCTGACACGAAAAAACCGTTTTGTCCATTTTTACCATTTATTTGGACCATTTGCGACGATCAAAAAGTGTTCGATTTCAGTTCCTTCAATTTGTATCATAATTATCTACTTGAGGCAATTTTTTTCTCCGAACTCAGAATTATGCAAAAATTACAAACATTTATTGCTAATTTTATCACACTATATGTAGTCGTATCCAGTTTGCGGAATAGGGCCTAACAGAGGAAAGGATTATGAAATTTCTTCTTCGATTAGAAAATTATACAAAGTAAATACAAGTACCGTAAACACGTGAATGTATTAATTCGGAAACTAGTTACTCTAAGCTTTGCAGGAGTTTACTTAACATAACATTGCCTCGCACAGATTTGAATTAATTGAATTATTGGACCGAAAAGAAATTAATCTTGTAATGTGTAGGGGGATTCTATAATAACTTCGCTACAGCAGGCCTGTTCGGTAGATCGGATAGCACTCTGTTACATCTACATGCCCATACTCAATCTATGTCTTATAATTAACATGCAAATCAGTAATTAAGTTAGAGATCGGAGAACTTTTCGTATAAATTGTAAGTTTAATGTTAATGAGAAGACCAATTTAAATTAATTACACACGTGTTAATTGGTAATGTTTGATTGGACGGCTGGTTGAAAGTGTGGCGATAGAATCACATCGCTAGAGGGTGTTTGGATTATGGTATCTCAAACCCGGCCGAATCGGTGATGCTGTAACTCTTAGCAAGGCGCTCAGGGCGCTTACTTAGGCTCGTATATCGCTACGTAAACCTTCTATGGCGCCCCCGCTTCTAACACAAACGCTCTTCGTGCAATCGTTCTGGTTAGTTTCATACAGTTTTCAGTACCTACAACGACGACATTCAAGTTCTTGATATTTCGTTGAATCTAATTTACACAAATTTTGAAAGTGATTCCAGTTTGACATTAGTATTCTACAGGTGCTTAGGGAGTAAATGGAAATATTTTGAGGACATGTATGTCAGGAATGCCAAAATAAGCAAAATAAGTTCATATCTTCAAGTCAGATATTCACTTGTGTCAGAGATATTTGATTAATTGTAAGCTAAAAACTAAAGAAAGATTTATTACCTAACTTACCAAACAAAACAAAATAAGCAAATAGCATTAATTCATAACAAATTGTCGAAAACACCACCGTCCACTTCGATGCATTTATACCCTACGGTCGCCTATGCTGCTATAGGGTGGTGGACGGGAACAAGAGCTGGTATGTCCCAGCGCCCTCTGGACCGACTGCAGCGGCTTGCATGCGTAGGCATATTAAGCGCTATGAGGTCGGCCCCAACGAAAGCCCTTGAATCTCTTGCCGAATTACCACCCCTACACTTATATATAAAAACAGAAGCTATGAGAACGGCGTATAGGTTGAAGGGCCTAGGCCACTGGACCAAAATGCTCTACTCTCTTGCTCACTCGGCGATTTTGAGTGAGGCAATCTCCAAAAGTCCGATACTAGCAATGAAGCAAGATATCATGATTCCAGCTATATGTGTCACTTCTCCCAAAATTCTCATCCCGAATAGAGGAGATTTGGGTAAACGAAACTCTCATCCTATTGCCATCAGGTGTGCTCGTAGGTTCACAGATGGGTACTAGGTGAGACAGACTTCTAGGGCGGGAGTGTACCTAAAAAAGTCAAAGATCACTATCTCAGTGACTCTAGTCGCTTACTGCACGGATTTTCAGGATCAGGTCTACGTGAAATTGACTTGTGCCATGTAAAACCTGCAAAGAATCTGAGTAAATAGGCGCTTATATATTTGCACATACAGCCGGTCGGCTCTAGGAGCACCCAAATCACCCAGAGTCACATCAAGGCTTGTCAAAGAATGCAGAGATACACTATCTGAACTAGCCAGGAGGAATGAAGTTCAACTACCTCAACACAGTGGAGATGAAGGAAATGGAATGAGCGACTCCCTGGCCAGGCGAGGGTCGTTCGACGCCCCTGTCAAACCGGAGCCAATAGTCACTTTGTCAAATTGCGAGGGGGTTTCGCCCTTCTGGGCCAACTGAAGAAAGAGTGGTCTAAATTGTGGCGAGAATCACTACGCATGAGGTAGGCTAAGCTCTTTATCAAAGAGCCTAGGCCTCGGCTCTCAAAGAAACTCCTTTCTTTGAACAGAAGGGACATCAGAGAAATGACTGGAATCCTAACCGGTCACTATCGTCTTAACAAACACCTTCATACAATGGACATCCCTCATCCTATATGTAGGAAATGCAGAGAGACGGAAGAAAATGCCTCTGGAAAATGCCGTTGGAATGCCCTGCATTGGCATCCCTCAGGCACCGTCATTTCGGAGAATAAAACTGCTCCCAGAAAAATTTATGGAAGCCAGCATTAGCAATATTCTGGGTTAGAAGATAATTCGTAGTCGAATATTCAAAGTTACTTTTTCCAATATTTCTTCTAAATGATCTTCCAGAAAAATCCTTACACAGTAAGGCACAGGATTACCATTACAGAAACTAAACAAACATCATATTTGCATATTCTTTATGTGGATGAATTTGTCAGGTAATTTTACAATCTCATAAAACTAGCACAACTAGTTTTTACACTTGCCTACATAATATTGAGTTCCAAATTGTCGTTTGGGACAACGTTATCAGAGTTAAATTGATTAGGTTTTCACAAAGAAAAACCTAATTATCTCTGAAACAGTTGGAAATCGGATTTGAACATATGAGCTTATTTTGCTTATTTTGACTTCCTAGACATTTCCTCAAATAATTTTCATTTCCTCCCAAAACACCCTGTATAGAACTTATGTTTAGAAAGGAATCATTTAGTCTATTTAATTTTTTCCGAATACGAAGTTGGGAACTACTTACAGGAAATCCAGGACATTCTCCGTCAAGCTAGATCTGTTCTGCCAGCGTTTCCGTCGAAACTTGGGAATGACATTCTATTGTAGTTTCTTTTTCTCAAATTGATAATATTCCGAATTCGTGAACCAGTAATTAATGAATATGTTTTCATTAGATGACAACGTTATTGTACTCACTCATAAAATGTTTTTTCTCTATTCATTTCTACTAGTGATCGGTACTATGAGCGATTAGTTGGTCCAGTGATGTCAATCCCCACTTTTCTATTTTATATTTATTATGTGTTTGATATGAACTAGTGATAACTTATGTGTTTACGAACATTATGGTAAATCTTATGGCTTCAATCTTTTCAGTCTGTTTGTTTCTTTGCTGTTGTCAGATAAGTTCATTGCTACTTCATTTGGGTGGATATCTAGTCTCTTTAAGTACCGCTCACTATATTCACTTATTTCACTTTGATGTCACCTCTAATTTCGCGTTGATCATTCTGCGAAGCGCTTTTGATTGCAACTTCTCTATTATCTCCAGGTGTGATTCAGTTGCTGTTACCCATAATTGGATCCCATAGGTCCATATTTGATGAGACGCGACTTTATGAACCAAAAGTTTATTTAATAATGAATAGTTCTGATGGTCTTCCAAGTAATCATTAGTGCTAGATCAATATTGTTTCTAGATTCCGCTTACTAAGGATATGTGTTCTCCATTTGAGTTCTTTGTCTATGTGGAGAATCAGGTATTTTGTAAGGTCCATATTAAGTAATATCTATTTTTATAATGAAATATGGCACTCACAGAAAGTAGTGGTAAAAGTCATATATAAGGGAATTTGAATAGCTTTGAGAGTTAAGATGAATAATTATTCAATTCCAAGAACAATCCACTGGAACTGAACACATGAATAAAAGCAATGAAATAAAAGAATAATCGGTATAATATATGTCTGGGAACAGGATAGTTTTAAGGAACAGTTTTTTGAGACAACTATACTAATTTAAGCTTTTATCACTAGCACTAAAACAACGGAAAGATTTACAATTGAAAGATGCATTAATTTTATCATGAGTTTATAATGTTGAAATGTTTATACGTGTACTATCTACCATTACTTTTATAGTGTCTTCATTATAAGGTATTTCTGTACTTTGGTCAGTCAGCAGTTTATTAATAAACATAAAATTTGACGCTTAAACTGTTTATGTCGATCTTAATAAAGGAATAATATCGTAGTTGTAAACTATACAACGCGACTTATTTTAACCAGTTCTGATAACTACGTGAAACTACAGGCATACGCTTTATTATTCCCCTAACACAAGACCAATGGAGAAATATATCGCAGTTGGACATCATCGCCTAAAAAAATCATTAAAAAATAATTGAGAATCTGAAGTTTATGGTTTTAGGAACTAATGAATGCGTAATAATGTAAATTATGATGATAACGTTAATAAAAAGCGTCATTCGTTGTCAAATAATATTTTCATATGAGTAAGTAAATACAGGAGTTCGTTTTTTCATAGTATTTTCATATGATATGTTATTTTTTTATTTTTGTTTCAAGATTTAGTGCTCTTCGAATTTAAATTCTTATACAGTCCGATCAATAACGGTAAAAATGGAGATCGTAGAGCAATGAACAACTAAAACGTTTAACACAACCTCACTTTTTGATATCTATTAAAATTTTGAAGTTATTTCGGAGAAAGTGATAGTAGGTAGTAAATATCTTTTCTCAAAACTATCCATTCTATACCGGGAACACTTCTTGAGCGTATTCATATTACCCGATAACAGAAACCACGAAAAACTTTTGCTAAACATAAATACTGATGAAAATGCCATCAATTTCATTTTGTTTTTTTGCTATCCTGATAATTATTGATCCTCTGCACTGTGATCTGGAAAGTGATGGAGAAGGCAATCTACATTGAACTCATCCAATACCTAGAGAGCTCAAAATTCGTGTATGACCGGAAATATGGCTCTCGTCCGCAGATATCAATATAACACCTACTTAGCCTCTGTATCTCTTCAAAGCATTCGAACGGCTATGGCACCAAGGCCTTCTTGAGGAACTTTCATTGTATGGTTAGTCACCTCAACTTTGTCGTTTACCATCGAGTTTTCTCTCAGATAGAACACTTCATAGTGGTTGTTAAAGTCTCCTCCGATAAAATGACCATCAACTCTGCTGTTCCACAGGAATCTGTCTTAGCACCAACTTCATTTCTGCTTCATATCAACGATATTTAGGATTGACCTGTCCCGCTATGCAGATGATGGTACACTTCATAACGCTTCCTCCTCTAGGCCCCCTATATCATCCAGTGAAGCCAAAGGAACGAGACGGAGACAGGTTAACGCAATTAAAGAGGATTTGGCAATGATTTTGAAATGAAGATCTGATAATCTAGTAGAAATTATTGTTTTGGTAGCAAAACTCAAGCTTATATTTTCTCCAAGAAGGCGGATCCCTCAGACCCTAATATGCTAATGTCAGGTGCAACTATTCCTATGACGTCCTCCATATCCATGCTCGGTATCATCAACAACAGCACTCTCTCATGGGATAATCATGTGAGGTCCATTACGTCCACTGCTTCACTGAAACTTGTCTTCTATTCCATGCCAAAAGCTACTCCATATCCCAGCAGCTCCTCATAATCTACGAAGCATATATTCGAACTGTCTTGGAATACTGTTCATAGTTTTGGAGATCAACCCCCAAATATACGCTAAAGATCTATTAAGAGGATAGCTATTCGTCCGATTGGTGATGTCACTACTACTACTATACTAATTCATTGACCTCTTCAGAACATCGTAGATTTTTTCTATAGATATTTCCATGGTCGATGTTCATCAGAAATCTCGCCTATTATTCCCATCTCAGGAGATCCCAGGTAGACTGACTAGACGAGCTAAAGCTAGTCCTTTCTCAACATTCCCCCGCTGGCTCACATTGTAGGTTTTTCTCTCGTGTAGTCAAAATATAGAATACAAAAATCACTAGACCAATTCTTCTCATATTACACTTATTTTTGCAGTGTTTCGTAATGAATCCTGTTATGATTCTCAGGTTATTACGGCTTCCTCTTATACGTTTCAAGACATCCGTTTTTCCTGAATTCATCTAGTACAATCTTGAACTGTCTTTGCCCCAGAAGATAACTCCAGTAGTTACTATTGAGTTCTTCATTTTCTGCGCTGAAGATTTCCTGTATGGTATACCGCAGAATAGTTCCGGTACTACCAGCGGGGTTTCAGCGCCCTTTAGTTGCTCAATTCCTGTATGTCCCAAGACATACTTCAGTTATATACCTCTGAGGTTTTTATTTTTGCAGCTAAGAAACATCCTTCAGCTGATCATGTTTGAGTTTAGCTCTTTTATAGCTGCTTGACTATTGAACATGATTTTTTCTATCCTTTCTACAGATTTGGTCGTGCAAATACCCTCTACCGCACTAGGCCTAAAGGTTCGATCGTGACGTCACAAGTGAGAGTCACCATGTTGAAATACAGACAGTAAAATCAAAGTCACTTCTTAAGATATGTCCTGTTTAAACGGATTCGTTAGTTGCACTCCATTTGCTTTTATTGATATAAACCTGTCTTCTAACGGTTCTGTTTGAAATTTTCCCAACAATATGGAATTTAAATTAACCTCATTGGAACAATACGACTTTATTTATAAAATTCCGTGAACTGTGTGGGATCATGCAGTATGGGTTGTTAATTTATTTAAAACCGAACTAGACTTCCACCTTTGACGATAGGTTCCTAAAAAATGCCCCTTAATCGTTGCCTTTTAAGGGGAGTTTTTCTCATTATTTTCTATCAAGTTCTATCAAGTGCTGTTGAGTGTATCATTGTTACTTATGAAACAAAATATTTTCTATCCAATTTGTTCTAATTCAAAAATTATCGAAAAAATTTACCCTTGTACTGTACCGCTACGAGAATCTCATTCTGTTATTGTTGTTACCATGAAATCTTTCACAGGGATAGCCCCATTACTTACGTAATTCATTATATTCACGGAAACTGAACATTTGGCCTATTGTTGTAATTTTCCTTCATCGAGGAGCACAACATTTATTCGACATAAGTAATCAACTAACAACTGTACGTACGAAATAAAAGAAGAATCAACATGAACAATCACCTACGAAGCAATTTTGGAACGCACGTTATTCAGTCATAACATTTTTATACATTATTGACAGGTAAAATACGTTCCAATTACACGAGGATACCTCTCTTCAATTTTGATATGCATCACTGATCGAATTCAGTACCGACTACGCGCCATTAAGACATTTGTATTTTCTAAATGGAATCACTTGAACATATACTTGTTATGTCCCAAATTCTGTGATCATATCTTTCGCTTATATCGTTCAAGGAAAGTACATCATGAAACTAATTTATCCATTTATCACATGAATAATGTTGTTTTTATAATAGAGATAGATTACTCAAATTGCCCTATTATGTTTGGTCTGTTTCGTATGACGACTCTTTCAATTCATTTCTTCGATCTGACAACAGGGAAGTCGGGCATACTTAAAGGCACGACCAATGGATTACCTTGCCGTATAGATGAATCGTTGGTTGATTTTGATATTTTTCTTATGGTTATAATCATCATTTCTGCGACCGATGTGACCTGCAACTGCGTAGACAGCGATTTGCACTGAACGCTATCTGCCCCATAAACTTTAAGTACCACGTAAAGCTCTTAGTCTCTCTATGTAGACATGTCTTTAACCACCTATGCCGTATCTGAAACCTGACTTATTATATACAATATTAAAGCCGCTTTATTGAATAGCTAACGTACTATACTCGCCCTATAAAATTATGTCTGGTTGTTCCTGGCCCTGATCAGAACCGCTTTCACACTAAAAAAATTGTATCTACATTGCCAACACCAACACCGCGAGATTTCTGCAGATAGTGCAGTATTTCTATAAGCGATATTTTAAGCTGAATGTGGACAACTGAGGCTTTTCAGATATGAATATATGAAAACAAACGTTCCAATTATTAACAATGTTAAAGAGAATGGCAATATAATATCATATAAGTTCCTGCGAAAAGAACATTTCGACAGGACGCAAGCCTGCCAAACATTCAAAACTGAGTCTTTGCTGTAAACTAAGAGACAAAGTCTTCGCTGCGAAAGTAATT
Organism: Endomychus coccineus; assembly: GCA_958510875.1. Classification (NCBI taxonomy): domain Eukaryota; kingdom Metazoa; phylum Arthropoda; class Insecta; order Coleoptera; family Endomychidae; genus Endomychus; species Endomychus coccineus. Next base: position 179,522,948 of record OY294068.1, on the reverse strand, counting down.
TGAAGAGTTGTAATTTAAAAGTACCTATTAAGGGGTATACAGTTGACGTGTTTATCTTGGAACTAACAATATCCACTAGAATATACAAAAAAGCTCTGATCAATTGATTATGTGACTTCCCTCACCTTTTCCAGCAAATTAGGTTCGAACCCTGCTGCGGGTCAAATGTATGATTGTATGGCCATAAAATATATTTGAAATGAGTTATAGACCGCTAATGTAAGACGAAATTTTATTCTAATAATTTACATAATTTTACTACTCTGTGCTATATACTAACACCTGCTGCTAGGTTGAATGTCGTATTCACACTATAAAATAACCCTATTTTATTCTGACATCTGCTGTCACGTGAACTATCAAAATGTACCACAGTGTAATCGCATAAAATATACTGTAACTTCACATTTTTTTTGGGCTGCATACAATACTTCCCTCACACAATATACTACGTATAATGAGGGATGTAAAAATATGGAAATGTATGTCGTTGTATTTTTTTGGAAACATTGTACCCTCAGGAGTGTTTGAAAATTATTTTGTTAACGAGTTAAGTGAGGGATGTTACGAGATCAATTGATCACAGCTTTCTTAATTTAATCAGTATCATCACTGAAGTAAATAATACTGTTTGACATAGGTATTGTATTTATAGGTGTGAATATCATCGGACAGAATATGCTATCCAGGCATTTACAAACACCCTGTGTAGTGTGTACTCCTTTTGTAATTCTTCTTCTAACCTTGTTATTTACAATATATCAACATCCAATTTGGAAACAATTCTAAGACATACTCACTGATTTTAAATTGTTTATTTTTTCCTGTTATTTATCCCTTGAACGTACTAACTTTCTCATCAACGAATCTGTTGTGTATATTATTTGATACTTGGTCTCATAAATAGAAAAAAATCTTGTGGGAGAAAGTTATGCGCATTCCACTATTTTGTATTTTTTGTAAATGTGAAGTATAGTCCTCATTCAGTAAGTGGAATAAGCAGAAATCGAAATGGGGTTGGATAATGGTATTGTATATGCAGCGTCGGGATGTACTATCACCGATCGCCTGGTAGGCCGGTTCAAATTTAAGGCGGAATGCCAAAATAAGAGCCAAATATCAAATAAGATCAACTAACAATATTTACAAATTTGCAAACCCAACCACCAACTAAGCCGATCTCCTGGACGAATACTTTTAGAGCTTATCGATAGCTTCTAGCATACCGTTTCCTCGAGCAAGGTATAAGACGAGCTGTTTGGTGGCGCAACTGCTTTCCTCTTATACCTACATAGCAGCAGTGAGGATCCGGTATATATTCACCGTGAAAGGTGTATGATAAAAAATGGTATAAGAATAGGTATAAGTAGAGGTTAATGTAACAATGGACAAGGTAGTTTATACTAAGGAAAATATATTTTCAGGTCATGTCGAAGCTTATCAAAGAGTTCTATATATAGAGTAGACAAGTAGTGTGTTGAGCATAGGAAAGCGCCGGTAAGTTGATGAACATTCTGTCCTTCTCGCACAAGTAGTGCGCTCTCACTCGCACGGTCTCCCCTTCTACACCGACTGAACACCATTCATCGTATTCGATTCGATTACATGAATCACAATATTTACGCCCAAGTGAGAGCGCAGTACATGTGCGAGAAGGACAGAATGTCCATCAACTTACCAGTGAAAGGCTTAGTAGTCTACTCTATATATAGAAACTCTTTGAAGTTTATTATATTTCATTCCTCAAATTTTCCCCGTCCTGAATAACAAAAGCAGTTTTAAATGCATGTTCAGAAATGAAGCAGTGTCATACAGAGGTAGAAAAATGAAGTCGAAATATAGTTGAAAGATTTTGAAAACAATGTTCTTGCCAGAAGATTTCATAGATGGAAATATCGAACTAGTGAAACTTGTAAAAAATGTACTTTAACGAAATAATAAATAAAACCACTTTGTTTTACTATCACTGATACTTAATATAGTCGTTACTATAGTTTCAACACTAAACGTGTCATCTTCAGACGAAAAATGAATTTAACAAATATTAAATCTACTATATATAGGTTAAAGAAGGATTTCAAACAAATTTTATGGCTATAGGAAATAGTTCTAGGAAAAACCAGAGAGGGGTAAGGTGAATAGGTAATTCCGTGAGGACATTAGAGGTGCGGGTATATTTACTAACAGACTTTAAATACTAAAATCAGGTTATTAACACATTGAAGAGATTACTGTAATATAAATCTAGTTGATCGTTTAGGATCTTATTATCATACATCTTCATTCCTTTGAAAATTTCCATTGACTCTAATATATTTAGTTTTGAAGTTTTATCTTGACTATGTAAAATTTGGACATTATTCAAATTGCAAAATGCAAATCATATTTTAGAAACAGGCCATATCTTCCTGGGGCTTGACCAGATCTTGAAATGACGTACAAATACTTACTAACTTTGTCATTGTCGAGAGTAGAATGTGGGTGATCCTTTTCTAAAATTTATTCTGAACCGATTACGGAATCGCTTGTCCAAAGATCACCTAGACGTATTTATGTTGATGGCTTGGGAAGAATATATCTTAATAAGTTTGGCTAATGAATATATTTAATTTCCATACCTCACAAGATTGTTGTGCATTGGACATAAAAAAAACAATGTTTACATCTTTGTTTACGTTTCGCGACTTTATTGTTCGCTTCTTCAGAGCTCAGGTGTGATTAACCGTAGATAGTACTTGGTCCATTTTGACGTGCACTGTAGTAATGCATTGTTGAAATGTTTAGTTACGTATCGGTATGAATAAATATTTTTCAAGGCTGGTCCTCTGGCGACTACCATTACCACAGTGCACATCAAAATGGACCAAGTCTATGTACGGTTAATCACGCCTGAGCTCTGCAGAAGCGAAACGTAAGCAATGATGTAGAACATTGTTTATTTGTATGTCCAATACCCAACAATCTTGTGAAGTAATACATCTCTGGGTGCAATCAGAATAATTGAAGATATTTAATATCCCACAAATGTATGTAAAGGGCCTAGAGACGTGTACTGTTTTTTTAGGAATCATCGTCAATTTTAGTTATGTTCTGTAATTGACAAACTACTAATTTTCAGGTGTTGAACACCATTGACAATCATTGCATGTTATTGCAGCTTGCAACGCATATCCCTATCTTTTTGTTTGAACTCTGTACTAAATTCAGTTAATTATTAATTGGCATCATTTGGCTACTGGGTATCAATCTCAAATCATACAGAATTCAGGAAAGATTCGGAAGAAGGCTGGGGACCTGAATTATACTCCTGCAAACATGGATAGCTTGAAGGAATTAGATGAGACAATTATTCTGCTGAAAATGATGTATGATGTACGATATATATTCGAGTGAATAATCATGTTTTAGATATAACCGTTCTGAACGATTGTAAATCAAAAGTAAAATTGGAAAGGTATACGGAGAATTGAAAGCCAATGAGTGAGCAGCATTTCTCAAAACAGTTGTCTGAAATTCATCGATAGTTCCTTCAGATAATTGAAAAAAAAGGAACATTACGGAATGTGATACCAATTATTAAGATCCGTTTTCTATTCTTGTAAAATTTATTTTTGACGGTATGCTATGTAATTTATAATCTTATTGTTGAAAATTAATTCAATGTCCCAAGCTCGGTTCATTTTCTACTTCCATTAATGGTTCCAAGCAGTTTTATACACTATAATAACATGGTAGGATTGATTGGTCGGGCTAAAATAATAATCGTTTAAAATCGATCGAGAATTTCTTTGGGGCATTGTATTTGAAATTAGTTTGAAATTAGTCGAAATTTATTTACGTTTATAGCTATCACACCTGTTACAATTGGATCCTTTTTATATGGATCTGTCCATATAACGATGCCATGATTCCAAATTCAGTTCAACAAAGAAGTCGGCAGCAATAAAAGATAATTACACGTGATGTTGATCGTTACAAGTTCCACATCGCCAAATTCGTCGTTCACTTCACCTAGGGCGACAACGGTCATAATTTTATTGATTGGTTTGTGTTTCTTCGGTTCTGTTGCATTCCTCAATTCCTTATAAAAAGTACATGAGAGAGGTTCATAGTCGTATGTGCCTTCTTGAAACTCCGTTCCACGATTCGTTTGTTCGATTACTGTGCATAATTGGTCTGAATATTTTTTTTCGGATCCATTTGGATGTGCTTGGTTACGTTACCCACTGTGCAGATGATTGCGTCGATGTCATTGGTCCTACGATTTAAAATTTTGCAAATCGAATTTGGAACTGTATTGTTTTAAGTTGCGGTAGCTCTCTCTTAAGTGGTATTTGGACGTACATCTTCAGTTTTCCAAATGGAACAACTATATTCTATCAAACTATCATGACATCAGTCTTTTTCTGGTTTTAAGCTTATATTCAACCCGCAGGAGTATCCAAAATAGATATTTTATGATTTGAATGAAGTCACATTTACATCCAAGTCTCGCGTCACATAGATTGAAGTGATCTATATGTGACATCTTTGAAATAAGGTGGATTGTGTTATTGATTGTGACAGTTCACCTTACAGCAAAAATATAATAATATAGTGAGATTAACTTGATGAGAAGTGTGCGTGACCATCTATCGCTATTTCTATACCCATGGGCAAACAGGTCACCATTCTACGAGCGTAGATACTGGTAATAACTCACTGTGAACAAATAGCGCTAGAAGAAAGAATGCAAATCCACATCAGTATATGCGCAGATAGCAAAGCAGCATTAGAATGAAATCGAAGCTGGTGTGGGAGTGCATCAATTCACTAAACAATCTTGATGGGGCAAGCTCACCCTATTCTGGGTTACAGATGACTCTGGAATAAGGGAAATCGAAAGAGCCGATGAGTTCTCAAAGCTGGGGGGTAGAGAACCCCTAATAGACTTCGAACCAGCAGTGGTTATCTCGAAGAGTAACATCAAAGAAACAATCCACTGCTGGGTCAGAATACCAACACTCGGAAGTGTGGAAACTAGTGAACGGTTACAGGCAGTCGAAAATACATTAGCGAAGCCTGGTCTTAGCTTAGTCTCTCAGGGCATTGTCCACCTCTGGCATCTGGTGAACACTCTGGAGTGAGAATCGATCCCGAATACCTCCAAAGCCAGATAAACAGCCTCGAGAAAGAACCGCTTCGTTAAGATGACGTTTGAATAATATATCACAAAGCTTGGGTTATTGACCTCTTTAGGAATAGTTCAACTGGGGGAGAATGGTGAACACAATTGGGCGGGAACCGCCAATCTGGTAGATAAGTGAACATTGATGGTAGGAACCGCTGTACTAGGTGACACGTCAAACGTTAACCTGCGGATCATGGTGAACACTCTCGTGTGGGAACTACCCTTTGGTGGCCTGGTGAACACTCGTTGGTATCAACCGCTCCACTAGGTGACACGGGGTGCAAAGGACTTAGCCCCGGATTCGAATTCGGAACATATTTCTAAACATTCAGACCCATAGTTCATGTCGATAGGTATTCTAATAACGATTTTAGTATACCCACTGAAAACGCCTCGAAAACTACGAATGTGGCATCTTCAGATTCCCAACATACAAAATGCAAAATTTCACGACGAATCCAATACCGTATTGTAGAGACTTTTTATTTTTGAAATGTTCAAGCTAATTTATCATACGGCCTTATACGATATGGATCATCAAGCTCAATGAGGATTGCTTTTACACGACCTCATGTAGGCAACTTTTCAAAGACATTTCCATACTGGCAGTACCAGCATTGGATACTGTTCATTCCTAAAACAAGGCCTGCTCCCATATATATCTAACTTCCGGTTCAACTGGAAGTGAACTTACCGTGATTATTCCATATAGAACACCCTATACATTGTTACATACTTGGATACAGCTTTTGATTCCATATACCTCATACCAGGTTAGATGGGTGTATCTCCTACAACAACGGGAATATTTGAAGAAAAAAAATTGTCCATAGGCGCCTATGGAAGTTAAACAATAAACGTAATATTTATGACTCCGGTTTGACAGAATATACAACTTACGCACGCAGTGTTATTTAATGTGATCATTTTATACAAGTTATGATTCCATCGTATGTTTACCTTGGAGGAGAAAATTGTCATGTTTAATGTGTATTTACAATCGAGAAAATATTGCTATCAAGCGTTGCGTTTGTACGAGAGACCAATTTGGTGGAAGACAACTTCCCAGTAGAATTCAGCAAACTCGAGCAGACTTCCAGGCGAACTGGATCTTTATTAAAGGCGGAACGCCAGTATGTGATAAATAATCCCGACTTAGAAGATCGGAGAAATTTCATTCAATACGGGTATAGCAACGAATGCCTTTCCCAACGTTCCAGCGGTGGCTCATATGATGTTCTTCGAACATAAAGGTTTCCCTCTCGAGTAGTCAAAGTATAGAAAAAAAGACTGAAATTATGCAACAATTTGTCACAAAGACTCCAACAGGATACTTTGTTTTATATAAAAACCTTTTGGACCGATCAGTGTCCTTTTCAAATAATCATCCTAGAAACTCTATCGAAACAAAGGTACAAATACGTATCGAAGAAAACGTTTGGTCTAGTATTCTTGGCAATACAATTATTGACCTCATTTTCATTAACGGGCATCTCAACGTAGATACATATAGGAAACTGATTTTAAACTTGATGGAATAATATATGGAAGAATTCTCTTTGGCACAGTTATGCAACATTATTTTTCAACAAGACCCTGCACATAATCCTGGTATTAATGTTGAATACTTCAAGCAGTACTTCGAAGGGAATTAGATAGGCAATAATGGACTAATTCGACGGTCTATGTGCAGATGTGTTTTTTCAAATATCTCCGTCATGGTAGAAGATACGAGTGTATTCGGGAAGAGCAGCTGTATTCAAATATGTAACAATATACTATAGGGCGTACTGTTTGGAATAATCACGTTGAGCTACCTTCCGGTTGAACCAGCAGTTGGTTAGTGTTCTCGTTAACTTTATCGGATAGAGCCCAATTCGATACCTCAAAAATCTCTAGATATATGGGAGCTGCTCTTTTTCCGGAATACGTATTCAACTAAAAAATCATATTTACTAATGTTGCCAAAATAAAAAAATTACAACCATATGACAAACCGAGAAAATAATGATGAGTACTATACAACCACCTACCAAAAATCATTTAAAAAATTGCAGTCTGATCAAATTTAATAGAGAATTTAAAATTTTTCTTATAAATAAAAATTAATAATGAACTACTGAATTTTTAGCATCAGATACTCTGTGTGTCGTGACATTCCCAATGTACCAGTTTTTATTTTGTTTGTATTCTATTTATTAGTATTTTTATAGCTACAATCAAAACTTATTGACATGATTTGTAATTTTATCAACTTATTGGAAGTTTTGTATAATGGCAACAATTTATTGTAATCTTATATACTTTATACTCTAATTTTCTGGACAGTTGAATTAGGATGTATGTATTTTACTCTCATGTCAGGGCTCGTAAATATCTCTGCTCCATTCGAACCACTGAATACTTTGTCAATTGGTCCATGACTGACTGGAAGTATCTTCACGCATCGTTGTTTGCATCTCTTCTAAAAAAACATGGGTTCTATATGCTTTCCAACACCTGTGTTATTGCGGGTTCTTTTGGTTTTAGTAGGTTCATTCAAAACGTCTAATGACAAAATCCTTTTGACTTGATTACAGTTTCCAAGATTCATGACATAAGTGATTCCTCATATGGTCAAAATTGGATGTACACTGCCACCGACATGACGTAAAACTATTCCTTAAGGGAGTTTGACCGTGTGACACCTTTTTTCTGATGTATGAATTTTCTTTCCTCCTGTTATCATATATTTTCTTCCATCTACTCGGTTCTGCTAAACTCCATTGTCCTGACTATCTTTTTGTTATAGGTTTGCTTTAAATCTGTTACTCTGTGATATGATGAAAGTAAAGATTTACTTAGGCCGTATATGTCAATTATTATGACAGTACACCTCGCACCAAATTATAATACTGCATACATCAAAACGCCTCCAGTAGTTTCATTTGTAACATATTATGTTAGGAATCATACATTTAACTTGCAGAAGTGTCCAAACGCGAAAAATTGGTTATAATCAGCAAACTGATGAATTTCAACAGGTTACAAGATTAGTATCTTGTTCAGATGTATATATTGATCTCTAAAATCGAATTGCATTGGGAGTCAAATATATGGATCGCGGTGGTCATTGAATGTTCCCGTCTTTAATATAACCCTCTCTGTGGACAACAGTCAATTGCGTATTGCAATACATCATCTATATAATGTAGTGGAACTTCATCTTGTAATCACATACATTCAAGTCCATAAATATCTCAAAACGAAAAATTTTAAGTTGGGTCAAGGAAGCTAATGATCTACGGATCAATTAATTCTATGTACCGTAGGCATCCATTGATCTCCCAGAAGTATCAAATTCTGCGATAATTGGTTCAATATATATGTAATAAATTATAACGTACCTACAGAAATCGGTAACTTAAATTATATCGGTCAAATAAAGCTTAGTAGCTTCCATCACTTCAATATGTTACTGAATCAAAAGTTCCAAAGAAAGGTCGTCACATTCAGCCAACAGAAGTGACTGAAGAAACTTATCCATAGATGTAGGACGGCTTAAAACGTACACTATATCAGTAAAAATAAATTACTTCGTAGGCGGACAATATAAAGTGGTCTACTGAAACAGTTGCTAGTGGCTACTTGAAATTGTTCTTGCTACCGATGCTCGCTTCATTACAGTAAGAAATATGACATGTGGACAGTTGCAAACAAGTGTAACATCTTCATTACGATTTATTCTTTAATCAGAATATATCGTTCAAGTCTATTTATATAGGCTATCTACGATACAGATAGGAATTAATTTTACATATCGGCTCAGATGTAATAAATTTTAATAATGCCAATTTATTTTCATACCTTAAAGGAATTCTGCTCTGAAAAGAAGATATAAGTTGAATTACTCCTTACAACAACTTCTGAAATTGGATTTTCCACAATTAATATACCAATATGAAAGTTATTCCTAACTTCCAGCTATGGTGTTCTTCACAAAAAGAACAACTCAACCCTCAATCCATGCATGAATAATCGAATGAGAGATGAAAATAATACTTATGATGATAATCAACATGAGATAGATAGGAAGAGGTGTAGAGAGGTCCTTTCTAAAACGTGTTTCTTTCGGACCTGGTAAGCATCTCTAATGTGAGATCAGACAAAAAAATCAGTTGAATGTCAATTTCGATGTTAGGTATCTATATTGGAACATTTGGATTGAGGAGAACCACCAAACATATCCAAAACGTTTTTGAAAGAGAATAATGGACGTCTCCGATCAAAATGGTTGACATGAATGTGTAAGTGTGAGTTGAATCTCCCCACAACCCAGGACTACCCTTTTGTACTATTCTGGTATATTTGAGTACAACATGGAACCAATGATTGCTCATGTGTTATGTGAAGGGCCTTTTTTTTGGAGTATTAGGACCTTGAATTTGAATAAAATACATAGAATTTGACTACATGATTGAAATTTAAGTCGACAATCTTATGATTATTCTGTTCGAATAGGTATCATTTATGGCATTTAACATCCTTGACTTTGTCTAATATAGCGCAATCTGAAGGTTCAATTTTCAACATCTTTTTCAAGTGTTGGTCAGCAATAACATGCAAATGTTGGCCATCAAATAGTTCAACGTCGCTATTTTATCAGGATACACCAAAGGCTTTACATATCTCCAAACAGAATGATCCAGACACATAACATTATTTCATCCGTTGTATGTCATGTAGCGGCATCCCGTTGGAACCAGATTTCCTCCACATTCATCCCACCCAGTTGGGGAACTAAATTAGTCTCTTATCGTGGCTCTATTGAGTTTGGAATTAATGGTAGCATGCTGGCAGTATATATTTTTTATAAAATACGAATCGCTCACTCCTCCCAAAATCCTCATCCTGGAACTCCCACCCTACTGCCACCAGGTGAGCTCGTATGGTTCACAGATGGGTCCAAGGTAGGCTTCAAGGGCGGGAATGTACCTGAAAGGGTCACTATCTCAGTGACTCTATGCACTTACTGCACTGTTTATTAGGCGGAGATGTACGCGATAAGTATTGACTGGTGCCATGGAAAACCTGCGGTGAAACTATGTAAATAGGCGCATATATATTTGCACAAACAGCCGGTCGGCCCCGGAAGCTCTCAGGTGCCCCAAGTCACATCAAGGCTTGTCAAAGAATAAGGAGATACACTAGCTGAACTTGCCAATACAACCCCAGAAATTGGAGATTGCTGAGGCTAAGGAGCTTCTCAACCGAACATGTATGGAACATTTTGCATACATTTTTGGATATGATAAAGCTAGCTGCTAGATGGGTACCGCATTTGCTCTCTGATGACCACAAGCGCGACCGTCTGACAACTTTAAAGAAATGTTTGGTGATGTTTAAGCGAGATAAGAAGGACTTTTTGGCGCCGTTTTGTAACCGTGAACGAAACACGGATCCATCACAACACACCACGAGAGCAAAGAACAGTCTAACAATGGACTTGTCTCAATGAATTGAAGCAGAAAAAGGCCAAATTGGGATTATTGGCAAAGGAAGTCATGGTGACAGTTTTTTGGAATGTACAAGGTATCGTCTATCAATTACCTTGGAACGGGCAAAACGATCACCGGCGTATATTATGCAGAGCTGTTGGAAAAATTCGGCCCTGATTTGGAGTGAAAGCGGCAGCATTTGGCAAGGAAAAAAGTACCCTTCCCCCAGTACAACGCACCGGTACACAGGTCGGCAGTCGCAATGGTAAAATCATCCACCATATTCTCCAGATTTGGCCCCCTGCGATTTTCAAACTTGAATAAACGGCTCAGCGGAAAAAGATTTGGCTCCAACGATGAGGTCATCGCTGATACAAACGCCCAAACAATACCGAAATCGTATTATTTGGAAGGGATCGAAAAATTTCAGTAACGTCGGACGAAGTGTATCGGGCTACAAGGAGGTTATGTTGAGAAATAAAATAAGTTTTGACCAAATAAATCATTTCTTTCCACCTTGCCCCCATACTATCCCACCAACAACCAGATATTATTTGTTTACATGTTGGAACTATATTATGAAATTCAAATAAGCTTTTGATTTTCTAAACTTGGTACAAGAGTGTAATCTTGGAATGGGAAGTGAAATGTGAAAATTACTGGCAACTAGGAAATACCATGTTTGCGATTTCCAACCAACCATACAACCACATAAAGTGGTTGTTTTCGAATTCCAAATTAATGAAGCCATAGCTACTCGCAGATAAAACGAAAGTATGGGAATCATGTGGGAGAGATAGATAACAGAGAATTGAGCGTTTAGTGGTCGTTTTGTCCGGTACATGAACGCGGTGTAAACTCTGCAGCGATGGGAATCTCTTACACTGACCTCATTAGCGGGTGTCACATTTACATATAATAGCCCACACCCATATAGGGATTCTGGACTGCGATATACTGCACCTGCTACTTTTACATGATTTAATTAAAACGTAAGTCTTGGTCAATTACATAAACACCACAAGTTTGTTCGACGTCCCGGTCCCCAACTCTCCTTGAAATTCGCATCAGGGATACTTTGGTGCATAATAGCATCAACATTGTAAACCAGATGTTATACCAAAGATGAATAAGTACAGTAAAACAGATAGTACGAATTTACAATGCGAGACTGTGAAATCATACATAAATTCAGTATTCGAAACAACTGACTAAGATGGTCAGATTGTTCCATATATTCGGCCATCATTACGGAAACTAAATCGTTAAAATCAGCTTACTCATAAATTTCAACATGTGACAAGATATATAACTAATTGAGATTCGGTGTAGCCAGCATGTGAGTATTGACTTCTCAAATCAAATAAACTATAAAAGGGTCACATTTAAGATACACTAGAACACTATAAATAAGAAATAATCACCCTTATCCTCTAAGAATACTGTTGAAGTACTGAGGATCTTTCTGCTACCAAGTAGCCATCATCAGAGTGAACTAAATAAGAAATCAAAATGTGCCTGCTTAAATACTATTTGGAGATAATGAAATGATGTAAACAAGCTAGAGATAAATCGGAATTTAATAATTTGTTATTCCGTTTATACATTTCCATTTCTTCTAAATTTTAAAACAGTGTTTCAAAAGTGATCAACTCTTGAGAAATAGTGTGACCCATATTTAAAATATGTTAGGCTAACGCTAATTTTTCACTATTATCTTTCTTAATATGGGCAAAATGTTCTTTAGACCGAGTCAAAATATTTCTCCTAATTTGACCCACATAGCATGTCGAATCAATTGTGAAAAGTTCAATTAGGAAAAAGTCTATTATTTCTCTGAATACTTATATATAAAGCCCCAAGTCTCAAAATGCTATATTACTACAGGTCATGTGGAAAGCATTATTATAGTCATGCATTCATATACCTAATATCATTATTTTAGACATAATGAAACATAATTTTCGAAAGTTTGTGAAAATAGTAGGTATAGCATAACTGTGAATAACTTAAAAAAAAAACTACTGAAACACATTTTTACGTCCCTCGCTGTACGTAGTATATAGTGTAAGGAGTATTTTAATCAGCCTAAAATAAAATTCCGGGATTTTTGAGCATTTTTTCATCGATCTAGACTATTTTTGACACGATGTCTGTGCGACATCCATCTTCAGTTTTTGAAATGGAATTTTAGTATTTTTTGAACCATAATGTCAACCTTGTGTTATACATATATTTCACACGCATATATTTAAACTGTAGAAGTCAAAGTGTGAAGATGCAGTCTATTTTTTGTGTTCAAAAAGTGGTACACTTGTGTAAATGATTGAACTGTCTGAATAAATGAAGGTTGAAACAGTGTCAATAAAATAACAATAATACACTACTGATTTTTAAGGTTCTTTCAAGAAATGCTGCATCAAAGAAAAAGTAGATGGAAATCGAGCACTGTTAAGACTTTATTCCAACTACTGCCGACCGTTTATTTAGTTATAACTTTACAAATAATGATTATTTCTATGATGGTCTGGAAACATTGCAAATAGCTGAATCACAATTCTTCGAAGCAAGCTGCTGTATTATAAGCTTTACATTCAACTAATAATCATATCTCAGATTCAAATGATCATTCCATCATTTCTATCCTTTGAATGATATATAAAAAACTGAAATATACTTCACAATTCTGTTTTCAAAAGATGAGTTCATTGGCAATCACAATGAAAATCAGGAGCTATTTTTTTTTCAAATAAGATGTATTGACGAATCTTTTACATGTTACGATGTGAACGACTTCACTTCACACTTGCCCTTGAGGTCCTCATTAACACGATGACTTAAAGCGAAAAGTTCTATCATATTCAAATTTTGATAAAAAATAATTTGCTGTTCGGTGTTCCTATTGTTTTCCAGGAAAATCTTGAGATAACTGGAGGGTTGAAACATTTAATAAAATCGTAAAAAGTACATTGTCAATTTGAATATTATTTAGTGGTGTAAAGACAATGAAATAAATAATTTATTCCATTATCTCTATACAAATTTGAAGAGTATCTAATAGAATATGAAACACTTATTTAAAAATCAGTAACCAAGTCAAATGAATATCTATTCTCCAAGCGGCAACATATTTCTAGTCTCTTATTTCATATAATTAATTTTGTTTGTCAAAGTTTATCATATAACAAAGTCTCAAAACTGCAATGACATATGATACGCTGATGATTTTTCTAAAAGTAGAGAACCGTAAAACTCCAATAAAATCAGTAACCACAAGTTGCATATTTCCTTTACCTAGCATGATATTTGAGATCAAAAAGATAGATCAGATAAAATTATACCTGTTTGTTGAAAATCTGATTGACAAATATTTACAAAAAATGCTACGACATACATTTTTATATTCTTTTTTTTACACTTTTTAGTACATTTTATATAAAGATCATTACAATCTTCAAAATCGGAAGAACTTATATCGATTAACAAATTCTCAGATAATGAAACATAAATTATAAGCAAGGAACGCTTTAACAATTTTATCATGAAATTGGTTGAGTAATTGAAAGTATTTAACCAAATCCAACTTAACCAACATTAACGAGTGAGGGAAGTCAACTGAATTGATCACAGCTTTTTAGAATATAATATCTTAAGGCAACTTTCAGTTTAGAAAAATCGCTTATAAGTACCACCATATCTGTTCAAACCGACATAAAAACATGATATAAATTCACATTTCGACTTGTTATAATTTGAAGGACGGAAAGGCTCGTTTGCGGTTTATTACTGAATGGATATTGCAGATTGAGTTTCGTATAGAAATAACAATTCATGATTTACACAAATTTAACCGTAAAATAAAGAATAATTTCATGAAATTGGAAGGGAGATTAAAGCGGGTATGTAGGCTTTGTCTAAAATAAAATTTTATAGACGTTAAGTTTATTCCTTGACATATTTAAAAACATATTAAGCGAAATGTATAATGGGGAATTTAAATGTAGCAATAAATTACGATTTTAAGTATTAATATCGTAAATTTATGGATGCGCCAATAATACTGGGGACTGTCATCGTATTTTTAAATGCAGCACGGTATTAAATGAGCAATGCTAATGCCGAATGCACGGACGGATGTCGGCATAAAGAATAACGCTAATAGCAACATTGGCTGTAAACTTTTAACGACCGCAGAGGGATCTACATTGTGTTAGTTAGAGGTTATGTTTTAAGTTCCGATAACACCGCCTTTTCATAATTATCCATTACTTTGCCTCAGATTCTTCCAGATCTACCTGTTCCCATTGGGAAACATCCTGATGAAATTGATGGATATAATTAATTATTCCTTCGTTCTCCAGCAATCATACACAGTCAGCCCACAGAATTCTTTATATCAGTCAGTCGGTGAATATATTCGTGCTAATTATAGTAAAAATTAGGACATTTGCGCTGCATACAATTAACGAAAGAATGGCTTGAAAGATTGTGAGGGTAGTTTTAATAGCGTATAGCCTGTCTGTTTTCAGTTGTTAGGGCGTCAGCTCATGTTGATTTAATGAAATAAGTTTTCACCAGATTTTTGGTAGGGAAAAGCTCTCTTATTTATTTTGTAACATATCTGACAAATACGATAGCAATTATTATGTCAGTATCTAATAAGACTTATTATTGCTTCTCAACAAGACGAAATCTGTAAACAAATATGGATTACAGCAAAACATAGAGATTCGTTCGCTCCCAGTATAAATTTTTACAACGTTGTTGTAAACATTCTCCCGACTTTGAAATTAGTAAGAAAGACTAGATAACAAAACGTGATGGGTCTATAATCGGGTTTTCTAGAAAGCTTCCACAAGTGGCACCAAAAATTGCTTTAGGCTTTAGTATCGACTGAAATTTAAAGATCTTATTTTTTGCAGAAAATAACATTATACATTCATCTGAATTTATAAAGATTATAGCAAAAGACTTTGTTCAAAGTGGTCTCAATTTGATTCAATTATCAGTAATTTGAATTCATAATATTATCAAAGACTGGAGATTTAACTTTGCCAAGTTCAAATTCGAAAAAAATAACCAGTGATTTCACATGTCATGAGGTAATTCAAAAGTAACAAATTATTCATTAACATAATTGTAATGTTTTTTAAAACCAATTAAAATCTAAATTTGCATGGCTTATAGGAATATACGGACTTTGCTCTAGGTCTTTCCAAGTTTATTCTACTATCAGCCATATCAATTCATTCAATTCGATTTTCTGGGGTAATTTCTTACATATTTGACCTTCCCTAGCTTTTGAATGCGATGCATGTTTCTCCCACTCGCAAGTTTTACGCAGCTGCTGAAAAAAAATGGTATATTTCTGGAAAAAATCATATCGAGACGTCACGGCGTCCTTTTTCCACAATATGATAAGTTTTGGCCCCAATTGAACATTAATAGATTTCATTTGACAACCCGTATTTGGTTTTTCATTTTGGGCCTTCCTGTGTAAAAAGTAGGAGGGGGGGGGGGGGGTAGCACGAAATTTGGACCACGCTGTACATTAATAGTTCCTTCGAGATGAATATTTTAGAATTTACTTTTGTGTACTGTAACAGTACATATTACCGGATCTTGTGCTGAAAGGTTTCTAATTGAATCTAAGAGGTTTTGGGAGCAACTCAAGCGCGATAAACTCATGTGATATCCAGATCTTAATAATTGGGAATGAATCGAATGAAAATTCCCTACTTGAGAAATAAAGATGATTGCAATGATGGGGTTTACAATCCCACTTAAATTTTGCACTTATGCATGGTCTAAGTCGATATGTATCAATTAAAGTATTATCCTGTCATTACAAATCGCCTATAATGATACAGGTGGTGTTCATAAGTCATTACAGCGGCATTCAACTCATTTAATGAAAGACTTGAGTTTCCTGTTTTATTTGAACAAGTCAGTTGTAACGATCGATTTTTAGTTATTTACTTCACACATCCTCGCACTGTAAATCTGATTGCGCTGTTATTATGTTTTTCTATAGTAATGCGTTGAACTATCTCTTGTGAATCATACATATCGTTGGAAGAATTTTTTGAGAAATCTGGTAAATCTGGCTTAATAATTTTCTGTTTTGCACATAATAACAGATAGTTGAATATGAATAAAACATAATTCCAGAGTTTCTGTGTTTCCTACCTGCGAATTCAATTACAATATAAAGGTAAAATGTGGTTAAAAAACAAATTCACGCTTTTATAACCATCGTATATTGTCGATAAAATCTATGGTATGATATTGGACGATCGGCGAATTAAAATGCACGAGATTGTTGAGTCTATGGGCATCTCAACCGAATGGGTACGGAACATTTTGCATAATTTTCGAATATGAGAAAGCTATCTGCCAATTGGGGCAACGCGACGGTGTGACAACTTCAAAGGAGTGTTTCGCGATGTTGAAGCGTCCTCTTGCGCCGTTTCGTACCCGTGGACAAAACATAAATCCATCACTAAACACCAGAGACCAAAGAATAGTGGAAACAGTGACTTGTCCTGATGAATCGAAGCAGAAAAAGACTAAAGTGGGTTTATCTGCCAACAAAGTCATGCCGACCGTTTTTCAGGATGCACACGGTATCGTTCTTATCGATTACCTTGAAAAAGGCGAAATGATCACCGGCGTATATTATGCAGAGCTGTTGGATCGATTCGACGCCGATTTGAAACTAAAACGACCGCATTTGGCAAATAAAAAAGTGCTCTTCCACCAGGACAACGTACCGGCGCACAGGTCCGCATTCGTAATGATAAAATTGCATGAATTGCGCTACGAATGCTCCAGGTTTAGCCCCCTGCGATTTGTATCTATTTCTAAACTTGAATAAATAGCTCGGCGGAAAGGGATTTGGCTCCAACGATGAGGTCATTGTTGAAACAAACGTCTATTTTGAAGGATTGCCGGAAGGGATCGAAAAATTGGAAAAACGTTGGACGGAGTATATCTGGCTACAAAGAGATTATGTTGAGGAATAAAATAAGGTTTGACCAAATAACTCATTTCTTGTTTCATTTTTCAGGGACTTTCCAACTTGCCCTCTCAATAATAGTAGTCGGTAATGAAGGTCAAGATAAAAACAGGCTCATAAATGGAAAAACAATAGAGAAATTAACGCAATGATAAGGATTGTAACCTAAAATCAAATTCAGTTTGGAACGCTTAACAGAGGACGCGGAAGCAATATGCTCAGGTAAATTATCCCATCCATAAAAAAATCTGTTACTGAAGAAAGATTGTCTGATATTGGATTTGAACTTTTCTTTTTCTAATTTGAAGCTGTGTCGACGACGACTGGTGTCAACTTGAAGGAGAAGCAGGCAGGTCTGAAAGGATATGCGATACGCTATAATGAGGTTCCAACGAAGACGTCTCTCTTGGAATGTGGGTATATTTGCCAGTATGAGTCTTTCTTTGTGAAAGAGTCTAATCCTAAAGAAGGGAAGCCCTGTTGCCAATCTCTGGACACCTTCCAGCCATTTTTGATCAAATACGAACACTGGACACCACACTGGACCAGCATGTTCAAGGATAGGGCAAACGTATGTCTTGTACATATGACTGAAGGTTTTTAACGAAATTGTGGAGATTGACCTTCTATGAGTAAGAACAGCTGCGAATGATCGTTTGCAAACTTTCGTGATATGCTCTGACCATGTTAGATTCGACGTAATTGTGACACCCAAATCATTATGCGAAGACACAGGTTTCAATGCTGAAATGTTATCAAAATATTGAATTGGGGGTTAGCTTTACCTATGTGGAGGACAACACAGTCATCGACATTAAGGAGAAGCAACCAGTCGGTGGACCAGCAGCATATGGAAGTGAAATACGATGTCAGGATGTTCAGACTCCATCGTATAAAGAAATTCATTTAATTCAGAATTAATTTGCTTTTCTCATCTCGAAGATCTTTCAGGCGTTTTGTCACCAAGAACGAAGAAACTTCGAGTTGTTTTGCAATAACTTTGTCTTCTTTCAAAGAATATTTTTATTTGAGAGATGAATTTTTAGTAAACGAAGGAAGCGAGAATCAGTTTTCCCAACACGAAAAACTGCTATAGAGTATTTTTCCGCACAAGAATCACACACTAGAGTAAGGAGAATTTGTTAAATGATGTGATAATGAAGTTGTCCAGTTAGTCAACTGAAAAACCAATGAAAATATAAGTATATTAGAAAACGATTTAAATACGGCCGATGCACCGAGATATTAATAAACTGTGTGGTGACTATCTTACATCAAAATGAAGTGCATGGCTATCTCGATACATAAATAACATGTGCAAACTCAACTAAGAGCAGTTTTTCTTTTCAAATGGCTCCCGCTAGAATGGTTGCTTCTTCAGGGAAAGCCGGGGCTGACTGATATCAATGTACTTTGCTGACTTTCTTTGTTAGGTTACTCGTGTGATCTACTGAAGAGGGCAACTTTGCTGCCAAAATATATCCTTAAATTTCTAAATATTGATATTAAGTTTGAGTATATTTAATTCGGAACTAATAAGTTGGCAATAATAATAACCTAGGTGGGACGATGATTTGCAGTTTTATTTTGTGGTTACCATAAATACGACAAGAGGCAAATATTATTCTGGAAAATGATGTTGAAAGAAGTGACAGAAGGAGAGCGTTCGACCTAAAGAATTCGCAAAAAACTAGGAATTTCAGTGAGCTTTCATCTTATTTAAACTGTTCAATTTTAGTGAATTCTAGATTAATACTACTAATTGAGCGGGTAATCAAATAACTCCATTGGATTTTATCACATTTTCTAATTTAAAAAATCGCACGACAAGAGAGTTCATATATATCAATCGATATGAACGAATAGTGTTCTGTTGTGTAATTTTATTGTAGTATACCACCTGACGGTCCAGACATAAATACATTATAATTTAGTCTCTGTTTTTTGATTGTTGCATGTATAAGTGATCAGTACAGTTGACCAGTACAAAACTATACATGAAAAGCATATGTAGTCGTTTGAAACGTGTTCGAACAGCTGCAGTTGATAGTCTTCCACGTCAAAATGGTTATAATTGTTGCTTTAGGCTCGTATCACCGATAAAATCTTATTTCGTCTGTTTAGAAACTTTTAATATATTGTCTGCACACATTTTCAGAGACATGATGAGTGAGTTCATTGAAATGCTTATCAAATTACGTTACACTAAGCTATCAGCCATTTCTGAGATTTACAATTATTGTCACGTATAGTTTCGGAGCTGAAGGCTGCAGGTATGTGATTAGCGTATATACCCACATTTAATTAGATTGATTTGTTGATGAGTGTGAGTCACACGATTTGTGTATATACATACAGAATGTTTTCAACATTTTACAGTTTTCGCTATTCAGAGCGAAGTGTGAAGACAAGGAACGTGAGATAAACCAGGAGAATCGTCAGTATATTTCGAATTAGCCATCTCTATTAGAGGCCAACACATTGACCACGTGACGCGCGTGTCACATGTTATAGGCCGGCGTGCGCGACGGAATATAATGCAGTCAGATCCCATTCGACAAGAAATCTCAAGTCATTCAGTATTTGAAGACGGCAG
This sequence comes from Endomychus coccineus, assembly GCA_958510875.1. NCBI lineage: Eukaryota > Metazoa > Arthropoda > Insecta > Coleoptera > Endomychidae > Endomychus > Endomychus coccineus. The sequence goes on along the minus strand of OY294068.1, from coordinate 179,502,687 downwards.
CTCACCAAGAAAAGCTTTCTTTTTACTGAGATTTCATTTTCAAAAAAGATTAAATACATGTGTTCTTGTATTTTTGAAATTTTTGTTTTTAGTATTGCATATATTGTTGCATATTGTAGCTTTTAGTACATCAAACATAGATTTAACCATTATTGTTGCATATAATCAAGTCTCTAGTTATAAGTTACCAAACCACATTGCTCATTACGAGTCTCCAGAATAAGGAGTTCAGGATACCTACTTAGATAAAAGGAACTGGAATAGTTGTGTATGGGCCTGGAACCAAATACTCCGAAAGCTAAGGCAAATCCTCAAGTATTCTCCAAGCAGAGACACACGCTATAGGAATATGTGTCCAGTTCAATATCGAAAGAGACCTCCGCAGACAGGAAATAGTCATCATGTCGGATAGTCAAGTAGCCATCAATGCGCTGAGCTTTCACATAATCAGCTCCAAGATGGTCTGGGAATGTTTATAAGAACAAAATATACTAGGCAAGAACAACACAGTTACTCTCCAAGGGTTCCATCTTAGGTATTCATGGAGTTGAAATTAATAATAAACAGTTGACGTAATCCTTGGTACCTAAGTTACATTATATTTACCACTACAACAGTTATCAGTATGTTACCATACCTAAGAAGTACAACAAAATCTCCTATTGAAATCATCAAGTAACTCTCAATTGAAACCTTCAATGCGCAAATACCAACAATACAATATAAAGTTATTTTCATAATTTCAGTTTGGTACCAATTCAGTGTCAGTGCCAACACGAAACGCAGCCCGTCATATTCCTCTCCTGCAATCAATATCTATGAAACCAAAGCTGCATACAAATCGTAAGGTTCAATAATTATTGGTAGAATTCAAATTTATATTATATAAAAAATAATGCTTCAATACAAACCGAACGGCGGTAAAAATGGAACTGTCAAAAAGACAAAAAATAAATTAAAGTGAAACAAAATAATGTTTGACACGTACCGATAGACGACATAAGACTGTTTTGAAAAAGTAGTACAACAAAATAAAAAAATCACAGTTTCACTTACATATTTCCGCATATATGTAATTTTATAATACAAGTGAAACTATTATTTCTTCTTTAAATTTCGTTAGAAATATTCAACAAATATTCAAATCTAATCCAAATTCAATAATAAAAAAAGTGATTTATGTATGTCGGTATTGAATTCACTTCTTATACTATTCCATAGGTGGTAGATGTGTTCCTCATCACCCGGTGAAACACCAACACCCCGAGTAATATGTTGTGAAGTGGGCACCTCCATGTTTCGGTGTTTGGTGGATGCTTCCGGTATCACCCTCATACCCATATTCCTCTCTCTCTACCCAAACCAACATTTTATACATTCCAGGTTCATTATGAAAATAATAATGATGAAGCCTCCTGAAGTGAAATTTTCCGGAAGAAAAATACCTCTCAATTCGGATTTCTAGACGAGAGGTGTTCGAGGGTGTTTACATTGAAAAATATAAACTAGAAGATAGACCTCTGTAACATCTGAGGCCTTAGCAAAAGCATAGAAGATGTTCATTACTACCTGCAGACAGAGAAGCTGAACATCCACCACCAACCCGACCTATATGCTTTGCCTGGGATACTTCACACTCGTTTCAGATTCAAAGGAGATCTATATCTGCCCCAGAAATGATCTTTCATGCGACCGTGAGGAGAATCTAGAACCACAAGAATTCGATGTAATGTGGTTCAAGCTTGATAATCACAGAGAGACACAATTTCTTGTTCTGTTGTTCTTATATAACACCAAATGAAGCAGCTCATGGTTAACTCTTTAAATTCCTTCCTCTGAAACTTGACCCCATTCAGCAGAACTATCCAGCAGCTGGAATAATCATCATGGGGATTTCAACGTTCACAACTCTGCTCCCAGAATAATACTGGAATAGATTGGGTGACACTTTTCCACTCAATTTTTTCCACTGGTATATTTTTCCACTAGTTTTTTTTTCCAATAACCATTTTCCTCTAGTAATGATTTTCCACCAATTCGAAAATAGTATAATTGAAATGATTTGAACAAGTATCATAGCAACGACAGTTTGATACGTTGAACTGACAGTTTGACCTAACACATTGGTCTGACAGTTATCCCCCCTCCCTGTGGAACATGTAAGAGCCCGTGTTACAAAATCTGTCGAGGACCAACAATGTGTCGGAAGGTTGGCACAACAGATTCCAGGTGGTTGTGGGAAAAAACAACCCTAGTCTTTACGCCTTCCTCCTCGAGCTACAGAAAGAACAAGGAGACACCGAGGCCATGATCCACGAGCTGGATTTAGGCCACAAAATTAAAAAAACTACACAGCAGTCCAGAGTGAAAAACGAAGAGCGAATAAACAATTTAGTTCGCCAATATGAAGATAGGAAAAGTGGAGGCGAAGTTTTGGAATATTTAAAAGCTGTCGGTCACCATGTACAATTTTGATATCCTGTTTGATATCCATTTATAAAACTATTAAATGTATTAAAAAATAAACTGGAGCAAAAAATAGACTGGTGGAAAAATGTATTAGTGGAAAAATATATTAGTGGAAAAAATGGAGTGGAAAAAATGGGTCCCACCCCTGGAATAACTTGAAAAAGAAGTAGGCAACAAAACATCCCACCACTGGATAGGTTTGCAAGGACTGAGGCAAAGATACTTCTAGGAAACTATAACCAAAAGCGATCTAATCAACCTAAGTAAAAATAAACTCCGAATACTAACGGGGAAGCTAACAGGGGACTTTGGTTGGAAGAACACCATAAGAGGCTCGGATTAGTATAAAAAGAACACTGCAGGTTCTACGAGGACAAGGATGAAACTTCCATCCACATCCTCGTAGAATGCGATATCTTGCAAATCTCAAGGGCACGATACCTTGGGGCATACCAAATAGAAGAGGGAAATTTACCCAACGCGAAACCATCCGACATACTGCACTTTCTCAATGCCACAGGGTTCGAGGAACTGCTATAGCCGCTGAGGTATCCTGAAGGGCGCAGCAGCAAAAGGGGACACAATCGCAGTGTGCAAACATCCTCAACAAAATACAAAACTTACTTGGATCAAAATATAGTAAATACAATCGGGCGCTCGAGTAATAATACTTTTCACGAATTTCGGGCGAATATTAGCAAACTGAAAGCATTCACGATGTTAAGGTGTTCTGAATAGTTGAAATGACTTCCAAAATTACGAACATTGAACGACAAACCGCTGCTTGATAATGATGATCCTGTAATTTACTGTGCAAATATTTCATACCATCGTGTATAAAGAAGAACGCAGACCACCTGTCGAATAATGATTATCGATGTCTTATCGAAATTACGTCGATGAAAATCGTGCATAAATTCAACAACGCAAAACTCGCAACATCAAAGACAACAGTTATTAAGCGAAATTCTCGATTCGGAATTCTCTTTCTTCATTAAAATACAACAACATAAACATGCAAGTACAGTAAATAATTCCGAATTTAAATGAAGACGTTTTTAAAGTAACGATCGCATTCAAAATGCAATTTTAATCAGCTAAAGTGGTCGAGTATTTCGAATCAACCACTAATAATTTGCGTTAACACGGTTCCAGATTCAAGATTGGTCAGATAAAAGAGATAGTATCTGCGATAACGACTTGTGACTAGAATGCACACCGATCTGGTTGCCGCTTGTGGCAGCCACACACGATATCTCCATTTAACGGTCCAATTTAACCACGATCGCATAGCGCAAATCCGAACCATTTTTATAATAGCCAAAACACAATAACTTTAAATTTCCACCGTTGCAATTTAAATTTATCTCGTTGAGGATCTGCTTTCAGTTACCACCCGTTTATGGGAACGTTTTAGTTTATTGGATTGCTCGTCGTTATTTACGTTACTACGTTGTGTACCACACAATCACTTTATCATTTTTTCTAGTTGTCCATGGTACAGGGGCTGGCATACATGTATATGATCAATTTCCGTTAGACTAAAAAACCGTATTAGTTGATGGTCGGGACGAAAAAACATGTAGTGAACTTAGATTATAGTACAGTCATTTTATGGATTTTTTTGAGATTTGGTACTTTTTTTTCCGACTTTGAGTTTGAAAATACAGGAAGTTAGGAAATTTTCAGTAGATTACGACAAAAATAGTGACTGAAAACCTCCAATGAAGGAAAATGTCTTAATTTATATATATATACGATTTTCCGTATTTTTCCGGGAAAGAACACTCATATCTTCAAAAATAAGCATTTTAGAAGGAAAAGTTTCGAACAAAAGTTGTTCAGCATTAAATTTTACATAGGAATTGACTATTCTGAATTCAATTTTCATTGAATTTCCCAAGCATTGGATGGGAAAACAAAATATTTTCGAATAAGAACTATATATGAGAAAAAATTGCATTTGGCTGGTAAATATGGTATGATAATCTTGTATTGGGGTATATACCGTTACTGTAAATGATTAAAATTAAGAATTTTCCAATACTTGCCCTAATTTTCCGGGTTAGGAAATTTTCTTTTTTTCTTTTTTCAATCTTAGTGTATGATATGTCGATTTTTAGGTTTTATAGAGCTCTGATAACGATTCTTCAGTTCATTTTGTCGTGAAGAGTCATTGAAAACGTACATTCGGAAAATGGAAAACTTTTTTTTTTTTTGATTATGGCGTGTGACAGATCAATTCTTATATTTTCTTGGGTTCTGAAAATGTTTTTTTACTTTGTTTTATCGTGAAAAATCATTGAAAATTTATATCCGAAAATTTTTTTTTCAATACGGTGTATGACATCGATTTCTGTGTTTTTCAGGGCTCTAATAACAATTTTATAGTTTTTCGTAACCGAAAAAGTGATGTATATATGATTTGGAAATTTAGGAAATTTGAAGAATATGTAAGGAAGACAACATTTTTTTTTTAATTTGAATACATTATATTTTTATTTCATTTAATTAAAAAAAGTTGATTCCAAATGAAAAAATACATCAACTAATTATATTGATCTTCTTGAAAGCCTTGGCAATTTTACAGGTGATGGACCACTTCCTTCGCTATTTGCTTCGTCTTCAGAAGAACTATCATCTTCTCCGATATCAGTTTCATCTTCACTCTCACTTCTGGCATACTCGCTACTAGAGCTTATATCCAAATCCAAAATTATAATTTTATATAATTTGTTTTTTCTTATTGCTCTATATACTAACGAAAACAATTAACTAAAAAAACGTTTTCCGAACCCTAAAAAACATAAGAATTGATCTGTCACACGCCATAATAAAAAAAAAAATTTCCGTTTCTGGAATGTACGTTTTCAATGACTTTTCACGACAAAATGAACTGAATAATCGTTATCAGAGCTCTATAAAACCTAAAAATCAACATACGACCAATCCATAAAATGACTGTACTATTAAGGGAGATGAAATTCGAGGGAAATAATGTAAAAGGTTCTGAACAAAACAGCTTCTTCATTCTCCACAAAGCACATGTGACTGGAAGATAAGTTTTACTATTGGCAAGATGTTGAACTCATGCTCTACCTATAGCTCTCGCTTCAAAATAAAGGACATCCTACTGATTTAAGAATTCTTGGCTTATGGATGGATTTCGCGTCACAATAGCAAGACTTGATGCCGAAGTCTCGCCAAACCCTTACAGATGGCATCTTCAAGCAGGCTTAAATCTTGAACTGAAACTGATTCTTTTGGCTTCTGTAGCGGTACTTATTGTAGGAAAAAACCTTCACGCTACACAGTTCACTGCATTTTTCCATGGTTCAGATTGATAAGATGTTTTAGAACCTCTATCGCTGCAAGAATTTTTTGCTGATAGAAGTTTGGGAGTTGCAAGTTCTTTCATTGTCAATGGCTGCAAGATAACAAGCAATGAGCGTCTTTGATACCACTTCAGCCAGGTTTGGGAAATGGAAAATGTAAAAAGTTGGTGAAAAATGTTTACTCGCAATGTAAACGTTAAATATTGAACGACCACAGATTTCAATGCTACATCAAACTGGGCAGGCAAACAATGTTGTCAATCGTTCGTACTTATCAACTACAAGTGATGTTTCAAGTCTCCATTATCAGTTTGTTCATCTACCAATACAGACGCGGCTGCTGATCCAATTGGATCCAAAAATCTGGTGCTGGAGGGCATTCGATTCAAACCTTCTCCTATTTACAACTCCTAAGAACCTGCTCTAGGAAGGATTCTTTTATGTGACTGTACTCAAGGCTGCGGAAGGTAGTGCAAAAATATTGAATTAGTTTTCGCTTTATTATCTGAAAATATTGACATTACATGAAAGAATAAATTCTCTATAAAGCCCAATGTCATTACATCAAACCTTTTCATGATACGTAGTAGAGAGTAGAGTAGAATTCAGATTTAATCTGTATAATATATCAAAATAATAGCCGAGAGGTGGATCTAACAGCTTCGATTTGTTAATAAATCAATTTAATATGCGAATAATGTTATGTTTGTGTTTAGTTCTAGGTAACAATTTTCTAACGTTATGAACTATATCACTAAACTAAGGATTTCTCTCTGTTACTATGATCATCAGTTTCGACACATTACTGATTAACTTCGGAAACGAAAGGGTAGCCACTTGATTTTTTGTTGAAGTTATTCTTGAATATCGATTGGAAATATCATGTGATGAATAAACTACTGATAGCTAAATTCATAGTATACAGAAAATTGCAATTGCAATTGCAAGAAACTGTAAACGTAATATAGATGACAAACATAAGCGAGTGGAATAATTATGTTTCATGTTTTTTGAGGTAAGAGCTAGTTGTAGAGTCCAAGTAACTGTTTAATTGAGAGATTTGTGAGTATTCCAATATATTACTTATTTTGCATGAAGTGTGGTTTACCAGTGAGTATAACCGAGTCTTCTAGAAGATTGGTATAACCGTATTCATTAGCAACGAACCAGGGGTGTCCGGTAGATACATAGTGAATCATTACATTTTCTAAGCTCCTTTCACACTTATTGAACACTCTGTAGATCCTCTACAAATCTGTGGTGTCCATTTATGGCATGTAGTGAATGCCTTCGTAATAAAACAATTGGCTTGACGTGGAGGTCTATTGTGCCTATGAGGTCGACAATGCGTTCATACTCACATGGGTATATATAGCTTTAATTGCGATTTAAAGTTTTAATTCGATATTCAGATAATTTATTAATGATTACCACACAACAAAATTATTCGGATACATGCATCTGATCTAGCTAGACCTCTAACAGGCGCGATATGAATAGATCGCCCATTTATCGCCATCTTTGTAGAATCTCGCTCGCACTTATTAAACCACTATACACCACTGATTTGAACTCAATCTGTATAATCAATAGCTTTTGTCCTCGAACTTTGCCTGTGGAAACATCTTCCATACGTAAAAAACAGTTAACTAATATATTGAATATTGCTAATGACTAGAAACAGCAAAAGCCTTGAAAAGATGTGAAATTATACTCTGTGTCATGAGTTTGCAAGTTCATTCGAAGTGACAACATATGTATATTACAACTCTATGTTTTATAACATAACAGAACCCAGTCTGTTGAGATGGAAATTTTCAGCAGTAGCTATATCATTAGAACTTCCTATTATTCAATTTAAACAATTCATTCAAAAATGTAATTAATAAATTATCCTTCAGTTGATAATACATGACTATTTTTCCTGAGTTAATCTCACTTTTTTAGGAATTATCACGTTTGATAAGCATTTTCATCACCTCGTCTATGATGATTTTGATCTCTTTATCTACTTTTTCTCTATAATTTATAAAATATACCAAAGTGTGATCGTGGATTAACATTTGTCTCATTCAATTTGTTACTTCGATTAATATTATTGATGTGACGTAATATATAGCTTAGCTTCAACACAAAGATTATTTATCGTTGTAATAATGTTCTTAGATAGTTCATCGAAGTGGTTGTTGAAACGACATTCCATGGCAACGCGTTTATTAACTGTAGCAATCAATCACAGAATAGAGAGCATTCGCTATAGTCGTGTTAGTTGTATTCAGGTCCTGGAAAAACGGTTACCTTAAATTAAATGCTATTTCAGTAAACGATTATAGATGGTGTATGTGTGGAAAGAAGAACGATCCGGTCTAATTCTCCAATTTCACGATTTAAACATTCAATTTGCAAATTGTCGTTTATCGTCTAGAGTCTAGAGCAAGAATTAGTATGCATTATCCGTAACAAAAACTTAACTATCTGAATATCAAATCCCAATGAGAATTGACATAGACAATTGTTTAGAATATCATCATATTTTCATCTGTCAACATACTATTATCTGCGCGTTTGAAAATTGAAGGATTCAATGAAATCTGTTTAAAATAACAGTGCGATCATGAAACTACTAGGTACCAGTGCTGGAATTTAGTATCTGTTAGTTAGTACCGTTAATAAATTGATAATCATAAGTATATAAAGTGCCACCTACCTATTTAAAGTTTTTTCTCTCTTGAAAGTACTATATTGCCAATTTTAGGAAAACTGGAAAAGGTGCCCTCCCCATAAATGAAAGACTGGGTATTTATAATTTCGTTTATTTTCAATTTTGAATTGTTAACATGTACATCACACATAATTAAAACCTAATTCTAAAATCAGTTTGAATTTTAGTAGCAAATTCATACTGAATTTTTGGTGCTAGTAAAATTTTGCTATATTCACATGCCATGCAGTTCATTTTGGGAGTTATTTGTACAATATTTCTATCAAAGTTTGTATTTTTAGCAAAACCAGCCAGTGAATAATTTCAAGATAGAAAATATGTATTTATTACTAGATATTTTGGTTTATACAACTTTAGTCAATGGAAATAACTAGCATCCTATTGGATCATGTCAAACTTGACATATTTACAAAAGTTCATTGACCTATCATACGATTGTCTGAAAAATTACTAACTTAAATATGAAGACTATAATCAATGGACCACGTTGACTAATATAAAATCAAATGAACCCTTACACACAATAATATTTAGTTTTATGACAACTAAGTTGTCATTGATAATACATATTAATCAAACGAAAACTCTTTGTAGACTTCATAGTCTATTTATCTTTAGATTTCTCTAGTCTAGACTGACCAGTAACACCACAGGTATAAGTTCCGGAAAGCAAATTCGCTCTATCAAGATTATCAACGGAACGAGCAACTTGTAGTGCTACCAGTCGATATCTGTGCCTAGGTATGAATGCCCCATTGACAAAAAATTTTGAAAGACCAGAGCATCAAACAATCTAGCGAATACTTATCACCTTTGTGGATGATATCTAACAAGCAATTTGCAGTTTTGTTCATTCGTTAATTGCTACTAATCTTTGTTTTCTTTCATTTAATACGGTAAAATAAGTTCTTCAGTTTCCAAATATTATTGTTGTTTTCGGGTATATTCACTATTATATTGGATTTAGACCAAATATAAATTACACTTCAAATACGGAATATTTCCGAATAAAATGTATTAATCTATCTAGGATTGAACAATAACAAAGGACACACTAATGATAGAAACCTCAGACTAAGAACATGTTGACCAGCTTATTATTATTCTCTAAGCTGTATGTCCAAAATTTAGATAACATTACTATATATTTATAAATTATATATAAATTCTCGGGAAATAGGTAACACTAACACATATGCTTATTATTGTCGTCTTTACGTACGTTTCGTTCTCACGACTTTCATCAGAAGACGTATCAATGTCTAAAAACGGAATTTCTTAAGACTAACTGCATCAGAACAAAGCGTTCTTATCGTTTCAATTAAAATTGCCCAAGTCGCCGGAACGAACAGAAACACGAGCAATCGAAATAACACATTAATGTTTGAAGTATATGGACATGTATCAATAATCCACTACTTAGCAATTTTATTATAATATACGAAGTCATGTAAAACACTGCATTGATTATAACCATCAATTCAATTACAAAAATGTTAATATTTTAACTGAGGACACCAATTATTATGAAAGATCTATTCTGGAGATGATTCACATTGAACGTGACTCCAAGTCTGTAAATCATAGAACAGACGTATATTCTTTAAGTCAGATTTATACTAATTTATATAATTAAAACCCTTGCAAATTCTCACATGCGTTTTTATAATGTTAAAAGTATATTTTAAGTAGAATGCTCAAATAGCAATATTCTAATAAGGTATGACAACCTCTCTCTATTACCTCATAAATCTTTAACATCTAGTTCGAAAGTGAATACTGGATCATTATATTTTTTGGTTTCAGTTGTATACAAACATTGTTTGACATGACTTCGTATATTATATGAAAATTGCTACGCAGTGAATTCTTGATACATATTCATATACTTAAAATATTAATCTGTTTTAATTTCAATTACTCGTGTTTCTGTTAGTTTCGGCGACGTGAGCATGTTTAATTGAAATTGTTGCAATGAGGATGTTTTGTGCTGAAACAATTAGTTTTAGGGAATCCCGTTTTTACACATTGATACGTCTTCTGATGATGACGAGAAAAATAAGCATATGTGTTAGTGTAACCTTTTTCCCGAAAATTTATATATGATGAAATATATATTTATGAAGTATTCGATCTCGGGAATATTCTTGAAAATCATTTTAAACTGAAAAAGTTTTATAAGGCATAAAAGTAATAGCTAATGTATTGCTTTAAAGATTTTGATAACCCCTGGATAATTATGTTGAAAAAATTACTAGACTGGTTTTGCCAAAGTTCTGAAAGTTGTATGTTGGTATATTTTTATATGAATATATCAAAATTTCTATATGAGTTTTTAGTTATATAAATATTCAAGTTAAATTAACTATTTTTAAATAAACATCTACTCTAACAACACTGGAAGTAATGGCACAAATTACTAACAACCAGCTGACAGAATACAAATTCCATCACTGAACACCGGGTCAGTTCAAGTTCAACACTAGTAAGATCGTGAGATCAGACGTGCCGTTTTTATATTTATACTGTCGCTACAAACAATCATTTTGCTATAAAATATCTTGTAATCTAGACAGATAATCATTTATGTACAACTACAAAGCTAATTTTACCCTTATGAATAGTCGATATGTGCACTGACTTGTGCTTGAAGATCAGATTAAATTATCGTAGATAATAGGACTTTATACAATTCTAATTAAATCGAGGACATTTCACCTTCATGCCAAGCAGAACATTTGTAATGCGTTTTAGGAACGTTCTTACTTTGGGTGTTTCCTCCTCTGGATAGTTTCAAAATAGATATCATTTAATTAACATTTTTATTATTTTGCAAGAACGCAAGTGCATCAAGAGTTGACAAATCGGTTGTGTTGAGATACTCCTTTCGGGGGTACTTTTTCCTAACCTGCATCTTCAATTGTCCAAATGTTTCCAAAAGATAATACACGATTATTTATTTTTAGTGATTTTCCGAGTTTTTTCATAAAAATATGAATTTATGATTTCGTTTATTTTCTATATAATTCAAAAGGAATAATAATGAGACACACGAGAAAATAATAGGGAAAATACTGCGTTATTGTGAATGACTTTCGTTTATTTTCACAGTGAATAAGAATATTTTTGTAACACAATGCTTTATCATTTAGTTAATGAAATCGCTCAATTCTATGTAGCATCTGGAATTCTATGCCCTTTGATTGCTATTGAATTTCAGTTGCAACTAAGTAACTAAGTGCTTCCTCATGTCATTATCCATTTTGAATCACGTAAAAAGTAGGTGTGCAGAATTAAAAAAAAATATTTTCTTCAATTCTAACATCATACAATCACATTTTTTATGTAGAAAGCCCGAAAATCGAAAGATTACAATGCTCGAAATTGTATTGGGTTGTGGAAAAGTTATAGCAGCGGTTTCCCGACATTTTTTATATGTTGCAACGTTTTCAATAGTAATTAATTCGAATAAGTTGATATCTGTATGTATCTTACGATGAATTGATATGGGACAAGTTAGTAGGTTTGTGGATCTATAAATAAGAAATATGCACCCTTATTCATTAAAAATACTGTTGAAGTACTAAGGGCCTCTCGTCGACCAAGTAGCCATCATCAGAGTAGACTAAATTATAAATCAGAATGTGCCTGTTTAAATACTATTTGGGCAATAATAATGTGAACAAAGGGTTACCCTCAGCTGGAGATGATTCGAAATTTAATAAATTGCTTTTTCGCTCATACATTTCTATCCCTTCCAAATTACCTAGATTTTTGTATGTACTGTGTGTTAACAGTGATACACTTTTTCGAGAAATGGTGTGATCTGTATCCAAAATATGTTCGGCCAACGCTGATTTTTCACCATTAGTTTACTTTATATGGGCAAAATGTTCCTCATACCGAGTTGAAATTTTCCTACCAGTTTGACCTACATAACATTTTGAAATTTGTAAATCCCAGATTTGTCGGTGTCGGAAACTTTATCAAAGGTGTTGCCTAAACGATTTTTTAGCTTGTTCTTACATCTAGAAACTGGTTGTATTGCAAATTTAGAAAACAAATCATGGAATTTATTAATTACTGAAGGACTTAAGTGAAACTTTTGAATTTTATTGAAGTATTTGTTTACATTATTATCGCCCAAATACTATTCAAACAGGCACATTTGATTTATAATTCAGTTTACTCTGATGATGGCTGCTTGGTGTCCAGAAGGTCCTTTAAGAGTATTTTTAGTGGATACGGGTGAATATTCCTCATTTATAGTGCTATAGTGTATTTACGGAGTGAACTCTTTTGAACTCAACATCTTACGAGTTCAAGAAATATTTTGGTCTATACCATCTTTAAAATAGAATATGTTCCATGTGTACCAATCACAATAACGGAAGAACAACTGGATATGAGATTATAGACTGAAATTAGAAGATCACATTGCCGAAAGAATAAACCTTTCATGATGAGTACCGTACAGGTTAGGAACTAGATGCATCAAAATAATAATAAGAATGTAAAACCGTGATATTTGGAATGGAAATACCAGCTTCCAGAATAATAATAAAAAATATTTTGGTATTAGATGATAAACTTAGTATTCTTGAGAAAACAATTTGAGTTGGAACTTTGGGACGTACAAATTTGTCGATACTAGTTCTGATTTCATAATGTGCCAAAGTTGGAATCATCCACTTGGATACACCATTCGTGTGATATGTTCCAGTTTATGATATATGTTCATGATAATGAGAAATATATGAAACAAAGTTGAATTTCTATGATATTTTCTTCAAACATCATCAGATGGAGTTTATTTACGGGCGAAATGTCGACTTATCGGTATAATATTACATAATTATGTACAACAGTTCATTAGAAAACGAGTTCGACGTTCATTTAACGGTTCTGAGTGGCGGCTAAGTACATGTAGTATTGTGCGAGCGACAGTAGATAAACCATGTTGCTATTTGTACCTTTTTCGTAGTTGATTTGCCTCTCCTGTTGTCGAGCGTTGTCGGCGGCTACTTTCAGTAGTCCCTGTATATTTCGGAGGAGCGTTTCCGTCGATGAAATGGAATCGTGAGTTGGGCCATTTACAGACGCCACGGCGTTTGCCAAAGTTGAGTAATTTAATGCGGCTTGTTGCGATTCACTGACAGGTACTACAGGTAAAGGTATGTCACCTTCATCCATATCTGCAAAAGGAGAGAAATGTTTTAGTAAATCGCAAAAGAATTTTACATCCTGTAGATAAAAAACAGTCGTTTTAGCAAGTTGACAAATATCAAGTAAAAATCACTTTTGATTACAGTTTTCGGAAAATTATATTATTCATTCAAGTAAATAAATGGTTTTTTATTGAAGGTCACTTAATGTTATTGCATCAGAGGGAACATAATCTTAAAGATTTTGATATCATCGCCAACGAGTATAATTGACCTAAAACGTTCTTAACAGAGAATATTGAAGTGTCCACAAGTTTTTATCTGAGATTTATTAACATAATGACCTAGGTATATATACAATATGAAAGTACCGACAGGTGCACTGGAGTTTATTCTTCAACGAATTGGATGAACTAAAGAGAAATAACTTTTAGTTTGCGTAACACAACAAGAAGTGTCATTCTACGTAAAAAACAAAAATTGTGAAATGTTCTTATCAGCAAATTTTGGTCGAACTTTTATCAGTTCATGAACGTTTCGGCTATGATTAGAAATTTTCTTCATTTAATTAAGCAGTTATAATTGGAGAGTCACTTTGGTTAATTATTTCAGTTTTATCTGCATTGTGAAGCTAAATATTTCCTCTCTGTGTGAGCCACTTTATAAACGTGTTTGATATTAATTTCGAATTTATTAAGGATTTCATTAATATTAATGCAACCGCTGAGTACGATGCAATATAGCTATCAACAGGATCACAAAACATGCCGCTTCCTAGAGAAGCACCACCAGTTTAAAATTTAAGACATTTACAGTGTACGCCCAGTAAGAAACCTTGTATATATCAATGTACAAAGTGATATAAGTTTCTTATAGTGAAATATAAATCACGTTTGATTGCACATGCGTGCAAGAGTGGCCGTGTACATGTTGGACATAAAGAGATATGCCCGGCTAATTTGTTTGTTTAGAGTCATGGGAAAAATAAAACTGGGAATGTTAATGTTCCTTCATCGGTATGTCTGAGATAGATGACCGACTGGCATGCTCGTTTTGATGACTTATTTTAGACTGTGTTTAATGCTCGACGCTCTGTTGCACTTGCACAGATATGTGGACTCCCACAAGGATAATTGACTACTTTTACAATAAACAAATCGTTAAGAATATTTATTGCTCATCGATGCTATTTGTAGTAGTACATCATGAAGTAATTACGGAGGCTTGCTCATCTCGGACTATTCATCCTTTACGAGTTTTTTATCTTTTGCACAGATTATATCATTATCTAGCTCTTCTGGATATGTCCGCTGATTTGTGGTTAAGTATCCTCCATCGAATGAATGAATAGACTGATACTATTTCACAAAATGAATCATATAATATCCAGGGATTAAAGGTAATTTATTATGAGAATGTATCACTAGTAAGTTCGACATCTTCAGTATTTCATGTGAACTAATTACTGTTTTTGCAGTACATACATTTCAAGTTCTTAATGTCTGAAAGGGCTCTATCCATATCAACTCATTACAATCAATAATCTCGTAGATGCTCACTGGTGTAATTTTTGAGTCTGAACCATAGACATATTATCCTGAAGAGTCTGAATTGTTTACATTTAAACACGATCAGACATTGCCAAATTTAGGCCACTCAGACCGCTGTATATTACAAGTATGGCCATATGAATGTTCTGTTGCCGAATTAGTTGTTCTGTGTGCCGGATTGAGATTTGTAATTATTATAAAAACGTCCATAGCATTATTTATTCGTTATATTAGAAGCAATACTGTTGAAATGTCGTTTTCTCTGAAAAATATTCCATAATTTATAGTAACCTGGAATATAAAATCGAATTATAGAATATTAAATTTTTTTAATATAGAACTATTCCATTCCATTGCATCATTTGTTCAGAAAGCGACAACGCCGTGCATCTTTCATGAATGGGGACTTGGTTCTGTACTACGCAATTTGACAGCTTCCGTTATTCCCGTAACTATTTCGAAGCGGTGTTGCCTTACAAGTGATACCAAGTTTTCAATCATAGTTACAGCGTTGCCAATAAGGAGTAATTATGATTCGGCGACAAAGAGGTCCGTTGGTTTTCTTTGTCATACTTCATGTAATCATTGGGACAAGTCAAATGGAGTTTTAGCAATGAGATGTTTCGTCTCCTTAGGATAATAGGTCTATGGTCTGAACTAACAAATGAAATCCTTCGGAGGACAAAGGTATCTTAATTTTTTCAAGCGGAATTATGGTATTTCAATGAACCATAAGGACAACTGTGTTTTTCTGATTATAAATAAGTATATATTTAACCTGCAGAAGTGTCCGAAATTCACTCATATTGATGACGTCACGTTCTATTTCATGTCTTTATTCTGTACAAGAAGTCCTGGACTTCTTGATTCTATGGTACATTTTAATAGCTAATGTGACAGCATATAAGTAGGTTATATTATAGTGTGAATAATTGCGAAACTCAACCTGACAAGAAGTGTCAGTATGGAACATAGAGTGGAAATATTATGTAGACCATTTGGATAAAATTTCAATGTAACCTTATAAGTATAATTTGACGTCTTCCATTAGCGGTTTCGAAATCATTTCAAATTTTATATGTAGTTTCTGTTTCTACAATCATTTACATTTGACAAGCAGGATTGTCCTGAAGTTATTTTGCTATAAAAAGAGGGGGAGGTTATTTTTTTTATATACTTTGAGTACACGAGAGGGAAACCTATAATGTTTGTAGAACACCATGAGACCCAGCAGTGGAATGTAGGGAGAGGAGATAGGCATCATTCATATTTATCTTGAAGTTTTGGAGGTAATATGCATAGGAAAAGACCTTACTAGATGAAGAATTCCACAACTTCGCCCTTCGATGAAAAAATTAAGTTCGGCAGCTCTCGAGCTTGACAGTAAAGGAGTGACTGAGCTACTCTAGTCCGCCTATCTGGAATCTCCCGTCGTAGAATCTCTATAGAAAATGGGAGACCTCCCACCTTTCTAAGACGTTCTAGAGAGGTCAATGAACTCGTAGGTGTTATATCATCAATTAAACGAATATCTATCCTCGATAGAATCCGAGAGCTTCACTGTATGTTTGGGAGCCGAACTTCAAACATGTGAACAATACTCTAGAACAGATCAAATCTGTACTTTGTAGATTATGAGGAGCTGCTGGGATCTGAAGTACCTCTTGGCAATGATCAGAAACAAATTTTTTGTGAAGCGGGTTCGCAACGGACCTCACATGATCATCTCATGATAGGGTGCTGTTGGTGGAGATCCCGAACATTGTTATGGTAGACTTTATAGGAATGGTTGTACCTGACATTTTTTTTGAGGTGGCAAACCACATGACAGAATATTCCCGAAAAGTCTTTGATCCCAGACTCGGTCCAATGCCATACACTTATATATGGAAACTGAGGCCATGAGAAAGGCATATAGGCTAAAGCGCCTAGATCACTGAACCAAAATGCACTACTCTGGCGGACTATTTTAAGTGAGGTTATCTCTAAATGCCCCATACTAGAAATGAAACAAGATAACATGGTTCCAGCTTTGGGTCTCACTCCTCTCAAACTCCTCATCCCGGATAGAGGAGATTGGAATAACGAAACTCTCACTCTAGTGCCACCAGGTGGGTTCGTTTGGTTCCAAGGTAGGTAGGCTTCTCTATTAGATTATTAAATTCCCATTCCAGAATATTTGCCAGATCTCCATTAATTGCGTCAACCTGTCCCTGTCTCGTTTCTCTGGTTTTATTGGATGGTATCGAGGCTTCAGATGAGAAGCGGTATGAAGTGTACCGTCATCTGCAAAGCTGTGAATGAGACATGTGGTCACTTCCAGCAGATCGTAGATATGGAGTACGAAAAAAGTTGGTGACAAGACAGATCCCTGTGTAAAACTTGCGTTGATAGCCATTGTATCGGAGGATACTCCATCAACCACATCATGGAGTGATCTATTCGAGAGATAGCTTGATAGTAGCAAACCATATGACGCAAGTTTCCCAAGAAAGCTTTAGTGCCAGACTCGGTCAAATGCTTTGGAGATATCCAATGATACAGCAAAGGATTCCTCATGTTTTTCAATGGATTTCTAACATATATGTGTTACGTAGGCAAGCAGGTCTCTTGTTGATCTCTGCTGGCGAAAGCCATATTGCCAATCATTCACGATGTTGTGGCTTGTAGCTTGATCATCAAAGCTTTTTTAATGAACTATCATTAATAATATCTTTCTCTTTGTTTTTCTTAGACATATTTTCTGATAATTGATCAATTAAGAATGATTTATTATTTATTGCAAATATCAGCGTCATAAATTAATGAATCACTTCATGGAATAATTGCAATTGTGTCAGTTGATCTAACATCCTGACAACCTACTGATGAAAAATGGTGATACAAGACAGTGGAGTCGTTATTTGTATGTGATCAAACGGAACTATATCTTTTGTTTGGAAACGTACATTTGTGTTAAATATTATTTTGTTCATTGATTACAGGAAATCGAAGCAACTAACAGAGATTTCGCAAAATTTTGTAATAAAAATTACACATTTCATATTTTCGCTTTTTTTTCAATAATATAGAAAAATCTCATTACAACTACAAATCAACAATCAAATAGTTCCCAGCTCATACTGAGTATTACAAATTTATATCTATAGTTATTGTTGCGATAATAGGACATCAATAATCGAGATCAGATTCTTATTTTTACTTTCATTTATCCAATAGAAACCTACCACTTTTGACGGTAATTTAACCTTTAGTTACTTAATGTATTACCGAAGCTTAAAACGTCCATAATTACTTTCTTTGAACGAACTATCGAGGTTTACGTATTCGCAGTAATTATGACCATTATTCCATTGAAAGTTATCTTCAGTTACCTATGAATAACGAAGTGCATCTCATAATCGAAGCGAGAGATCTTTCATTTTTGAACTAGAACCAGACTGTCTGGCATTAGCGCAGCCTAGTTTGAACGCCTGTAGCGGTGTCTGCAAAACAAGCGAACTGTCTTACACGGAATAAACCGGTCTTGGGAACAGTATTTGGTTACCAAAACGAGGAATTGAGTTTTTACCAGAAACGTGTCACGTGACATATTCGCTTTACATTTCTTCCCAACTAAAGTAATGATCATAATATACAGGATGATTCATTAATATGTTTCTTAATGAGTTACAAAGTGTTTTATTTAGAAATTTTAGAATGTTTTTTGTCCATTACTTTAACACCGTTTGATATTCTCATATCACTCTTGGCAGAAAACTTAAACTCTTTAGAACATATTGAAATGTGTCAAAAATTAATTTCTGGCTACTACCAGTGGCGTACTACAGAATTGAGGAACATTTTTCCCGTCCTAAATTCTACGCTACTATCTGAAATATCAATTTGGCAATATTTTCAATTTTTCAATACTTTCTATGTAATTAATCAACTTTTCCTTCTTAGTGATATACAGATTATTTCTCGAGATATTCAATGTTAAACATAACGCAGCACAATTATTTTTATTTTGATATGTTTCCTTTTGTCATATTAGTATTATTCATGTCTGTCTTTTGTCATAAGGTTGCATTTATTGCGTGAATTATGCTTTCAGTTAACATTTTGTAAATGACACAGTTGTGTTATTGTGCATAAACACATCTTTCAAGGTTATTAAAGTGCGAAATTCAACCCTGATGAGTTTTATTTGCATTTTACAACAAGCAATATAGTACGTGGCTGTAATATCAACAATTACCAACAAAGATAGAACTATAATAGATCGAAATGAATATTTCAGACAAAAGCCAACTTAACTATACAAAACATTAATTTATTTTCAGAATGTTTTGGCTGACGCACGCACTTACATACGAAAAACGCATTTAGGTTGATTGTTGAAATCGTTTACAAACTGTTAACCATGAACACAATTCACACAATAAATGCAATACCCTGACAGAAAAAAATAGATTTTAATATAAGTTATGTTCAACTTTAAATATCTCGAGACATAATAGTCGAGTCAAATATGTATTAAAACAGGCCGACTTACGAAAATCGAACGATATGGACCGATTTTTATGTAACAAAGTGCATTCGATTCGGGATGACGTCTAGAAAAAAGCTTACCGGTTAGTTTTTTGTCCAAATTTGTTATTATGTTTTTAACCGAAAAACACTTTTATTAATTTGCAGCGTGAATGCTTTATTAAAGCAATATTTTATTTATTGAACAATATGTATTTGAATTATTAATAAAATGTTTCTGATAATATTCATTGAACCACAGAACAAAATAATTTTCACATAAAACGAATGAGAAATTTTACTAATCTGAACAATAGCAGCATCCAACAGTAAGTGACACGTGGTGATCATTTATTATTTATCTACATTACAATAGCAGCGTGGTCCACGTATACGTGCCGCGTCTTTACTTTATCTTATTATATGATAGATGCTATGTTATAGTATAGTGTAGACTGCATAGTTTAAGAAAAATACCTGCCCGCTACTCCCGCTCGGTTTTTATTACGTATATGTCCATAGTACATGTAAAAGATGCTGTGTGGAATATAAAAAGACTGAGTAGAAAAGATAGAAAAAATTTTTAGATGAGCGGGAATTTATTTCAAATTAAAAAATCTAAAAATTAGAATTTGATTTTGTTTTTGATTTAAATTAGTAACGACCCCCTTTTAACAAATTTTTAAACATTTAACATAAAAAAACAACCTCCACAACCCTTAACTGAGGATATCTGGTTAGTTTTGATGAAATTTTGGAAATTGGTCAATTATTCGGTTTAAAAAATAATAACAAATTCGCACGAAAAACTAACCGGTAAGCTTTTTTCTAGACGTCATCCCGAATCGAATGCACTTTGTTTCAACAAAATCGGTCCATATCGTTTGATTTCGTAATGAATTACCTATTTGACTCGACTATAATGAGTTCATCGCTAAGAAGGAAGAGTAGATCAATTACATAGAAAGTATTGAAGAATCGAAAAATTATACGAAAAAGATAATTCAGGAAGGGAAAAATGTTTCTCAATTTTGTGACAAGCCACTGGTAGTAGCCATATTTTGATATCTGAAGTATCTGAGCTTTCTGTCGAGTATGACAAGGAAATATCAAACACTGTTCAAATAATGGGCAATAATCATTTTAAAATCTCTAAATAAAACTCAGTAAGGAGATCTTATTTAACTATTATAGGTTAAATCTTCATATTTTAATGTATGTATAATTATTAATGTATCACTTTGTATATAGGTGAATCACCTTCGAAATAAAATCCCTGTAAATTATAGAATATTGTTTTTCCTATTGTAGCGTATTCTATGGATCATTAATTTGAAGAGCCTTGACATCTCTGTATCGTGTTTCTTTATAAGCTCATTTCTTTAATGCGTTCTTAATGATATCTAATAATGGGAGTACCTATCAAAAATTCTTTAAAATCTGTACCTAGTGTCGCCAGTGACTTGAAAATACAACGAGATGCAGCTAACCAAATTGAACATTTGTTTTAGACTTCCCGAAATGATAAAAACCGTTGAAGTCTTCAAGTATCAAACTATTCAAGTCTAGTTTCTTTTCAAAATTTTCCTAGACAGGTTATTGTAAGAAGTTCCGCATTTTTAATTTGTTACAAGCTTATAAATTCATATTACAGGGTTATAAGTATGGAATGGACCCATAATAAAAACCGTTAGAAAGAGTAGGTATTTAAAAATACGGCTAAAAACAGGAAATAAATAATTATTATGTACTAGTCTCTCGCGAAATTTCACTTGGGTCTGACGCTTCACATTTTTAGTTATATCTACATGTAAATCATGAAAACAGTGATAGCTCATAAAAGAATTATGTTTCTCATCCTGTAGGTTCGATACAAGTTTTTACTGATCGCAATTATATCCCAACCGTTGTATCTTGACTCGAAAATAATCATTGTGGAACTAGATTCACATATAATTATGATGACGGAAGGAAAAATTCTTCATTTTTTGTATTCCGATATTCTCTTCTTCAACCATTATTATTATCTATTATGTATCTTTCAAGCTACTACACTACACCTGAACTCTACTAATATTTGTAATATTAACATTTGTGACTCATCTCATCGACAATAAATAACGTTCAATTCATTCTTAAAGTCCTTAAAATATAGCAATTATGTCATACCTTGATCTTTTTCGTCGTCGTCTTCTGGATCCGAGATGTTATCGTCATCTTCGTCTTCGACAGCCGATCTGGGTGATCTGGGAGAAGGTGGTAGATCTGCACCATCTGCTTCACTACCCGAATGGTCCCCATCACCAAGGGAACCGGCACTGCCGCCTCCACTCTTTGATAAATTTAAAACAGGACTATGATCGTTAGGCGAACCTGGAATAGGAATTCGAATTAACTTGGGTACTAAACCTTATGTCAATTAGGAAAGAATTCTTATGATCAGAATTCAATACAATCTACATCTATCTCCGATTTAAGTTTTATCTTTTTGAGGGCTACTACAAATCATTATCGAATTATAACATGATCCATACGTGTTTTGGATAATGCAAATAACATGTTCATGATGACTAACACTAGAACAACTACCTAACTACAAAACTTTTTCCAATGTGTTCGAAGTTTAATGTTATATGGTTTCTCTAAATACCTATTTCAATACAAATGAATGAGTACCGAATAAACATAAGATGATCCTATGATTCTAAGTGATATTAGTTTGTTGACCAATACTAGAATATTAGCGCCTCTTAGAATGGATTATTTATTTATTTATTTATTTATTTATTTATTTATTCAATATTACACTGAGCAACAGGTATGAACCCAATTAAAGATCAGGACAATGCATAATAAAATTATTAATCTAACAATTATTATCTAAATAACCCAACTATACTCAAGTCCGAGAAGAGACAAACTCAAAAAGCTAAAAATATTCATAACAGCAATGTACAAAGAGGAAAAGAAAAAAGAAAGAGCTGAAAAGTATGAATATTGCTTCATTGCAGTAGGCTAGCAATATGTTTTAGGCTAGAATTGAAAGTATCATATGTAGTATGAGTGTCATTGGTGTTATAGGCACGGCACATGCAAAATAATGGAGATAATTTAAATGTTAGTACGACGAGTTTGGAGGTAGAAAGTATTTACAGACCGCGAATTCAGCCGAGGAACTAGGAAATTCACTCTATCCAGCAGCATGGGGCAGTCAATTATTCACTACATAATTATTTCTACGAGAAAGGGATAATATATTGAATCTAACTAACAGGGAAGAATTAGAGATGCTCCTGAGAGGGTAAAAACCGTCTATCCTGAAGCACAGGTATTTCAAAAAGCGGCGCTGAACCGATTCCAGGGCATCTCTATGAACGGCATAACCAGGGAACAAAATCACAGATGCATAATCAAGCCGCGATCGCACAAATGTTACGAACAACAATTTGAGCGTGTCTATATCTGAAAAATCACGACAGCTTCGAATTATGGATGATTTCGACATTGGTTGACTTATAACGAACTCATATTATCTATATTGGTTCATCGATCGATGGTATTACCTCCTTTAACTACGAAGACAAGGCGATATGTCCCTGAAAGATAAAACAGATGGCGCCTCAATCGAAAATCCCATAAGATCTCTGTGATGTATCATCTTTATCTAGAACGCGTTAAAATGTTCAGACTGAAATCTGTCATTCAGTTCTGTTTTGACACCTATCGAAAGGAAGCAGCCTTGAAGATTTTTGTGGAAAAAATAGATTTCGCGTCTTGATTAAACATTATTTCTTGCGTGGAAAAAACATTACACAAACCATAGCATCGCTTGTTGAACATTATGGGGACTACTCACCATCGATTGGAAAGATTCACATGTGGTGATATTCGTTGTGGTAGTTTGACCACAAAGGACGTCGAAACTTCTGGTCGTCCAATTGAGGTTACAACGCCAGAAATCGTCGATAAAATCCATGATATGATATTGAACGATCGGCGAGTTAAAGTGGACGAAATTGCTGAGGCAATGGGCATCTCAACCGATCGGGTACTGAACATTTTGCATAAAGTGTGAATATGAGAAAACTATCTGCCAGATGGGTGCTGCATTTTCCCTCTGTTAATAACCAGCGCGACCGTGTGACAACTTCAAAGGAGTGTTTGGGGATGTTTAAGCGCGATCAGAAGAACTTTTTGCACCGTTCCGTAACCGTGGACGAAATATGGATCCATGACAATACACTAGAGACCAAAGAACAGGCGAAGCAGTGGACTTGTCCGGGCGAATCGAAGCCGAAAAAGGCCAAACTAGGTTTATCGACCAACAAAGTCATGGTGACAGTTTTTTGGGATGCACACAGCACACAGTATCGTCTATATCGATTACTTCGAAAAGTGTAAAATGATCACCGGCATATATTATGCAGACTTGTTGGATTGATTCGACGCCGATTAGAAGCGAAAACGGTCGCATTTGGCAAAAATAAAGTGCTCATCAACCAAAATAACGTACCGGCGCACAAGTCCGCAGTCGCAATGGCAAAATTGTATGATTAGAGCCACGAGCTGGTTCGTCATACACCATATTCCTCAGATTTGGCCCCCTGCGATTTTATCTATTTCTAAGCTTGAAGAAATGGCTCAGTGGGAAGAGATTTGGCTCCAACGATGAGATCATCGCTGATACAAACGCCTAATTTGAAGGATTGCCGAAATCGTATTATCTGGATCAAAAAATTGGAAAAACGTTGAACGAAGTGTATCGGGCTACAACGAGAAATAAAATTTGTTTTAACCAAATTTCTTGTTTCATTTTTCAGAGATTTTTCCCTTGTCCCCGTATAGTGTCCATCAGCTACTCGGGAAAAATGTTTTATTCTGAGCCAAATGAAGCATCATCTGAAAACTAAATCTACGATGTCAAATAGAAAAAAAAAGCCGAAGTATTTACTCGAATGTCAAGAAGATGTTCAAGAGTAAAGAAGAAAATGCCAACAGAAATGTGCATGAAATTTTTTTTACTAGACCACAGTAGATTCAGTTAATCAAATCAACGTAGAACGAACGATTGCCGCAAATGTAATTTGAAGTGGACTGTAATTAACGAGAAAATGTTGATCATTTGAAGGAAATAAAAAGTGAACTATCACATCTGGTTTTAATTAATGAATGTGAAATTCGGATTTGGTGCTCGGCCACTACACGAACCAATCTCGACTGTAATAAATTACCGGAGGGTCACAATTAAATACGCATATGCAGAAATTGAAACGAATACCCCAACTAAGTCGCCAAATAAATCGGACTGCAGGCTCTTTTAGATGTACACATCAATCTAGATGAATCCCTAAATTTATTATCAGCTAACTGACCGAATGTACACTTCAATTATTCAGTTCTATATTACTGAACCGATAAATTGATGAATTGCTCCGTTCTATTTCGGATATTTTCATAACGAAGGCGTGGAAATTCCATTACGTGGCGATTCGAATCGTAACTTTCAACGATTAAGTAAATATAAATCGATGGAACACTGATCAAATAAAAAAATCGATGGTAGAGGCCACTATGGTAATTTAACATTATGATTAAATGAGAGAACACTGTAGCAATCAGACAAAAGCAGATAAATCCATTTATTATGAAAAATGGAGGAAATATGGAATAATAGTAATAGGGGTCAGATAAATCCATCAGTGACATCAGAATCAAGCAAAATGAGATATATTCCATATAAAATGGCGCTCGAAACCTAGGCAATCAAGCAAAACCAGATGAATCCCAAATAAATTATTATTTCAAGTTTTGCAGCAAAACCGGATATATATCCATTTTCATTCACTCTAGTAATCTGTAAACCATAATCTGTAAGCCATTCTAAGCTTTACCTAGCTATTGGTAGATGGCAGTAGTGTGGTTAAATTTAAAGAAATTGCCTAACCAAACCTAACCTAGATCTTTGAGGTACAAACTGTCATTAGTGCCATTGTTATTGTTAATAAGTGAGATTTTCGAGCTCATTACCCCTGTGTTATCTGAACCAATTAGTTATTGTTTCTGCTAAATATGGATACTGATGAAACAGAATAAAAATTCTCATCTCATTCATGCTCTCTGTTACTGGCTTAAAGTAAAATCTCCCCCTGGACTTTAAGAAATTCAGTTGACCTTCCCTGTACGTGGTCACAGTTTTTTGCCTGCTGACAGGGCTTTCAGGCGAGTTGAGAAATCTCTAAGAAAACATACAACTCTTATCACAAAGGAGGAATACGTCGAGATATACTCTAAGTTTGGTAATGTTAAGCAACTTGGGGTTGACTGGAAGCTCTATATCAAAGGTTTGGAAAGTAATTTTGAAAAAATTGAAGGAATTTCTGACTACAAACGAATATTTATCCAAAAATCCTCAGAAAATAAAGGAAGAAAAAATAATCCTGAAGTGGTTGTACAATGTCATACAAATTTTATATTTATTTCTTTGACTGAAAAACCACAAAAAATAGTTAAAAGGGGAAAAAGGGAACCTGCGGATTTGGAAGAACTTGAATTAGGTCGGGTACTTCAAGACAAAAAGAAAAAAACTATTCGCCATTTAATGGAACAACAGTTTGGCACTACATGGGAGGAGGATGAAAGCTTGGGTTGGTATAAGAAAATACTATCTGACATTGGCGGTGGTACGGAAAACCCAGAAAAACCTGATGTAGGTGAAACGGAGACTTGTGATTGTTGGGAAGATGATGTTGGTCTTCACATTTAAACAACATATTGCTTCTTTAACTTTTGAGAAAATGTTTGTGTTAATAATATAGTTTGAAGAAAAACAAAAATGCCAAGTTTTATTTTCTATGTCAAGTAAAACCAGATATATCCATTTTGATCAAACAAAACAAGATAAATCCATTTTATATTTTTTAGTAACTCATTATGTATGTGAGAAAAAAAAACGTAATTGAAGTTTTGATGTATTATGATAAAGCTTTGAAGGAAGAGACCATTATTTTCCACCTAAATAGTCCGCCATTGTAAGGCAACGTTTTTAATTAATAACTCGAAACAATGGATTTATCTGCTTTTGTCTGATTGCTCCATTACTTTGCTTTAGTAGAATTATCAATAACAACTTGAATACGTTACTATAGTTCCAATACCGAAGTGCCACACTTGATAAGTGGTAAATTGTTTCTTGATAAAGACATAAGAAAAATGTATCAATGTGTTACAATATCTAAAATGGTACACTTCCGAGAATAGCTAATTTACGAAATGTCGACGTTTCGCCACCTATTACAGGTGGCATCTTCAGGACAGGCTTGAGGCTTGAACTGAAACTGATTATTCCTGGTTCTGTAGGGGTATCTATTGTGGAAAACTAAAACCTTCACTGCCTTTATTCCGGTGGTTAACTCCGTTCTGGCACCTGACCCTGCCGTTGTGTGATCATGTGCGAAGGGGAATTTGCGAGGATGGGTTTCCAAATATTGTGAAGGTTTAGATTATTCGGATGTTTCAGGATATCTATTACTTCAAGAATTTTTCGCTGATAGAAGTTTGAGGCTCGGGCTAGAATCTTAGTATTTTCGAGAAGCATTTGATGATTAGTGACAAACTTGTGTTCCGCAAGTGCAGATCTACTGGTGTAACGAAGCCTTGAACAGCGCTCATTATCTTTCACAAAAGTAGCTACTGAACGACCTGTTTCACCAATATAGACCTTACCGCAAGAACAGGGAATGCTATAAACAACTTCTAAATGAAGAGAGGAAGATGATCTTTGATCGGTTTATAAAGCTGAGATAGTTTTGGGAGTAGGGAAAACCGAATAGAAATATTATGTTTTCTGAGGATTTTGGAAATTCGATCTGTTATATTTTCAATGTATGGAAGATAGGCAATGGATAAGGCAGGCGGGGAAGTTTGTGGCTCAGGTTACTCAAGTGTTTCTTTATGGCTTTCTGAATGTTAATAATGGGAGAAATTATTTGATAATATGACAGATCAAAGATGTTTCACTTCAGATTTTAAGGATTGAGGTTGCGATAAGTTGACCGCTCTGTGGACCAAGGAGCTTATGATAGATTGCTTTTCGGCAGAGTGGTAATGGGAAAGGCCATGGAGGTATCTATCGGCGTGGGTGATTTTTCGATACACAGAATGTCCCAAAGTACCGTCAGTCTGTTGACTAACTAATACATCTAGGAACGCTAGTAAACCTTCCGATTCAACTTCTATGGTAAAAAGGATATTGGGATGTAATGAATTTAAATGATTGATGAAAGGAACAAGATTTTCGCGACCTTGTTGCCAAATAACAAAAGTGTCATCGACATATCTAAGCCAACATTTCGGCTTGAGAACAGATGAGTCAATATCATCTTCCTCAAAAGTTTCCATGAAGATGTTAGCTATGACCATGATAAGTGGGGAACTCATGGCAGCTCCCGAGGACTGCTCGTGAAACTTGCCATCGTCCATTGAAATGTTTTTGGCGGGTAATAGTTGAGAAATTATGGATGTCTTTTTTTGGAGCTTTCCAACGAAATGAAAGTAATTTAAGATAAAACTGTTGAAATTACCTACAAGAAGTTTGAGAATAGATGCCAGATATTGAGAGAGTTTTTAAGTTCATAAGTAGTTGTGACTCAATTGTTCCGACTAGTATAGCATTCAACCCTTGATGTGGACGAAACGCAACCACTCCGGGAAAACTCAATATTACTGGCTGAAACAACCAAAATAGAGGCCATTGAAGGAATGCATAAGAAAAACATTAATTCTTAATGTGTCGTAATCGGGTTTCAAAGACCATGAAACTTGATCAATAAATCGCGAAGTTTGATTGAATCAGAGGCTGCTGTTAAGGCGGATTATCTTCAGATAAGCAAAACCGGAACAAATCTCATGCTGCTTGCAACAAAAGAAAAACAATTCCGAGAAATGCTGTTGTCAGACCGTGTTATTCGCAACAGCAAAATGTGCAGTTTTGGGGAGGCAAGATTAACCGATTTTTATAGTTTGTTCTGTTTTAAGGAACACTGTTCTCTTGGTGGAAACATGGTGCTATGGTTTTGTAGACAAGAAGTTACAGGTTGTCGGTCTTGGTCTTTTTCTCGGTTTCGTTTTTAGCCTGTTATGGATAATGAAGAATCCAAAGTGAAGAATAAAAAAAATTCGTCAGACATGTTGTTTTCAAATATTCGCTTCGTTGAAAAGAAGCAACTTGTATTCTATTGACTGGTAGTGTTGTATTGGGGTTCAACAAACAGAAATTTGTTTCAATCCACAAATAATTCCTTATTATTTTAAACGAAACTCTGCCGAAGTGTGTTTGTCTGGTGGATATCCGCCTCCGACAATAATGATCAAAGCAGCGTCATCGTTCTTATCGACGTGACCTTTGTGAGTTCGATTCTTGAGAAATAACTGTTTCCTGACATTAACTGCATTGTTCCTTATAGTTGACATGATTGTAAATGAACTTAATACAAGTAAAATTGCTGAGTTGTGATGATTCAATATATAAAATGTGATGAATCAAATGTGTCGAAGGATGTAGCTTTATGAATGAGGAAATAAAACAAATATTACACAGGACTAACCGTTTCTAGGGCTCAACTCTCTCGGTTTTTGGTCCATTGGCATCGGTCGATCGGGTTCACAACGCTCCTCTCGTAACCTAGAACAAAAATGTAAATTAGCTATCAAAACAAATGAATTGGTAATTTACATCCAATGAACAAACGCAACCAATTATATCCATAAAGAGAACGATACTGCAATTTTACCTTCATTATAAATGCATTACATTTTGAACTAAAACATGCAAACTGTCGATTTGATCTTTACCAAAATGGAAATTTCTCTATTCGTCTCGAATATTAGCAGGTGAATCGTAAAACTAAGCGGTTGCAATTAGAAAAATACATCTGTTTTAATTATATAACATTGGCATCGGAGCCGCGCTAGGGTACGAATCCGGGGGATTTGACTCGATGTTAATGGAGACACTACGGGGGGCGCGTTCATTAAAATCTCTCCATCTGTTAATGCGAACTTTGACGACTGGCTCAGAAAGATCCCTCAAAGATACCGTGTTCACCTTAATATTTTAATATAGGTAGTACAATGTTCATTAGTCCTTCGCAAATGCACAAGTTCACCATGAGCTTTAATTTGAAACAGTAAATATAAAATGGTGACATAATCACACGATTCGTATAATACAGGTAGTATCCATATTCATGGACGATTCAATTCGTGGAAAATATTTTGAAAGGGAATAATGCTATACGTTGTTCGTTGAATCAAAATAATGACGTCAAACTAACTTTGTGCAACCACTTAATTTGAACAATGTTCCTCAATAAGAGGGATTCGCAAATTCGTCCCAATGCGCAGGTGAACATACAGATTCGTGTACGATATTCGTCACATGGCATTCTGTCGTTCGATTTTAAGACTACGAAATTCGTCACAAAGATAATTATTGATTTTAAAATTCTAAAATACAATGAAAATCTTGTTGATGCAGAAATTTTGTCACCATAGGCGTCCAAGTAATATTTTTACATTTACAAAAAAATGTTTACTTTATTTTATTCACTAAATTAGTGTAATAAGAAAATGTGTAACATATGATCAAGAATATAATGTACTTATAATACATAAATTTTACATAACACTCGGAAGAAAAACACACATACAAGGAGTAGCTACACTATTACATTTTATGTACACTTCTGTTTGAAATTTTGATAAAACATGAAATAAAAATTTTTCGGTAAACTGAAATTAAAAGAGTTATTCAAATAAGAGTGAAAGAACTCGCAAGCGTTCGTGGTTTTATTTAGAGTTGAAGAAGCTTCAGCCCAAATGTGGGGTGGAAAAGTGGCTTCTTCGGATATAAAATAATTAACCAAATAATCAGCAAAAACCGGTAACTTATCCATCACTTGGTTTCATCGCAAGTACCTTACAAAGAAGAAAAACGCTTACTAGATTTGAATTCAAAAATACCATGCCAAAACAACACGAAGCCACTTTCCAGTTTCACAATTTTTATTTTTATAAGCACCACTTAACCTCAACTAGTGTATTTTACACCACCAAGACTGGGTAAGATGTAAGCGGCAGCCAATAATTGTAATTGTATTTACGAACTGTACTACGAATGGCAATTTCAAAATCAACCACTACTTCATCAGGAATGAAACTTAAGTTGTTAAGAGAACAAATAAACTTAATTTTTTCCAAACGGTATTAGAATGTGCCATCCATGTATATAAAACTCGACTTACATAAAAATTTCAAATTTGCTTGGCAGCTAAAAATTTTAATTTCATTTCGGGAATCATTATCCACAACAAAATTTTCCTCTCTTGACATTTTGTTGAGCGAGGCAAAGTTGGCAATGTTTTGCGACGTCTATTGTACATATTTTATTTGATGCATTTTAAGTTCCGGGAAGTCAATGTTTTTGAAGAAAAATCTGAGGGAAAAACATTTGAAACTAATTCTTTAGGCAATATTTTAGTTGATCTCTCTGTAGGTTTTTCACTTTTCTTATGCAGGCAACACTAAGAACTTGTCCAACAATTTTTTTCTTCAGGTTCGAGATTATGTTGATTTTTTTTGATGATGTTACAACAAAACTACCCGATTCCCCAATGGTATACACATAAACCTTCAATTTAGGCCATTTGATGCACCTCCAGACAGTTTCATTGGTTGAAGATCGTTGTTTCGAAAACCCATAAGTTTCGTACACTATTTGGGTGTTTCCGCGTCCACTAATAATTTCTTTCGCAATGATGATCAGAATCCGCCCATCCGAACCAAAGAAAGCTCTGTGTGACGAGTTTCAGGCACCCTTAAAATTTACCTAAGACCTTGACCGGTCCCCGTTATCAAATTGTGATGAATATCATGCCGTCCTCAATAAGTGCCGCGCTGTCTTCGCCAAATCAGGAATTCTATCACCTTTCAAGGTTGTCGGAAAATATATTCTTTGCCGTGAATCAATATTTTGATAGAAGATCTAGCTCCAAAAGTATAGAAACAGTCTCAGGGCCGTATAATGCTACCTACATTTACGTCGTGTGCTGTATGAATTGCGAAAATGTTCAAGTCACTACAATCTGGTCTTCAACAAATGCTATCCTCAGTAACTTGGAAATGTAGGATCATGTCTTTCTATCAGGCGGAGTTTATTAGATCAAATATTCAAAGACACTGAATACCTGGTCAACCTGATAATACTGTTTCGCCTTATGTTTGGCGTCATTTCTGTGTGACAGCGAAGAAACCATAATTATATGATGATATGTATATCCCTCTTTAATATTCATCCCCAAGTGGAATAAATTCAGCAAAGTTGATTTCTATCACCAATAGCTTCAGCTTCTATTTCATACCTCAAAGACGGTTAAAAATTGATTGGGATTTACTTTCGATATTTTTCGTTCAAAGTGCAATGGAGATCAATTGAGTTTTGCTAATATCATGACAGCTAGGAAGGATGTGTCAGCTACAACCCGAAATGAAATGTGGAAATTTGGTTATAAATTGGATTTGCTATTTCATTGATTAGATTCAAAATTTGAAAGATACAAATATTGAAGACTTCGTCAATTTCATAATTTCCTTTTATTGAACTTTGCACAGTGCGTTATGTTCCATTTGGAACAACAATCGGTGATTATCATTAATAAACTTTGAATGATGTCAATTCATGAAATAAACTTTTTTGGTGGGTTCAAAGAGCCCCTACGTAAGTTGTAATTTTGCAATTATTCGGATATCAATCAAATTTAAAATTTTAATGATCTGAAGAAGACATATTATGCCATTAACTAAAATGTTCTACCGACTGAAGTAATATCAAACCTGAAACTTAATCTAATCACCAAGATTGTATGAAACGATATGGGAAATGCAGCATCGAGATAACTGATGAAGGTAGAGAATAAGACAGTTACCAAGAATCAATTAGAATTTCTCAGACCTTGACACTAACATGCTTTTAAAGGGACAGTTTAATACCAAGAGATGGGAATTAGCCTAGGAATAGCGTTTAATTCACGAGAACAGTGGCGAGTTGCACCCTGTAATTGGGTCTGAGACTGTATTAGAAGGTGTTATATTCATGTAAATGGATTCTTATCTACCGAAATTTATCCTACTTAATTTAATTATGGAACCAATTTGCACGGCATCCCTTGAAGAGTAGAAATTACTAATAATGATTAAAATTGTACAAGAATAATAATAGTCTGTATCCACCTTAATACTATTTTGCCGCTAAGAAATATGCCAAATTTGATTATTGTCAACAAAATAACATCAGATCATTATGATTGAGATCACTTTAAAAACCTTATTACCTTATTTGAATAGATGAATAGATAAATCATCAGTCTCAGTAGATATTAGAATAGAATGTATCACACCAGTCAAAAGTATTGTTTAGAATACAGAGGGCCTATCTAGGATATGGCAAGCTGGGCACGTCCTTGGGCGCCAATGATAAGTAGTTACCATTTGGCAGGTATCATTAACTCGTTTAAATGTAAAATTTAAGCAATGCTTTTAAGCAACATTGAAATATCAAGACTTGAATATATTCTCCAATTTATTGCTCCATATGGAGATGAAATCGTTTGTCACATTGCCAAAATTCTTGGTCCCCCCTATCTTATTGAAAAATATTTGATATAAATTCAAATGAATGCGTAACTTTTTGTGTTTGATCTGTCTACACACTTATAGTTGGGTAATTCATCTGATAATGGATGAGATGAATAATAAAATGTAAATTGATGTCAAATAAATTTGTAATCGAAAAACTTTAATTTGGAATAAAAACAACCATTCTTCACACTCCATTAAGGCACTTATCTGTCTGTGCATTATTATAATATGGGCATTAATGTTTTCTTCAAGTATATGGCCGTTATCCCATTCTTCTTGTGCAGCGAATTGCAACTCTTGGAATGTTAAAGGAGGGTTACTTCGGTTCAAAACAGCTTGTACAACATAATCCCACAGAAGTTCAATCGGATTCATGTCGGGTGAGTTTGCTGGTCAGTTCATTCGCTGTATGTTTCCTTCTCCCAGCACGTACCCTTCTTCTGGTGAGACCTGGCTCTCTAATCCATCAAAATCAAATTTTCTCCAAGTTAATAAAGCAATGGATGGATTCTCGGTTGGATGATAGTTTGGATATCGACATTACCTCCCATGGTTACGATATAAGAATAACTGGATAACCAAGACCATGCATGACGTGAACTGTCAAAAACCCATTGTAATCAGTTGGTTATGTGACGACGAAGTCATCTGGGTACTCTTAAAGGTCTCCCTCAAACCTCAAACTCTGGGCGCTAAGTCTTCGTCGTATCGTGGTTATAGAAATTATGCTATGGTAGGAACAAATGCACTATCCGTACAACTTAACTCATGATTTAATATGCTGATTTATGTGGGGCAACTATTCTTGCCTTGTCATACGAGGAAATTGTATTTCCTGCCATTTTCCGATAGAGTTAAAGAAAATCTAACGAAATATTAAATGAATCATCACTTTCTATATTTTCCTCATATTTCTCATCCATATCAATTACAATTTTGCCATTGAGACTGCGAACCTGTGCACCAGTGGGTTGTCCTGGTGGACGAGCACTTTTTTCTTTGCCAAATGCGGCTGCTTTTGCTTGAAATCGTGGTCGAATCAATCCAACAGCTCTGTATAATATATGCCGGTGATCGTATTGGCCTTTTTAAGGTAATCGATATATACGATACCGTGTGCATCTCAAAAAACTGTCGCCATGATTTTGTTGACCGATAACTTACTTCAGCCTTTCTTCGATTGTTTCGACTGTTTTTTAGTCTCTGGTGCTCAAACTACCACTCATGAATCGTTCCAATTGATGGTGCGCAGAGTCCCTATGATGTTCAGCATGCTTTGGTTTGCGTAATGTTTTTTCCACGCAAGAAATAATGTTTAATCAACATAAACATGGTACATCACAAACGTCACAAGGGATTTTTGTTTGCGGCGCCATCTGTTCTATTTTTCAGGAATTCACCTTGTCCTCGTACGTTGGTGAGTTGTCCTGCTGTAAACACTAAAATCCAAAGGGTATACTATAGGTGATATTGTGACGCGCAGTATTTCAAACACATTATTGAATTATCTCAATTTTTGTTTTTTATAAGTTATGTCACTTCATGATTTTGACGAGTGACGACGATTCATGCAAGTTGGTTCAAAACAGATACATCTTGTTATAGAAATTTATCTTAACACATGGAGCAATAATTATAGAAGTAGAAAAATATTGACCATAGCTGGTACCGAGAATTGAGTAGAATTGTGAAATGAGAAGTTCAATTTTAATCTAAAATATGCGCATGAATCAAAAAACAGGTAAGTGATAATAGATCTATTGATGCCAGCCTGACTTACAATTTATATGTTTGCGTTTCTGAAATGGATCGTAATCCTTCTTGTAAGTCCATTGTAAGAAACTTAATCAATCCGTAGCGATTCAGAAGCAAACCAGTTCATTTCCTATTCATATTTCAGGCGAGGCGATATGCAGAGTGCTTTTCTAACGTATCGCCTTCGGCAAGCTGGCCAAACTTGATGCAAAGCTCGATGATCCGAGTACTTATTTCCGCAAATCCCATACAATACTGATATCTACTTGGGTCTTATACGATCCGGATACAGAAGCTTTGCCGAATTCTTTCACCGAAATACCTTACAATCGTAAAATGATAATAGCAGATACAGCTTAGTATATCTTCGCGACATTGAGAGCGAATTTCCGTCGGATAAAACGTACAAACGAATGAACGTGTGGAAAACATCAATATGAATCGTATTGAAGTGTATATTTGATAAAAAAGAGATTGGGGTTTGCTTCTCTTTTCATCGTCTTGTAACGTAATTGTTCAACTCTAGAAATATGTATTTATAAATAATTATTTGTTAACTAAGTAGGATTAGTCATAACCAGGAATACTTGATGTTTACTTTCAGCCGAGAAGTACCCAACAAATTTCATTCATAAGAAACAGCATAATAGCAGCTTTATAACTGATTGAAATTTACCCTTTTCCTGATTTGACCCTGTAAGTATAACGCGTTGTTTCTTAATCTTAGCTTCTAATTCAGCTTGTTTATGTCTTCCATAATCACTGCATCATTGCAGCAGAAGAATGTTTCAGATACGTTAGTTTTAGTGAAAAAATAGTGATAATTTGAACTAAATTATATTGTAGTACATTCCACAGTCGTAGCTCATTACTCGTTTTTAGTTAAAGTGAGCCTAGGTTGAATATTATTGGCGAGAATCGAAGACCACTAATGAGCTGATGATGTGACTCATTCATTTAATGAGTAGAATAAACATTAAAGTCAACGCCAATTTAAGAGGGCAGGGTGAAAATTGTCTGAAAAAAAAACAAGAAATGATTTATTTGGTCAAAACTTATTTTATTTCTCAACATAATCTCCTTGTAGCTCGATACAATTCGTTCAACGTTTTTCTATCTATAAAAATCGCAGGGAGCCAAATCTAGAAAATATGGTGGATGACGAAGCAATTCGTAGCACAATTCATGCAATTTTGCCATTGCGACTGCGGACTTGTGCGCCGGTGCGTTGTTCTGGTGGAAGAACACTTTTTTCTTTGTCGAATGCCAAATGGCGTCGAATAATTCCAACAGCTCTGCATTATATATACGCCGGTGATCGTTTTGCCCTTTTCAAGATAATCGATATGGACGATACCGTCAGCATCCCAAAAAACTGTCGACATGACTTTTTCGGCTTCGAATCGCCAGGAAAAGTCTATTGTTCGGACTGTTCTTTGGCTCTGGTGTGTTGTGATGGACTCATGTTTCATCCAAGGTTACGAAACAGCGAATAAAGTCTTTCTTATCGCTCTTGAACATCGCAAAAAACTCTTTGAAGTTGTCACACTGTCGCATTTGTTGTCAACAAAGAGCAAATGCTGCACTCATCTGGCAGGCAGCCTTCTCATATTCAAAAAGTTATGGAAAATGTTCCGTACCCGTTCGGCTGAGATGCCCTTTGCCTAAGCAATTTCGTGCACTTTTAACTCGCAGATCGTCCAATATCATACCTTGGATTTTATCGACGATTTCTGACATCAATTGGACTACCAGAACATTCAGCGTCCTTTGTGGTCATAATACCACAACGAAAATCAGTAAACCTCTTGTGAATCATGCTAATCGATGGTGAAGAGTTCCCATAATGTTTAAAAAGCGATGCTTTGGTTTGCGTAATGTTTTTTCCACGCAAGAAATAATGTTTAATCAAGACGCGGAATTCACTTTTTCCATGATTACAAAAATCATCAATGTTTCTCCCTTTCGATGGTTGTCAAAACAGAACTGAATGACATATCAGTCTGAAAACTTCAATGCGTTCTAGTTAAGGATGGTACATCATAAATGTCTTATGGGATTTTTGATTGTGGCACCATCTGTTTTATTTTTTAGGTACTGTTCACCTTGCTCTCATATTATGAATCGAATTAAATTTCAATTGACTCTTCAATAAGATAACCAAACAATGCTGCTTGATAACCGTTAATTTTATATAATTTTATTGACATGCAATCTATGAGTCACATGATTTGCGTATATACATACAGAATATTTCCCATTACGGATGAGCGTCCATTTCACACATAAATAAATCATATGCCAGTAGCAACTTTTCTCAGAAGAATTTTGGAATAGAGTTTCTCCGTATAACAAGGTTATTTATTCATTTATTTATTTATTAAAACAGTAGAACAATCAACAGACACAATGTGTTCAATAACAGATTGTTACAATATAAAAAGTACATATATAAATAAAAGTATCAATAACCGACAGTATAACGTTGAATAGTAATACAGACATATTTTTTTGGAAATCTGTATTGAATAACACTTTCTGAGATTATACTTTCTGTGTCAGATTGTTTTCATTTTTTCAAGCAAAGACCTTAAATAAAAATTTCTGACAATTAGTGTTCGATATATTTCAAAATGACCAGTGGATTAGAATAAAAAATCCAAGTCACGTTGTATTCGCAAAATATGCTTTCTTACATATGGCTATTCAATTCTATCTGGTTTGAAATACAAGCGAGATTTTATACAAACAGTAGCAGAACTTGCGACATGTAAATTTCAAATTAGATTACGTCTGTCAATGATGGACGTTCGCATTATGAAATTTACATATTTCAACAAAAATCGAGTACTTGAGTGCAAACAAAAGACCAAGTCAGCACCTTTTCGAGTGGATATCGTTTACTTTGCAGCCCGCTTCACGCAAGAGAACTGAGCCGTATCGGAATCGGCGGGTGGAATAGAGACAGTCGGTTGTATCCAACTTGATATATGACTCGGATCACATGCAATTATTCTATAGCAATTTGTATGCATCTTGCTCTATACATAAAACATGTCGTTTTTAAAACGTATTACACGCCAGAGTTCTACGAAAACGGCAAGCAATTTCGAGAATACATGTAAATCTAATATTTACAATTAAATTATAACTATACATCAGAAAGTCAAAGGCGTTTGAATTATAATTCTGCCCTGGTATCTACACGGAACTTAACTTCATGTTGAACTAGAACAATGAATTTATAAAAATGATGTATATTCGAATAAATATTATAGGTTCATACACTCGTTATTACGAACATTACATCGGATACTTCAGTATGAAATATTAGCCATAATATTGTCTGGCATGTACATAGTTCAAGGATGTTTTCAATCACAGGCTCTGAGTTCTAGCTCACTGAGAGCACATTAATTTAATATCGGTTATTTCATCAAACTTATGAACTACTATCAGTTTAGGTTATAATTATCAGATATTTCACAAGCAATTGAACGAGTCTTATTTAAACTTCTTTTATTTCACTAATCAGTACATAATCTAGGATCGAGAGCGATATTGATGGTCTGAACATTAACCCGATGGCACTTTGGTTTAGAGGACGATTCAATGACCAATTCATCTCACCGACCGAATTTTCGCTGGCTGCTAGATCTCGAGATACAGCCTCCGCAAATTATTTATTTTTTGACTTGAGTTTAACCCTTTTCAAGTTGCGGTTACTTGAAAAGCATGCCATTTGTATACACTTCCGCCATGTTCCATCATTTTTTATCGTGTCCGTTTATCAGGCTGACCAGTTAAAATTGGACCGAAAGTGGACTGCAAGTTAACCCTCCCAAACCTATTAGAAAATGTTCATTGGTGTTGGCAATTGTTAAGATACCCTATGCCATCAAAAGTTATTGGTCCATTTCCGAGTGATTGGCCATTATTAGGACCAACAACGGTTTTTTTTTCTGATTTTGGGGCTAAACCTTACGATTACAAGGTAACATGATGGCACCATGTTAAATAACTTTATTGGAGGTCAAATGAAGATTTAAAATTATTGCCATCACTCCTTGCCTATTTGAACCCCCCAAAACCCACTCAAACCACCCCCCAAAAAATATGAATAATATGGATAATATGACCAATTTCATGATAAATTAGTCAA
Organism: Endomychus coccineus; assembly: GCA_958510875.1. NCBI lineage: Eukaryota > Metazoa > Arthropoda > Insecta > Coleoptera > Endomychidae > Endomychus > Endomychus coccineus. The sequence goes on along the minus strand of OY294068.1, from coordinate 179,463,325 downwards.
TTATTGAGATTCTTGCTGGGTTTAAGATCGAAACGGCCGTTTTTTGTTTGATTTGGGGGTGTTTTTAGGGGCTTTTGAGGGGTTGAAATAGGCAAGGAGTGATGCCAATAATTTTAAATCCTTATTTGACTTCCCATAAAGTTATTCAACATGGTGCCATCATGTTACTTTGTAATCCGCAAGGTCATTTAAGTAATACTTGAAATATTTTACTAGTGTATGTTATTCAATTTTTTTTATATTGTTGTGTTTACGCCTCCAAGCACTTTTTGGAACGAATAAAGATTATTATTATTAATTGGGCATACCACAAAAAAGAGTAATAAACACACCAACAGCAAGGCTTACGATGTACTAGAGACAGTATAGCATCTACAGTTTGGGAAGAACTGAAGATAAACAATAATCATGGTGTTATATTGCGTATACTTTCTACGGATGAAGCAGCATTCACCGTGACGACATTAATAACACTCTCAACTTTCATGTATGTTCAAACGATAATCCCCACGCAACTTTCGAAAGTTTTTCAACATAATGGCCCGTTCATTCTGGAGGATCCCTGAGAGGATCATTACTTTAATTTTTCACAAAATGATTCACAAGAACTACTAGAGGATGCTCCTCTAAACATCAGAATGCAGACGATGGAGTTCCTACACATTTCGCTCGTAGATCAATCAACATTTTGACCAAAGGTTTCTTGGGCGTTGGATTTGTCGCGATTGTTGACCACTAAGACTTCCAGACCTCACAGCACTATAGATTATTGCTTATGAGACTGGTTCAAAAATGAACTAATCCAACGTCCTACAAATACTGCAGCCGATATTAAAGAAAGACACATCGTATTTTTTCAGAGGTCAAAGACGGTATTTTTTGACATCTTTTAAAAGAATGCTATGATTATTAAAGTGTTAATGTATGAAATTTTGTTGAATTTGAAAACAAATGACAATCGGAGAAGATCATATGAATTTTTTACATTAATTTTATTCCTATAGTTAGGTCCGTTCCTCCCGACTCAGCTGTATATAAATGCAATGATATCATTGGTCATCGTATTGGATAATGCCAGTAACAATAAATTATTATTGTTACTAGATTATTATCTTCGTTTTATAACATCATCGTGTCAATGATACTTTTGAGTTTTGATAACGTACGATGCTTATAGTCGGCCCTAAATTGACTCACGAATAAATTTAGTTGATCATTCATTTATCGTTCATTTTGTTTCATCCACGGAGAGAATGATATTTCTTCAGCTTTGTCCTTTGACTTTCCAGTAACGATTTCGTTAAAAATTCTACTGTGAGATGAATACATTAGGTATCATGTTTTGAGCGGCGCGGGAATTGTCTGACACTAACGACCCTGCGCCTTTTGTTTCTAAAATATGATTTCTCTAATTACCAATAATTATGCTTCGACAGTAACAAATTCGTTCCGATCCTTTGGGGTTCTATATTCAATGAAATATGGCACCCGATATCTGATACTTTCGTATTCCGCGAAAACTCTCCGTTAAATGATATGTTGTCCAATCCAATTAGCGTTCAAGTATTCAGTTGAATAAATACGTTTCAATCGTTCATAATAGTCGGAGCTTGAAGCGATCGATGTGATACCTCGAATTTAAACCGAAAATAAATTATAAATTCCATAACTACCCTTATAGTTCGTTACACATACGATTTTATGAAATTAAATACGTGAGAATAATTGGAAGTAACACGCAATTTCATAGTTGAATAATGTATTTTGTACAATAGAACGAGCAGGAACCCATATGAGCAGAAATTGATGTGGTACTTATCGAGTTTTTAGAGTCTATCGAAAAACTACAATTGAGAACAACCAGGAGTTTTCAACTAAAGGCTATATCTGCGATAATAGTAAATATTGAAACTTGTAACAAAGAACTCGGAAGAAAGGAAACAAAAGGCTAAACTGCAGTTCGATTATGAGCAATGGCGGTCTCTCCGTGTAGGCAGTACTTTACCACACAAATAAAACCCACGATTAGGAAAATAAGTATTACGAATTATTCAATTATACCTATTTTAACAAGATTCAAATATTGCAGGGTATTGCGAGATAAGTATAGCTTTGTATATGCATCATTTATTCAAAGGATAATGATTCTTGGTCCAAGTATGTATTATATATAAAATTCTAGGAGCATAGGTCACACTAACACATATGCTTATTATTTTCGTCTTTACGTACGTTTCGGTCTCACGACCATCATCAGAAGACGTATAACTGATTTCTTAAAGCTAATTGTATCACCACAAGGCGTCCTTATCGCACTAATTTCAATTAAGAATGCCCACGTCGCCGAAACGAACAGAAACACGAACAATCGAAATTATAACACAATAAATGTTTTAAGTATATGAATTAAGAATTCGCTGCTAACCAATATTCTTATAAACTCTATATGCATATCGAATCACAGTATGTAATATGACTAAAGAACTGAACTAAAAATATAACGTTCGAGGATCCACTTTCGAACCAGATGTTGAAGATTTAGGAGGTAAGAGAAAAAGGTTTCAGATCTTATTAGAACTATTGCTTTTGAGCATTCTACCTAAAATATACTTTTAACATTATAAAGACGCATGTAGGAATCTGCAAGGGTTTTAATTGATTAAATTAGTATAAATCTGACTTAATGATTGAATATCTGTTCTATGATTTACAGACTTGGAGTCACGTTTCATGTGAATCATCTCCAGAGTAGATCTTTTATAATAATTGATTTCCTTAGTTGAAATATTAACATTTTTGTAATTGAATTGATGGTTATAATCAAAGCAGTGGAAACCAGTTAAAATTTGGGATAGATAGTCTTTTGTTCGGTTGGGGTTCGGTATAGTACCGTGGCTATAATTCTTTTATTATTGTAAATTATTTTTATTCTTACCGAGCCGTTCTAATTTCAAATCTCTCTGAATTATTATCTGAAAGAATATAACTGAATATATAAATAAGGCCACAAGAGATTACTTAACTTTTCTAGCTGAGCTATATCTTAACTACCAAACATCCTATTGACGCCCTGTTGGGTGGTGACAACAATTTTTTCACACTATAAGTATCTTCGCACAACGTGGGGTATCATCTGGAGACCAACCCTGATAATCGAAGATGAAATTAGACCTTGAGATCATTGCATAGGAACCGCTTCTGCCATCTCTTATACTTTATAACAGCTCCTGATGGGATCCTGTTGATTGGGAAGCTACATTTTGCAAAAAAAATCAATCGATTTTTCTTGAGTTCAGGTTTCTTTACTTAGGTTGTTCCAACCGTCTGGTCTCTATAGCTTTTTACCACAATAGTATTAATGATATTAACCTAAGCTTTCCACACATATTGAAAATTTTTTCGTCAAGTGTTCCCATGAGTTTCAATTTATTAATGATTTTGTTTCTTGTAGAGTCAAAGAAAATGGAGCAAAGACTTAATATCGTTATTTTTTCTATTTTAATCCTTCTAGCCCATTTTTGCACCTTTACAATATTTTTCTTAGATATCAATACCAACACTGTAAAATCTAACTCCCTACGTTCATATGAATTTGGTTTATACTTTATTTAGTGATAAAATAGTATAAATACATATGGTTGTGGCTGTTTCAACACATTTCATAAGGATAGCTTAGCGTTTTGTAATAAGATTCAACCGGCGTTAATTGTTATGTTGGCCTGGGTTTGCAGCCGCAAGAACTTGAGCAACAGCTGATAATCATCTAGCACTCTAACACTGATAATTTCAATATGGACTTGCGAATTAAATATTAATAAGCTACGATAAATAGAATTTAATTGAAAAGGTGCAAACGGGCGTTATTCAATTGCGGTGAGAAGTATTGAAATTACAGTTCGATACGCGAAGTATTGAATATCCTCAGATATTACACTGTACCAACACCGATTATTAGAAGCAATAAACAGAAAATAGTAATGAGCGAAGTAATAGCCTTGTGCAAGCAAATGAAAATAATAAAGCTTAATGAGCGTGCAAGTTGTATCTGCCTAGAATGGACGGTGATGTACGGGGGCGAAATAATAAATAATTTGTAAGAAAAACTTCAGATCGATGAAGCCGGCGTTGAAAAGAGTTGTTAATGTGAAGTTCACATGTTCTTAAGCTTTGATCCGATCTATTACGTTATGTGTTAGATGAGTCTTCATGAATTTATTATGAATAACTAATGACCTGCATAAAATTCAAATATGTTCGGTTCAAGTTTTCATTTATTGTTCTCAAGACTTGTGATTTTACGATTTAATAAACATCTTCCAACATTACTCAATTCCATTATACTCCTACTGTTACATTCATTGTTCACTATAGTATTGTAAATGCCAATTATCTGGATATGAAGAAATAATTCATGGTTGATCTTCTCGTCGAATACTCAACTGTGTCGTTTGGAGCTATAACCAGATACGGAAGAATAATATGTTTTATCAATTGAAATGATCCTGAAAGGAAGCACAGAATGATAGAATAACAATTTATTATTGGTATTAAGAAAAACTCGCAGTTTGCTATCGGAACTATACCAAATAAATCTTCAGCAGAATTGTACAGATAATCATCGACTAATTATGAAATATGATATTTACAACTGTGATGAAGATGATAGGTCCAGGGCTTTTACCTTGCCGTACCCCACGTTTTATCCTGGATAAGTACCTTCAAGTAGTTGTGTTCTATTTGACCTACTGATTTTGAATCAAGAAGTAGCCAACAATACCAAATCTGTCACTCTTCAATAGTCTTAATTACTGTACAGTATATCGTACATATTTTTTATGGCTATATTTGTTTACTGTTTATATGGTTTTGTGATTATAATCACGTTTATAATTTTTAAAACAGATGGTGTCATTTATAGAACAATCGTAGATCAGTTTGATTTGCAATGTTTGAATGCAAATAGACGTGGGCAACCGCTAAGAATGGATTTCCCGAAACTCGATCTCAGACGGGGTGAAAGATATTCGACATATTTTGACGTTTCTGACATCTAATATAATCACTTACAGTTGACATTACATAGATCGATGGATCATTATCACTGCTTAGAATGTCTATGACAGACAACACATAACCCAGTAGCTAACAGCTAGTACGGAATGTAAGATACCACTCTCTGAATGATTGGCTCACTCATCACAAATTCTCAAGAAATGTAAATCCCACAGACTTGAAATTTGGCAGGTAGGTTTCCACTAAGAGAGAATTTCAAGAAATTCAAACTTTCAACATAGAGTTGTAGAACATAATATGTCAATCTGTTTTCCTATTACCCCTGACAATTTAATGAGTATAAATTGATTTTTTTTCACGTCTTCAGCTGTTTCTCGTCATTTGCAATATCAGTTTAAGAGACGGCAAAGCCATAGACATAATTAGTAGCTCCATAATCTTTTTACCAGGAGGACTATTTAAAAATAATCAATTGTCAAGATCTGATACCATTTATTATCAATCAATTTTACTGCAAATTCCCGAGATTATCGATTTGTAAGAAATATGATGAGTCGAATCGAAGAAATTCAACTATAAACAAAAAACGTACAGAGGAGAACATGTAAATGCAAGTAATAAATTATCACACGATAAAAGTACGAAGTGTTGAATATTATTACCTCATCAAATAAAATAATGCACACACGAACTTCAATAACGAAGTGTACATCCTCCAGACGTCTCAGGTTTCGCCCACTGACGTCGCAACGAACCGTGTTTATGACTTTTCGTGTATCTCTTTTGTTATGCTCACGCAATGTTTTTCAATTTTAAAGCCAACTTGGCAGATATGAACATGTCTAAATACCTAATAAAGTAGGCTTCCGCACCTTGCGGATGTATCGCACGATCAGTAGCGGTGGGTCTAAGTATTGTGGTACGCAAAAACTTTGATCAATACTGATAATTACGATTTTTCGATATAGCGAATATTTATATTGGAAACGAGAGAAGCGTTCGTTTTCTATATAATTGAATTGAAAATTCAACTGTTTACTTGGTGTCTCTATGGACGGGGGAAATTGAATTAAAATTGCTCAGCTCCAGCTAATTGATATAGTGTTTCTATCAAAAGTAAAAGACACACATCGATCAAAAAGTGTGACTGTATTGTGAGAATTTAATGATTTCAAAATTTTCGGCTGTACCGTATACACTCAAGAGAGAACTACCAGTTGCGGGTCTCGAGGTTAGTAACCCCTCGGGACGAAACGTACGAGTACATTTGACACTGCAAAAGATTCGGTGAACTGGGCACCACATAAAACCACGATACCTTGCCTTCTTATCCCACAGTGCTGGTCGGAACGGATTCACGGACGTGGTAGACACACATGCGAAAGGTCAAACTTGAACGACGCTGGCGTTGGCTCGTAAACGTGGCTTCGTCTAACACGAGTAGGCGAGTGGGATCATCCCTCAGCAGGTTCGGGGATAATGTAGCAAGCATGGTACCTACTGCGACAGAATGTATGTAGGTTCTCGCTTAAAGTAGCCTTTGCGGACCGAGCGGGCTGAAAACAGATGCCTCTGCGAAAAGTCAGGTAAACGATGCACCACATAACGTTTACCCATAAAAACCACGGTTCAGTGTCTCCCTATCCCAGATGACTGGTCGCAATGGATTCACGGCCGTGGTAAACACATGCGGTAGACTATTTGAATGAAGCCGAACGGTTACTCGTTCAGGTTCCTGGTAAAACAGGTAACACAGGGAGATGAGAGTTGGCTATAGCTCAGAAGGACCAATAATATAGTCTAGCAAGCTGCGCCCGTAGTGGATCCGCCTACGTTCTTCTAGGGTAAAGGCGGAAAGACAGCTGCCTCTGCGTGGGTGAATGCTGCACCACATGGCTTTACTCCTAAAGTCCGGTGTATGTGCTTCCTATCCCAGTTTTCTGGGTAATGGATTCGCGACCAGGGCAATGATAAGCGAGGGGCTAGACCCCCAAAGTTCTTATCGTTTATCGTATACAGAAAAAGTGAAATAGAAGAATGCTTTCATTCAATATCTGAATAAATTTCATTCCACTTTCAAAGAAACTTCGTCCAAGGTGTGCGGAATATCAAGGCTGGTGGTTTGGGTATGTGGTTACTGACTCGAAGTAGCACTGTCTGCAACCGTTCACTTGTTGTCACTTTTTCGAGTATTGTGATCTCACCTGGCAGTTGATGCTATGTTTGATGATGGAATCGTGATACATGCCCATCGCTTTTTCGGACCTACCAGAAGTTTCTTAGCCCCCCGTTATACAAAGTCATCAGCTATTATTTCGTTCTTCCTTATTCCATATGACCTTTTATGATATTTCATGGATGTCCAGCGCAGCGAGAGCTGCTTTGCTGTTCATGCATATACTGGGGTGGATTGCGTTTTTTCGAGCGCTGTTTGGATGCAGCACATTATAGATGACCAAGTATTAGTTTTACGTGAAGTTCCTGTTCCGAGGACTCTATCGCACAACTCCATAGGCGAGGGATTGGGATCAGGCCCAATCAGCGCGGTAGGACGAATCCTACCTGCTAGTATGTCCGGGAAGAGCAATTCCCCGAACCCCCGGTAACTACTGAGTATGCATGGTCAGTTCACGAGCTGAAACACAACTAGCCCATCGGAGGTGAAGGAGTGTAACTCTCCAATGCCCGCTAGCCAGCATGCGGCTTTTAACCAATGCCCCCGCGAAGTCTACACCAAGCGGTCGCACAGAATTTTCACATTCCGGGGCCTCTGACCCCCGTGGTCCAAGTAAATACAGGATCACTAGTCCAATCTCTAGCAAGATAAATTCTCCTACAGTTGAGTTGAAAGCCCCAACTCGGTACTTATAGACCAGCTCAGGTACGTGGAGTCGCTACACTTCAAGTCAGTCAATTGCCAACCAATGAAGGTCAAGCTTAGGCCTATAGCCAGTATTTCTGCTTTGAAAAGTAGTGGCGTGTTTGCTCAGGTATATCTGGGCTTTTGCGGTATGTCCCTGCTACCACCAGTCTATGGTTGCTGTCTTCATCGATGAACTAGATGCCACCGTCGGTTGGAATTACCGATTGGTTGTTGTTATCAAGATAATCTTCTTTGGAGGGTAAGCTTCTTTCCAAAGATGTATCTTGGTGACCATTCTCATCGAATAAATGGGATCTGTGTTTCCACAGTCCTCCCTCTTATATCTTTTATTTTTAGAAAATAACGTATTATTCATATTTTCGTATTCATTTAGATGTAAGAAATCATTGGAGGCAGTTCACCTCAATATACAAAGTGAGAAGGTAATAGACGTTTTATTTTAGGGTTTATTTACTACTCGTTGGAGCTTCAGTATCTACCAATTTATGAATGAACTTGGGAACTGAAGTCTATTATACCCATAAATTATGTTTATGATCACTCTCTCCATTTTATAATGTATTTAAAATAAGTACCAAATAATGTACTACACCAGTACTGGATGCCATAACTAGAGGTATTTGAATAAGGTTAAAGGAGAAGTGCATGTTAAAGGAAATAATGGCAGAGTGTTGGAAGAAATTAGTAGATGGAAGCGTACGCCACTGCGTGTCGTGGGCATTATTAATAATTCTGTTATATATTTCATGTTTAGCTGTGTAGCGTTTTTGTTGAGAAGATGTTCTGGCTTTTTAGGCAAATCAAATTTCTGACATCTCGCACCTGTGCCCGTTCCGTATAATATCGCGTTTAGGTCGAAATTACAGCTATACATTGTCTTTATATCCCTCAGGAACACGATTGCTTGCTCTTAATGTTCTCAATGCTCTCAGCGCTGCTTATGCTTCGCATTACTTTTAAATATGCAAGCTAAGTTAGGACGTCTCTAAAAGCATTTGGCCATTAAAAAATTAAACGGCGGCTTACTATTATATTATTATTTTATGCATACTTTACTGCGCACTAAATGGGAAGGAAATCAGTTTTGGGAAAGTCTGAAACCAGTAAATAAAATTAATTCCGCTTAGGCTTCGCATTAACGCTTCTAAATTTCTCACTATAACGTCTAGACGGAAAAATTCGAATGACTTTTAGAACGTTCGAATGAATATATTGTGTTAACGTCCCTATTTCCAATATAAGTTGCGAAAAAGAAGTCTCAACCAAGGTTTTGACCGCGGTTGACAACACGTCGAAGCCCTAAGTCAAAGAGTGAAAGCTGGAGAATGTCTGATTTCAAGAAGGATTTTAGTGACAGTGAGAATTCATGTAATAGTGAAAATGAACTGGAAGTTGCGCTATACACGCTGATACCACACAAATAACTTCATATCTGGTGCAAGATGCAGAGAAAAGTAGATATTTTATCCAATTTATCATTTAAATATGCGTCTCCACTTTTTGGAGTGATTATTCGATACTACATACAACATCACATCTGGATGAAACATAACATAAGTAATTATATAAATGTTATTACATTACAATTGGTTGTACGCTCACAAATATTCTTCGGATTTCCCAATGCCAGTGAGTATACTGGGCACTGTTTTAGATGATGTAGGATACAAGAGAGAAATAACGGTGATGGAATGGACGATGATTTTTGTGTTCCCTTGCTGAAGAATGCATATTAGCGGCAGATCACAAGAAAATTCTGGTGGATGAGAAAAAATCAGCCAAAAGTACAAAGAACACTCCACCATTCGATTGTGTCTCCTTTGACCTACTAATTAACAAGCTTAAGTATCATAACTTTAGTGATAATAGTATAGATCTTATTAAAAGTTTTTTATATAACAGAAAACAGAAAGTTGTATTAAAGCGTGATAAATCTGACATATAGGAAGTAAGAAGAGGGATACTACAAGGTTCAATTTTAGGCCCTATACTTTTCATAATTTATTTAAATGATTTACCATATAATTTTCCAAACTATCAGTTTACAATATTCTCAGATGATGCAACTGCAGCAAATAAAAATAATAATTCGAGCACCTTGATTGGTGAGTTGGAGAAGACGCAGTCGGAAATATCTGACTGGTTCACAGCTAATCAGTTATTGCTAAATGAGGGGAAAACAAAGAAACTTATTTTTAGCCTTAGAACTATAGATATTACAGATAACCCAAATCCAGTAAGGTTTTTAGGAGTATACATGGATTCCAAGTTGTTATGGCAACCACATATAAATATAGTATCTAGCAAATTAGAAAAAAATTTTTACCTGTCAAGAAATCTTTCTTCTATTGTTTCAAAGGATATCCTAATCACAGCGTACCATTCATTGATACACTCTCATATAAGTTATGGGTTATTAAATTGGGGTCATGCACCACTTGCAAATAAAATATTTAAAATGCAACGTAAAGCTATCCGAATACTGGATTATTTAAATTACAAAGATGACTTAGTAGCTTCAGGAAACTCAAAATCTTAACAGTTCCGTCTGCCTACATTTTAGTCTGTCTATTACATACGAGACTTAATGTGGATAAGTTTACCACACAAGAATCTGTTCACTCACATAACACCAGAAATAAAGATGACTTACGGGTAGATTATCATAGATTGCACAGAACCAAAACAGGTTCTAGTTACTATGGACCAAAAATATTTATTAAACTTCCTGTTTAAGTAAGACAATTGCCCATAAAACAATTTAAAACAGTTTTAAAAAATTATTTTATTGAAAATTGTTTTTACTCGGTACCTGATATTTTAAATAATGGATTCAATATGTGATATATTAGTTTATGTTTCTTTTAATTTGTTAAGTGTTTTTTTTAATCTATGTTCAAGCAATGTTGTATTTAATAATTGCGTAATTTTACAGTGTGGATTTTTATTCTTACACTCTTAAAGCTCAGATATTCTATTCTTATGCAATTAAAATATATAAATCATAATGTAATACTTCAGATTTTGACGTGTTCTATGCAATGTAATGCTTCTTGAATAAAAAAATACTACTACTACATGTAGGTACAGGCAAAAGTGCTCGAAAGAATGTCATTTCTATATTGAAAGGCCACTATAAATTAGAAACAATCACCGCTATACATACACTATTTTGGTGGATAAGTTGGTTGATATACATCAGATTCATACAAATTTCTTCAGAGCGTTATTAAACAATGCAAAACTGAATTTCATCTTACAGTTAATGATAGATAATTCAGGATACACAGGTATCTCAAGGAGGTTCACTACCTCGCCTTTGGTTTTTTACCTACTTTTCCTCATCCGAAAAAAAAACGCAATATCAATATAAAAACGGTTACGAAGATTGTGGTCAACGCAACACCAATCAGACCGGAATTATTACGTATTTTGATAACCAAGCTACCATCTTCAGTAGATCAGTAGAACTTTTAGTCATCTACTGAAAAAGTTATCCAGAAGAAAATTGTAATAGCAACTCCATTGATATGATGAAAGTCAAAAGCACGTGTGATACCAATCAAGTCTGAAACTTTTCTATGTGTTTCTAAGCAAGTGAGAAGTTAAACATCGAGGTAATGTTGAAAATTTTACTATACCATACATTTAGAACCTACATTTCTAATGAACCGTGGTATCAATCTAGGAAGGCATTCAAGTTCACCTGAGAGGAGATTCATTCATGCTCCTTGACCAAGGAGTACCACTTGCTTTTTCAAGAAAAACTCGAATCTCATTATTATTATCACAATATAAGAAATTACGAATGGATTTTGCTCATCTTGAATTTGAAAAGTGCACGTGACTGATTTCATTCTGGTCATAACCCCGTAATTTTTCATGCTAGCAAGGCAAACAAAGAACCATTTTGAAATAATATTCATAAAGTTCGAGTTTCCTATGAATAAGCTTCCGGTTCGCGGTTATTCAACTTCCAATGCTTGTATTTCTGTTTTCTGTAAGCACGCCGCAATCTTCATCGAGCTACAACTCGGTCAATATGGTTTCTACATAGGTAAGTAAAAACCAAATTCTTTGTTTGTTTATTGCCTTCAATTTACGATGACTTTGACCGCCGTGAATTCACTACTCTATCCAATTCTGGGCTCATTCTGATTTACAACTCTATCTATTCCTGGGTGCAACCTGAATTTCAAAATTTTATCCCACGAAAATGCGATGACTTTTTGCGCCGTTTCATAACCGTGAATAAAACATGGGTCTATCACAACACACCAGAGACCGAGGAACGGTCGAAACAGTGGACTTTGTCCTGGCGAATCGATACCAAAAACGGCCAAAGTAGACTTATCGGCCAACAAAGTCATGGCGACAGTTATTCGGGATGCACAAGGTATTGTCCATATAGATTACCTTGAAAGGGGCAAAACGATCACCGGCATATATCACGCAGAGCTGGTGGATCGATTCGACGCCGATTTGAAGCGAAAACGGGCGCATTTGGCAAAGAAAGCAGTGCTCTTCCACCAGGACAACGCACTGGCGCACAGGTCCGCAGTCGCAATGGGAAAATTGCATGAATTACGCTACGAATTGGTTCGTCATCCACCGTATTCTCCAGATTTGACCCCATGCGATTTCATCTATTTCCAAACTTGGAGAAATGGCTCGGCGGAAAGAGTTTTGGCACCAACGATGAGGTCATTGCTGAGACAAACGCCTATTTCGAAAGATTGCCGAAATCGTATTATTTGGAAGGGATCCAAAAATTAGAAAGAGATAGGACGAAGTGTATCGGGCGACAAGAGGATTATGTTGAGGACTAAAATAAGTTTTGGCCTAATAAATCATTTCTTGTTTCATTTTTCACCATGCCCTCGTATTACTAGAAATAGATATTCTAATGTGTAAGTAGACTGCTTTATTATCTTCCACTACAATATACATATATTATTTGTAATTGCTTTGCACCTATTTCAACGAAACTTTGATAGTATTGACGAGAAATAGTGCATGATAGTTCACGGCAGAAAGCCTTGAACCAAATTACACAATTGCACCTATATCATATGAAATACTACAATTTATTTCAGTGATCTGTTACAGTAATTGTATATTAGAATTGATAATTACGATTCGTTTGTTCAGAAACAATGAACGATAATTTATGTATGAAATTACAACGTTTGCTTGAGAGATATTAATATTCCTTGAAATGTTTGTTGATTACCTGAGAATTATCAATCTGAAATTCCCTCCAAGTCGTAACATGTCTGAAGCAGAAATGAAAATAATTAAATAATAATGAAACAAGTAAAAGGGAGGGGTAATGATTATATCAAAGAAAGGGTGAAACTAGTGGAAAGAACAAGAATACGGTGCAGGGTTATTCAACCGGTAGTCGCTATGAAAATAAGGACGATTTTATCCGGTCGACTACGGGAGCTTTCAGCAGATTCTGATTAGTCATAGACACAATTTAAATCAAGTAATAGAGATAGAAATCTAAATGTAAAACGGTAGCGGCACGCCACGTTGCTACGATTAAAGTTTGATTGTAATAAATTGATACAAGTTCGATTCATTATGACTAGGCGTTAAATTAATACAGAGAAGATTATTTATAAAGGCCTTATTCAAATATCCTTTCATTTATAAGCGCGTCTTATTAAAAGTCATATTGAAGACAGATGAAAATCAGAATCTTGAAAGGTACAAATAAGGTTTGGGATTCATCCATTTGGAAACGCGATGATCGTTTGGATTTGAAGATCACGTGATGCATTTCATTTCAGTAAGCGTGAGCATACAAGACCACATCACATTAGAATGATTTTGTTTTTGCATTGAGGGAGGTACATATTCGAGCTTAGCACATCATATCATATCATCAGCATTTGATGATGGATAAAGATTAAAAAGGAATATGTATTATTTAGATAGTAACGTATGTCTCAAAACTTAGGCATAATATTGAAAAGAGTTAAAACAGAAAAGAACGATACAATATTAAGTTGGCGTTGGGAATGAACATTTTCGACTGTTTATTCTCATAGAAATACGTGTTTTACAACTCATGTATGTTTCATACTCTATGTATATTATATTTTGCTGCCAGGACTAGTTATGGTCAACCTTACTTTTATGACATCACAGGGTAATTCAATTATAGTTGAATAATTCCATTCTAAGAACTGAAGATGGAAGTCAAAAGTGTCACTTGCCAAGGGGGTTACCACGCCAAAAGAGTACTCATTTACAAAATTTTCCTTTGACTACGTACAGTGAGAAGAGTAAAAATATGAGTTTATCCAAGGGAATGATTTTTGCAATCTTTTTTACACTTTAGATTAATTATAATTCATACAGGTTTTCTTGGAGCAGCGTTAACGAATTTTGTTGAATGTGTAAGGAGAGTTATACCATTATGGAAGATGGAATAGATGAAGACAAAGTAAGTTGGACGGTGGTCTGAGGTCTGATACGACAACGAGGTTTTAAATAATTCTTAGTGTATAAATAATGTAGCATTGAGATTGTTCCGGTCCAGGTGCAATGATTAAACCAAGTGAGTTTGGGATAAATAAAAATACCTAAGTATCTTCCATACCCCACTGAGATTAGATAAAATATAAATTTGAGTTTTTAATTCTTCCAAGCTCAACTTATTTGCACTAAACCATTTTGAGAGCTTAGCCTCAGAATTCTGGGCAACATCTTTTAGTAATCATAGACCTTAGAAATATTTAATCTAACTGTATTATCCGCGAATGAATTGAGCCCATGCTCATCAACATTTTATGGTAAATCGGAATAATATTGGGCCAAGTGGGTGAAGTTGTGGGACACCCGAATGGTTTTCATGTAGATACGATGTTTCATCATAGTAGACAGTCTGCTAAATGTCATCCATTAGTGGGATCAAACAAATGATGTTATTAGAGAATTTGTGATGTTTAATTTTGTTTATCAGAAATTTGGAAGTGACATAATAAATGCCTTTGATAGATCCCAAAAGATAGCAAACATATATACTTTCCTTTTTCAAAAGTTTTACATACAACAGCATACAAAATATTTATTTATCAGGGTGATTGTTCATAAACAATGGCAAACGTTTATTCACTGTCTTTCATAATGCATCATAATCGGCAGAGGCAGCGAACGCGGGAAAATCTCATTGAGTACAAACATAGATATTGACCAACGTAGATTTTCCTAATTTGAACATCAATCGAAGAGCTTCGAAGTTCATTATGCCCCACTACATTGCGAGGAATTGGTAATCAGCATTTCGAAATATGATTGGCTTAAAATCAGCAGTTGGAAAAATATTGCTTTGAAACTTGAGTGGTGTCAGTTTTCTCCAAATCTAAGAGATAATGTTTCTGACAGATATCCAAATCGAATGTTTTCCCATCTGCTTCCCTGAAAATATCAGAAACAGCTCAAACAATGAAGTTGGGAAAAGGAAACCGACGTCAAATAAAATCGTTCGTTCCTAGGGTATAAGATTTCGAGAAATTAAGAAAATCCAGTTGTACTAACTGATTAAAATTTAATTACATCTTGAGGCAATTAGTAGTCAATCAGTATAGCAGACGGAGATTCGAGCTGTTATTAAATAATAATTAGTAGAACCTACTGTAGTTATATTAACCCTCCGGGTTCTGATTTAATATTAATAATGATGCAAGCTCAGATTTCCTCGTGTTCAGTCATCGATGGAATGAATAGCGACGAAATATTCCGAATGCAGATTGTATTTACTTGGTCCGAATGTTTCCCGAAAGTGCGAATTGATTAAAATTGGCAAATTAATTTTCCAGTTATTGCTGAATTTATTGAAAACGAATTTATTGACGATGTCGATGTTTAGATGAAGTCAAGATACAAGATGGTGATACACTTAATGTATCGTACAGTTGATTCATCGAACAGTTACACATAAAACAAATACCATACATTCAGATCAAAAGAATTGTGAACTATCGATGTTCGATTATTGGTTATGAACTGTACAACCAGAAAAGACATTTTTCAGTTTGTCCAGTGTTCAACAACGACCATATGCATTTCGTAAGCTGAATACATACGCCGCAATCATTTGGTGACCAAAAACAGAAACGAAAGTATCCCAGCATTCCCTGAACAGAGTTCAGATGCTGGCGTGCTTAGGAAAAGCAGGTGCAATGTCGACCACCCCAACGGCTGCGATAGAAAGCTGTTGGGGTTGGAGCCACTGCATCTCGTCATTCAGGTAGAAGCTATAAGAGGAGCGAACAAAAGGGCCGAAGCATTCTTGAATTGCTTGGATCACCTGGGCTATTGGGGATGAGATCCGATGGTTTACAGCACTTCCGTACCATTCACGATTCAAACCTTGTATGGGCGGTATAAAGCTGGGGGCAATCCTCATATGATACCAGGAGACTCCGTATGGTTTGCCGAAGGCACCAAGACCGAAAAAAGTACAGGTGCTGGAATAGTCGAGACAGAGGACCAAGAAGAAATGATTTCTTCAAGCTTAGGGATACTTGCGACAGAATTCCATGCAAAAATATTAGAAATTACAACATGTGCTCGAATTATGAAGGAAAGAGCCTATGAGAATAGACAAATAACAATCATAGCGAGCAACCTAACAGTGCTTAAGGAACTGGAGTCATACACAATCACCTCACAATGTTTACTCGATTGTGTGAAGGGTCTTACGGCATTGATGAAGAACCCCATTACAGTGACACTCATATGGGAGTATAAGAAAATCAGTCGCACCCGCTAAAGTGGGGGCGGAATACACCCTGATTGTACCAGAGCCAACCTGTGGCATTCCTCATGCCACAGTGAAATCTGTAATCCAAAAATGACTCGAGACAGAGCACCGAGCATTGGAGGGAACTGCCCTGCATCTCGCATTCCAAACAACTGATGGGAGATCTCCAGCAGCAACGAGTGAAAAATCTACTGACGTTCAGCAGACAAGAAATCTTGTTGTATTCCTGACCAGACACGCCCCATACAACAAACATCTCTGCACGATAGGTCTGGTGGATCAGAGCACATGCAGAAGTTGCGGCATGGAAGGAGAGACACCCATGCATGTGCTGTGTCAGTGCACTGCATACGTGGTTTGGGGTCGAACATACCATGGAGACGATAAAACTACACCCATAATCAGAAGTATCCACTAGATCAGGCTAATAAATTTCATAAAATACACCGGACTGATGGGGAGATAGCAATATGTGAGGGCACAATGGGATACTAATGACCGCAGTGCAGTGGGGCTTCCTCTGAGAAGGAGAACCAACCTCACGGGGGACAGGTTTCAGTCGCTAAGAATCCGGCAAACTCGGGAGCGCGAGCCCCTGAAGCGTCTATGCAAGATTTCCCCTCAAGAAAATAGGCTGAACGCATTGGTTGAGCATGTTGAAAGCTTTCACGTTCTTTTAACTTGCTGGTTCATTACAATTTGGCTGTAGGAGAATAGAATATAAAATACTGAAATTCTGGACATCTGGACATCATTGTTTGGCTCCAATATACTTTGCCGCCAAGTTGATTCTGAAATATAATTGATTCAATCAATTTCTGCATCATATCCGGAATATGTAGCTATCCGAAACATTGTATAGAAGTGGAAATTGTTGATAATGTCCATGCATGATTTGTATTCACGAAAAGTTTAAATTCAAACCTCAAAGATGAGTGAAGAGAAATTCAATAGTATCAAGATTATAACTGGTATGATGGTATTGGATGTCCATAAAATTGCGGATACAAACCAAAACTCATTTACCTCCGATATGTACCAAGACGAATGGAGAAAATTTTATTTCCAAAATCATTTCCCTTGAAAATGTGTCCACTCTTCATTCGCTTCATAGTCACTGATAATTCAGAATTTCGAGGAAAATGTGAAAGGTGTTGAAATAGCCCTTTTTCATCTGTAAATTAAGCCGTATACTAAATTTGATATAGATAGTGGCTCTCGGTCTGGCGTAGTGCCCCCGGCATGAGGAAAGCGAAGCTCCACATTAGGGAGTTCTCGTCTAAGCTCTCTGAAACCCTACTCTCTGTGAGCAGGAGATGCATGAAACTGGTGACAGGACTCCTCACCGGACACTGTCTTCTGAATAAACATTTACACACAATGGGCATTGTTGAAGACCCAGCTTGTAGAAGATGTAGAGAGGCCTCTCACATCCTAGTCGAATGTCCAGCATTAGCTTCTCTTAGGCTACAACACTTCGGCAGCACACATAAGCTGCCTGCAGCCATGAAATATATCAGTCCATGCAAAATTTTAGCCTTCGGCACTGCCTTAGGCGTGCTGGGCTAATTCTTGTACCAAAGGGCACACAATGCACCCAATCAAGCCGTCTAAGTGCACCGGACTTCTCCGCCCTCGTTTTGATTGATTGATTGATTGAAGTTTGGTATTGGCATATTTGAATTGCGAAATCCCAGTATATAACAGGCCTGTTAGTTTCTGAAGGGCATCTATTGATCTATTTCACATAGCTTAAGATTCGAACCTAGTTGGTTTACGAATATTTTTTGGTTTTAAATTATTTTTGATGTTTGATGCAATTCCAGTACGTTTTATTTTGCTGTGCTGATCACTATCAGGTGATTCAAATATGTGAAATCAGTTGATAGATTGACTTAATTAGAAATCATTAAATATAATCATAATAATTTTGGAGTATAATCTCTATGAACATAATATCTGACTATCTTATGTAGCTTAAATATAACCGTTAAAATATTACAAATCGAATAACAAACTGTTGGGATGATTCCAATATTTGATAAAAGAAAAGAACGTCAAAGAATTGTTCGTTACAAATGACGCGTTACGTAATGCTCTTCCAAGCTTAACGAAGAGATATGAGCCTAATTTCAATTTAACCCAATCATAGGTAAAAGGAGACTTCGAAGCGGCATGATTAGCTCATCTGGGAATTGGGGTGAAGCCAACCCTTATCTTGTATTTTAAATTATCGACAAAATATATTCGAATTTACGTTTCTTTCTACGGGGAAATAAGCA
Source organism: Endomychus coccineus (assembly GCA_958510875.1). Classification (NCBI taxonomy): domain Eukaryota; kingdom Metazoa; phylum Arthropoda; class Insecta; order Coleoptera; family Endomychidae; genus Endomychus; species Endomychus coccineus. Next base: position 179,444,367 of record OY294068.1, on the reverse strand, counting down.
TCTCGTTAATATGCCTACATAAACTGCTGAATGATATTATGAACAAGCAATTAGTCATGCATTAAATTATAGATATATGATGGCTGAATACCAATGGAAGTTGTATTTAAAGTGAGCTTTGATAGGCTTTGTAGATGTTATGTACAGGATGTGTATTAAAATGTTAATTGATGCTCACTATATGGAATGTGTCTTGAAGATACAAAAACATGATTGAATTTCTCTTGGAAACTGAACAGTCCACAAGGTAGGCAAATAGTATAAACGAGCCGTGTATTCACAATACAACCAAGTTTCATCGCGTATGAAATTTTCAATTTCATGGAAAATGTGATTGATTGAATATATAAAGCATATCTGACTGGATGCGACCCCTGTTTTCCGTAGATACGTGTTTCTTATATGTGATGACGTATCCCCAGTTTGATAAATGTTTTTCCAGTTTGTAATAGACTTTGATTCGACGCGCAACAAACACTTCGAACAAGATAAAATAATCACGTTGAGAGTGGCAATGTAACATGTTTCATTTGAGGAGGAGCCTTGCAGAATTTCGTCAGGGTTGTACTGAAGATATAGCCATCTCTATGACGTAAAGACTTCTCTTGAAAAACTTTATTTTTTGTCAACTAAGTTTAAGAAATTACAATTTGTTGGGAAGGTTATTCCCTTGCATTTTCGATTAATTAATAGTCTGTAGATTGTCGGCATTTAATTTATCAATTTCCTAGAACTAATAATGTATGCACTATTACTATTGAAAATTCGTGGTTTCCGGATGAATTCCGCGTCTTGATGCCGACGTTTCGCCAACCATTACAGGTGACATCTTCAGGGAAGGCTTCAGGCTTGAACTGAAACTGATTCTACTTGTTTCTGTAGCAGTATTTATTGTAGGAAAAAATCTGCGCTACACAGTTCACTGCCTTTATTCCGGTGTTTAACTCAGTTCTGGCACCTGATCCTGCCGTTGTGTGTTCGCTGATAAAAGTTTGGAGCTCCGGCTAGAATTTTAGTATTTTCGAAAAGGATTCGATGATAAGTGTTAAATTTGTGTTTCGTAAGTGTAGATACACTGGTGTCACGAAACCTTGAACAGCGCTCATGTTCTTTCACACGAGTAGCTACTGTACGACCTGTTTCACCAATGTAGACTTTACCGCAAGAATAGGGAATACTATAAGCACCTTCTAAATCTTCTATCTTTGATAGGTTTGTAAAACTGAGATAGTTTTGGAAGTGTGTAAAACCGACCAGAAATATTATGTTTGAAGGTTTTTTCTTTCAATAAATACCGCTACAGAAGCCAGAAGAATCAGTTTCAGTTCAAGCCTCAAGCCTGCCTTGAAGATGCCACATGTAATGGTTGGCGAAACGTTGGGATCAAGTTCTTGTGACGCGGAATCCATCCGGAAGCCAAGAATTCTAAGCGGAAATTCACTATTCAACAGTATTACTATTACTATCACTGTATGAAAAAGAGTGGCTTACCAATCGACACTAAAATTCAACGAATCAATCAATAACTTTATTGCCATAATAAACACAAAATATAACGCTAGCATACATTTGTATAAATAAAAATACAATATTATTTGAATAAACTATTGGAATCCAGGAATTAATTCACAGAATAAAATGGATGATTCAACTGATTTACCTTAATTATCTTTCCAAACACTTTCGGATGTTGAAAAATTGAACTCAAAATTAGACAAAACTTGAAACTTTTAATTTAGAAATAATGCTGATAAATTGTTTCACCACACTGTGATATTCACAAAGCTAGGGATTAACAAGTAAAGCTAAATCTAAAATTATGTCCTTGAATAGTAGGAATAATTTTGAATGTGTTACCAATTGAGAGAGGGGGGTCGAAAATGCTTTATTTGGGAGTTCGATTAAAAAATTATTGACATATGGTGAAGTACAAGAATCACTTTGGTCATTTACTATTATGTTAATATTGCTTATTTTGTATTTTCTATGCTTAATTCCATTACGATTCTGTGTCTGACTGATGCGTTTTGAAAATTATGGAATCAGTGAAAAATAATCAATTGATTTAATCTGGGAACCTGACGACCGTGAAAAGGAATAAGAAATAACAATGACTTGAACCATTCATCTCGTTCTTCTCAGTTCTGGCTTTTCATTATAAGATGGAAAATATTGGAAATCAACCTGAATGTGGTACAAATTGAGATATGGAGTTAGAATTGGATATCTTCAAGGCATTTGACCAAGTCTGGCACCTTAGCTTTCTTGGGAAACTTCCGTCATATGGTTTGCCGCCTCAACTTTGTCTCTTACTATCGAGTTTCCTCTCAGATGGATCACTCCATGTAGTGGTTGATGGAGTATCCTCCGATACAACGCTGATGTTTCACAGGGATCTGTCTTGGCACCAACTTTGCTTCTGCTCCATATCAACGGTCAGGTGGAAGTGACCACCTGTCCCGTCCACATATTTGCAGATGATGGTACACTTCATACCGCTTTCTCATCTAAGGCCCCTATAACACCCAATGAAGCCAGAGGAGCAAGACAGAGATAGGTTGACGCAATAAATGGAGATTTGGCAAAGATTTTGAAATGGGGAACTGATAATCTAGTAGAGTTTATTGGAGCCAAAACTTAAGCTTGCGTCTTCTCCAGGAAGACGGATCCCATGATCGCTAATAGGATAATGTCAGGTACCACTATTCCTATGAAGTCTTTCATATCCATGCTCGGGCTCACTACCAACAGTAGTCTGTCATGGGACGATCATGTGAGGTCCATTATGGAAACTGCTTCACAAAAACTTGGTTTTCTACACCGTGCCAAGAACTACTTTACATCCCAGCAGCTCCTCATAACCTACAAGGCACAGATTCGACCTGTCCTGAAGTACTGGTCACATGTTTGGAGTTTGGCTCCCAAACATACGCTGAACCTCTTAGATTGTATCCAAAAGAGAGCTATCCGCCTGATTGACGATGTCACACTTGCGAATTCCTTAACCTCTCTAGAACATCGTAGAAAGGTGGCATATCTCTCTCTTTTCTATAGATATTTCTTTGGTCGGTGTTCATCAGGAATATCGTCTGATGTTCCACTTCGGAAGATTCCAGATAGACTGACAAGATGAACTCAAGCTGGTCACCCCTTCATTGTCAAGCTCAAGACCTACCGAACTTCTTCCTACCAACTAACTCTTTACTCAGTGATGTCTTTCCCTATACCTACAACCTTCAAGAAAAATTCGAATGCCCATCTCCTCTCTCAGCATTCCACCGCTGGCTTACATGATGTTCTTTCATATCGTGTAGTCAAAGCATAAAAACAAAATGGTTAAGTGTTACTATTGCTTTTTAATGGTTTGTTTTTCCTATGGATTCTAGAAGATTGAGCCAATGTCCTTGAATATGTAAAATACAGTGAGCATACCTCAGTAGCCTATAAGCTCCAGATTTCTTTAATTCATCTCTTTTAGATTTTGAATTAATAATACATGAGTAAAGGTTATTTGTTATTTTGAAGGCGACGTTTTTATCCTGGTTTTTGAGAAATTGAGATATTTGTTGTATGTATCTACCTTAATATGTTAGACATGCGAAATTTGATTTGATATTATTATTAATTTGCGGATAAGTTAGGCTTTCCCCTAGTGGAGACTATATTGAAAGCGTTGGCATCTTAGCAAAAACCCTGAGAAATTGAGAATGAAAATTGGTAGGTTATCCCAACCAAGTATTTCTGGGATGGATTGACTACTGATCAAACAGATAAAAGTGAAAATAGACGAGAAATAAGACATACATATATACTGAAGATTATTAATTAATAATTTAGGTATATTTTGAAATGCTTAATAATATAGGTGATGTTATATTGAACAGTTAAATTTTGACGAACATAATAATCTTGATCGGAAGCTAACACTGACGAGTCGGAACGGCAGTGATTAAAAATTGTATTTGATCTAAACATGTAATTTATTCGATTATAGTAATACAATTTAACAATATAAAAGAACTAAGTTTGAGGCAGCAGTCCAATTAGTGTTGTTTAAAAATTATTAGCAATTGTATCAATAAGTACAAATGAGTAAACGGTGGTAGTGATGGAAAAGAGTGTGAGTTTGTATATTGAAAGGGGCAGAAAGGAAGCGTAGGTGTGTTGACTTAATATTACGAATGTACGAAGAGAACCGTGGGTCAGCAATGCAAATAACTGACATATAACAAGCACGTCTATGTAAATAATAATTTCGGTTAACAAACACATTCATACCTTCCTCATTCTGGAAAATATGTGCCCCTTATTATAAACTTTCATTTGCAGTTCAAGTGTAAATATTGAATTTCCCTTTTACAATATTGGCATCCAAATAGGATGTTAATTCTATGTAATTTTACACATGTGGTGATTATAGAGAAACGAATGTAGAAGCAATTAATTAGTTTATTCTATTGTTATCAACATTTTCTTGCATTACCTGCTCACTTCAAGTATATTTACGATGATTCATGCACCTTAAATAGAAATAGATTACAAGGATTACTGACTGTATAGAAACAAAAGGTAACATGTGATTTGTCTTCATAACATTTAGTAGCATCTATAATTTTCAGCCTCACACCCCTTATTGTCTCCCAACCGCACCATTTCTCTCACTCAGATACCATTCTACGCTTTGCTACTATTGGAAGAAAGGATTTTGCATTGACATATTAACGAAATCGAATTCTATCAAACGGTTTCAAAATAAATACAATTTTCCAATTATAAAATGGAGAAATATTGACAAATGAATTTCCAAAATATGGTCCAATACAAATAAGACAATGTCACAGTACCTTAAATTGAATTCTTAAAATGATATCTTCACCACATCGTTTCAGCCTGCTAAAATCAACGGATATCCTAGTTTTTGGTGTCAAACAAGCCAAACTGGGTGAGAGTTCCTGGTACACAGACGTGTCTAGGATCAGAAGGGAACTGGTGCTGGATTATTCATTTAGGGAAGAAACTCTCAACTGAATATCTCACTATGAATATACACTTCGTAATCCTGCAATGTGCAAGGGAAATCAAACTGTGAGGAGTGATATATAAGGCACTCATAAATCCAAAAGTGACATCAAAACAGAAGAACTTAGAGTACTGGCAGAACACAACAAAATAAATTAGACCAGGACACGATGACATCGATGGTAACAAAAAAGCACTCACGAGAAGTGGCTCATATTTTGACCAGGAACCTGTACTCAAACTGCCAAAAACCGCTGTCGATTTTCACATTAAATTCATGCTCCATCACTTTCTATATATACTATGTATTTACTTTCCTTCAAATTTCCATATACAAAGATTTATTGCAGAGCTATACGAGAGACGGTATAGTTTTCGTTGCGATTAAATAGAACACATATCTGGCAAGCGGCTCGGATTAGAACTTTTCAGTTCAATAATTTAGGAATCTCAGAAATTCTTTGATGTTCGGGCGACCCTAAAACATAACTTCTATTCTTGTAGGAACATTGTGGTTAAACTCATTGCAAGAATACGAATGTAGTTTAACAAAGCCGGGTTTCACTCAATACGAATTCCTAAAGCACTGGCCCTTCGGAACATTCGCAGAAACGACAAATCAAGTATGCGAAAACTCACGTCGCCTACTGTGATATACTAATATAAGCGAAACGAGAGCACAGTATATTGTAGCAGAAAAAGAGAGGCATAGTTTCAAATTTCATTTAAGATTTAATTTGCGTGGAGATATGTGAATCCCTCTGTAAGATTATTTAAGGATGTATATGAAGGGAACATAAGGGCGATTTTTGCGAAACTATTCCGCAATTAAAGCTAGGCTTTTGTTAAGCTTGGCTGCAAACAATGCGTGTTTCAGATAGACCGTCTATGATCCTTGTAGAACGGACAGCGTAGGGGTACAACATTTGATTTATAAATACCTGGATCTTTCATTAATTAAAATTTCAGTTTGTTTTTGCGCTTTGCTGGATTCAAATTGCGTTCGAATTCTTAAGGATCAAGACCAAGCAAGATTAGTTTTCAGTAAACATACTTCCAACAATACAATTTTCATATTAATAGAGCAATAATTTTATGGAACCAATTCTTCTTCAATTCCTCAAAGAAGCATCTGCTTATCATTCTATCGATAAGTATTCATTATTATTACGATTTTCTATTATATTAATTATTTCAATTCAAAATGAATGATTTGAAGAGGGAACAATAAAAATATATAGGAATTAGACCTCATCAGTGGAACGAGTAATTTAGCAACGCTACTGATCAATTTGGACTAAAAAGACCTTGTCATTAACAATGAAAATGGTAGGTGATTATGAAAAATCATGAAATACATTAAACACGTCTTCCGCATAGAGTGGTCCAGGGAATTCAATTCTGTTGATTCTGAGATCTCCCACTGTCAGCCCGTAAGTGTAACATCGTCAATCAAACGGATAGCTTCCTTCTGGATATAATCTAAGAGCTTCAGTATATGTTTGAAAGCCCAAACATGTGAACAGTACTCCAAGACAGGTCGAATCTGTGCTTTGTAGATTATGAGGAGCTGCTGGGATGTAAAGTAGTTCTTCACACGGAATAGAAAACCAAGTTTTTGTGGAGGGGTTTTCGCAATGGACCTCGAATGATTGTTCCTTGAAAACATGCTGTTGGTGGTAATCCCGATCATTGTTATGGAAGCCTTCATCTGACATGATCACATATCATATTCCTTGAGAAGATTCAAGCTTGAGTTTTGATAGTATTAAACTCTACTAGACTATCAGATCCCTGTTTCAAAGTCTTTGACAGATCTCCATTAATTGAGTCAACCGTCCCTATCTCGTTTATCTGGTTTCATTGGATGGTATAGGGGCTCTAGATGAGTAAGAGGTATGGAGTGTGTGGTATGGAGCGCTAAGATTACCAAAATTTCTTATTTAAGCTCTACAAAATGAATTTCAATGAAACTTTGTGCAATGTACTAGTAATGACGTCATGAAAAAATTAAATGCGGAAATGATTCCATGGAGTAGAAAACACCCCTTTTATCACGGGTTCCGTAACTTGAAAAAGTTGGGTAAAAATTAGAAAAAAATGATTACTTGCCTATTTTGACCCAAAATAAGATGTTTATATTACTGAGACTTTCTCTGAAAAATTAATATTTTCCGAGATATGGCCCCTCGAAAATTCATAAATGTGGGGGAAGGGAAATGTATAGTGTGGAGAAAAATCTGAAGAAATTCAGGTGAGTATATGATCAAAGTTTCTTTTTTTATTTACAACTTTTTGCTCAAGTACGTTTGGTTCAAGTTTTTCCAGAAAAACCTGAAAAACCAAGCCCTTTCTTCGACATTGTAGCTCTTTACAGATATTTAATTGAAGAAATTCAAAAGAACCAATGATTTTATAATTTATTTCTTACAATCAATAAAGAAATAGAGACGTCCTTTCACCAAGTCGTTGGCCAGTTGAGTACCTTCAACAGATATCGTTCAATAACTTCGCAAACATGCTCGTTACACTGATGAGCTCTATAAGAAGAGCGAAACATCTGTCTAGAAATGTAAGTTTGTGACTTCAATAATCGATCTGCACTAGAAAGACCTTATCATTAGTAACTTGATAGTTTCACTTCCAAATTATGCAAGCTCTGCATCATCCAAGGAATGTGAGAGCCTGCTACCACCAAATGGTATGTTGCAACTTCTTCAACAATCTTCTGAACGCAAGGGCAAGAATCGTACATAATTTTTTGCTAAGCCGCTGATCACAAGAGAAGTTTTGCGAGAAATCCTTTGATTTCATCCTTAGTCGTTAGAATGTTTCCTTCTTCCCCTTGGAGGCTCTGGTTGAACCGATCAGTAGCAAATGCTTATTTTAATAGCCAAACAGGACCACAAAAATAATTCGCATATTCAAATTTACAATCTTGTAAGAACATTAACAATCCAGCTTTTAGTTCCAGAAATGGTGTCAATACCTTTCCTTTGGATAGCTACCTGCTCTGTGATAAAGCAGATTTTGATGGTGTGAACCCATATCTTCACAACTAATTCTAAACTGCCGAATTTGCAAGGCTTTACCTTAATTACTAGAGTTTAGCCAGCATTTTTTTAAATAATTTTTTAAATAAGTCGCGTATTCAAGAAGGTTGGAAAATACTAGAGGTATCCTGATGTGCCGAAACTGATATTGCTGTAAGTGATACTCGAGAAGTTCATTCCACGTCGAATTGGAACATTAACATTTGCATTTAATTAAATCTGAACATAGTAAATCAAATTTATGCTGGCGGTGAATATTTACGACGATTAAATAATTTCACCAGCGGCTGTTGCTCGTAATAATAGTATGTTGTATCAAGCAAGTTTATGACGATTTAATGTTATTTGTCCGCTCGGTACACCCTTTAGTGTTTATCCTGCTAGACCATCCTTGTTTGCTGACCAACAGATAGCAATATCTGTTTGACTACGAAGATGTGTAAGTAAATGGTTGCAGCAGTGGATGTCTTATGACTATGAGGAAAGTTTTCTCTCTCAACACGATTATCTTCTTGTTCCATTGCGATGAACAAAACAAGGAAAATTCAAATAGATCGGCTCAAAAAATGAATCTATTTTTAGAATTCCGAATATTCTTGATTATAATGTTAAGAGAAAATACATTCTAATATTTTTCAGATTCAATTGTTAGGTCCTTTGTACAAAAAAACACTCAAGAAATATGCCTCAAAATGGTGAAAAAGCCATTTTTTGCAGCAAAAAGGCTTGCACTCACTTTGGATATAGAAAAATTATGATTTTGAGGAAAGTTTCTCCTGGTTCGCTATTCCCCAACAAAAATTTCCCAACGTAATTAAAAAGCAGAGACCTCATTATGTGTGGCCAGACGCTCCTTCGGGAAAAAATGGGGGGTACCAACATGCTCTATTGGTTGTACAACATGGTGGTTGAGCCCCAATAACATACGCTTCTTTGGTATGGTGTCCTAAAACACAACAAAAGAAGACCACGCCAAGACTAAACAAGGTTCAGAGACTTGCATATCTTGGGATCACAGGGGCCATGGAATCAACGCTCACTGCAGCAATGGAGTCACCACTGGGATTACCTCCCCCCCCCCAATTGGTAATCCAAGGAGAGGCAAGGGTTGCCTTCAGAATACAAAATACACTGTAGAATGTCCACATTGGGCCAGGACACATGAGCATCGTAAAAATCGTGAACGGGGATGAGAACAGATCACATTCCAAAGCTATACTCTTTAAACAACACAATCAGAGTATCTATACCAGAAAGAACTGAATGGGAACATACAAACCTGGGCAACATTCTACAGGGAAAGATTTGGTATACAGACGGGTCTGAGACTGATAAAGGTCCAGGTGCAGGAGTATACAGAAGAAACACAAAGACTGCCTTTAGCTATTTATTGGGTAAACACACCTCTGTCTTTCAAGCAGAAATATATGAAATCCTCCAATGCATGAAGGAAAACAATTGGAGTGCCATCGAAGATGAACAGATCCACATATTGGCAGACAGTAAAGTGCACTCAAGGCAATGAGAAGTTAGGAAGTGACAGAGAATGAAAGAGCGAACGAACTTGCAAGAAGAGGGTCGGAGAACGCTCCCGATCCAGAACAGACCACGGGGTACCAAAACGTCCAGCACAAAGATCTGTAGAAGACTGGATCATGGAAAACCACAAAGAATACTATGAAAAAATCCCAAGAAACGAACATGGGAAGAAATACATCAAAGCATCGGATCACAAAAGAACATCAGAATCATTAGCACTAAATAAGGGAAAAATAAAAGTCGTTACATGGCTCATGGCTGGCCATGCGCCAGTAAAATGGCCCCAGAAAAAAGGGACTGTACAATGGCAACCTGACATGCAAAATTTGCGGTAAGGATACAGAAACAGCGACACACTGTGTAAATGCAAGGCACTGGACTGCAAAAGACAATTATATGGTGAAGTCCGATGACACCGTGGAATACGAAACCGCGGCGTGTGCAATCCCACGCCAGTCATTGCACGTTATATGTATATTGTTAAGTTAGTTCTGTAGTAGCTTTGCTCGAATAAAGTTAGCAGTAATTCATCATTGTAAAGTTTATTCTTTTTTAAAAACTGAATTCATAAATTTTACATTTAATTGGCGCAGTCGGTAGGATAGTGTCCGTATCCCTTTCGAAAAACAAAACATCGCAGAAGATACGTTAGCTCCAGCTATTTAGACGCTTTCGAAAGAACCAGAACAAAACGTTCTCGTCCTGAAGTCCCAGAGGTTGGTTTCTCCGAAAACTACGAAACGTAAGTGTTGAGCAAACCTCCTTTACATTTGTGAATCACCCTTCCTTTCATTCAATCCGAAGTTTTGTTTGATGAGTAACTATTCAAGTAACTCTGATCTTACAGACTTGTCAGATATTGAAACAGAAAATACCGTTCGAGGTAAAATAATTTTAAAACCCTCCAAATTAGATTTAACTTGCAATTCTAATTGTTCTAATATCGAAATAATTAACATGGATTATGCTGCTGGAAAAATGGCAGACACTATTCCATTTTTCGATGGAAATAGTGATTTTTTAGAAATGTATATTAAACTAGTAGATTCAGTGTATAACAATTATGGTTGTACAAATAACAATGCTTTGAACAGTTCCATATTTAATACAATCGTGTCTAGATTCACGGGCGAAGCCCAACAATTTATATTTTGTCAACCTGATTTGAATACATGGCCGGAAATAAGAACAGCCTTAAGAAACAAATTCAAAGATACAACTGACATGAGTGTTTCAACTCAAGAATTGATGCGTATGCACCCTGATCGTGGTGAGAATTTAATTAATTTTACCATTAGACTAAAAACTATGAAGAATAAAATAAATGTTAATGTACAAGGTAATTCAGAACTCACAGCTGAAATGAAACAAGCTCTGATTTCTTTGAATGAAAAGAATGCACTCAATGTACTGAAAGCAGTGTCTCCAACAGAATTTCGACAATTAATCAATGAACATAAACCACGCGATATAGAACATTCTATTTCGTTAGCTGAAAAATATGAATCTGAACAAATCACACTCAATAATATCCGTAATTCTCATAGACCATTAAACAATATAAAAATGCAGAGGCAAAATCAATTTCCCAATTTCAGACAAAATCAACCAATTCAAGCTTTCATAAGACCGAATACTAATAACTTTTATCCAAATTTTCAAAATCAGAATAAGATCGCATTTCCCAGTCAGCCGATAAATATTCAATCAATTCCAACACCACAACGTAAACTACCAACTAATTCTCAAGTATTTGGGAAACCTACGAATGTGTTCAGACCAAATAGAAATAATGTTCCAAATTATCCCAAACCTGAACCCATGTCAACGGTAACAAAAAATACAATGTCATATCAAAGTAACAAATTTCCTCAACAACATCAATCCACTTTTAGACCGCAATATCGAAGTCAATATCCTAATTACACATTCGAAGAATTGCATAATGTTGAACAAACAGCTGAATCTGATAATTACGATAACGTAGATCCCAACGCTGATGTGTACAATGAATATGAACCCATGAGTTATTCAAGTACAAATCCCAGAAACGAAGATTCTTATTACAGTCATAATTCAACTAACAATTCACAGGAATATGCAGAACCTGAAACTGTATATGATAATGTTCATTTTTTAGACGACGATCTTCAATCATACCCCAACGAATAGAAGTAAATGCATTGCAAGCTAATTCATTGCCCTACATAGAAATAGCTAAACCTAAGATAAAATTACTTATAGATACAGGATGTTACATTTCAATGCTTAGACCTTACGTAGCTGAAAATCACTTTCCGTTTAATATATATTCAAGTAATACACCTATATCAACATGTACAGGGACGAAATTAGCACTTACAAAATGCAAAATACCGGCATTTGAAGAATTTAATAGTACTGATACTTTAGAATTTGTACTTTTTCCCTTTCACGATTATTTTGATGGTATAATTGGAATCAGAGATTTACAAAAACTAAATTTGAATATTGATTTGAAAAAGCAATGTCTTTATAATAATAACTTAACGATACCCTTCAAATACAGGCAAGATTTTGAATTTCAGAAACTTGAACTCCCTGCCAAATCTACTATCATGAAAAATATTCGAACTAATCTCAACGACGGTGAATATTTATTGCCCGCTTGTGACTTTAGTTCCATCACATGTGAACCTTGTGTTATAAAAGTAAAAGATAATTATACATCCTTAGAATTCACTAATCCACACGATAAAACACAACTTTTACATTTTAGCTACAAAGCTTTAAATAATCACGTAACTCCATATTCCGAAGAAACATATGAATGTTTCAATATTGAACAATTTTATGATAATATCAGAACAGACCAACATGTAGATCTAAAACAAATCCGCACTTCACATTTAAATAGCGAAGAAAAATATGCATTAATAAATTTGCTGAAACAATATCGAGAAATATTACATGACAACGACAAAAAACTTACCTTTACAAAGACAGTTAAACATGAAATTAAAACTACTGACGAAATTCCTGTTCATACTAAAACTTATCGTTACCCTTATATTCATAAAGAAGAAGTAAACCGACAAATTACAAAAATGTTAGATGATGGTATCATCAGACCATCACAGTCACCATGGAGCTCTCCTATATGGATTGTTCCGAAGAAATCCGATGCGAGTGGCAAGAAAAAATGGAGAATTGTAGTTGACTATCGTCGAGTCAATGACAAAACTATAGAGGACCGCTATCCTCTACCAAATATTTCTGATATCCTCGATAAGCTTGGGAGATGTCAATATTTCACTACTCTAGATCTAGCTTCCGGTTTCCATCAGATAGAGATGCACCCATCTTCTATACAGAAAACGGCTTTCAATGTCGAAAATGGACATTATGAATTCGTACGCATGCCCATGGGATTGAAAAATTCCCCCGCGACCTTTCAAAGAGTAATGGACGAGGTCCTGAAAGACGTTCAAAATAAAATTTGTCTTGTTTATATGGACGATATAATAATATTTTCCACCTCTCTTCAAGAGCATTTAAGTAATCTTAAACAAGTATTTGAAAGATTAAGATCAGCCGGATTCAAAATTCAATTAGATAAATCTGAGTTTCTACAGAAACGTGTAGAGTTCCTAGGACACGTAATTACGCCTGATGGAATTTCGCCAAATCCAAAGAAAATAGAAGCAATTTCCAAATTTCCAATTCCGAAATCTCAAAAAGAAATTAAATCATTTTTAGGTTTAGTGGGCTATTATCGGAAATTTATCAATAACTTCGCGAAATTGACTAAACCAATGACAAACTGTCTTAAGAAAAATATGAAAGTAGAACACACACCAGACTTTGTAAAAGCTTTCCAAACTTGCAAAGATATTATTTCTAACGGACCCATATTACAACATCCTGACTTTACGAAGCCATTTATTTTGACCACAGACGCTTCAAATTTTGCCGTAGGTGCTGTACTTTCACAAGGTACTATAGGTAGCGACCTACCAATAGCTTATGCAAGTCGTACACTTAACCCGGCAGAAATTAATTACAGCACTATTCAGAAAGAGCTGTTGAGTATAGTCTGGGCGGTAAAATATTTTAGGCCCTACCTATACGGAGTAAAATTCGACATAGTGTCAGATCATAAGCCGTTACAATGGCTATTTTCACTTAAAGAACCCAGTTCGAAACTTGTCCGGTGGAGATTAAAATTAGAAGAATACGACTACACTATAAAATATAAAAAAGGAAAATTAAACACAAATGCAGACGCACTATCACGAGTAGAAATAAATGCGATGGAAAACGACAATGCTTCAATGATAGTCAATATTACTGACGAAGACATTGAACGAATTATCGACCAAGAAATCCCCAATAATAACGATCATAATAATGACGATACAGAAACTGTACATACTAGTCATGAAAATCCAATTTTAGAGGTAAAATATACCGACAAAGCTATTAACACATACAAAAATCAAGTTGTTATTCTCGTAAAAGATCGCGAAAAAATTGTAGTTAATAAAATATTCGATCATACTAGACTTATCCTTATCATAACAAAAGACACCAGTGAAGAATACATTCGAAACGTGATACGCGAAAGAATTAAACCCGACACCTTACACTGTATGTATTTCAACAATGAAAACGCGAAGCTGAAGTTCATTAGAATATTACAAAACAATTTCAATAAATCGCTGAAAATAATCATTAGCAATAACATACTCACGAACATCACAGAAAAGGTAGACCAAACTCAGAAAATCAAATATCAGCACGAAACAAAGACATGTCACCGTGGCATTCAAGAAACTACACAAGCACTTAAGAGATTATACTATTGGCCCAAATTAGACCAAGATGTACAAGAATATATCAATACTTGCGAAATATGTCAAGTAACTAAATATGAAAGACATCCACATGCAATCATTTATAAACCAACACCTATTGGGAATGCTCCTTTTGAACATATTTATACAGATACCTTCAAAATTGATAATACCTCTTATTTGACAGTAATAGATAGTTTCTCAAAATTTGGACAAGCTATTCCGATTAATACATGCAACGCGATAGAAATACTAAACGCTCTAATTAATTCATTTAGTCATCACGGAATTCCAAGAAAAATCACTTGCGATAATGGTGTAGAATTCAAAAACGCAGTCATTGAAGGACTCGCGAAATTGTATAGTATAGAATTACATTTCATAACAAATTTACATCCTGATAGTAACAGCCCAGTTGAACGCTTCCACTCTACATTAATAGAATCAATAAGAGTTCTCAAAAATACAAATAATAAATCTAATATAGCTCAGCATGTACCAAACGCTATCTTAGCTTATAATAATTCAATCCATTCTAGCACTGGATTTACACCTTTTCAAATAATTAAAGCTAATCCTCAAGAAAAAACACCTTTCGATTTCTTAAATACTAAAGAAACATTTGAAACGTATGTAAAAGAACACGCAGATATACTCAAAACGTTAGAACCAATTATTAAAGACCGAATAACCCTAAGTCAAACAAAATCTTTAACAAAAAAGAACGAGAAAAGAAAGAAACCACCCGTATTGAAATTAAATAGACCTATCTATGTAAAAACACCAGGTCGTATACCAAAAAGTCAGAATCGCTATACCCGAGCTACCAATCCCGAGGATTTAGGTAATGAAAAATTCATATCATCAAAAAAAGTTTATCACAAATCAATTATTAAGCCACAACGTTTGTTACAGGATCATGGAAATGATAATACACATAATATCTCTCTTAACGCTGACCAACATAATACGATCGCAGAACGTACAAATAGAGACGCTACGGAAACCGATTCTTCCTGTGCAACGAGGCCGGGCACGAGTCGTAATAAGTAAACATACATTCCTTTACCATATAAACGTAGATCATTTAAAAACGCTTGTCAATGAAGCATACGAACAAATTCTATCAGCCGAAAACCGTATGAGGTCCCCTAATCAATACCTTGCAAATGTGCTTGACAATAAACGAAAACGTATCATTGAACAAATACACAAATATGCCGAAAGTCTACATTATCTGATACCTAGTCGTAAAAGACGTGGAATTATGAATTTCGTAGGCAAAATTCAGAATTGGGCCTTTGGTACTATGGATGACGATGATCGCCAGTACATTAACACTTATCTTAATAGCTTAAATGACAATGAAAACAATCTACATTCAGACTTGCAAACGCAGCAAACTCTATTAAAAAATATAACTCGAGAGTACAACGATGCTATCAAAACATTAAGTTACAACCAAAACAACATATATAAAGAGATAAACACCATATTGAATAACACCTCTGACAGAACGCAAAGTATCGCAGATGTGCTGGAAATTTCAATAATATTAGATAACTTCTCAGCACAATTAAACGAAATTGGTCAATTAATAGAACAAATTAAAATAGCTCTAGCGTTCGCACATCTTAATGTATTGCATAGTTCCATTTTACCCCCAAAACAGTTATTCTCGATATTAGAACAAACAGAAGAGTTATATCCAGGAGATAATATACCTCAGTTAGTCAATATTCATAACTATTATCAAATAATGTCTGCACAAGTTCTCATTGATAGCGAAATGATCATCTTTAAAATTCACATACCCATCGTAAAATCTTCATATAATTATCTACATCTGTATCCTATCCCAATCCAAAATAAGATTTTGATAATCCAACACCCCTACCTATTGCTCAACGACTTAGATTATTGGATCACCGAAGAGGATTGTCCCGAATTAGAAGATACGTACTACTGTCGTCAAATTATCCTATCGAAAGAAGAATCCTGTATACCCGATCTTCTTAGAGGACTTAAGAATGAATGCCGTCACCTACGAGTCAACATATCAATGGATCTAGTAGAACAAATAACATCAGATACTGTCCTGGTAACCCCGAAAACTGAAATACAAATTAAAAGCTATTGCCCGCAAGAAGGAATACATCTTCTCAAAGATGCCAGTGTGATTCACCTACACCACTGCGAAGTTGAAATAAACGATGTAACATATACAGAGTTTAAAACCTTCAATAACGATTTCCTATTTGAAACACCCAAAATTGAATTCAACTCACAGAAGGAATTAAATAGCGAACCCCTGCAACTGAAAACAACCAAACTGAATGAAATCCAGAATTTAATGAAAGCTGCTGAAAATCTGAAACTTCATGAAATTATTACACCAAAATCAACATATTTGGAATGGACCAACACCTCATTAATCATCGTAATCGTTATAACATGCCTAATACTATTCTGCTTCAGAAGATCAATTGAAAAATACTTTACAAATTTATGGAAGTCAAAGTCGACACCGACTCTCGAAAAAACTCCTCCACAGGAACCCCGTTTTTCCGATCTTCGAGGGGAGGAATTATATGGTGAAGTCCGATGACACCGTGGAATACGAAACCGCGGCGTGTGCAATCCCACGCCAGTCATTGCACGTTATATGTATATTGTTAAGTTAGTTCTGTAGTAGCTTTGCTCGAATAAAGTTAGCAGTAATTCATCATTGTAAAGTTTATTCTTTTTTAAAAACTGAATTCATAAATTTTACATTTAATTAGACATACAGTTTTCGCCCAGTGAAGGACTTGTACAAACTCGTACAAGGTACAAATATATTCGAGTCGATACCGTAACGAAACAAAACAAAAGCGAGATACAATGGGCCAGCAAGCTTAAATGTCACCGGAGGTAAAAAGAAGAAGAAAGATGACTCTCACAGTAGATCATGCGACCCAAAGGATCATAACCTCCCCAAAAAAAACGTAAATAGCTCTGAATATGTGTGCGTCTAGCTTATTTTCTATAAGTCTGTAATTGTCGTGTTCATCTGTCATCGGACTGGATTGTCTCTGAGATTGGATTTATTGCGAATGTCTTTAATGCAGAACTCCCAAAGTTCTAGCGTTCTAGTTAATATAGGATACTTTTACATTAGTAATACAAATGATGAGAAGGTGATGACAGTAACTTTGTGACATCGGGGCAGCTTGCGCTTCATGGGGGACTTCGAGGACATGTCACCGGCATGATTAATCACCTCATTTTAATAATAACTCGACTGTAATGCAGTAGATGCCATATCACCTTTATTACGCGAAGATGCCGCCCTGTTCCTTCGTCTGTTTGTCGAAAGACACGTGGATCAGGGAACAGTTTGTCTTATTAATTAACTAGTATTCATCAACTGCCGCACGGCTAATATACGAATGAAGGAATAACGTTTTCCAAGCTAAGATTGTCAACATCTCGGGCATTATTAATTGAATAATAATGTGACGTCTTGGAAGCCGGCAAACTATAACTTCAGTACATGTTCAATTAAAATCTAAAGAAGTTTTTCAGAATACTCGAGTATATGTATTGAATAAACTTAATGCCTGTAAAAAAATATAATCCTCCAGGCGTAGATATCACATTAATAAAATGAGTTCGTGTAAAATAGATAGAGTAAGGTGAACAATTTAGATTGAATTTGAGTGTTAAATGTAATACCAGAATTAGTGAACGATGCTTATTACATAGAATTAATCTAGTGGAGTTGTTCTACTCTTGAATCTCGACTTTAAAAATTGATTTTTTGGATAAAAATAATGTGTTTGGGAAAGATGGGTGCTTTACATTTTGCTTGATGGTTTAAAAATTATTCATAGTTTTCCCAAACTACATAAATAGTTTTGCGATTTCATGAAAATTTAGCACTGGCATTCCTCAAAAACATATATTTTTCCAAACAGCTATTTCTCTGATAATGCTGGAGTCAAGAAGAGGTCAATATTTCTGATAAAAAATGCAGTTTCGCTACTTTTTTTCTCGAACCAAAATTTTTCTCATGAATATGTAAAATTTCCATAACATTTTAGTAGAGATATGAATTATTTTTGAAGCATCAAGAAATGGTATGCGCCCATTTCATACATACACATAAATAATATTATTGTTTAAAAAACAATTTTTGAGCTGTGACAACTGAAAGTATATTACCAGAACATCCATGTTGTTTATATTTTTTCTGTTTTTAAACGTTATTTTTGCATACATATTATCAGACTGATTGAAATAAATACACTTTTTTATTTTCATTAAGTTTCAATGTAACTGTTTTACATGAACATATCGTTGCTAGTTCATTCCATGTAATAACATAATTTCAGAGTGAAAAAATTAATTAATCACAAATAAATAAAATATGTGAAATTACATTTTATTAAACGTCACACAACAATAATTACCTTTGATTAGCATATATACTTACTTTCGTTTTTGTTAATTAACTAACCAATTTTGAGCTAATGTTCGAGAAACCGAATTGATTGCGCCATTGGACAAGTTTTTTATTATTAGATACAAATTTCATCCCAAGGCAACGAGAAGCGCGTGTTTTCGGAATGATTTTATGGATATTTAAGCACCGGTGTTACCAACCTTATAAAAAGCTCCCCCAACTTATCTCTCAACATACAACGAAGGAAACTAAGTCAGTCATTTGTCAAACGTTTTGGTCGCAGCTGTGGATTACAACGAACCGCATTTTAATTCACTTATTCAACATATTTTTTGATCTGGAAAAGACTTTTTAAAAATTATCTGTATTATGATGGTGTTTTCACCCTAAGCAATGAAATAACTAGAAGACAAACGTGAATGAATTGAACAAGCTTAGGTGGGAAAGAAGCTTCATTATTCCAACGGAATACTTTTAGTATATTGTTAAAAGTCGTGAGGAAAATATTTTTCCGACCTAGGGTAGTAAAATAATATCATTCCAACTAAAATTATTTGGAGCTTTGACTGCACTTTGAGACTTTAGAACTGAAAGGTTGTCGATTATATATCTGTAGAACTTCACCGTGTTATTACGAAATATTTAGTTCATTATAAACAACTAGGCACAAAAATATTACTCCATGGCCGTGAGAACTAAGGAATATGACGTGTCTGTGCTGCTAAATATTATGTTAGTTATATGTTTACATTTTCCGATATATAATTAAATTAACGTAGAAATTACAAACAGAACCTTGTTTTGGCTTTTACAATCAGCAAAACCCCAATGATCATTTTTTTGTGTTCTAATGTATAGTTATCTCCTGGACTATGAATAAAAATAGCAATTCATTTGCATAATATAAGTTTAATTGCACAATATATTAACTATCCATTTCATTCATTATTACATTTGCAATTACATTGAAATAACCTAGATATCCATAATGTAGAATTAGTATATGAGTAATATCATTGGAAGAAATAAATTGAGCATAGTGCTACTAAAAGTTATCATTTAAGTATTATATTATATATTATATTATACATATTATAATATATTGATGGAACCCTGTATGTGACTTTCGCCAATTGAATGAATAATATAAAACAGAAATTTGTTGGCAGATTGTTACTAGCAAATAGTTGCCACATGTTTGAGGGATGCAACTATCTTTGAATTCAGTTTCGAAGAAAATGAATAGTCTGTAGGAAACGTAGAAAGATCCAAATAGAAAGCAAGGAACGACAGTGATATTAAAATGAATGCAAATCCCCTCGCTTTGACAAATTACATTTCTGAAAATGTATTCCAAAGTACTAAAACCCAATTTAAAATCTTCGTTGTCAAAAACTAATCACACACCTTTAAAATAAAAGCTAGCGCCTAAAATCAGATTTCCGTTCACGTTCCCATTATTAACTTTGGCGAATGTTATTTTTTATTCAAATCGACCCCCGCCCCATCTGTGCGGCAACACTTCCCGTTGTCGCGGGAACTTAAGGAATCATTTGTCATCTACAGCTTATGACTACTCGCTTTTAAATGTCTCCAACATCTTAAAAAGCTACAACGTGACTTGTTTACGGCTCTTCCAACGTCATATTTTTTATAAGTGGAAGAGTTTATCGATCCGATTTCGAATTCGGATTCCGTAATTTGACGAGAATTTGGCCTGTGTTGTTGCGTTCTTTTCCATCGGATGAGGGCACACAAGTTAGTATAATTAATAGTGACATGACGGTCATATGTAAGCTGTCAAACGGCAATGATGAAAGACGTTCGTTTCA
The DNA here is from genome assembly GCA_958510875.1 of Endomychus coccineus. NCBI lineage: Eukaryota > Metazoa > Arthropoda > Insecta > Coleoptera > Endomychidae > Endomychus > Endomychus coccineus. Next base: position 179,423,642 of record OY294068.1, on the reverse strand, counting down.
TAGCTTACTCGATGTGTTTTCGTCTCATTTGTACCCTAATTAATCTAACTTGTCGTTGTCACTTTGGGCTGTCCCATTAGAATAACATTCTATGTTTTCGTCGATATAAAAAATCCAATTTATTCCCACTAAAAATAGTCCTAATTAGACACATGAGCTTCCAAAGATAAGAGGGCCAATTATACGCGAATTACATGGAAGAATGAATAGCTTGATGTGTTGTGCGGAGAACATAAATACTGTATTAAGAAAGTAACTTTATTTACAAACGATAGAAATAATTTACTGAACTGTGGATCACTAACTTCCCTCAGCCGCACTTCTCCAGGTTATATGTGTGATTGTGATAAAATTATATTCAATAGCTGTTGTCCACGGGTGGGGGGGTTCGAGGGGGTGGGGGTTGCATGATGGCCTAGCCCCCATTTTTTTAGGAGTATAGGTAGGAAACGATAATATGTGAATCACTTGGTCACATACAAATCTGCAGATTCAATGATTTCAATATAATTCCATTTCCTTACTGAAAACGAGAAATTAGAGCCAAAGTAGAAGAATAAAAATATACGATATTGCAGGCAGAATTAATGAGCAATTATGAATTTTTTTATATACTTTGACTACACGAGAGGGAAACCTATATTGTTCAAAGAACATCGTGCGAGTCAGCGGTGGAATTTCGGGAGAGGAGATAAGCATTCGAATTTTTCTTAATTCCGATTGGAATTAATCTTGTGGATGATTTCGGAATCCTGATCCTAGTCAACAATTTCCAAAAAAAAAAGATATGTTTGAAGTTTGAAATCGCAATATGCAATGCGAATAAAAACAAAATCGTAATAAGTAATCATCGCAGGCTGTTCATAATTACTCTTTTTTTTAAACGATTATAGGTAAATTTCTTTTATTATCATCATTATCATCCCGCTTTGGGTAGTGGGCGACCGGGTTTCGTATCCGGGTGACGCCTGAGATATTTTTCATTGGGCAAGACCATATCCAACCGTACCTTCCTTCCGATGGGAAGTAAAACACTAGGTTCCGTGTACTTTGCGATGTCACCACACGTTAAAGATCCCCACCTGCACTTGGAAATAGTCGGTAAAATTTCCAGGATGGGGTGAGCTTGCCTCCTGGCGTCGGTAAAACGGGAATATGCCGACGTTGAAAAATAAAAATACTACGAGGACTGTGTAAAATGCTTCAGGGCTTGCTCACTTCAGGAGTCTGGTGAATACCCTTGAATGGGAACGCACTGTGGTAGCTTGGTGAACACTTCTGAGTGTGTAACGCTCTAGGTGACACGGGGAGCTAAGAACTTCGACATAGGCATTAAGGAACCTCACCCCCCTTAATAATAAAAATAATTATTATCATGGTATCATCATGAATTGGATCAGTTAAATAGAGACAAAAAATAGGTATTATTACATTGCACTTGCTTAATAAGAATGACTACTTCGACTACACGAGAGTGAAACCTATAATGATCGAAGAACATCGTGTGAGCCAGTGATGGAATGTTGTGAGAGGAAATAGGCATTCGCATTTTTCTTGAAGGCTTGGAGGTTATAGGCATAGGGAAAGACCTCACCAGATGAAGAGTTTCATTACTTCGCAGCTTGATGAAAAAATTAAGTCTGGTGAGGAAAACTTCGGCCTCGAGTTTGACAGTGAAGTGGTGTTAGTTTGAGCTCGCAAACTCTTCACCAGACCTCCATTAATAGCGTCAACCTCCTTCTGGCTTCAATAAATGGTATTGGGGCTATAGATGAGAAAGCGGTATGGAGTGTACCATTATCTACAAAGCTGTGGACGGGACAGGTGGTTACTTCCAGCAAATCGTGATATGGAGCAGAAACAAAGTTGGAGCCAAGACAGATCCCTGTGAACATCAGCGTTGATGGCCATTATATCAGAGGATACTCCGTCAACCACCACATGGAGTGATCTATCTGAGAGAAAACTCGATAGTAAGCGACAAAGTTGAGGCGGCAAACCATATGATGGAAGTTTCCCAAAAAGGCTCTGATACCAGATTCGGTCAAATGCTGTGGAGTTGTCCAATGATACAACTAGAGATTCCCCATGTTTCTCAATAGATTTCAGCCATACATGTGTTACGTAGGCAAGCAGGTCTCCTGTTGATCTCTGCCGACGAAAACCATATTGCCGGTCATTCACATTCTTGTACTTGATGAGCTCGTTGTTTATCAATTATCACTTTAGAAACCACATATAATAGAGCAATGTGTCTATAATTACTTGGCAGGGTCTTCTTCCTTTTTTTTAATTGGTTGCACTCTAGATAACTGGAAGGAAACACACCAAGTATGTATGAAAAATTAGAAAATCTGCAAAAAACTGGTGTTAATTCAGGCGCACATTCCTTGAGAACAACAGGTGGAATTCTATCTGGGCCCATAGACTTTTTGGTATTTTGCCGTGAACGTCAATACTTCATCCATCGTGAACGACTCGGTATGGTTTAACTCTATGATTTTGAAATGCTCGTTGTATAAACCTTTGATATATTGATCTATAGCCATATATTTTCTTTCATATAGAGGTACTTATCACAATAGTATTTGCTATCAGGTTTCAATACTGTAGACAAACAAAGTCAGATGTCTATATCTTGGACTATTGTAGCGAGTAAGCTTCAAAATATAAATCAATATCGGTGAGAGAAACATCGATAGCGTTTGTAGTTCTGTAACATGATGTCAATGGATTACACAAAGAAGTGGGTGTAGGTCCCCTTTACCTTTTGTAGGTTCTCATTAGAGCGTAATCCGACACGTAACTCAGACATTATCAAAGTCCAGATCGTAATATACGCAAAGGCATCACCCGCCATTGCATTAAACAATATTACGATATCTTGATCAAGTTTAGAGAGTCGAGAATTCACTTAGCAGCTTCATACACAAGACTAAGAGCAGTTCAGATGTTATCTACGTTCGCTAATCTAATATTATAATTGTATTCTACGAAATGCTACATTCAGTTAACAGATTCCATGTTAACTTTTGCCTCCGGAACGGACAATTTTAATCTCTATGTCGGGATCCTTAAGATACCGATGTCTTGAAGTACGGGGTCCCGAAAGCTCCTCCGGGATACATTGAAATCTCATTTCCGCATATACCTATACACTCCAACTCACGGAGGTAATTAGTAAAAGAACCTTCTCCGGTATTGTTCGAAGGACTTTAAAAGTTATGTAGCAAGGGAGTATAATTAAATAATACCAGTCGTAAGAAAAGGTCATTATGCGTAAGCTCCTAGCAATTCTCTGTTTTATATGGGCAAATTTCTGTTGTCAATGAATGAATCAAAACATTCAAATAAATATGCATGGATGGATATCATTGTCTTATCTCTGATATTTCTGAAAATACAGAAAGTAGCTTGCATCATGCATGGCCAAAAATTGAGCAATGTTATACATACCACTAGTAGAAACGGATAAGCCAGGTGACTTCCAGTCCCATTATAAAACTTTGTCAAAAATGTATTTTATGCTGTTACCTGTAATGGCCAAAAAATAGATGATGAGGTCCTTCTAGTCCAGATCGATCAGTAACGTGAAAAACTTATAGTTCCAAATAGCTGTTTCGCTATTCTCATAGAGCTCGTCAGTGAAACAAGCAAGTTTTCAACGTTACTGAAGAGATGCCCTAAAACGTGGTGAAAAGACCAACATATCTCACGCCATCTATGAATAATCTCCCACTAAGAAATAAATCAATGTACTACTTGACTACTTGATGTTCCAGAAGGTGACATCAAAGTCAATGGAGTACATTGCTTGATTTCTTAGTGAAACATCTATTCATAGATGACGTGAGATAGTTTGATCTTTCACCACGTTGTAGGCCAGTTATTACTACGTCCAACAGAGATTGTTCAGTAACGTTGTAAACTTGTCAGTTCCACTGAAAGCTCTATGAAAAGAGCGAAACAGTTGGAACTATACTGATTTGAATAAAAAACGCAACACCTAGTAATAGTTAAGAAATTTAATTGAAATTGTTAGAGAGGAGGCACATTAATGTAACTAGTAAATGATTAGATGTTGAAGCGAAGAAAAACATAATTCAAAAAGTTATTCAATAATGAGTGACCCCACCGCGATTGTTTATGCACTCATTTACTCGATGATGTACAGTTTGAACAAGATGATCAATGTCGTCTTGAGGTATCCCATCCCAAGCTTCTTGGATACGAAGTCGAAGATCATCTAAATTATGAGGGTGGTGGCGTGAACTACTCAGTCTTGTACCGATTATATCCCAGACATGTTCAATAGGCGAGAGATTCGGTGAATGTGCAGGCCATGGAAGCACCATCACATCAGCATCTTCTAAATGCTGCGTGGTGGCCCTTGCCGTATGAAGGCGGGCATTATCCTATTGCAAAATTGGATTAATCAACCCCCGAAGATATGACACTGCAACAGGTTTCAACAAGTTGGTTATGTAATTGGCTGCATTCAAATTTCCATGGACGAAAACTAGAGGTGACCTACTGCCATAACATATTGCACCCCAAACCATTACTCCTAATATATGGGCAGTATGACGTTCAACAGCAAATTCAGGTTTCTTCTTTCCCCACGTAAACGTCTCGCTCTCTTTCATCCATCATGGGCTCACAAACAAAATCGCGACTCGTCACTGAAAACCACATGATGCCTATACTGCACCCAGTTCACTCGCTCATGACACCACTCCAGCCTACGGGCGCGATGACGTGGGATACGTCCGTCGACAGATGGACGCCATGGACACTCTTTGTCCTAAAGCTTCCATCCAGTCATTTCCTTCGGCGCATGTAGTGGAAAACCTGTCTCTTAGTGCCAATGTTCTTAGGTGGTGTTCTTCACGATCTGTAGTTCATCCGGATCCGCGGCGACCCTCATGAAGGCCTTCTTTAGACCATCTTGACCAACATCTTAACACTGTTGTAACGTTTCGACCCACATGGTTGACAATTTCCCGAGATGAAAATCTACCCTCCCTGATACCGATAATCCGACCACGTTCAAACTCACTTAACTGGCGATAATTTTGACGAACTCTAGGCATTGTGGATAATGTTTACGACAGAAATGTGAAAGAAAAACTGTCAAAAATTACTATTTTTACGATTAGGGCTTGAAAACATTCCTATTCTTTACATAAAAAAGCATAACAAAAGTTGAGATAACGTTGAAGTTTTTTATTGAAATTTTAATCATTTCTTGATTATATTGAAGTATTCCTTCTGCGAAAATTTCAGGAATATTGCTCAACAAACACTAGGAGTTGCGTTTTTTATTCAAATCGGTATATAAGGTTACTGATCGATCTGTACTAGTAGAACCTTATCATTGTTATCTGGTACATTTATATAATTTTTTTTGTTTCTAAATCTCCCACAAAAAAGATAGATAGTCTTCCATCATGACAATGCGGCGGTGTATGGAAGCCAAGACGCTAAAAACGAATTCAAAATTTTTCGCGTCCACCCTTTTCGCTTGATTGACTTCTTCAGATTGCCTAATCCCGAAACACGTTTTCCTGACATACCAATTCAAGATAACTGAATGTCTACTCGAGGACCACGGCAAAACCACTCCCAATAAAAATCATAAACTTGTAAGAACGTGAGGAGAGGTTCAAATAGATTTTCTTTAAAAGTAAAGTATTTTGTGAAACTAAGTTTCCTATTCTAAACCTCGTATCACTTAAAATTGCGAAGTCATTTCCTCAACATGTAGCGGAAATAATAATTTAGTAATGTATTTTAGTGCAGTAAATCTGGAAAAGAAAGAGGTGAGGTTCGTAAAATTTTGATAGAGCTTAACGGAATAGATCAAAAATTTTCTAATACCGTGAATAACAATGATATCTGGTTTTCTACAGGATTCGTTTGGGGGAACCTTGTTCAAACCCCGAAAAACAGGTTTTTGAGTGTTTTTTGTGTCGATTTTAGGGTTTTATTTTTTTTGAACACCTTAGACTTCCGGGGAAGATTTGAAACTTGAACCCTTTTATTGTCAATGTTCAAGGAACCTTCAGTCCAAATTTGGAGTTTCTGCGATCAATTCTTCGGCTGGAATAGATATATATATATATAAGTTTTTTCGACTAAAATTTGAAATGGCGCTATTTTGGTCAAATTTCAGTCGAATTGGATGAAATTTGGTGAAGAAGTAGATCATGGGGACCACAATGATTGATCCAAAGTTGAAGTCAATTGGTCCAATATTTTTGGTTAAAATCCAAAATTATGACGATTTAGCCCAAATTTTGAGATGGACCCCCTAACTGCCGAATTGATCCTACAGTACTCTACTTGGGCTTAAACTGAAGGTAATTTCCTATAGTTTAACGTGATCCAAGTCCGTATGAAATAAATTTACAGATTCGCCCATTTTTTGAACATTAATGGTATATATTATTTATTTTTTTTTAATTAATTTAAAAAGATAATATATATATATATATATATATATAATATATATATATATATATATATATATATATATATAATATATATATATATATATATATTATATATAAAGTAAGTTGTGGGTTCTCTTAGGTTTTTCAGCAATTTTAAATGAATTATCTCAATGAAACAATCTTTTCATTCGACGCGTTTCGGCTTTCGCCTTCTTCAGGAATTTATTCATTGTTTACATTATGAACTGAAATTTAACAAAATATTTTTATATTAATTAGCTGTATGCACAATCTGTATTTATGACAAAGTTTTTCAGTTTGTTATGAGCATTGACTTTAGTTTCATATTTGAAATTTATGTGTATAATAACATAATAACTAACTTAGTTCGGTGATTATGTACAAAATAAATTAATTTTTCATGAATTATTTGAATTTTGAATATACTTATTACGTGATAGAATACCAACAGATTTCGTTTGCAAACGAAATCTGTTGGTATTCTATCACGTAATAAGTATATTCAAAATTCAAATAATTCATGAAAAATTAATTTATTTTGTACATAATCACCGAACTAAGTTAGTTATTATGTTATTATACACATAAATTTCAAATATGAAACTAAAGTCAATGCTCATAACAAACTGAAAAACTTTGTCATAAATACAGATTGTGCATACAGCTAATTAATATAAAAATATTTTGTTAAATTTCAGTTCATAATGTAAACAATGAATAAATTCCTGAAGAAGGCGAAAGCCGAAACGCGTCGAATGAAAAGATTGTTTCATTGAGATAATTCATTTAAAATTGCTGAAAAACCTAAGAGAACCCACAACTTACTTTAGATAAACCAGCAAAAGAAAACCACAGCGAATATTATATATATATATATCAATGTATTACAAATATCAATATGTATACTAGATTTTTTTTTGTTTTTGTTTTGATGTGTTGTATATGTTATGAGGTGATAAAGGAAACATATAGAGGATGATTGGGTATGTATAAATGAATCAAATTTTTGTTTTTCATTTTAAAAAAATAGTTCTATATTCTTTTTTTCATTATATAAAATGACTTTGTTTCTTTTGCATCAAATTTTTTTTTTATTGGAATTTTCTTTTCCTACTGGTTGTACTGGATGTACTACTGCAGCTGCTTGCCTCTGAGTCAGTGACTGCAGATACGAAGATTACAGTATCACATCTCTGATGCCGACTCACGTACCGCATATTTAATAAACCATCTTCTTTAACATTGATAATTCTATCTGATGGTTTAAGTTCACCAGAACATATTACACAAATGGGAAGATTGTTTTCCATGACTAATAATCACTTGTAATGCAAATTAAAAATGTATCAATTTATATCACTTTGTAAAAAAACGGTAACTGAGTTTATATCTCAAAGTTATGAAGAACAAGTTGATATTTTGTATATATATAAATATACATATATGATATCAGAAATAACTGTACACGACCTTGGCCTTGTCAGAACTAAATTATTTTAATAGAGGACCAAGAATATATAGGGTATCGAGCAGCTGTGCAACATACCATCATCATACGATGTATATTTTTTTTTTCGAGTTAGGAGATGGTAAGGTATTAAGAAATAATTTGTACCTGCTATTGTTTACGACGAAGGTGAAAGCAAATTTTATTAAATTAAATTATATTACATTTTTCTAAGAGACGTAGGACAAAACAAAATCGTTGGGCGACGTTTTTGTTCTATTAATATAATTTTTAAAGGATGATATAATTTTTTTTTCTATACATGTTCTTCAAAACGTGCACAAAACAAAACAAAAATTATTATAATGTGTTTTTTTTTTCTTACTTCCAATTATCTTAAGATTAATTTAATCGTCATTTAATCTGTCTGACAGTAATAAAAAGGCGTGGCGCATCATCATTAATATTATTGATATTTTATTTATCTTTTTTTTTAAATTAATTAAAAAAAAAAAATAATATGCAACATCCGATTATACCTATTATAGGTATAATATAAGTATTTATAGTATAATATTACATTTTAGTTCAATTATACAGTTTTTTTTTGTTTTATGACATCATACCGCTAAATTATAGAGAAGAATGAATTTGTGCAAAAAAAAAAATACATACATATATACCATTAATGTCCAAAAAATGGGCGAATCTGTAAATTTATTTCATACGGACTTGGATCACGTTAAACTATAGGAAATTACCTTTAATTTAAGCCCAAGTAGAGTACTGTAGGATCAATTCGGCAGTTAGGGGGTCCATCTCAAAATTTGGGCTAAATCGTCATAATTTTGGATTTTAACCAAAAATATTGGACCAATTGACTTCAACTTTGGATCAATTATTGTGGTCCCCATGACCTACTTCTTCACCAAATTTCATCCAATTCGACTGAAATTTGACCAAAATAGCGCGATTTCAAATTTTAGTCGAAAAAACTTATATATATATATATATCTATTCCAGCCGAAGAATTGATCGGAGAAACTCCAAATTTGGACTGAAGGTTCCTTGAACATTGACAATAAAAGGGTTCAAGTTTCAAATCTTCCCCGGAAGTCTAAGGTGTTCAAAAAAAATAAAACTCTAAAATCGACACAAAAAAACACTCAAAAACCTGTTTTTCGGGGTTTGAACAAGGTTCCCCCAAACGAATCCTGTAGAAAACCAGATATCATTGTTGTTCACGGTATTAGAAAATGTTTGATCTATTCCGTTAAGCTCTATCAAAATCTTACGAACCTCACCTCTTTCTTTTCCAGATTTATTGCACTATTTGCTTGCCAAACATTTAAATCATTCAATGAAAACGCAATGAATGCTCACGTGATAATATATAAATGCTTCGGCGTCCTCAGAAGTATCGATTTCACAATATAAATTATATTAGGTATAATTAATTATGAATGATAAAGAATGGCCAATATATACAGATATGTAAATCTGCCAATTAGTTAATTATTGTTATTGACAATTTGCGTGCACCATTTGCGTACCGCACAGTTATAAATATTTATGTACGACAACGGTGGCAAACCGCGGGTGTCTGTCTGGATGCTTGACTTCACTCGCGTGTTGCCGCTCTTACAAATCAAGGATATTAATGTGGGGAAAAATTCAGCAACATAATTGACTCAAGGGAACGGAGAATACAGAATTGAGGAAGAGGTACGAAGTACGATTTCTCTTATACAGGATGTCCCGAATTGTAAGTGCCAAACTTCACAGGGTGGCAGAAACATTCAAAATACAACAAAATTTCGTATAAGCATGGGTTGGGAAACGCTTTGTTTCCGAGATACAGGGTGTCAAAGTTATCGAAAAATTATCTCATATTTTTTATATCATCCAAACCATTGTATCGATCAAACCAAATTTTTATGTAGGACCCTCCATGTTCTGTGATAATATCGAGTTCAAAAAGCAACTAGTGGCAGAGCTATGGAGGTGCAGCTGCAAAAGAAACCCAAACCGGGTGAAATTTTAGATAAAGCATCAAATTTGCTATAAAAAGTGTCTCCTGGTATTTTTTGTCACTGTCACTGTTTGGCCGCAAAATCAGAGTTAGGGTCGACATAATCTCATTTTTTAACCGAAGCTGAAATTATTATGATTTTTTCAATCTTCTCAATCCCTAAATGTGGATAAATTATCGAAGTTTCTTGGCCGGTTAGCATTAACGTCAGCTTCGCGTAATGTGATAATATCATAGTATGCCATGATTACAAATGTCGTGGCGAAATAACAGTTGTGTTTTAAGCAGTGGCGGCTTCTCGAAGGAGGCTAAGGAGGCTCAGCCTCCTCACCAATTTATCTTAATGATCATTCTCCATTTTATTTCCTGTTTCTCTGATAATTTTTAAATTTTACAATTAATTCCCCGTTCTCAGTAGTTATTTTTAATCTGGCAACAGTGGCCTGAGGCTAGACTCTCTATATATCTCAAACGCTAAATACGTGTGGTCAACACAGTTGCCGTTTTCCAAGCAGTTCAATTGCCAGATAGGGTAAAAGAGCGAATATGGCAACACCCTATGTAGGCTAGCTTCTCGTACGGAATCGTCGGTCGAATGAAATACGATTACTTGCTACCGCCCTTCCGCTAGAAGAATGCGACACGTGTCGTGTTCCGTTAGTTCTTGTTTTTGTAACGCGAAGTAAGGTTAAGTAGTTAAGTTATAATTTATCTAATCGGTGAACGTTAAAATGATGAGTGACTTAGTTGCTGGGTTCTTAGAAAATCCATTTAGTGGATTAACATATGATAGAAAAGAGTTTTGTTAAAAATAAACGGCCTTTACCGGATTTGAAAGGATTAGTGGTGACGATGACAGGTATGTTTCAAAATCGAAATTCACAATAAATTATATTGCTTGCTATTTACATCTGATACAACTTCATGTTGGGGGCACGTGGTATAGAGAGACATGAAAAATCACAGGAACATATTACATCGAGTATTTAGTTTAAATTAACCGGTAAACAGAATATTGTCAAAGGAGGAAAACGTATAATTTGGTAGACAAGAAACTACATTATTAACAACTTTTTTTATGAAATTTTAGATACTATTAAAGGTCAAATTGAGATTCGATTTTCCGATTTACATGAATTGAAGTTTTTCGACTTGACGAATAGAAGATTTTTCGAATCTTTTTCAAAAGAGTTTCCCAATACACTTTTAGATAACTTAGTTCTAAAATATAAATTTTTTGATAAAATAGCACTGCACAATGAATTATGGGTTATATACCTACTCGGATAAAGATATTTTAGGCCAGTACGACATTCACGCCGATATGATATAATATATGATAGACAATGATTTGCAACAAGTTTTACCTCAGTTTTATAAACTACTTTGTTTGACAGTCACCATTCCTGTCACGTCGGCATCGGTGGAGAGATCATTTTCTACTCTCAAACGAATTAAAACTTACATGCGAAATACAATGGGCCAAAATCGTTTATACAATGTTAGTTTGATATCTATTGAACAGTGGCGGAACTTCAATTTTATGGCCCCCCCGCAAAATATTATTCGGGCCCCTACTACAAAAGAAACACAAATTTTTATAGATATTTTTATTAAAAAATAACAAAAAGCAACAAAATTGCATTATTAACAATTAAAAATTAACAAAAGAAAATATATTTAAAATTTAAAATCCTTCCTCCTGGATTTCAAATTTGCAAAATCCTTAACCACATCTTTTATTTCCATATTTGAATTAAAAAATAAAGCTGAAAATATAACTTACCTACTTTCACAGTTCACACTTAATATTTATTTAATATTTTGTAACGAATTCGAGTTGAATGCAAATTTCAAAGTTACCCACACATTCACAAGATATAGGTATCTTAAAATTAACAAACTTAAAATCTAATAGAAAAGTAGAAGAGGTGGAGTTCACAAATTGGTAGGTTTTTATTGGTGACAGGAAGGAAGTGGTGGAAAACATGCTATTACTGAGGAATGTGTAAGAAGAAAGGTTCAAATACTTCAAATGGAAAAACCCGAATTGTCGATGCGCCAAGAAATGGTCATTAATAACATCTGGAGAGGTATCATAAATAATAAATATTTGAGTTTGTATAGTTCTGAAAACATGAAACAAATGAACGTACCTACCGGAGGGGTCGAGGCGGTGACGAGACGGTTGTAAAATTGGGAAGTACATACGTAATTAAATAATATAAAATAATATATAGTGGCGTTAATTAGCGACGTAACACTGTCACTGATGAACCTACACAAACAATTTTCGACAAGTGCTCTTTAGAGTGTCAGAGAGGGGCCTTTTTCTTTGTTTTCAGGCAGCCGAGTCAGTGCGTCAAAACAAAGTAATGACAAACAGATGTGGGAGGTTGCAATACTTGCTAAGGGTTTTAAAATGTTTTGTATTAGAATTGTTTTTTTTTGCGCTTGCTGGTAAAGTCGGTTATCAGTTTCGAGAATGTTTCACTCTTTTCATGATGCATTTGGGCCCCTATAGCTCTGGGCCCCCCCGCGTTGCGGGGTCCCGCGCATTGTAGTTCCGCCACTGCTATTGAACAAGATTTAGTAAAACACTTAAAACAAAATGATACATTTTATGATAATATTATTGATCATTTTTCGCAAACTAAAGACCGTAGAATTCCCTTAATATATAAAAAAGTTAATAAAAATAATGGAAAAAAACAAAATATGAAAAATTTCAAAAAAAAATAAAAAATATCAAAAATCCAAAGAAAAAAAAACGAACAAAAAAATGGTTTGCCAAGAAAAACTCTACACCTCCACGTTGGTTCTTGCTTGGCAACAATTAATTTTGTCACTGAAGTAGCTGGTACGGTCGCTGTGCAAAAGTTAAATTTATTGGCTGAATAGAGTATATTTTTACAAGAACGTTTTATGTCCAGCCTCCTCTCTTGAAAAGTTCACGAGCCCCCACTGGTTTTAAGTTGTGTTGTATCTGAAGCATGAACGTTTAGCACATAGTGACGTTATTATAAAAAATGTTTAGTAATATTGAATACGCGTATACTTGTAGGCCAGCGGTGGAGTTGTCTCCACCTGTATGTATCTTGCACTTTTCACTTAATTCTATGATATAGGGCTCTAACAGGGGGTGTAATATGGAGTGTACCATCATCAGCAAAGCTTAGGAGGGGGCAGGAAAGCACTTCCAACAGATCAGTGACTTAAAGATGGAACAAAGTTGATGCCGAGAAAGATTCCTGTGGTACACCAACGTTGAAACTCATCGGATCGGAGGAAGCTCCGTCAAACAGCACTCCATGTCTATCTGAAAGAAAACTTGACAGAGTTGAGACGATAAACCATATTTCGGAAGTTTCCAAAAGCCTTGGTGGCGGACATGTTGTGGATATATGCAACACTACAACTAAAGATCACCCATATACTTCTCAATGGATGCTCGCCATCTATGTGTTACATGAAACGAAGCATTCTAGACAGATGAACTGACAACCAGATGCTGAAAGTGGAATGAAGGTGATATTATTAAATACTTTTTTGAAAACTGACACATCACCAGCCATGAAGCTGATATTAATAATGAATATGAAAACTAAAATTTTACTTCTGGATTGATATAAACAAACAAATCGATGATTCAAAATGTGTTTCGATAACATTCAATCGATTCAGCCATTAACTCAGGCTTCTGTGAATGCTCATAATATACTGTTTTTCATCAACAAAACAACTTGTGGAACCAATATCATGATTGAGTCATTGCTGGTTTGCCTCTTACAAATAAAGCAATAAATAATCGTGGAATTTAATAAGTTGCCATATCGGTAGAACGAGAAAACTTTTACTCCAAAGAACAGGTGTAAAATATATAATCCAATCAAGTTGGCACAATGGAGACAATGGAAAATCAGAATTTGTGACAGATTTATACACACAGACTTTCTATTAGCAGCCTCTGACGATATTAATAACGACACCAGATACGATTTTATGGACTCCTAACACGCAGTCCTTGCCGCAAAACATACAAACTCGAACAGCCAAACTCCATACTTTAAACTTTGTTCATTCCCGTCGTTGTACTTGGACTAAAATAAAGGGATTTTAACATTGTAAAACTTGCAATAACCACTGTACAATGTAAGTTTATTAATAATAGTTGAATTGTTGAACATTAATCAATGTTTCACCTTCACCATACCTACTAGTTTAATCTGAAACTGATGAACCACGACAATTGTATTTGAAACCAATAGTTGGCAACATACGGAGGTCTCAGCACCATCATCAGATTTATTTTTTTCATAAAAATAATTGTATCACCATAACGCGTCCTTATCGTTTTAATTTCGATTATTCGTATTTCTGTTTGTTTGGGCATTTTTAATTGAAATGAGTACAATAAGGACGCCTTGTGGTGATACAATTATTTTTAAGAAATCACGTTTTATACAGTGATACGTCTTCTGATGATTGTCGTGAGACCGAAACGTACATAAAGACGAAAATAATGAGCATATGTGTTAATGTGGCCTATTTTCCAAGAATTTTATATGTAATTCATACCTGGGTCAAGAATCATTATTCCGACCATATCAATTAATTCGATACATTCTTCCAAATCATTCTAATTAGTTGACCATAAATATAGTACATTGTGTATCTAGTAATAAAAGCAATATATTCCCGGACGACAATGTTAACAAGCATTGAAGTCTGGGAATGTTCTTTTACTACGAGGTAAGCATACTATTTTTCCTAAAATCGCAATCAACATTAACATAAATTAAGGAATTTCTATAAATGTATAAATGATTACCATCTTATTGCCTGTGAAATTATTTCCTAGACAATCACTGATTGTTTATTGTTGTGACGAAAGTCAGAGATTCACTACTTATTTCGGTTTAATACCTACTTATCGCTAAAAAATATTTCAAAATATTTAAAATAGACAGTGATGATTATGTCTAGGTGTGCGGGACATCACCAGAGTTAGTGAATGCTGCTGAAAATGTCATCTTAAATTTATTGCCAAATAAATCCAAGGCAAAATATGAATACGCTTACAAACGTTTTATGGATTATTGCCAAAAGAAAAAGACTAACTCCCGATCTGAAAATGTCATGATTACATACTTTTCCGATTTATCCACGAAGTTGAAGGCATCTGCGTTATGGTTAGATTGCTCCATGCTGAGAGCTACACTTAGTACAAAAGAAGATATTGATATTTAGTCTAGTCAAATTAGTCGTAAGAAATGTGAAAACTCGAAAAAAAAACAGTTCCAATTCATTGGAAAATTATTAAAAAATTTTTAAATTTGGTAAATATTGCCAAAATTGGCTGAAAAACTCCACTCGGGGGGTTTTCGAGCTCGCTGATCACGATTCCGAAGTTAGATTTACCAATTTCGATCAATTTAGCCAGAAATTGGCCAATTTTATGTCAGAAAAATGGACAAATTAGATCATTTCGTAAATGCTCTTAATGTGAGTTGGTTGTTTGCTTGTATTTATTTACTGTCTAAAATGTATATAAAAAACCGGTAGGGACCGATTTTTGCGGCCTAGGTCGGCAAAAATTTTCCCGGACCGAAAGGGGTTGCTTAGCATGAAACTGAGATACTAGATTAGCGTATTTTGGGGTTTAAAATTGCTTCGAGAAAGTAGGCATTCTTGAGCGATTTCAGAAAAAAGTCATTTGTGTCCTGGGTCGCCTTCGTAACGTAACTAAATGATCACAAAACCATAGAAAAATGGTAACAGTTTATCATAAGTCTTCAAATGCATATTCATGAATATTTCGCATTTCAGAAAACCGGCTCTGCGAAGGGCATAAACGCCGAGATCACCATGACTTGTTCGTGTTTGAATAGGACAACCCGCTCTCGCAGCGGATAAGAACACACAACAATTAATCTTAATAATACATTCTTCAATTGTTCTCAAAATACTGTTCCAATGTTTACTTTTTATATCATGTTTGAAGCAGGATCGCGTTTTATTTATCGCACCTCGCGTATCTGACTAGAAACTAATTAAGGATGTTACAACATATACAGCATTGATCATCGTTGGTTCAGGTCAATGTCAATAACGAACATCAGTATCATAATGAATCCAATTTATTTCCAATGATTTATTGGTATATATGCAGTTGTACAATCTATAATTATTATTTTAATCTACAACTCACCGGAACCTTCACCAAGAAAGGTTTTCATTCCGTAACGTATCTTGGTGTATTAGATCAGTTTCATTAAATACGTGTACTGCGAACACAGGGCAATATAGTACAAGAGCCAATGTGTGGATCAAAATCGGCATTTGGTGACTATCTGGCGTATAACACAAGACATTGCTTGCTCTTTAGAGACTTTTTTTATGTTTTTTTTGGTTCGGCTGAGCGTTCTTTAGAGAGAGTTTGGTAACCTCCTGGCGTTATGAAATTATGATCGCATCGTAAAATGTATAAGAATGCTCACGCCAAAACCAAAAATGTTCAAACAAGCGTCATGGTCTGGAAACATATCGCTAATAGCTAAAACCTGGTGCTACGCTACGGTTCCAGATGGTGATCAAAAAGCACAATTATTCAAAGCAAGTTGCTCACTTTACGAAATTCACACTTACCTAATGATTACAAATCAGCTGCGAATGATCATTGTTATTTTGTTATCAGAAAAATTCTTGAAAATCACATCTGCATCTTTAACAAGTTACAGCTTTAGCGATTTCGACAAATCATTATTCAAATACGCCTTAAATAGGAGTATGTGACTAGAAACATTAGCCAATATTGTCAAGTGGCATAGCTACAAGCAGTTTCGTCTCTTTTCACATCATATTGTCTAACCGACTGGACAGTTATCAAAAAATATAAAATTTTGATTAACCATCGAGATTTGTTTTAGCTGTTTTTTACATTCCACAGTGCTTTAAGTCGCAGTTTTATATTTTTTTCATAAATGTCTAGTCGGATAGACAATATGGTGTGAAAAGAGAAGAAACTGCCGGTAGCTATGCCACTTGACAATATTAACTAATGTTTCTATTCACAAATAATCTATTTTAGGAGTACTTGAACAAAGATTTGTTGAAATCGCTGAAACCGTAAGAGAGTTACGATGAAAAACTAATATTTAAACCGTTTCTGAAAAAATGAAATCATGCATGTCGACATATTATTCGATGGTTCTTCTTCGTTTGGTTTCTGACAATTTTGCATCACCCTGTTTATTAGTTAACATTGCACACATGATATAATTGATAGTGGTATAGACCAGTCCCATTATAGAATGAGCGAAAGAAACATTCTGTCAAATATTCTGGCGACTAAAGGGATGGCGAAAAACACAAGAATACCTATGTTGATGCGAACATTAGGTCATCAGAACACGAAAGTAAATGGATAAACATCTCATCTTCTCAAAGGAAGTCCAACAGTTCCCCTTCTAGAAATCAAAGCGGATTAAAATTTATCAGCTTAGAAATAGTAGAACAGTTTCTCTAACCAGATGAACAAGACCTGATAGAGATTGATCCATCTCTGATCAATTACATTTACTGAACTTTCTTAATGGACTATCTAAATTGCTGAACAAAATTTTTGTTCCAAAGAAACGTAGAATATAATCTTCTTAGCTAGACTATAATTGATCTAAGAATACGACAACAAGGTGAGTGACTGTATGGGAATAATCCAAAATTCTAGATTGTCTTCGGATTTTTGCATTGTCTGGAACCTAAAATAGAGCCAGCTAAGCTTAATCGAGACACAAAAGATCGGATTTAGGTTAACAACGCCTCGTACAGTTTTCGGAAATTGGAACTGATTGAAAATCTCGCCATATGTAGTGATCTAAAAATAAATAAATCTGTGTGGAATGTAGAAGAACAAGTTTCATAAATGCGTTATTACATTGAATTGCTGTTTTTCTCTATTCTTCTTGAAGGTACAAGTTAGTGGTACGATTCAATGGAATTATAGTTAATTGTATCAACATTTCTTAGGAAAAAATTAAACGTGACATGTGAAAATTCCGTACACGACGAAATTGGCTAGATATCATCAACGGCTAGTATGAATATGAATGAACCGCAAATGATAATCACCATAACGATGTTACACATAACGTTTTCCATCACGATTATGTTGTAGTTGTAACAAATTAGCTACAGGCGCTTCAAACTGTTTTTATATTACGAGGTACTAAATAGCTCGAATTTTCGATATAGATGTGCAAACAGGTTTGGCCCATAACAAAAAAGAGATACAGAACCATGGAATGAAAGTGAGAACTAATTGTTCAAAACCGTCGTCAGCTTTAATCTGATTATTCATCATTCGTGTTTATTAGAGAAGAATTATTCGCTTGTTGCGGGACCTTCGGAAACAGATAATAATCGTACCCAAACTGAGGATCACTTGGCAGACTGACAATCACCAAATCAATTTTTGTTACAAAATGTATGTGTCCAATTGAAATTGAATCATTTGCGGATCATTTGTTGAATATGTACAGTCCATTATTATAAATATATTCACTTCTTGTAGATTACCAGAATCAGCTTTCAATGCGTACATTTTAAAAAGAACAACACACTTCACCAACAGAATAAATACGAGTAACACAAGCGATGCCGCGGCCACTAGACTACGTGTGCGTATAGTGACGTCACGCGCTGTTCTCAGTACTTTTCCAACAGCGCAACTTCAACTTAAATTATTTCAGTACAGGATAAAGCTATTGGTCTGAAATTTTTGTCAGTATATTAGGGTTTCAGACACTACAAGAAAATCCATAAAAAGGTTATAATGTTAATTTCACTGAACGACCCTATTGTGCGAAATATTTCATTCAATGCAGAATGACGTTTTTCAAGTAGGTCGTTGGAAAGTGAATTAAGAGTTTCATTCTATCCGATCACAGGGCTAGCTACATTTATGGGTATGATGTATTGGAGCTGATGTATTCCAAATTATTTGATAATCTTAAAGTAACGCGTGCACTCCGGAAACATGACTGCAAATAATTAATAAGCTAAGCTAACGATTGGGTTCTAACAAACGTCAAGTCTTCGGCACGCTTCCGCATCTGTTGGTTTTAATAAACGGTGCATCCGTTAATCTTACAGTTATCAGTGATATTTATAAGGCAATATTAATATTCATAAACAGGCAATGGTGGAAGAAGTTCTGGCCCGACTGTGACGGGGCTAATTGTTAAAGTCCCTGTTGTGACGAGGATTAATTAATTTCAGGGCCTTAATTCAAATTTAAATCGGCCAGTGTTTTGTTAATTCCGCTCTGTTAATTGTGTGGACAGCTTTGTGTAATGCTAGTAGGATAAATTTCTCGCCGAATATACCCGACACGAATTTGCATTCAGTCATTTATAACTGTTTTCGCAGTTCATTTGCGAAATTACGTTTGTTCGTTTGTTTCTCATCCGACCTTCTGGGCAAATATTATTTTTTTGCGTCTTATCCCCTCTTATTCAGCTGTTTCTTGGACGTTGAACGCGGAAGGATCTGAGGTTCGTTAACTTACAGAAATAATGGAAAAATAATTGTTTGTCACATATTCATGGATAAGACTGATCTGACGCAATTGTAGAAGAGTTTCACCTTTCACCAGGTTTATTCGATACGTATTGCTTTGTTCTTTATCAGATCACAACATGAGGTTATAGTCGAGGAAATAAAGTACTAAAATAGGTACAACCTTCCAAAACTGGCGCAGTAAGAAAGATGGTTTTCTGCATTCGATTCAGAATGTAATTTAGAAATTTTGTGCCGTGTTTGTTTTTTAGACAAACTCTTTATTGCATTTCTACAGCGAAAAAATAAATTTTGACGAGTGCACTTTTTGAGGTGAATACAAAAAATAAAAACCCGGTGAATAATGTAGTCAAACGGGGTGAGTAGGTTTCTCCGGGGTTTTCGGGGTCGCTGATCACGAACATGATGTCTATAAAAGTCTCTGAGGTCACCTTGGTCCATCCCCGAAGTATCCGGGGGTTCTGACGTTCGAGATATCGTCGAGCGAGGATATAAAAGTGATGATAACGATATGCAAAAACGATTATGGCATTTAAAAAATTCATAGTCGTTATCCTGAGAACGTTTATTTATTTATTATTTATTATTTATTAATGATATCATATACATATACACACATACATATACATACATATACAATAACAAGAATATTCCAATGGTTAGGCGCCTAAGTGCAGAACACTTGTATGCGCCACGATAACGTTTTCAAATTTTCAGATTTTTTTTTTTTTGATAATCACATAAGTAATATGATATAATGAAATAATTAATATAATATAATATAAACTAAGTATTAACAAAATGGAAATAGAAACAATTCAATGGAGAGTATGAGTAATGTGCAGGAAGAATAATCGTTCAATATTACAGGATTTATACAGGGTGTCCTCGAACTGCGTGACCAAAATAAAGCCGAAGATTCTTTGATTCGAAAAAAAGTTGATGAGCCTTTTTACTTTTGCCTCAAGTGTCTTGTTTACCCGGTAGAGGGCTTCAAAATTGCAAAAATAATTTTGTTTTTTCGGTATAACTTGAGAACGTGATGAAGAACTTTCACAATATTCAGCAGGTGAGTTACTGTCAATAATGGCCATTTTTGAGAGTGGATCACAGAGCCTTAGAGACCATAGAAATGGCTCAAATTTGAGGATGTAACGGGAAAAGTGTCCAGAACTTTTTTGTGGTCAATGTAATTCACTCGATATTTTTTACGTAGATAGATTACCTAATTTGAAAACTTTTCTTACTCTTAGAAAATTTTGATAAAATCAACGGATTAGCTTGAAAAAAATAATTTTCGAGTCTCTGCAATTTTGGCTTACTAATTTTACTTGATTAAAATACCTTAGTTGCCTTTGCTTTTCTAATGTCATTTTGGCATTTGAAGAATTTATTCTCAAAACTGTCAGGTTTTACTTTGCTTTCCGTAAAAATTTTATAAAATTGTGGCTCAAAATTTCACTAACACTGAAATGGTTGATATGTTATTGATTTATGGACTTTGTCGTTGCAATGGCCGGAGAAGGGAAACATATCCGCATCGCAGAATTCCAAATCGGCAAACCTTCGCGAAACTGGCAAATTTGAAGCAAATCGCAGAGAAACTGGACGCAGACGGACAAGAAGGACGTTAGAGCTCGAAGAAGCGATACTGGAAGCGGTTGAAACTGAACCTGGGATAAGCACACTACGTTTGGGACTTCGTATTGGAGCCTCAAAATCATTAGTTCATAATGTACTGAAAGAAGAACTGTTGTATCCCTATCATATTAAAACAGTTCAAGACTTATTGCCCATGGATCCAGGTCATCGGCTAGATTTCTGTCGGCTTATTGTCCAAAGACAAAACGCCAACCCCAATTTTTGTAGAAGAATTCTGTTCACGGACGAAGATACTTTCACGAGATGTGGTCTTTTTAACCTCCATAATGAACTTTTCTATGCTGATGAAAATCCTCATGAAACGGTTACATATTTTCAGAATCAAACTAAAATCAATGTTTGGGTTGGAATTGTGGATAACTTTATTATTGGCCCTACCGTTATACCCGATCGATTGAACGGGGAGAACTACTTGAACTTTTTGGAACAAAGGCTACTTGAACTGTTGGAAGACTTGCCCTTACACATTCGTCGTGGCCTGGTTTATCCATGATGGTGCACCTCCTTATTTCACATTAGCTGTGAGGCGACATTTGAATGCGGAATATCCAGATCGCTGGATAGGTAGAGGACACGATGCACCAGTGAACTGGCCGGCCCGCTCCCCTGATTTGACGCCCTGCGACTTCTTCCTATGGGGCGCTTTGAAGTCGAAAGTTTATGCAGCTCCAGTAAACACACGAGAGGAATTGTTGCAACGAATTATTCATGAAGCGGATTTATTGAAGAATGATCCTGAAGTACTAGCCAGAGTTCAATCCAATTTCTTGAAACGAATTAATTTGTGTATTCAGGAAAATGGGCAACATTTCGAACAATTGATGCCTTAGCGATTTCCCAAAAAGTTTTGTTGTTTCTTTTAATTTAGCATTTGTTTTTCCTAAATAATCACATCGTTTTCCCATTTCTATCGTTTTTATTATTCGTGTTTTACCGAGATATTAACCATTTCAGTGTTAGTGAAATTTTGAGCCATAATTTTATAAAATTTTTACTTAAAGCAAAGTAAAAACTGACAGTTTTGAGAATAAATTCTCCAAATGCCAAAATGACATTAGAAAAGCAAAGGCAACTAAGGTATTTTAATCAAGTAAAATTAGTAAGCCAAAATTGCAGAGACTCGAAAATTATTTTTTTCAAGCTAATCCGTTGATTTTATCAAAATTTTCTAAGAGTAAGAAAAGTTTTCAAATTAGATAAGCTATCTACATAAAAAATATAGAGTGAATTACATCAACCACAAAAAAGTTCTGGACACTTTTCCCGTTACATCCTCAAGTTTGAGCCATTTCTATGGTCTCTATGGCTCTATGCTCCGCTCTCAAAAACGGCTATTATTGACAGTAACTCACCTGCCAAATATTGTGAAAGTTCTTCATCACGTTCTCAAGTTATACCGAAAACAAAATTATTTTTGCAACTTTGAAGCCCTCTACCGGCTAAACAAGACACTTGAGGCAAAAGTAAAAAGGCTCATCAAATTTTTTTCGAATCAAAGAATCTTCGGTTTTATTTCAGCCACGCAGTTCGAGGACACCCTGTATATATACTTTAATTTTTTTTAAGAACAGCGGTAATTTATTTATATTTCTTATTTCCAATGGTAATAGATTGTATGTTTTTGGTGCAAGCTAATTAATGAATTTCAGATTTATATTTTTGTGACTTAGAGGAATTTTTTTATTCTGAATGAATTTTTTGTAATATCTAAGAAGAAATGTGATTTGTTTTTCTCGCAAAGGTAACTTGATCCGATATAGGTAATCAAAGTTTTAACATTTCCTCCTGTAAATCGAGAACGGATGGAGATATCGCGATGCGGTTTTCAATAAAATTTAGCTATGTTTATGACAGCTAAGGGTCCGTCAAGAAAATAGTACCAATATATTCAACTGCGGATAACGCCCTCTAATTTATTTGTTTCCAACTAAACGGTTCAACGAAATTATTCTTTCAAAATATCATAAAATGTTCTTTCAAACGAGATCAAAAATATTCAAATCGGTTGTATAGTACAGGAAATATTCAAATGTAAATATTGAAAAATGCATTGGCATCCCCCTCCCTTAGTATGACAGATACGGAGAAATGCGGTTGAATTACGAGCTACAAAATAATCTCTAGCCATTTCTTCCGTCCACTTTACTTATGAGGATTTTTTTCCCAAACCTCTGCCCTTACCATTGTCGAGATACAGCCGCTTCGTACCCATATCCGGACATCATGTACAATTAAGTACTGTTTTGCGCAAGACGAAATGATGAAGAATTAACATTATACATTTAATATTCATTAAATACGCAACATATTAGTTTCTAGATAAGGTTAAGAGTATATGAGATAGTGGCATAGTTAATGTGATTTATATAGAATTTCCGCAAGCATGAACTTTTTTATTGTTGTTCTCATTTCTATTGTACGCTCGAGCAATTGTTCATCAAAGACATTACATCACAGAACTATAATTATTACCTACATATACATTTCCCTGATACGAATGAAAATTACAGTCTTCAATGCAAGACATCTGAGCGTTTGAAGAGTATTCACACTAGATGTAGATTCAGCTTCCTTCCCGTATAAAACACATGAACAATGGAAGATTAATTTCCACAAAGGTATTCTACAAGTTGATTAAAATACTTCGCACCCATAAAAGGTTTACTAATTGACACGGAATTATATTAATTATTTTTACAGTTCTTCGGTTTAATTTATGAGTGGGCGGTGTGTTTATAATTAAGTCTTGAAAAATCTAACGAGCCTAACACGTATGTTATTTATTGATTCGCAATTATAAATGTATTCTCTTAACGATTATGTATGTGGAATGAAGCCAATCTACTAGCATCTTCTATTTAATTTGCCAACAAAAGTCTGTAATAATAATGTACTTATATTGTCAATAAATTATGGGCATAACGTTGGTGGAATGGAATCATTACAGTCAAAGAGAACCCCAAAGGCTCTGATTTATTGTAAACTTATATTCATATCAATATATTCACGAGGAGCCTAATTAAAATAAAACGAGACGAATTGAAAATACATGTTTTATCGATATTATATATTTAATAAACTGATAATGTTGTAATTCTATAACACTACAAACAGAAATAATCGCCCTTATTCACTGAACATCCTATTAAAGTACCAATTATCCATCATCAAATAAAACTGTTTGATCTGATGAAGGTTACCTAGTAGATGAAACGTTCTCAGTATTTTAACAGTAATTTTGGTGGGCTCATGGAGTCATCTTTATCCCCATTATCAGCAGGAATATTCATGAAAAAAATCAAATATTCCCTTCAAAATTGAAACATACGTTTGCCTACTGTGGCACTGTTATGAAGGTGATGTGATAGCCCATCGGTACAATAGCACTTTGAACTTTTTATATCGAACAATTTCCCGTACAACTAATAAACATACGAGGACAAGGTGAAAAGTCCCTGAAAAATGAAACAAGAAATGATATTTTTATTTTATTTCTCAACATAAACTCCTTGTACCCCAAAACAGTCCGTCCAACGTTTTTCTAATTTTTCGACCTTTTCCAAATAAAACGATTTTGGCAATCCTTCAAAACAGGTGTTTGTTTAAGCGATAACCTCATCGTTGAAGCCAAATCTCTTTCTGCCGAGCCGTTTCTTCATGTTTGGAAATAGATAAAAGTTGCAGGGGGCACTTTTTACTTTGCCAAATGCCACCGCTTTTGCCTCAAATCCATCAACTCTGCATGAAGATGCCTGTGATTGTTTTGCCCTTTTGAATGTAATCTATATGGACGATGGTATCGTCCCAAAAAACTGTCGCCATGACTTGTTGGCCGATAAAAGCACTATGGGTTTTTCGGCTTCGATTCGACAGGATAAGTCTACTGTTTCGACTGTTCTTTGGTCTCTGGTGTGTTGTGACGGATCTATATTTCGTTCACGGTTACGAAACGGCGCAAAAAGTCTCTATTATTGCGCTGAATATCGCCAAATGCTCCTTTGAAGATGTCACACGGTCGCGCTTGTTACCAACAGAGAGCAAATCTGTTTTCTCAGATTCAAAAATTCATGGAAAATGTTCCGTACCCTTTCGGTTGAGATGCCCATAGCCTCAGCAAGCTCCTTCACTTTAACTCAACGATCGTCCAATATCATGTTTTATCGACAATTACTGGCGTTCTAACTTCAATTGGACAACCAGAATGGTCGAAGTCTTTTGAGGTCATACTATCACAACGAAAATCAGTAAATCACTTGTGAATCGTGCTAATGGATGATGAGGAGTCCCCATAATGTTTAACAAGCGATGCTTTGGTTTGCGTAATATTTTTTCCATGCAAGAAATAATGTTTAATCAAGACGCAAAATTCACTTTTTCCCATGTTTACAAAAATCTTCAAGGCTGCTTGCTTTCGATAGCTGTCTGAACAGAACTAAATGACATATCAGTCTGTAAATTTTGATGCGTTCTAGTTAAATATGGTACATCACAAATGTGACGTGGGATTTTCGATTGTGGCGCAATTTGTTTTATCTTTTCACCTTGCCCTCGAACATCCGCTATATTTTTCAACCCAAATCACACAGATACCACCTCACGTCCACATTCACATATCATTCAACGATTCGCAGATTATTATTCCATTAAATAGAGACTCGGGAAATAGTTCACATTAACACTTATGCTTTATAATTTCTCCTCTTACGAGACGAGAAAATATAAAGCATGACTGTTAATGTGACCTATTTCCCGAGAATTTATATATAATTCATACCTGGGTCAAGAATCTTTATTATTAAATAATATAATATAATTTATATTTTCAACTGAACCAAATCATGGTTATAGACGAAGCAAATAGGATAGTCATGAAAAAAAAATCGGCAACTAATTTTGTAAGTTTAATATATCTAGTTTCATATTCTCAAAAAATAGATACATTTCTGAAAAATCAAAATATCAATGAAGCCTTTCAAACTTAAAATAACTAATATTTTTAGACGAATAATTCAAAATCAAAATGAAACTTTGGAATTTATAACCCTAAATTTGATGATTGTAGAGCTGCTAACTATGGACAAACGGGCAGAAACTTAAGCATACGTTTTCATGAAACATTTAGGATACTATGGCCTCAGAATAGAACTCAAATTACTCCAATAATCAATACGATGTTACTTTAAGGCCTAGACATTCAGGCGAGAGGTTAGAAACCAAAAATTTTGGAATCAATAGGAATTTTAGAACATAGTAATTCAATATTGAATGACTTGTAATTCATAAATCACCGATTATTAATTATTTTGTAAATAACCTCTCCTTCCCCAACCCATTGTCCAGCCCTCCATTCATTATGCTATTGTAGCATATTTAAGGACAATTCTATGTCTATGGTTTCGGCGTTTACGTAGTGTAAACTCATAATACTTCGGAAGTTGGAGAAGAAAACTCGAATTTTACACAAAACTTTCAACAGTTAATTTAAAAATGCTGACAAATTCTTTCACCACACTGTGGCATTTTCAAAGCAAAGAGTTATCAACTCAACTTGAAAAGGGTCAGCCTGCAGTCAAAAAATCAAAAATTTGCGGAGGCTGTATCTCGAGAACTACATGAGAGCAAAGATTCGGTCTGTGAGATCAATTGAACATTAAACCGTCCTTTAACAATAAGCCATAGTGCCATCGGTTAACTTTCAGTCACACCGTATTGCTCTAGCTCCTATACTAATACGAGAATAAAGTGTTAAAGTGTTGTTATTAGCTTCAAAGCGATGCTGGTTATTTACTTTTACTTAGAAGCAAATAAAATACATTGTATAATGAACCGTATCACATAAATCTGTTAATTTGATTCATCAGCAGATTGGTAATTATGAAGCTTCCAATTTAAATGAACAGAACACGGCAGTATATATCAGCATTTGTCAATTGTCAAACGATTAGTTGGCTTTCCGGGGTCGCGAGTCGCTAGATCCAGGCTTACGGTGACGTTCGGAATGATTTGTGAGAGCTTCGAACGTAACGCCACCACAGCTCACTGTGACGTTCTGAATAATCGAGTGTCACATTAATGAACGTATGAGGAAACTCTTGGAGCATTCCGTGATGTCGCATTTTTACTTTTGTATTGAGTTACAAAATATTATTCCGGATAGTATTGTTTGAGGTTACACCAGTGTTAAAATTGCAATATTCATAATACTCCTTGATTCGTATTTACTAGGTCGCTAGATCATATTTTCTGCACTGACAATTATTATCACCAATGCAGTTATATCACTTTGAAAGCAATTTATTACAGTGGAAGGTACATTTTCTACTATTCTATAACAAAACTAGAATTGTTTTCAGAACTTACCTTTCGAGGTGTTTGACTATATCTTCATACGCCGCTCTACAATTCTCCCATATTCCTGACCTGAAAATATAACAAGGTTCGGACTGTAGATCATTCTATTCAAACATGAAAAAATTCATAACAATAAAATGGCG
This sequence comes from Endomychus coccineus, assembly GCA_958510875.1. Taxonomy (NCBI): domain Eukaryota; kingdom Metazoa; phylum Arthropoda; class Insecta; order Coleoptera; family Endomychidae; genus Endomychus; species Endomychus coccineus. The sequence goes on along the minus strand of OY294068.1, from coordinate 179,395,952 downwards.
CAAGCCGTTACTTTGTGATAATTTATCATATTGTATAATAAAATAAAACACTTTTACTCTGTATGAAAATATGAATAATCTTGACTATTTATGGTTTGATATAAGACATAGATAACAAGTGGGGTTCCGGTTGGGGAAATACATTACTAGAATAGTATAATTGAAATTGGATAATGAGATAGAGTCAATATAATGATAAGGAAATTGTAATGCTGAGGTATACTAAAAAGGCACAAGAGATTATGAGAAATTTCACGTTATCAAGATATCAAGCAGAATGCTAATCTAATTGATCATTCAAAATTTTATTGTCATTATTATTATTAATACCTTTGGAAATTTCTATTGATTCTAATGTGTTTAATTTAAAGCCTCTACTCCCGTTATGTAAAATTTTAACTTCATCTAAATTTGGAAAAGTGTGCCCTGTTTCTAAAATATGGCTAGAGAAAGATGAATCTGTTTTATTAAGTGTAAAAGATCGGAATTGTTCCTTATACCTAATTTCTATATTACGAGTAGATCCACCAATATAAAAGTTACCACACTCTGAATAGGTTAATTTATATACTCCATGCTCATTAAACTTTGTTTTATCTTTAGCATTGAACAAAAAATAGGACAATTTATTTTGAGGTTTGGAGCTAACTTTTAGATTATGTTTCGATAGAATGTCTTGGATTCTATCACTTACGGTACCAAAATATGCGAGGGAAACGTATTTTGTTGAAGAATCAGAATTTTTTGTAAAAGGATAGATACTCGAGTAAGTTAATTTCTGCTTTTTTTTGTCAATTAATTTGTATATAAATTGAGGTTGAAAACTATTGCTAATGGTTATTCAATTTTTCATTCAGGTTTTCGAAAAAAAGAGGAAGTGAAAAGACTCTATGTATCATAGAGTTGTATGCTGCTAATTGGTGACTACTAACGGGGACTAAGAGATGAATAGTTGTATCTGTGAATGCAGGTGTTCTATAAATCTTGGAAGCAATGATACTATTGGTGAGTGAGGGTAAGGCTTAGGAAATTTATTTTGTTATCTCTCTGTTTCTAGAATGAAGTTAGGATGGATATTATTAATGAAGGATAAGAATAACATTCAATTGTTGTGATGTATCTTTGAAGAAGGATAAAACATCATCATCTACATATCTAAACCAGCAAGGAATATGTTGTTTAGCTAGAGGGGGACTCATTATAGTTTCTTCAATATAAGACATGAAAATACCTGCCAAAGGAGGACTTAATGGGGATCCCATAACTAATTCAATATTTTGTATGAAAAACTCATCAATAAATTGACAACAATTTTGGCTAAGGAAACTTAGAACAAGTTTTTGATCTTTGCCTTCTTCATATGGGCATAATGTCTTTTATAATGAGTTAAAATGTTTCTTCTATTTTGATCTACATAAAATTTTGAACCCTACTCGCAATCAATTTTGAAAATTCCAGATTTATTCGAATCGGGAACGTTATCAAAGGTATTGCCCAGACTGTTTTTAAGAGCATCCAAAAAATCATGTAGCTAGATAAAAATCACTAATAAGCTTCCAATTGCGAAAATATCATCGACGTATCTGTGCCAAACTTCTGGGAACATGCACTTGTTTGCTTATAGAAATTTTGGTTGAAAGTGAATTAATTATGGGTACAATGTTGAAATATTCTGAACAGTTTGTATCGGGGATATTCATATTTGAAAGACATTTCTCTAAAATGCTTATCGACTCAGGAATTGGAGTGTTTGTGAAGAGTGAAACAACATCAAATGAAACTAGGGTATTTTAGTGTGGTGATTAGCGTTGTTGCAAGAAAAAATTTCAATTCTTCCTTCAAAAGTCTAATTTTGGAAGCACTCCTTGAAAAGATATCAAAATGAAAATGAGAAATTACTTTTGTACTGCATATTTAGGAAGGAAATATTGGAAAACATCAATTTATTTATACAACATATGCGCCTGGTCTTAGTACCATTCGGTAATTTTCGAAGATTATTAGGGATGGGCAACAAAAAAACGAATAGTGATTGTGATTTGCAAGTTCTTATTGCAACAATATAACGAATTATATCCCGTGTGATCTCGCAAAACTAGTATATTTCAGTATGAATAGACGATTCACCAAAAGATTTCACAATCCGCCAATTTGATTCTTTCATTTTATTCGCAGCATATATTTCACCCCAAATATGCAGGTTTAAAAGAATCTTGTTAGAAGTCGTAAGGTAAATAAGAGAAAAATACAGCAGGAAAAAGGCACCCCGGGGTTAAGCTGTGTCGAGGGTGATAGACCGTTGTCGTACGTCTTCTCGCCGCTTTAAGCGGATTAGATGAATTCTTTTGGCCTCTAAGTTACACTTCAATTATACAATTTCTACTGCCAATAGTTTATAAATTAACTTTCAGCTATTGTTACAGATTAACCGCAATTGACCAAAAAGATATGAAGTCATGAAATTTATTCACTTCGTCTTCTCTATCTATCTATCTCTCTCTCTTCTATTTTTTCTTCTTCATAATTTGAACCGTGTTTGGGAGAATGGTGTATGATGTAATAAATTGTAAGATATGTATACAAATATAATGAGAGAATACAAGACAATATGAAAGAAAGGAATTTGCATAAACATGTTGGTGACATCAAGAAATAGTCTTAAGACTACTTGATATAAAACGTAATATATAGAACGTAACGTATAGAAGGACAAGAGATTATATGCAAATTACTCGTTCTCGTCCAGATTGTAGAAACTCTTCCTCATTAACTCTTTCCTTACGGATTCTTTATGTTTCTGTTCATTGATAGGTGTTATAAGTTTTGGTAAATGATTATATATCTATATATACTTATGTCGATTAGGGATGATATGAGAAATAGAAAGCCAAGTTTTTATCATTTCGTGTATGCCTTTCGGTTTGATTCAAAAACTTTTCTTTGTGTTTATGAAGTAAACAAGTAGTCTCTAGAATGGAAATTTCTGAAACAGTTAATAGTTTATCATTATAGAAGAGTGCCATGCACGAGTCTCGCATCTCCATTTTAAATATTATTCTCAGGGCTCTCTTCTGAATAACGAATATGCTTTGCATTAAGACTTGGCTGTCAGAGCTCAGAAAGAAATTTCATACAGACGACTTTCCATAAGTGTTCACGAGATATGCATATATGGCAAAACAACCAGCAGATAGTTCCTTTCAAATCAGTAATTTGTTTATCAAATTTTAAATTATTGCCAATATTTAATCCTAGTTGCAGGCTTGCTATCAATCCTCCGATCCCCTAATGTCACTTGTTCTATGTCACTTGGATGATACTAATTTTGTTTCAGAAACATTCAGCGATAGCATATTCGATTCACACCAGTTTTTTATTTTTTCTAAGTCTGAATGGATAGTTCGAGTCAAGGTAGAAAGAGATCTTTGTTACACCAAATTGTGGAAGTGTCATCCGCAAACAAATTCAATGGTCCAGATACATCGATTTTATCCAGGTCGTTAATATATAGCAGAAATAGGATTGGGCCTAAAACCGGACCCTGAAGAACTCCGAGTGTAATTTGACCATTTTCAGAAGTACTGTTGCTTAATAATATTCTTTGCCTTCTACCAGCAAGATAATATTTGAACCATTCTAAGGCTGTTGCCTGGAATCTATAATGGAAGAGTTTCTGGAAGAGGATATCATGACTCATACCATCAAACACCTTAGAAAATTCTAGAAATACTGTCGCAGGCACTTCCTGATCATTTAGGGTAGTGTAGATTTTTTCAATAAAATCGTAGATGGCATCAGTCATGTTTTGTACAGGATTGTACAGGAGCTAAAACTTCATGTTTTTCCAAATAACCTTTATCATTTAAAAAATCGATGGTGGAAGCCGTTACTTTATGGTAATTTATCATTTTGATTATATGAAAGAATAACTTTGTTTTTATACCACTTTTATTAATAATAACGTGAAATTAGCAGCATATCACTCAATGATCCATAGAGCATTTTCGATACCATTGTCAATAGAACACCTCACTATTGAGTTGAACACGATCAAACGAATAGCCATCAATAATGGTCTTCCGGTAGATCAAATAATTAAACTAAAAAATCGCAAACAACAACAATTAACTTTCTATAAAATTTATCCGCGTATAAAACACATAGATGTATCCACTAAATTCATCTCTTTGACATATTTTGGTACAGTAAGCGAACATATTGCTAACATTTTATCACGGCATAATTTTAAAATCAGTTTCAAACCTCAAAATAAACTTTGCCATCTTATATACAACGCCAAAGACAAAATCAATAAATATAGAAAACCTGGAGTTTATAAGATGATTTGCCCAGACTGTGATGACTTTTATATAGGTAGAACTTGTCGTAATTTCAAATTAAGATACGAAGAACATTTTCGCTCGTTTAGACTCAACAAAACTGATTCAACCTTTGCTAATCATTTTTTACAAACTGGTCATAATTTCCCTAATTTAGATAGTCTGAGCATTCTACATAACCAAACCAGAGGTTTTAAATTGAATATATTAGAATCAATAGAGATTTATAAAGGTGTCAAAAACTCTAATAAAAATATCCTCAATGATCAGTTAGACCTATATCAAAGCGATCTTTTCATGTGTCTTTCAAACCGCTCTTAAAATAATTCTTAGAATATTAAATTATAATCTCACTAATTCACAAATTGTTGCTATGTTTACTATGTAATACTGTACTTTTCTAGGATCTACCTGCTTTTGGAATTTCCATTGACCCCTTAATCTCAACCCTACTTTACTCTACTCTATTTATACTTGAACTGTTTCATTGATTTCTTCATAATTTTCTAATTGTTTGATAATGGCACTTCGGTGTTGAAACTATAGTTACGTTTTCACGTTATTATTAATAAAAGTGGTATAAAAACAAAGTAGTTATTCTTTCATATAATCAAAATCTTTATCATTTACCTACGTTTGACTAGTATTCAATGATTTTGGATAACGTTGATTAAATTGAGATCTGTCTGACGTTGTCGGGGTCGTCAATGGTGCTTCCTTTGTAATGCTGTATAACTTTCGCCGATTTCAAGCTAGAAGGAAAAATACCGGTAGTGAAAGATGTGTTTATAGCTGTTGCTAAGGCTTGGAGAGCTTCATCAGGCAATTTGAAAATCAACTTTGCTGATAGGTTGTCATCACAAGAAGAATTTTTGGTTTTTATTTCTTTTGTTGCTAACTTGAGCTCACTTAAGTCTGTATTATACAAGAACAAGGAATTTAAAGAAGATCTTACTTAACTCAAATTATTAAGAGGATCAGCTGTTGGGATAATATCGTTGGTCAGCTTTGAGACTGTTGAACAATAATATCCATTCAGCTGATTTAAATTTATTTTTATTACTGGATGGGTTTGTTTCTTATGCCTTCTCAAGTCATTTATTATTGCTCACATTTCGGTTTTGGTTATTATCTACTTGGATTAGTCTATTATTATAATAGAGATATTTGAATAATTTGATAGTTTGTCTGTAAATACGACAAAAGTTATTTAAGTGTGACATAAAAAATATATTGTCACTGTGGAATTTTCTACTGGATCCTCCGCCTCGTGTACTGAATTTCAATCTATGATTTACATATTTTATTTCGGAATTTGTCATGTGGTTATTGATGATTTTCGACAATCATACTCATAATCGTCAAACTACAAATTTTTCATTGTAAAAATAATAAATATAGGAACATTCAAATTACCAACAGCTTCCAACGCTGTGATGTGCTAAAGCATGAATAGTTAAACGAAGTTAATGAGTGTGTCTATCGATTTTCCGCCATCATTCCAACAATATAATGTCGAGAAACTAATTTTACTTTATGAAATATTGTTAGACTTATGTGTGTAATCCTGTTGTTTGTTATATTAAATATTTCATAAACTCAAACTACTTTCAACTTCAGATAAGATTCTAGGCGTGATCTTTGAACTTAAATCCTCAGAACTCTCACTTCAGACACGAAGGGGTTAGAAGATTACGTCCTCTAATTCGCGCCATACGTCTTTCTGCATATATACTGGACCGGCCGTCGAAATTCGATTCGGGTTTGTAATAGAATTTGATACGTGTTTCTCCTCCCTCCATTCACGTTAATTCATTCTAATATACAGACGCGATTTTAGATCAATATGTAGTAATATTACTGCCATAGTTATTGATGAGTTGTTTTGATTAACATTCATTTCAGAACAGGGAGATATTCGATACAGATTCCAGAAATCTTGCAAAGCTCTGGTCACAAATTAGGCTACGAAATATTGTGGTGATCAAACGTATAAGCTAATTCGCTTAGACTGTGATAATTTTTATATAGGTAGAACTTGCTGTAGTTTTAAACTTAGATACCAAGAGCATTAGCAACCTTTGCTAACTATTTCTTACAAACAGGTCGCACTATCCTAACATAGATAGCCTAAGCAGTTTACATAATCAAGCCAAAGATTTCAAATAGAAACGTCAGAATCAATAGAGATTTATAAAGATATCAAAGACTCCTATAACAATATTCTAAATGATTTACCAGAGTGATCTTCTCCTTTGTTTTTCAAAGCCCTCTCAGAATAATTCTTAGAATAGTAAATGATAATTATCTTAATGCACAAAATGTTTCTTAATCCACACTACATTTTCCCGGGATCCACCTGTTTTGGAATTTTCAATGTTCCTTTACCCTTAATCTCAAAAACCCTATCGTAATTTGTTCCAATTCATACTTGACCTCTTTATTGTTTACTTCATATTTTTGTATCTCTGATAATAACACTTCGGTGTTGAAACTGTAGTAACGTTTCCACGTTATTGTTAAAAGTGATATAAAAACATAGTGATCATTTATTAATAATAATAAATTACCATAGAATAACGACTTCAATCATCGATTATTCGAAATAGTATGATTTATCGTGGAATTTGTTCCAGAGAACATGCAACATGGATTTTGTTCTTTCCGTCTTTGTGTTCTGTCAGAATGACAGGTCTATATTTCTGGATCTGTATCCATCACAGAAATATCTCCACACACCTTGATATTTCACTGATGAAAGTACTCCAGAGATGTCATAATAATTTTCAAACTAAATACCATTTCTTCATTCTCTAACAGTCGTATAATCAGCCTTGGCCAACTGGATTTATCAAACTTAGAAACGCCCGCTTGACAAAGGTGGAAAACTAGTATTTTGTAAGTAAATCGAAAACGACAATATTTAGGTATAAAATTTTTGGAGCATCGTTCTTTCCAATGTTATTGATGATGCAACATAGGGTTTCGAGTGAGTTCTCTTGAGTAATATAGAAAGCAATCAACATTAAGCTCATCCACTATCTAGAGAGCTGAAAAATCGTGAATGACCGACAATGAGGCTCTCGGAATCAACAAAACACTTACTTGTCTATTTCCCGAGATGAACTTGCACCGTTATAACATTCTAATATTTTTATCTATTCTCATAGTTGTAGCATCAAGATTATTTATGCTTACCACACACTTTTCAAGTGAAATGAATCAATTGAATTGAGTATATCGTCTAGTTATAGCTAGATGAGGTAGTGACAACAAAAGCGTTATAAATTCATAAATCACGCTCATCTTTGTCGAATCTCTATCTCACCTATTGAATCTCAATATATAGGTCTCTCAAACTAAACTTATACATTATCAACTATGAGAATGCTACTTTAGATAATATCAAAAAATTGTGAGGAAATTCTTCATGATGATTTATTGCATATTTTCTTATAAAATTGAATTTAACTGCTAGCAATGTAAACATAACAGGAATACCGCGTTTGAATTTGAAAAGAGCTATGAGGATGACGACTAGGAGGAGGAGAGAAGCGTCGTAATCAATACAATCAGCTAACAGCAACACCTAATGGAAATGCGAGAGCGCATAAAGCATACAATATAAATGGCCCAGTAAATTAATATTTGTATTCAATTTATCTGTGTGTCGAACACTGAGACAAATGCGAGGTGAATAAGCTAGACAGTCTACCTGGAGAATTAATCATGGCGCTTCTTCGTGACGTGTACACGCATCCAACGAACTGGATTTGCATTTTAATTACAGGCAAGCGTTGAAATGATAATGATGACTTGAACAACCATGTAAACAAGTAGATGAGTGCACAGCGCTACGATACCAAAAGTAGGATTAAGACAGGACGCGACTGTTCTGCCGATTCTCTGATAATAAATGTAACAACTTTCATTACTGTCAAATGGACTAATAATTGCCAATTTTTGAAGTGCGTTTCAAAGAATTCTGTTCAATTACCTAGCAATCTGTACATAACGCTAGCTCATGATGATTTCAAGAAAGCCTCAGTCATCTACTGACCCACATACCCATTCATCCTTTGGTACTTGCAATATAATTAAACTATCCCAGTTTAATCCAACAATTTATGGCATGAATTTTGTTAGTTCATTCATGATTTCATGAGTTTTTCTGAGACATAGTATCCAGCAAATGCTAAATCGTAATGTGATAATCCCAGCATGATTTGCTTATATTATAGACCGATTAGAACAACTGATTTTAGTTTCTTCCATTCACAACTTCTATGAAGCTTTAATACACTTATCATATTAGACCATATTACTATAAAAAAGAAACCATCACCCTTATCCACTAAAAATACTGTTGAAATACTGAGGACTGAGAAGGAAACTAAAAACCAAGTAGCCATCATTAGAGTAAACTAAATTAGGAATCAAAATGTGCCTGCTTAAATACTATTTGGAATTAATATGGTATATAGGGGATTACCGTCAGCTAGAGATACAAATCTGAATTCAATAAAATGCTTTTCGCCTATACATTTCCATCCCTTCTAAATTATCCAGATATTTATCACTACTGTGTTTCAGAGTGATAAAATTTTGTGAGAGATGGTGTGACTCGTAAGTCTTCGAAATATGTTCAGCTAACATTAAATTTTCCCCATTATTTTTCTTTATATGGAAATAAATCCTTTATACAGAGTTAGAATAGTTCTTCTAGTTTGGCCCACATTGTATTTTGAGCACGACTCAATCGATGTTGTAAATCAGGAAATTGTCAATTTATTGATTTACAAAATCTAATTTAGTTTAATCAGGATGATGGCTGCTTGGTAGCTGGAAGGTCCTCATCAGCAAATGCTAAATTGTATTGTGATAATCCAAGAATGATTTGCTCATATTATAAAGTGGTTGGAACTTTTGATTCTAGTTTCTTCCTTTTACAACTTCTATTAAGTTTTAGTACACTTATCATAAACTATCACCCTTGTCCAATAAAAATACCGTCAAAGTACTGAGTACCTTTCAGCTGTCAAGTAGCCATCATCAGAGTAAACTGAATTGGGAATCATAATGTGCCTGTTCAACTACTATTCGGAATTAATAAGGTATATAAGAGATCATCCTCAGCTGGAGATGAAAATCTGAATTCAATAAAAAGCTTTTTCGCCTATAAGACTATTTTTCACAAATTCTCACCCAAAGATACACTCATTTTTCAATTACCACCAAAGAATACAAAATTATCTAGAAACTCAAGAATCTGCTAATCTTCATGATCTAATTTTTCCAGTTAAAGTGACTTATAGACAGTTGGTGATAAATGCTCGTCAACCAGAATTAACAATGGAAATTAGATCGGTCAATTTCGCAATCATGAATAATTTTCAGACCATATCAAATAAATTACCTTGCTATCGCTTCCATGGACGGCATGCCTTGATTCTTGATCACCGATCCATCGTGTCGCGTTAGGTTATGCGGCATCGCAGGTGACAGGAGCGCAGAATGTGCCGCTGCGGGATGAGGCAGTTGCATGAATTGCATATGACTAAGGTGGGGTGGATGATTGTAACCATTAGCTAATAAAGGTGATTTTTCTAATCGTGCCATATCTGAAACAAAAAACACTTCAATTCTATTTCAGTACGGAATGTTATGAGACTAAGCACAAAAACAAAATTGTATGGGTTCACAATTAAAGAAAGAAAAATTAAATTCTCTAAATGCATTCCTGGACGTTTATACTGTCAAGGAAACCAATGAATGTTTCACAATTCAAAATTTAGATTTAACATCATTTATCATAAAATACAATAAATTACAAGTGACGAGGGATATTTGGGGTGCATCAATATTAAGAATAATTCCAAACAATAACACAAAATACCTCTAACAATCTTATCTAGTGTCTTAGGGGATTTAGATATCGCAGAATGGGAAACTTTGGAATGAAATCAAAAACTATTAAATACTGAAAGTTATTATTACTGTTACTATTAATGGCGAGGTCTTTTGCACCCTATATTCATTGCCCAGTCACGATGGGGCATCCGAATGGATGGTTAGTGGCTTGGAGTTGTTTAGTACCGTCCTCTTTTGTAGTTTCTGGATCTGCTCAGTATCGCATAGGTCTCCAGAGAATGTTCTGCGTCTTGGGGTAAACAGTGTAACGCATCTGCTCAGAATGGGCATTGTCGTTTCGTTTTCTGATTTCCACCATATGCATAAGGGTGAACCGCCCATATAAATTCGTGTAGGTAGTAATTAAACAGTCCATGTCCCGTTAGTATGTATATGAGCAGTTTAGCATCGGTTTTATCCATGTTCCTCACTTGTTGAAACCAGTCTTGCCTAATGAGCAGTCCAATCAGTGTTTTCGACTGTTTGGACCGTTCACTTGTTGCCATTATTTCGAGTGTTCAGGGCGCATTGGGGTTTCTTTGGCCCCCAGTTTTATAAGTTCAAAGTTCATTTCGTGTCCCCTTATTCCAGATTGACTAGGAACCCAGAAGAGGGTGAGTCCGCTATGATCCAGCTGAGTTTGTCTAGCGTGTTAATGCAAACCCATACGAACATTGATGTTATTTTCATGGAACCAAACGCAGCAAGAGCTGCTTTGGTGCCTTGATATGATGAAGATGTGTTTTTGTGTTCTTCCTCCTGAAAGAAACTTCTTATAGGAATATATTCACAAATCACCAATTAGGATTATCATCCAAGACTTTTGTCCCTGGTTGGTATTGGTATCGGTTGAGAAGGTAGCGAGCTTAATATAAAGTTCAGTGCACTTGGCCAAAGACCCTGCTACGTTTTTCAGGGGGTATATGGATACCCCGTTGCTTGACAGAATCCTAAGATCTGTTTGCGCTTAGAGCCTTCATGTCATCGGCCGTGATGATCCCTGGACCCAGCCAGGTAAACCTGGCTCGGATGAACGCAGGACATTCAAAAAGAAAGTGGGTTGACGACACCACTTTGTTTCTCTCGCATCTCGCATACCGAAGGGTGTATCGCTTCTACCCTCTTTATGTTACATTTCGGTGACCTGTAAAGATCTTGGAGATTATCCTGATGCTTTGCCTACTCAGCGAGATTATCTCGCTTCCCTTAAACCTACCTCATATCCAAGTAATGCTTTGGCCGTTCGGTAGCCGTCAATGCTTCTCCATGAGGCATGTTGATCTCTCAGATGGTTCTGCAAAATCTGTATACCCTCGTTGTAGGCAATACCAGCAAGGGCGTCTTGAGGACCGTCCAAACTGGCCCCCGCTCTGACCAGTTTGTCCGCTCTCTCATTCCATTTCCAACCTGAGAGATCCGGAATCCAGGTCAGGTTCAGCCTGTTTCCACCGACTAGCCTGTTAAGGATCTCCTTGGTATTCCTCACAAGCCTCAATGACACAGCCGGGCTTTTCAGTGCGCTGAGTTCCGATTGACTGTCCAAACATTTGAAGATGGCAAGCATCTTGGCTTGAAAAACGTGTTGAGATCCCCTATTCGTAAGGAGTACCCCGCAATATATCTATGTGGTTTTGCGTTCTTTCCTTTGAAAGAAACTTCTTATTGGAATATATTTACAAATCACCAATTACGATTATCAATCAAGACCTTTGCCCCTGGTTACAATAATAAATAATTACAATATGGTAAATTTTCCGTCGGTAAAACGTATGAATATTTCAAAATACAGCACTGATAATTTATGAATCCGTGGATATGCTACCTGGATAGTAAATACTCGTTCTTCATCTGCGGATTCACAGTTCATTACATATGACACGGTATTTTGATACGCATAACGTCTCAGTAATTAGTAATCCGATACAGATTTGTGGAAAGTCAAGCGATTATGAAACGGAATTGCATTGTTCTGGACTGGGTATAAAATAACAGTTTTTGGTGCAGGTAATATTTATGTATGTATAAGAGACGATTTGGAGCACAGCAGGTACCATCGGCCCCATGGGGTTAGACCTGCGACCTCAGTTCCCATACCACCCTCATTAACAGAAATAATTACGCTGCTTTAATTAAATACGAATTATTGTTGCTCTTAACTACTTTATGAGAAATCTTCATTCTCAAATACAAGTTTACGCATTCGATTAGCGCAAAATACTGCTAAGTGGATCAAAGCCGCTATGGGGGTCGACTTTATTGCATCAATATCGCTATAAAGTACAGGTGCATTGAACTTACAAGTCGCTTAATTAGTCAGTGTCCATTCTATTTGAGTATTGCTGATGGGCCACACAACATACGTGAAAGATTAACCTCGTGATAGTCATCAATCATCCGATGTCACTACGTTGATCGCCAAGATGGCTTTCTCTTATTATCGGGACCATTTACATACGCTTTGTACACTAATAATATTATTTTAATGGACATAAATCATCTGATCGAAATTAGTATCCAACATGGATCTAGGGTTTGTTTTAATTGTCATGTCACTTGTTTATATAGTCTCCGAAAGCAACTTAATCATGTTATATTTAATAATAACTTAGACAAATTTATCAGTCGAGTTAATACGATTTCGAAAGGTGACGAAGTAATAATATGGAAACGCAATCGGGATATAAATAACAATATACGAGGGCAAGGTGAAAAGTCCCTGAAAATGAAACAAAAAATGCTTTATTTGATTAAAACTTACATTATTTCTCAACATAATCTTCTTGTAGCCCGATATACTCCGTCCAACGTTTTTCTGATTTTTCGATCCCTTCCAAATAATACGATTTCGGCAATCCTTCAAAATAGGGTCTTGTTTCAGCGATGACCTCATGGTTGGAGTCAAAACTCTTTCCGCCGAGTTATTTCTTCAGTTTAGAAATAAATAAAAATCGCAGGGGGCCAAATCTGGAGAATATGCTGGATACGAACCAATTCACAGCACTTTGGCCCTTTTCGGCTTCGGTTCGCCAGAACAAGTGCACTGTTTCGACTGTTCTTTGGTCTCTGGTGTGTTGTGATGGATCCAGGTTTCGTCCACTGTTACGAAACGGCGCAAAAAGTCCTCATCGCGCTTGAACATCGCTAAACACTCCTTTGGAGTTGTCACACGGTCGCGCTTATTGAGAGCAAATGCGGCACCTATCTGGCAGATATCTTTCTGATATTCAAAAATGTATGCAACATGTTCCGTACCCGTTCGGTTGAGATGCCCATAGCCTCAGCAATCTCATCCACTTTGAATCGCCGATTGTCCAATATCATACCATGGATTCTATCGATGATTTCTGGCGTTGTAACCGCAATTGGACAACCAGAACGTTCGGTCATACTACCACAACGAAAATCAGTAAACCACTTGTGAATCGTTCCAATCGATAGTGAAGAGTCCCCATAATGTTTAACAATGGTCCAGTAAATGAAGGTATTAATATTTAAATTTTTTTGTTATGAGCCGGTTTTGATCTGTGAGGGCTCATTTTCTTCGTAATGATGTCTAGAACAAACTGCGGGGGCTTATTTTTCTGACTAATTGTTTATATTGTTACTAAACAATAATTAGTGTTAAAAAAATGCGTGTCTCAGAGCATTATAAGAAAAAATTAAAAAGTACAGGTTTTAAGCAAGTAAATGAATATTTTCAAGGGTTAAAGTAATAAACAAAGGTTTACAAAGCTCACTCAATGTTCATAAGCAATTTGTTAATGAACCATTTGTTAATAAACAATTTGTTAATCTGATCTGGTTATGCGATTTTGGACTCGATTTCGGATATTTTCAACTCGATGAACACGAATTTGTTGATAAAATTGCAATAAATTGTTTATTATTTTATTATTTTTTTAAACCGCGTTGGGCGGTTCGCCCTAACTGACCCGTGGTCCTGGTGAAGGTATAGGGGATGGAAACACATCACTTGTAAAAGAGTCACTTTACTAAATTGTAGAGCTCGACGCCATTACGACATAATGCCTCGCTCTACATAATAATAGTACAGATTCTAATTGTACATGAAGAGTTCTTGATTACAGTCTATTACGAATACCTCTTAATACTACGAATGATCGAATTCTATAACTTAAGGATTTTAGGTAATCTCGTATAGGAATGGATGATTCCTATACTACAATTTGTTAATTAACAAATAAACGAAAAAATGAAATTAGGTCTGGTTATGCGATTTTGGACTCGATTTCGGATATTTTTAACTCGATGAACACGAATTCGGTAATATAATTGCAATGGATTATTTATTTCATTTGTAAATAAGCAATTTGTTAACTAACAAATAAACGAAAAAATGAATTAGGTCTTGTTATGCGATTTTGGACTCGATTTCGGATATTTTCAACTCGATGAACACGAATTCAGTAATATAATTGCAATAAATTGTTTATTTCATTTGTTAATAAACAATTTGTTAATTAACAAATAAACGAAAAAATGAAATTAGGTCTGGTTATGCGATTTTGGACTCGATTTCGGATATTTTCAACTCGATGAACACGAATTCAGTAATATAATTGCAATAAATTGTTTATTTCATTTGTTAATAAACAATTTGTTAATTAACAAATAAACGAAAAAATGAAATTAGGTCTGGTTATACGATTTTGGACTCGATTTCGGATATTTTCAACTCGATGAACACGAATTCAGTAATATAATTGCAATAAATTGTTTATTTCATTTGTTAATAAACAATTTGTTAATTAACAAATAAACGAAAAAATGAAATTAGGTCTGGTTATGCGATTTTGGACTCGATTTCGGATATTTTCAACTCGATGAACACGAATTCAGTAATATAATTGCAATAAATTGTTTATTTTATTTGTTAATAAACAATTTGTTAATAATAATTGCAATAAATTGTTTATTTCATTTGTTGATAAACAATTTGTTAATCAACAGATAAACGAAAAAATTAGATTAGGTCTGGTTATGCGATATTGGAATCGATTTCGGACAATTTCAACTTGATGAACACGAATTTGGTGATTTAATAATTGCAATAAATTGTTTATTCTATATGTTAATAAAGAGATGGTATTTAGGCCCCCTGTGTTAATATTGAAAATATCCGAAATCGAGGCCAAAATCGCATAACCAGACCTAATTTCTTTTTTTCGTTTATTTGTTAATTAACAAATTGTTTACTAACAAATGAAATAAACAATTTATTGCAATTAAATCACCGAATTCGTGTTCATCGAGTTAAAAATATCCGAAATCGAGTCCAAAATCGCATAACCAGACCTAATTTCATTTTTACGTTTATTTGTTAATTAACAAATTGTTTATTAACAAATGAAATAAACAATTTATTGCAATTATATCAACAAATTCTTGTTCATCGAGTTGAAAATATCCGAAATCGAGTCCAAAATCGCATAACCAGACCAGATTAACGAATTGTTTATTAACAAATGGTTCATTAACTCATTGTTTATTAATAAATGGTTCATTAACAAATTGTTTATGAACATTGAGTAAGCTTTGTGAATCTTTGTTTATTACTTTAACACTTGAAAATATTCAATTACTTGCTTAAAACCTGTACTTTTTAATTTTTTCTTATAATGCTCTGAGATACGCATTTGTTTAACACTAATTATTGTTTAGTAACAATATAAACAATTAGTCAGAAAAATAAGCCCCCGCAGTTTGTTCTAGACATCATTACGAAGAAAATGAGCCCTCACAGATCAAAACCGGCTCATAACAAAAAAATTTATTTATTTATTAACAATTAGTCAGAAAAATAAACCCCCGCACTTTGTTCTAGACATCATTATGAAGAAAATGAGCCCTCACAGATCAAAATCGGCTCATAACAAAAAAAATGTAATATTCAGGTCGAATTTGGACTCCATTTACTGGATTACAAGCGATGCTTTGGTTTGCGTAATGTTTTTTCCACGCAAGAAATAATGTTCAATCAACATGCGGAATTCACTTTTCTCCATGATTACAAACATCTTCAAGGTTGCTTGCTTTTGATGGGTGTCAAAACAGAACAGAATAACATATCAGTCTGAACATTTTAATGCGTTCTAGTTAAAGGCGGTACATCCCAAATGTCATATGGGATTTTCGATAGCGGCATCTATTATTATCATTATTATTATTATTCCATCTTACCAATACTAATTTTCCTGCCATGAATTGAAGTAATAAATTGATACAGATTTAGCCCCATATGAATGAATGATGGGAAAAGGTAACCTAGTATAGATATATTTTACCATCTGGATACATAGATACTAACTATCAAATTTTTTCTACTTTACTCCGATATTAACATCAATTATCGATCTAACTATATTCGATCACCGTTTGTAGAAAACTCTGGTTTGATAAATTTGGCAGCAATTCATGGATGACGGTGTTTCAGTACTGAAATGTTAATATTTCATTAATGCACGCAGACTCATTTTCTGAAATAGCTTAGGTCAGTGTTTTCAAAGTTTTTCAAAATCAGAATTCACACAAATTCACAGAATTGAATACCATTAATACGGGGACTCCCCGTCAGATGTGCCAGTATTTCCATATTGCCTTGGGTACTCGGAGTAGTGGGCAAGAGTATATGCGGACAAGCGACTATGAGGGCTCAAAATGCCTCTAAATTACAGTTACAAATTTGAGAAAAAATCTTCATTGACATTTTATTATCATCGCAGACCAAAAATCGAAGCCCGGACCCCCAGTGGTTGAACCATCATTCGGAAAACACTGACTTATATGTAATTTAAATTCTTGGTGTCATGTTATGCGCAGAATATATTTATTTTCAAAAACCTACTACGATAACTGCTACAAATCTGTTAAATTGAAAAAAACTTCGTGTTTCCCTATATAAACAGTAGTATGAATTTTCGCGTTTTTATAGTGGATAATTATAGAAGATTCCATAGTTGCTAAATTATAAAGAAGATAATGTCAACCAAACTAGTTCAACAATATCAATTTTTAAATTGAAATTACGGATGATCTCTTATCCCTCTTATTTATTTATTCCAAAATTTCCGGATTTTCACAGGAATATCTTCGTTGGGCCTTTCTGAATCGATCTAGATTATTTTTGAGATTATGTCTTTGAGTTCATACGTGTAGGGTGCATATATATGTGTGCTTGTGTTAAGAGTATGCAGACGCTTTCGTCGTTTCTATAGGTCGTTTGTAATTGAAATTTTGAAAATCGCTCTAAGTTGTGAAAATAGGAACTTTTTGAGCGCGGTATCCTAGTTTCAACTGGTTTTGACATCCATCTTCAGCTTTTAAATAGAATTACAGTATTTTTTTCAACCATAATGATAACACTATCATTTTGGTTAAATATATATCACAGGCATATATTTAATCCGGAGAAGAGATCGAAACTTTTTTTTTTAAGATTCATGTCAGAGCCTATTTTATGAATTTACTCCGTGGCAAATTTCGATAGTTCATGTGACAGAAGATGCCAGTATAAAACAATGTTATTTTATAGTCTGAATAATTTCGAAAATCAACCTGACAACGGTGACAGATAGAGCGGTTTCTAAATCATTTTCTATATATTTTCTGTTCCCATAATCATACAGAAGTGTCCGGAAACTACTTTGCCAACAAAAGTGAGGTAAGTCAGTGATCTATTGATCACACTTCAATATAAGTAAGTAAGTTTGAGGTGTGTTGTTTTAATTATTTAGGCGATACGCTACTTTCGGAAGTATTACTAATTTGACCAATATAATCAGTCTGTATTTCTACTGGAGGATTTTCTGTGTTCATTTCATTAGAGGGCGATTATGTGATAATAAAAAAGGAAAAATAACGATTGTGCCCAACATTAAAGCAATTATTAAAATGATAACCAATTTGAGAGTGGTTAAACCGCAAGGCAGGACCCCAGATTTGGACCACTTAAAACAGTTACAAGCTCACCGCAATCATAGCAATTCAACCAATTCCTAATGAATAGCCTCACAAATCGTTCCACAATGACATGCACCTTGCCGGACCTTGCCTGCGGCCATCTGCATCTCGGATACCTATATAATTTTATACGTCCCCATTTACAATTTGTTTTGCGTTTAAGCGTGGTTATCTCGATGACTTTAAACGTTTGATTATAGCAATTTTGAATAATTCAGGCTGTTATTATTTCGGATAGACTAAATTATTGTTTATAAATTTATCGTTTAACGCTTTTTTCTATCCAATCACATTTCCTGTGGGATAATTTATGACGATTGCTATTATTCCAACATTTTTCGAATGTTTTGGTAATCGTTTCACGCCTTCGAGCTTCTAGAATATAATTTATCTGAAATTATACGAATCTTCTGACAATAACTGTAACTTTAACTTGAAATGTATGGAGTTGAAATATTAATTATGCAAATGTATTATGGGCAGTCCAATTTAAACGAATTCACGGAATGAAGAAATATGTACTCATTCAACTAACAAACTGTTGCTTATTTGGTTATGGAATATTCTGATTAAGGATCAGGGTCGGATTTAGGGGTGGGCAGAGTGGGCGGCAGCCCACGGACCTTCACCAAGACGGGGCCGCCACCAAGAATAATATATTGAAAAAAATTTTGGCTTTCAACAAAAATGACAGGATGATTTTGTTAATATAGTAACAAATTCATAATTTTTGCTTAATTTTGTGTAGAATTCGCATTAACATATTTTAATTATTTATTTTACATTATAAAAGCAGGGAATATTGTATATTTAATATTTATGTAATGGCAGGTGGGAGTTGAAATAAGCTATTTCTGATGTCACATTGCTTTGAAATACTACATTATAACAAGTTCATTGAAATTAGTTATTTGAATTTTCCCGCGTGTTTAGTATGTGGTGCCATGTTACAGATAAGTTTCTAGTTCTTGCCACTGTTCGCCTCAATGATGTCGAGCTTATGAGTAGCAATAACGATATTTTGAGAGCTTGAAATTTTCTTAATATATATCTCCCAGAAATGTTTTATTTAAATTACATTACAATTGCATTATGATTTTGAATTGTAAAAATATTTTGGGGCATTTAGTATTAGCATCTACCATATGGGCCCCCACCAAACTTGTGCCAACGGTCCCCCACCACTCTTAATCCTGTTTAGGATTCTGATGGTCTATCTTGGAATTGGCCAAAAAATGAGTAGCTCGCCAAGAAATTCATGAATCGTCTGAGCTATCTTATCACACATTACTCTTCCACAAAAGTTGTACATTTTCAAACACGAGGGGAGCAATTCTGATCAGCTTCATTTGAGCCCCCTATTTCCGGAGTGGTACAAGTTCAATTTTTGTTATTTTGGATTAACGCCAAAATTGTATTCCTTGTACCGTCCTCTAAGGTTGTTCAAATAATGGTGTATGTCCAACTTTATCTAAGCCAGTGAAATCGATAATACAAATAGAGGGGTTAGCGAAAGCAAGCATCTGTATTAGGGAAACAGTGATGCAAGTCCCTTGACGTTCGGCTACCTGTCTCTCCGCTTTTTCAATTTTTCGTTGATATTATTATCGTGGATTATTATTTCCGTTTATTACAAAAATAAAATCATATTTATTTTATCTAAATTTTGTATAATTAATCTTCTGAATAACTCAAAACCTAAAAAAATACTTCGTTTTACCCTAAAAATCTACATTTTTTGTAATTTTAAAAACAAAATAAAAGGCTTAACGTTCATATGAATTTTTCTACAAATACAGGCTTAAAACATTTATTTTCTAAAAAGTGGAAAAATGGTCACTTGAGGAATATATTTGCATCTTATATTTTCTGAGAATACTGAATTAGAATCTATCAAGTTTCTCTCATAATATTTGTGTGATTCAAGATATAATCTAGTAGTTCACAGTAGGTATATTGACATAGGGGGCTCATTCGCATCTTACATTTTCTGAGAATACTGAATCTGAATCTATCAAGTTTCTCTCATAATATTTGTGTGATTCAAGATATAATCTAGTAGTTCACAGTAGGTATATTGACATAGGGGGCTCATTCGCATATTACATTTTCTGAGAATACTGAATCTGAATCTATCAAGTTTCCCTCATAATATATGTGTGATTGAAGATAAATTCTAGTAGTTCACAGTAGGTATATTTGAAGAGCTTTCCTGCAGAATCAGATAAATCTATCTCAATTCTTTGTTAGTTGCAAAAATACATTCTCTGATGTATGCTGTATCATACAACGTATCCATTTTTGAAAAACCAAAAATTCATACATAAAACTAGCCTGTAAATCGCCGTCTTCAGGCAAAACCAAATAAATTCAATTCGTGATCAAAAATCACATAAATCGAAACAAAGATCCTCATATGGTCGTACTTTTCTACTTGTGTTAGGAAGTCTACCTAGTGTAAATTAACTAAATGTCACTATACTGACCTCCGAAGCCTGAATGACGTAACTGAAAGTTTTCTCCCATCTGGGCTTAGCGATTTTATTTTTTATGTATTAAACCCAGCGCTCAATATTTCTTGGTGGATATGGACGTTTCTCGCATGCAAAGCATTGAAAAACGTAGATCAAATGTGGCGTATTTCAAAATTTCTCCAGAAACCTAAGCAAATTTCAAATGTATATTCAACATCCACATGCGGTTGTTGGTCATTGTGTTATACAGTTGAATCATTGCGCATCCTGTTATTCGCAGTATTACAATAGCAGAGGAGGTTTGTTTTGGAAATAAAATATTGACTGAAGTTCCCACAGTGAACTGGTCTCAATCAAGCAATAAATGCAGTGAAAGATATAGTCAAACAAGCTCAATTGAAAGAGCATGAGCATTTCTTGATCTTTGCGAGGAAATCCATCTGATTTTCAAAAGTGCAGCCTCATCCACGCACTCTCCTTTCTGATGCATGTCATTTACAACATGTTGTACTGCTTCTGCTGTATTTTGAAGTATTGAATTCGGACGAAGGGAGTGTGTTCCGCTCTAAAGTCCCTAAATTTTGAAAACATAACTCATATAAGGAATTCTTTCAGATAGATCATTCCATGTGGTTGTTGACGGAGTATCCTCCGATACAGTGGCTATCAACGCTGGTGTTCCACAGGGATCTGCTTCATAACCGGTTCCCAAACATACGCCGAAGCTCTTGGATTCTATCCAGAAGGGAACTATTCGTCTGATTGATGATATCACACTTACGAGTTCATTGATCTCTAGAACATCGTAGAAAGGTGGGAGATCTCTCCCCTTTCTATAGATATTTCCATCGTCGGTGTTCCATCAGAAATCTCATCGGTTATTCCACCAAGAGAAAATTCGGACTAGAGAAGCTCAAACTAGTCACCCCTTCATTAGCAATAGCAACCTCGAGACCTGCATAACTTCTTCCTACAAGACTTAATTTTTCTATTGAACGGCGAGACTGTCGAACTGTACCTAGTGAGGTCTTTCCCTGTGCATATAGCCTTCAAACCTTCAAGAAAATATGGAATTCCTCTCTCAACAGAACACCGCTGGCTCACACGATATTCAAGTGCACAGCTTAACCATTGCCAACTCAGTATTCGGACGAATCGAGATTTTTCTCAAGAACTACACGATTGTCTCAAAATATGTTTGACCTATTTGACAGAAATCAATTATTAAGCTACTTCAACAAAATTGTTAGAATAGCCAATATATTACGAATTAGGGAATCTAGAGACCACAAGACTTCAAATAGATTTGTTTGATTCGTTGGGATCAGACTTCAAACGTTGTTCCCAATAATTTCTACTATCTAATGAATTGAAACATCCTGTTACTGCCGTATAGTAACAACATATGAATGTCCCAAAATGTAATAAAATGGATCTATCTAGATTTGAAAGAAAATTCCACGTTTATTATAAAGACTTCAGCAGCTTAAAGTATAACAAGCTGATGATGTAATATGTTTTGAATACACGGTCACTTATCAGTTGGACTACCTGGGTTCAAATTTTGGTCACCACTGACTTGGCGTCAAATATTTTCAGGAAAATTTTTCATACACATGATGCTGTACATTGTACACTCCCACATACTTGACCAGGCGAATGCTTAACCGAGAAATGCCTCTCCGATTTGAATGATGACTTATAAATAAAAAGTTAAATAAGCGTGATGAAGATTAAAACTTTCCAAATGACAGATTTGAAATTGTTTCACTACTTTCCAGGCAGGTAGGCGCTGACAGTAGTTTTCCATTGATAGCAACTCTTGTTATTCTGTATACACCAAATACCGAGCTTTATTGTGTGCTAAATTAAAGACGTCATGCTGCATTCAACTACTCGTATTTCTGTTCTGAATTTTTCGTTTCATATATTTCGATGCAATTGGCAACACTCGAAATCTAATATCGGCACGAATCGAAGCGGCTAAAAGTGTATTATTTTTAATATTAATACTTTACCAACGGTTGGCCAGACAAACCCTAGTATGGCTTCATATTATCCGTATGTCGGTGCGGAGCGTGGGGTAGATGAGTCCGGTCGAGGGAACTTACATTGTGCTCACCAGTGATGTTGATTCGTCGTGACAACTCACTAAAGTGTTGCAGTCGACCAGAGATTGCGAAACTTTAGACTTCAACAATTTCGACATCTAGAACCGATATAACTTCTGATCAAATTTTATAATCTGATTTCGTCAAAAGCTGCTCAAATGATGCGTAGAGACGTAAAGAGGTTCAATGAGAAATCTTAGAACCATCTACTAACATGACTAGGCATTCATGTAATAGAAAATGTAGCACTGCATGTGACTAGTGCTTTCCAATAAGGAATAATTGAGATTTTGAGTTGACGATAACTCATAGACCTTTTAGTACATAGACTTTGCTTCAAAATACATGTCATCAGAGTGTGCCTCTGAGGTCAGTACCATCACAACACAATAACAGAGTCGCTGCAGCTTTAATTAAGGATTAAAACTGAAAAAACTGATTGCTAGTATATTTTTGATTACGATTACAATAAATAACAATTTTTATCACCACCAGATTTGTATATTTCCATATTAACATTTTTTATGATGTAGATTCCTATTCCTCAATTCACGTTATTTATTATGAATATGATATTCATTTTCGTTGAAATTGGTCAAAAAGACCAAAAATATGTCAACAAGCAGTAACAAAATACAGCTCCAATGAATGATATACACTCGTGAATTCACTTTTTAATTTCCATACTAACTGATTTCTCAAGACCAAGATAGATTTTGAATTTTTCGTGTTCAAGTATCGATTTTCATATTGAATTTAGAAAAAATCCATTTGCCATATTTTTTGAATTCATGTTGTCTTTTTGGGATCTATATTTTTGAATGTTTTGAACTTTCCAATTCCTAAGGATTAATTTTTGAATAAACGCTACCAGCTAGCAGCACTTAATATAAATTCGGTCAACAACGAAATGCATCTTTGTATCCATTATTCTGCAATGGAATGTCTAGACAATTATGTTTTGGCAAATACTAACATACCTACATTCCTTCTAAGATCCGCAGTAGTCGCTACTATCAGCAACACTGCAGCCTTTTTATTCGTTATCTATACATAGGAATTAGGTGGCCCTTATTTGGGTCGAAAAATAGATTTTGTTTGACGCCCCCTGAAAAGTTTCTAAATATTATGAAAATCGCTGGACATAACCTCCTGGGCGTTTATTTCAACGTTAAACTGTGCCCCACTTCACTTTTGTGTTATTTTATTGCCCTATTTTGTTAAAAATTCGAATAAATTGATTTCAACGCGGCTTGTCTGCAATTACTGGGTTTGATTCGATCCAAAATCATTCGGAATTATATACAAATGCCTCCTACAACATTGGAAGACCTTTACTTAAACGTGAAACTGCTCCCCAAATAACTTTTGTGTTATTTAAGTGCTGTATTTCCCCTAAAAATTGTACTAAATTCACTCAAACTCTGTCTCAATTTTTCCTGGTTACCATTTAATTCAAAATTAATCAAAATGATCAACACATGATTGCTATAACATTATAAGACCTTTGCTTGAACGTGAAACCGCGCCCCACTTCACTTTATGCTTTTTGATTTGTTTTTATGCTGAAAATCGTCAAAATTCACTGAAATTTAGTTATAGGTATTGTATTTTTAATTTGATCTAAAATTAGTCAAAATAATCAACAAATGTTTCTATAATATAATAAGACCTTTTTATAAACGTTAAACTGCGCTCCACATCACTTTTCTGCTTTTTATTGGCCTTTTTTTCAAAGCACAAGAGTGAAGTGGGGCGGGGTTTCATGTTGAAGCAAAGGTCTTATAATGTTATAAAAGTCATGTCATGATTATTTTGATTAATTTTGAATCAAATCGAGCTCAGAAAAAAAAGAGGAGACCGAGTTTGAGTGAATTTATTACAATTCTTAGGGGGAAAACAGCACTTAAATAGCACAAAAATTATTTGGGGCGTGGTTTCACGTTTGAGTAAATGTCTTCCGATATTGTACGAAGCATAGTTCCGAATGATTTTGGATCAAATCCAACCCAGTAATTTCAGACAAGTCGCGTTGAAATCAATTTGCATGAATTTTTAGCAAAAAAGGGCATAAAATAACACAAAAGTGAAGTGGGGGCGTCAAAACAAAAAGTGTAATAACAGATAATTCACAAGGCACAAAGCATCCTTTAACATTATTGAAATTCTGTGCTTCTTATAGAATGTTATATTCCCTTGATGGACGTTTCCCTTATTCCCAGTCATCTGCCTGGGTTTTGTTCGCGGAGCGAAGGAACATGTGTGCTCTATCCTGCGTTGATTTTTTGTGTTCTTTCCCAATTTATGATTGCCGTACCCAGGTGACCTTTGTAAGCATCACACAACTTAATACCTATAGAGCTACATGCTGCACCTTATTTGGCAAAGCGATGAGGCATTTCATGTCTCCTTTTGTTCTGGTTATTGAATTATCTTTTTCTTTTTGCTGAACTTTGAGCCTTTGGCAATTTCCAATGAAGTGTGGACTCTTGCGTGGATATATGTGGTTAGTTCCTTTGGAGTTGTTCCACTTTTTGACAGAAGATGTATTATTGCCTAGCGAAAATCTTTCCATTGGATCTTGTCTACGCTAAATTAAAGGGTCGTCCGTCTCGAAGATGGTAGCTTCGTAACTTAGAATTGATAATGGGCGAAAATCCGAGCTGAATAGTATATAGTCACTCCTTTTTGGAAGCGCTCACCTTCTTCAAAATCAGATACATTTGTATGCTTTGAGATTGGCGATTCAAAACGACTTCATCGAATCGGTTTTCAAAGTTTTTGCCTTCATATATGTTCCTTCTCTATAGCTTGAAAGTATTCGTGCTGCTTCTGAACCAGCAAGTACAAATAACATCAGTGATGCCTAGATGTACAAGTCGTTATTTTACTCCAATTGAGTTCCCACTGCAGCTTTGGGATACATTAACAGTGTAGCATAATATGTGGCAATATGTCCGATAACAGGACGACCAATGATTTTTTTAAATTAAATGACCGTGGAATTTCAAACCGTACTGATTTTCGATTCACCACACCTATTCATCAAGGATAAACTACGTATACATGTTTATAACATGAGCTCATGTCAATAACCTTTAAACGAATGTGTGAGAACTCAATGAATATATTTGATCGACAATAACTCATGAGTGTTATTTCATCTGGAGTAGTTTATTATATTTTTTATACATTCAGAATGATCTTGGTTCGATAATTCCGATTATCGCATCATAATCAATCCAGCTACTTTGTTAATTATATAAAATGACGATTTGAATCGAAGAGACGCTAACAGACATTGCCTACGGCAATTTTATCAATCTATGTTAATCGAGTTAATTACAAATTTGTCTATCAGCATAATTATTAATTTGATTTATGATAATTTATACATCGATTAACTCGAAAAATTATATTTACTGCATAAGATCTCAGAGTTCTATGAAACAGATTGACCAGTGACTTTTGTAGAGAACATGTCGTCCTACTTATATTTAGATATGTTTTGTGAGAAATATATATCTCATTAGGTTAATAGTTTCTAATTCAAAAGTTTATAAAAAGCATAAAATTGCACTGGCTTCCATTTATCCCGAATATCAAATTCATTCTACAAAATATGAGAACATATATTTCAACTATGAACCGAGCTTTTCATAGCATTATTCGAGATAGTTTATAAATATTGGTTGAGATGAATGAAGCATCTTTAAGTACATGCAACATGCACTTCGAAAGTACAGTTGATTCAAACTCATATCAGCAATATCGCCTTTTTGTTATTCCGTTATGATCGATTGTCTAATCTCTATTAATATATTGATGTAAAAAAAGGTCTCAACATAACAGCTGCCAAATTATTTCGTCGTATTTGAAATCGTGTTTGTGTTGTTTTGTGTCGCTGATATTTTAGTGGACTGTATCTTCTTTATTGTCTTAGATATTATTTTTCAAACAAGATATCGTTGTATGTAATTTGAATTGTTATATAAAAGATATTAATCATATAATATGAAAATATTGCACAATGCAATAAACGTTGTTGTATTAATTTATTATCAAACTATCAAAATTGCCAAGCGTCTCTCTCCCAGAGCTGTTTTGATTTTTTAATGGCATCATAATCCATAGAATCGATAACATTGAACAATAGTCAATCAAAACCATTGGAATCACAACAATGTCAATCGAATTATTTAATAAATACAACTAGAATTTATCCCAAAAGATTGATACAAGTTCAAAGAATGACCAATTCCTTATTTCTCCGAAAACTGCTATGGCAATACCGCTTCAGGAGCAAGCTATAAATTAGTTACAACTGTAATAATTCTGTCAATAATATTATGTGGATATGAGGATATTTTGATAACAGAAAGTGAATGAACACAATTTTGTACAAAATTGATTTTATTATATAAAAATTCTCGGGAAATAGGTCACACAAACACATGCTTATTATTTTCGTATTTACGTACGTTTCGGTCTCACGACCATCATCAAAAGACGTATTATGACTAACCGTCCTTATCACACCAATTTTTCCGTCACCGAAACGAACAGAGTTACAATCAATTGAAATTGTAACACATTAATGTTTTAAGTTTATGAATATGTATCAAGAATCCACTGCTTATCAATGTTCTCATAATATACGGAGTCATGTCAAGCAAAATCTGTATACGAATGAAACTAAAAAATATAACGCTCAAGTATCCCCTTTCCAACCAGATGTTAAAGATTTATGAGGTAATAGAAAAAGGTTGTCAGACGTTATTAGAGATATTGCTATTTGAGCATTCTACAATAAATAAAATATACTTTTAACGCTATAAAGACGCATGTAGGAATTTGCAAAGGCTTTAAGTAATTAAATTGGTATAAATCATGACCTATAGACTTGGTGTCGCGTTTCATGTGAATCATCTCCAGGCTAGATCTTTTTTAATGATTGGTTTCCTTAGTTAAAATATTAGCATTTTTATAATCGAATTGATGGTTATAATCAGAACAGTGTTCAAGGGCTGTGGAATTTTCTAAGTTTTTGTTTCTTGGCCATAGATTCTTTTTTTGTGAATATTGTTTAGAGATTCCTGTATGAATCTCATCGCAATTTAAACAATTTAATTGGTGTACTGTGTGGGTTTGTTTATCTTGAGGTATTGAAGGTTTTATATTTGGAAAATATTTCCCAACACATTTATATATTACTTTTTTAAACATTTCTTAATATTCTATGAGTTCTCCGGAATGTATGTAAATGTTATAAAATTATCTGTATTACCATTTATGTTATTTAAATATGACGTTCCATTATAGATTTTATTTATTCTTTCTTTAATGATGGAATTAAAAATGTTTTTGGGTAGTCATTTATTTTCAGTGTATTACGAACAACTTTTGAATTTTTGGGACGGTCCTCTACTTGGGGTAATTTAACAGCAAAATAATAAGCATATGTGTTAGTGTGACCTATTTTCCGATAATTTATATATAATTGATACCTGGGTCAAAATTCATTATTAATTGATTTTATTTTTCATTTTGTAATGAAGTCACGCGCATTAAAAATTCTCATATTCCAATGAGATAATATATGTACTTTCGTATATAATTTGTTTTTTCACACAGAACATTTGAATATTAATAAATAATAACTAATAAATTAATAAATAGTAACAACCATTCAGGAACGAAGCCAAAAGATAAATTTATTCTTCTCATTTCTTCCATCATCTGTTCTACTCATAGGCTCAGTTTAGGGTTATAGAGGATTATTACAGACGTTTGTTTTAACGACGGCATTTAATAATTATTGAAGCCGATTTTTACAGTTCTGTTTTATAGCCACATAGTCTATATCGTCGTTATATTACGTCCCTTTTATTTATTGTGTCATAAAAGGTAATAAAATATGAGAAATATATGATTGGATATGAAAATATCAACCGCATATGTGTGTTAATAATATTCTATTTGTATATGATCAGTTTTATGTATTTTTAATTGTTTCCTTTTATCGTATTTGCGCTTAATAGAGCAAGATGACGCTAATGAAAATAGTCTTCGATAAAATAGATTTCACCAGCAGGTATCTGATCGCTCTGTCTCACTGTTTGGCCACCCATACAACTCGCATCCCCTTCAATTGAAACATGATATCATACTTTGCCTGCATATCACTGTTTACTTTTCATATGCGACTGCACAATGCATCCAGTAGAGCAGATGAATAGTGGCCAAGGCTCCAAAATATACGGATCACATACGCTAACGTTAATTTGTTTGAAATCTGAAAGTAGTTATCCTCCGGCAAAATTCAGACAAACTGGATATGAATAGGAAAAGTCTGAAATTATCACCACGGGAAACCGTGCATCGCCCTATAACTATGGAGGACTTGTCTTCCGCCGATTTGGAGTACATAATCCTGGAGATGGTCATAAAATTGTCTCTTAATCGTTGATTTACTTCAAGTTTCAAAATGTTAATTTGCTATCACAAACTTGATCTCGGATTAGAGATCTTGAACCATACGGAATAACAGGTAAAACTGGTCTGGAAACTCCCAGTTTTTCAATACTTATTGTGAATTGAATAAAATTTTAATCAATGATATGTATCCGCCTCGGCGGTACATATACTGAAATTGGAACGATACAGAGAAGATAATCATGACCCTTGTGTAAGGATAACGCGCAAAAACGTGCAGCGTTCCACATTTTTATTCATCAAAACCTATGAAGAATGTATGAAAGAGTTGCGACACACAGTACAGGGTGTCCCATTTTGGGTACTTTTGCGAGGTATCTCCTTTATTTTTAAAGATAGAGTTGCGGTTTTCGCGACACTGTGCTACTTTTTCGTAAAACTCAAGATGCCGTCAACAGAATTTTCATAGCCCTTTTAGTTTTTAAGATACAGGGCATTTCTGAAAATGTTGCATTTTGTGACCCTCCTCGTATCTCCGTTATCCTTCAACTTATCGAAAAGGTAAAATAACATTCTAATAGTTTTTTTTTCCGTAGAATGCAGTGATGTAGATAACTTTTGTTACATATTTACTGTTTTTGAGTTATAAAGTAAACTTATGTTTTTTTTAATGGAACACCCTGTATATTTATCGACTATAAAATTTGTCTTTTTTTTACCTTTTCAAAAATATAAGATAGTATAAATTTTTTTTCAGAAACACGCAAATAATTGACAATTTTCAGAAATTAAATACATATTTTAATAGTAGGCTATGGATAACAATAATAAACAAGTGCAACTTACATATTACTAACAAATAATTGGATACCTTGTATATAGGTATCTATTAAAAAAAATTCCCATAGATCTTTTTTCTAACAGTAAGTATGTAACAACAGTTTTGTGGAGTAAAGTGACAATATAACAAAAACACAAAAAAATAACATTATTAAAAAAAATTAAATGTGATGTTCAAATTGACCACCATTTTCTCTAATGCAAAATTGGCACATCTTTGAGATTCTTTGAATAGCGTTCAAAAGAACCATTGTTCTCATTCGCAGATTTCGAAAAGCTAAATGAATTGCCTCTCGAAGTTTTACAATGCCGTCATATCCAGTTTTATATACTTCATTTTGTATATAACCCCATAAAAAAAAATCTAAAATTGAGAGATCTGGTGATCGTGGAGGCCATCTAACAGGTCCGTTGGTACCTATCCATCTTTGAGGAAAGTTATTATTTAGAGTTATGACTAGGGGCAACATCTTGCTGTAGGTAAACAGCATTATACTGGGCTAATGCAATGTTTTCGAGCAGTTCTGGAATAACTTCCTCAAGAATTTCTAGGTATCTACGTGCTGTAAGACCTCCTTCAAAAATCCTATAAACTATATGTCCACCCAAAATAAAACATGAAACCCCAACTCCAAAGCGTCCTTGTTGTGCCCTTTCAAACATTAAATGCAGATTTTCACTACGCCAGTTCCTGGTATTGTGACGATTGAAAATGCCAGCACTTGAAATAAAGCATTCGTCTGACCAGATAACAAGTCTGCCTAATAAATCGTTAGCATCGATTTGTTGCAAATACCACTGGCAAAACAGTGCCCGGCGCTCGGCATCGCCAGGATGCAAATGTTGTAGTATATTAAATTTGTATGGATGATACTTATATTTCTTCAAGATCCTCTGAGCGTTAGTTTTTGGCACACCAATTTCCTTCTCAATTTTTCTACATGAGGACGAAGGTGTTGCTTCTATATATCCTTAAGTATCTATCTCTTTTCTTTCCCTGTTCTCTTTGTTGTATGTTTTAGGGCGCGGGTGGACAAATGATCCGTGCTCAACTAAATTTGCTTTTAAACGGGCAAATATCCCAAAAAACGGTTGCCTTCTTTCTGGATATCTAACAAGCAAAAATTAAAATGATAATAGAGATTTTCATAGCCATAATAGCTTATTCACCTTTGGAAATATAATTCCGAAGCTTCTTCAGAATTTTCATTACTCTGTATAAAACATACCATCATATCATATTTCTCATAATTTTCGTAAACTGCCATTATTCGAAAAAATTGATAAATATCTATTGAATAATGATACCAAAAGAACGAAAATAAACAGCTTAAATGCGATAGAGATTTGATGTTTATTTCTGTTTCTTGTCATAAACAATATCAATGGCCTACAATTAAAATATGTATTTATTTTCTAAAAATTGTCAATTATTTGCGTGTTTCTGAAAAAAAGTTTATACTATCATATATTTTTGAAAAGGTAAAAAAAAGACAAATTTTATAGTCTATAAATATACAGGATGTTCCATTTAAAAATACATAAGTTTGCTATATAACTCAAAAACAGTAAATATGTAACAAAAGTTATCTACACCACTGCATTCTACGGAAAAAAAACTATTAGAATATTATTTTACCTTTTCGATAAGTTGAAGGATAACGGAGATACGAGCGGGGTCACAAAATGCAACATTTTCAGAAATGCCCTGTATCTTAAAAACTAAAAGGGCTATGAAAATTCTGTTGACGGCATCTTGAGTTTTACGAAAAAGTAGCACAGTGTCGCGAAAACCGCAACTCTCTATCTTTAAAAATAAAGGAGATACCCCGCAAAAGTACCCAAAATGGGACACCCTGTACATAATCTTACAAGATGGATGTCAATGCACGGTTTGGAAATAGCTCTGGAGAAAGCAGCTATAATTTTCTTCACCAGAAAGCGAATAGAAGCAGAAGCAATCATTACCTTAAATAGAATGAGAATCCTCATAGTCAATGAATAAAGATACTTGGGTATGATTCTGGATAAGAAACGTCTGTGGTCAAAACACATAGCACATATTAAACAAAAATGTGCTTAAATGCACCACAAAAAAGCTCTGGGGTGCTTATATTAAAATATCACTCATGTATTATATGTTCGCTCGTATAGCTGCTATGTTAGCAGAGGGACAGGAACCTTCATTAACAATCAGGCGAGAGTTGCTTTGCCAAAAATATATAATAAGAAACCTTTTTTTTGACAATCATCAAATTACTCCCAAAAAGAATAATTTAAAATAACCGACACACTTATTAAATACCTCATATTTTCTGTAGACTATCTTGTTCTTATGAATTGTCGTAGGATACATTTTCCTGCATACACTGAGCATGAAACCTTAAACAACAGTATCTTCGAGAGTGTGCTTATATTACCCGATTCTATTGATGACTCAAAACATACAGGAGTAGGCTGCGCTTGGTCACTGAGTAATGGGCATACTGAATACTATAAATTACCCAATGAAACCTCGATATATGCTGCAGAAGCAATAGCGATACTAGAGGCATTCGAATGGGCAAACAAAACTAACACGAGTAACTTAACAATACTATGAGATTCCATGTCTGTATTCAAGTCAATAAAATGCGAAACTCTAAAACACTATAAAAATAAAATTGTGACCGATGTCCTAATGATATGTTTTGACTTGTATATTCGAGGTGTCAATATTAGTTTTGTATGGGTGGAAGGACATGTTGGAATCAAAGGAAATTCATTAGTAGACAGTGCCGAGAAAAAAGCTATAACATCAGCAGTGCTATGCTGCTAATAGTTATAGCCTCATTTCGGACTATAAAAGCAACTGTAGCTGCCTTCACATTTATCTTATAGCCGGTTTTTCAATATTGGTATTCTACTAGCCGCTAAAGTCTGTTTTGGGGTCTATAATGAAAGTCGATTTTATAGTCCATCTTTTAGCCGTCAAGATAGCTGCCTAAAGCTTTATAATTTCATTTACTGCAATTGAAAATGGCATTGATTCTTATAGCAGCTTTTTTGCAAGAAAGAGAAAGAACTCATGCTGATATTTTTCATTTTAACATACAACACAAGTATTTACGGGATACTTAAAATCCGTTCGACGGCGACGTACGAAATATTGAGTTTGTGCGATTATTCTGAAAACAGAATTCAATCTATTCGTACTGATGGATTATTTGTTCAATTGAAGCTAAGTTTATTTTTAAGTTGAGAATATAGCCTAGTATAGTTAACATAAATCAAAAACATTCCTCTACTGATGGCAATTTACTTTATTGCACTTAGATTAAAAGTATTTAATCAAATGCAATTTAAATGTTTAATTGCTATTGAAGATTCCTTATTCGAGTTTTCCAACTGTGATCAGTTTATTAATGTCAGTTGGAAATACTTTAGGGTCCAAATACCGATGGAAGAACAAGAGATTGAGCCAGTGCCCCAGATTTTAGTGAATATTGCTAATGCTGAAGATAGAGCAGCAGGAAGACGGATTAGGCAAAATATTACCACTTATTTCAACAATTAACCACAATTTTTTTCACCGCGTATATTAACAAATTTCCCTGTGGCAACAAAGTCTTTATTCTCCAACATAAACTTCAATAAAAACTCTATTTGCTTTTCGGAAGACCGAAACCTCTTCTTGCATTTTCCATAACTAAATAACATAATATAAATGAGATAGGACTGAATATATTAGATTCATTGTACTTATTTATGTCCTATATCCACTTCTTTTTGATCGTAAACAGAAAATGTGAAATGTGAATCTGTGAATAATATCTATGAACATATCAAGCACATAATCCATACGATAATTCCTATAAAACTAACAATTAGTGTTGTCATTTGTCAAATATATAAAATATGCAGCGTTGCCGGTATATAAAATAAAGCTACATTGAAAACGCTATAGTCTTTCTACTAGTCGAGTTATATTTATAGACCGACTTAAATTAGAATTAACAGAATACCAATAGACTATAATTTTTGGCCTATATGTATAGTCGGCTATACTTATAGCCTGGTTTATAGCCGTTTAGCAGCATAGCACTGCAGGGACCACCATAGATGTAGGCACGCATACTTTCATTTCCAGATTATCCAAAAATTGCTACATATATAAATGCAGGGGGATATAGCAGGACTTAAATTGAACCAAAGAAATTGCCGCTCACAGTTAGCCAAAATGGGTATAAGAGAAAATTCAAATTGCTCTTGTGATAACACAACTATTGGAGATCTTAATCCCATATTTTTTGACTGTCCTCTTCACGCAAATAAAAGACGCACTTTCAATAAAATATCACAAGAGCTAGACGTCATGTTTCCGACCCGCATCGTTACTTTTTAAATTACAACGACATCAAAATATATAACATAATTTTCCAGTACATAACACAAAATAATATTTCAATTTAGAAATGTAACCAATATCTGATAAAAAAAATGTTGTGGCCAAAATAGACAACTCTAAGGTTGACAATCCCCTGCAACAATAACAACAACAACATCAATCAATGACATTCAATTGACTTTTAAATAAATTGATAAAACCATGCCTTAAAAAGTATTAGTTTCATATAATTTGATAGGCAATCTGTCGTGTTTTGCGTATATACATACAGAATGTTTTCTATTATAAGTATAGAAAACAACAAATTGGAGAAACCCGAGTTCATTGCTATCAGTTAGTACAATTACGAAGCAAATACACTTTGATTCATTTGATGAATAATTATTTGATTAAAGAAAAAAGTCTGTTTGTTGGTTTCTAATTGTGTAGAATTCACATGAGTAATAACAATAATAACCGATCAAAGCCTCCTCTGTTTTCCCCTGTTGAAGCAATTCCTGATTCTAAGTTTGAATGATGATAAGCTCAAAATGTAAATATTTCGAAGACTAGAAGAGTCAGAAACATTAGCTAGTATACTTTTTTCATCAAAACTTATCAGAAAAAAGGATTATCAGGAAATGTAATAAGAAAGCGGCAAAATTTATAGAAGGTTATTCTCAAAAAATTTAGTACACGTGATTTGTAGTCCTGGAACATCCCCATGCGTGGATTTTCATACCGATATGTCAAAAACGTTTGAAAAAACTAAGAAAATAATGATGAATTCAACGCCCTCTATATCAGTTACTATTATGATTAGATCAAGCACTTTCAGACTTATTGCAATAATATTTTGGCCCAAGAAATATACAGCTATGGCCTATTCGTTATGAAACACACCGTATCTCCTAATTTACTATTGAATTCGCATTTTTTTTATTCCGGAAGACCTACATTCACTTCTTTTATTGTTGGAAATACTATTGAATAGGTAGAGAAATATGGGAGTGGCGCAACAATAAATTGCTTCTCATTGCTTGATGCGAAAAATGGATTTTTAGCAGAAGGAATGTAAATGTGTCTGTATAGAAAGACAATTAACATTATGTAAATTTCATTATCCGCCTACCAGAGATATTGAATAGGAATATTCCTAAATGCTCACTGCTTTGGTTTCTAATTACGGGTTGTCACTGTTTGAAAAGTTGTGCTAGGTTTTATTCGTATGTCTGTCCGTCTGTCGGTCATTTAATGCGGCTTATGCCGAGATACTTCTGAGAAATGCAACGTAAATAATATTAACGCCCATTTTATTAATACTACTTCACTCTATCTACCGACGTTTAACATGCACTTAAAGAAGCTTATCGTTTCACTGAGATAAAAGTTGAATACCAAATTGGTACAAATTCAATTAGGAACTAGTTTATTTATATAATTAAGTTGACAAACTGTTTTTAAACTATAGATTATCGGGTTTTGAAGCTTGTATCGAATGCCCAAGTTAATCGCTGATGGGAGAATTGAAAATTCGAACAGATAAGCCTCTGCCTCGTTCCCTTTATACTCTCATGGATTTCCGCTTGCTTGTGACTTAACTTCCTCACTCTCAAAGTAGAGATAAGAGTAATTTCGACTGTAATGCAACTTTTTGAGTGCACCTTCTCCTTATCGAAACAGATACAAAACACTCCTCTGCAGACTGAGTAAAACATTCATCTTGATATCGCTTTCATTTCTATGCGATTCACTCAAAGAATGTCAGGATATCTTTGTTTGGACCTGGTTGTGTCTTAGAACGTCATTCCGACACGAAACTCTAGAATTTTGTCTCATTCATTTTACCTTCTTAGATAGAAAAATTAGTATTTTCGGTCTGTCATGCAACTTTAATAAGGCGTTTGACAATGTAAAATTGAGATTATGTAGCTGAAACTGGAACATTTCGGCATCAGGGTGACAGTCTTGAGCTGGTTTCGAATATAGTTGTCGAGACGATTACAGAGAACTGTAATTAAATCTGGTAACGTGAGTAATCATTCTGAGTGGGGAGAGACAACGTCAGGGGTGCTGCAGGGTCCCACCCTCGGACCCTTGTTGTTCTTACTATACATAAACGATCTGGCTGCTTGTTTTTCGGTTTCGAACCCGGTAATATTTGCAGACGATACATTGTTTCTGGTGGATGGATATGATGACTCAGTAACTTGGCGGATAATGAATACTACAATCCAAGAAGTATCATCTTGATGTGAACTAAACCAAATAAAAATTAATTTTCAGGAAGCTCATTGCTTGGCGTTTAAACAGAGACCTGATGATGTGGTGAGTTATCCACTACTAGTTCACGGCATTCAGTATGAGTCGACTATAAGACTATTAGGTGTTGAAATAGATTCAAAGTTTTTTTGGAGCGAACAGATAGTCAGAAATTGGTCTTAGAACGCTCAAAGCAAAAACGTTGAGTGTTCATGTATTGAAGACGGTTTATGTTTCGTACTTTGAATCTATTATGAGATATAGCATAATTTTTAGAATGCTATATACGAATTGGAGAAGGATCTTTTGAAAACAAAAATAAGCAATTAGAATTGTGATGGGAAAAAGTAGAAGGGATTCATGTAGACCCCTCTTTGCTGAACTCAAGCTACTAACCATGCCATGTCTGCTGGTTTTTGAGGCTCTTATTTTTGTTCATAGAAACAGGAATCAATTTCCATTTTCAGCCTCGCATACGAGCCAACAGGATAGTTTGGTCATATAACTGATATATCTCCAAGCAACACAGCTCTGTACCAACGAAATATTACGTTCCTTGGAGTTTTTTAACAAATTAACTGTACGATATAAAACTCTGAGTTTACAGTGTTTCAAGGGTACAATAAAGGATATTTTGATTCCTAAGTGCTACTATAATTATAATGAGCTTCTAGATGAAAGCTGGGAGAGTGTCATGTGATCACTGTATGTATATTGTAATGTTATATATTTCTAATTCCTTCTCATTATCTATCTATTATTAATCAGTTACTTACCAAATTTCCCTGCGCCCGTTGGGTAGCATTTTGTAGTTGATATGCTTAGTTGTTAAGCATTATTAGTTGCGAAGTGTAGAAATAAGTGTATTTATATAAGTATTGGGAACAAATCTTATCCTATCTTACTCTATGTAGAATAGAGAGAATTGTGGATTTTTTTGTCCCAAACCTCAAGATGTCTGCTTCGAACGGAAATCAGGCAAGCGAGGTCCAAACAAAAATTGACATACTAGTGAAATATTGCAAAGGAAAAATTGTTGGGAGGAGTAGTAACAAAACTATAAACTTCTTAACCATATACTAGTATAAAACAATGCATTTGGATGAAGCCAGCCTAAAATACCAAGTAAAAACAACTATTGAGTAGAATTCTGGTGAGTTTATGTTAAAGTGGATCCGTATCGGAGCAATCAATCTTGTTTGATTACTGTAAATGTAACATGGTCGTCAAAAAATAAAGAGGTGAAAACAAATCCAGATAAAGACAGAACCAAGGAAAATGTTCAGACTTTCATATCAATATACATTGCAAAATTTTTCCTTTTAAATGATCCAAACCCAAAGCATAGACTGAATCAGCAAGCCTCATTCCGCAATAGTCAGCTTGTGGAATATTGAGCAAATTCTGGGTGGATGAAATGAAGTGTTGATGTAAGTATATCGTCAATTAGAACTCTACTATTCAAGATAACGTCAATTATCTTCCGTATGAGATAACGAAAGGGAAGTGATGTTATTGCAGAAATAAAATAAACACTTTCTTACGTATTCTTTATGAGGGAGAGTCATTTACAGAGAAGCAATTACACTTGATGATTCTGTGATTCACAAGTTTTTATTGGAGGCGCTGATAATTAATCGTATTATATTAGATTGCCCCGTTCGTCTACACTCTTATGAGCGATGCTCTGGCTTTTTATTGTCCATCATAAAGAATGATAAATATAATTAAATTATGTTTCGATTTTATTGGTTTATTGGACATATACCCGTGTATTAATGATCCCGATTCCATTAACGCGCACGATATTTCATTAGAGCAGTTAAATTAAACGAACTTATCAATCCTTAATAGCAATTTGCCGACAATTCAACTGGCTCGGATTACAAATATATGTTGCTATCAAATTCAAATTCCCTTTCGGAAAAGTATTTAATTGTTCCATAGATACATTCCATTGGAATTTTTTCGAATTTGAAAATATACCGAATAAAATTGAAAATTATTTTGAAAGTATAATATGAAATTTTAGATAATTCATATGCTTATTCTAATATGCATAAGGTCTGAGTGTATTGAACTCAATTTTTATTTGAAAATACTTATTTCCCAAAAGTTTTGATTGCAGATGTGCGAGACAATAACATCTCTTCGGACTATTTTCTAGACAATATTAATATTACTTTCCCACACTGAAGGAATAACATTTTAGTGTTTCGTGTTTTGGGTGAACTTCATATTAAGACTATTAGGTTGACAAACCTAACAGGGCCAACTTGATTTCTTCAATTCGAATGACGTCGAATTGAAGAAATCAAGATTGCCCAGTTATGATCTTATTAACCCTATTTGACGATAATTATAATGTCGAAGAACATTTTGACAGATACAGTTTTGTCTAGCGGCATTACCCAATGGAGAGATCCCAAAAAACTTTTTATCTAAATGTATACAGGTTCGTCCGCTCTTGATAAAATAGAATCACGAATAACATACTAACCTATAATCGCCGATTGGATATAATTTAATGTTCTCTTATGTGTTAAGTTAATGTTATTGCATCCAAAAATGAACTTATAAATATCCTATTGACCTAGAATTGCCGCTTGGGAGTATACATGTTCTCTTATTTTCTTTGCAACCGAAGATAATATTGCATTTGCTCAAACTGTTTCTAGAAAGCATTAATAAATTTCCTACTCCAAACATTCCTTCACCATAGTATTTTTCATCGAATTTCAAGCAACTTTTAAAAAATCCGTCTGAAACAACTATATAAAAATCAGTTACCAAATTAAATGATTTACGAAGACTAACTTGGCCACGCGTACAATCTACCTATACTCCAAGCGGTTTTCATTGCATCACTTGAGATTTATCATTTCTTCACCTGTATGACTCTCAAAGGAAAGTGTATATTTGAAATTTCAGTGACCGAACGAAAATGTATAACCTACTTCGGGGCAAAAAGGGTTTACGGACGAAACTAATTGAAATATGTCTCTTGTATTGGATAACTTTGGCCACAAAATATGTTTTTAAAATTGCGGATATTTAGTCCTCTATCTATTTGAGAAAATTGGAATTCACCTTTGGAAAAATACGATGGTGAATATACTTCGTACGCCCTATCTAGGCGATCTTTGATGCTTTGAAGAGGACGACCTCCAGTAAGGAATTTGATAACAACTCGATACTCAATTTTTGTGAATTGTCACATAGTGTGATAGAAGTAATGAATAATCTATTATACCTAAAAAGACCAGCAAACTGTACGGTAACAATTATGAATCCTCCGATGGTACGGATAGAAAAATGTGAAGAATTATTGTGAGAACACGCTATTGGCGTATTTTTTTCATTTGGCCCTCCATGAAATTCCGTGCTTATTCAAAAAATAAAATGAGTATTATTTTCCGAAGAAATCGCAGGTGCTAACAAAGGAAGAAATTCAGCGTTCCTTGTCTGATGCTCCAGAAGAAATTCATCTGGCAATCAAGGTAAGTAATTGTGACAATATTGATAACAACAAAAAGTTGCGAATTTTTTGAAACTGCCCAATCCGATCTATATAGTGCTGATCTGACATGCCTAAAGAGAAATGAAAAGTCGATATTCAGCACAATAGCTGAGGGGTATATAGAAGAGTATATAACAAACATGACTACATACTATTTGCTGCTTTGGTTGCAAAAGACTTTTTATACAGCCTAGGTACCAAAAACTTTTCTTATTGCACCTATTATGATATAATTTTAACTTTAAGCTTCTACGTAACCTGCAGAATATTGTCACGTTGATGATGTTTGTCTTTCCAAGACTACTATGAGTTCAACTTGTGTGCTATCAACATTTTCACTCGCTGCGATAGGTTGATCTATGTCAGACCAGGAATTTTTGGCGCTGTCTTTGTACACCGCATTTGTAGGAAAACAGAAACACTGAGAGGTTAAAATTTCAATTATGAATTCTCTTATAACATATTTATCCTACTGAGTGAGAACTAACCCAAGTAAATCTAGATTGTAATGTTCATTTAGCTATCAGTAATAATCTCACTAGATCAGTTTTCTCTCACGGAATATTACCGAACACATTGTGGTTGTGCAGTACATATTTTGCGTATTTATTATCTGGGGCGTGAACATAAGGAGATACAATTAATAATTTAGTTAATGTAGTAGCATAATGGCAAAAGCAATTTAGGTTTTGACAAAGTAGCTATTCAGAGAAAATATGTTAACATAAAGGGGAGGTCGTGTATGTTTAATGAAACAATACGTTCGCATTGGAATACCACGAATCGGTTATTGTACCGGTACAATGTAATTAATATATCCCAAAAATGTACGGCTTATCTGAATTCCATGATATCAACACCTTAATTACTGAACGTGATCAACAAAAGCTGTAATAATCGACATACCTGAAAGCTTCGCTTTAAATATAATCCATGTGGAAGGGAATCAACCCTTTGTCATTGTCAGAATTTCAATAACGGTCAATTCGGCTATTCTTAGTATTTCATTCCGAACGTATGCGAGCACATTGAAATTTTTACTTTCAAAAATTTCACCGCAAACTGTGGCATCGTTTGTGAATAATACGTTAAAATTGAATGAGAAATCTCCGAGCCATTTGACCAGGGAAGAGACATGATACATCGCAAATATCATTTTCAAATTTCGCGCTACTTTGGGGCAATCATGTGAGGTCCGTTGCGAAAACCGCTCCACAAAAACTTGGTTTCCTATTCCGTACCAAGAGCTACTTCATATCCCAGCAGCTCCTCATAATCTACAAAGCACAGATTCGACCTGTATTGGGGTACTGTTCACATGTTTTAGCTGAAGCTCTTGGATTATATCCAGAAAAGAGCTATACGTGTGATTGATGATGTCACACCTACGAGTTCATTGACCTCTCTAGAATATCGTAGAAACGTGGAATATCTCTCCCTTTTCTACAGATATTTCCATGGTCGGTGTTCATCAGAAATCTCGTCTGTTGTTCCACAACGGGAGATTCCAGATAGGCGGACTGGACGAGTTCAAACTAGTCACCACTTCACTGTCAAACTCGAGACCTGTCGAACTCCTTCTTACCACACTTCATTTTTGTATCGAACAGCGAAGTTGTGGAATTCTTTACCTAGTTTACCAAAGCTTCAAGAAAAATACGAAATGCTTATCTCCTCCCCCTATATTTCATAGCTGGCTCACACGATGTTCTTCGAACATTATAGGATAGGTTTTCTCTCGTGTAGTCAAAGCTTGAAAAAAAAGGAACAGATCTGATTACTTTTTCCCAGATTTAATGTTTAGACAGACAAATTTCTTTCAATATTTCGATTGTTTTATGTAAATCGCTATCATATATTTATATTGTGGTATTAGTTTATTACGAAAAAGAACGATTTTGATGTGTATTATCATTTAAGTTATTCGATTGCAAATGAATTATTGTTTCAGGCGTCAGAAAAATGAAGTGTAAACGAGCGAAAGTAGGATGTGTTTGACTTTATTTGTACTGTTAATGAAAGTTTGGTGAATGTGTGAAGTTACGAGTGCAAAAGAGATGACCTGACAGGTTTGTATTATTTAAGTTACAAACGATTCTGTCAGTTGTAATACGTGTGTTATTAGTGTTGCATTGAATATTTGAATAAGCAGTGAGGGAGCACTTATTTAACTGTTTCAATCAATAAATCACTAAAAGCTGTTACTGACCGTCGCTTTTGTTTTGAATAAAGTTTAAGGGTCGCTGGCGAATGCTCTTTGAAATGTTCCAAATTAAATAATTTTCATGCCGGAGCGGTCTCTGATGCTTTTGTTGTTTTGCTAAAAGGTTTCTATCGGAATCAATTTGCGAAAGCGGCGATCATAATTTCTTTATGTACCTAAAACGGTTTGCTACCAAAAATGATTAGAATGGCATTTTTCCTGAAGTCTGTCGCTACATCGAAAGACCAACATTATTACGCTCGACGAACACCAGAGTGAACGGAAAGTTCCCTCTTTATTCGAGAAATTTAAATTCGGCTGTTATATCAAGAAAACAACACCCGTTCACTTCCATATTCACGCGACAATTCAACATATTATTTAAATAATATTCTGTATTTATAAAAGAGTATCAAATCATAATTTTTTTCTGATTAATTGATCCTACTATATCCCAACACAAAAATAGGCCAAAGGTCCGAAAACCTGTGCAGTAAGATGGATCGAGATGCAGTTTTTTACATCCGATTCCTTGATGCATTTACTCCATTTGACCTTGTTTAAAATCTTATACAAATGACAAATTACATTTCTGCATCGAAAAAATGTATTTTTTCAAGTGCAATTTTTGAAGCAAATAAAAAAACTTGTTATTCGGTAATACATTGTGGAAAGCGACCCGAATTTATCACGCGAAGGTTTTTGGGGTCGCTGAACACGAATATGATGTCGAAAAATTAATGAGATGTACCTGGAGACCAGGAAGCTCTGGTTGTGAGGGTCATCTACAAGGTTTTTTCGAAATTTGCTCGGAAATTGAATGAAAATATTTACTAGGGGGGTTTTCGAGGTTGCTGAACACGATTCTGATATTTAAAAATTTCTCCAATACACTTGGAGATCAAAAAAACCATATAATGTACCTGGGGACCAGGAAGTTCCGGTTGTGAGGGTCACCCACGAGGTCTTCTCGAAATTTGCTTGGAAATTGAACCAAAATGTTTACTCGTGGGTTTTGGAGGTCGCTGAACACGATTCTGATATTAAAAAATTCTCCAATACACTTGGAAGGCAGGGTGACCTGGTTGTCTAGGTCATCTCCTGGACATATACGCGAGTTCTTATGCAAATGCAATGAATTTGGTTTCTCAGAGGTTTTTGGGGCTGCTGATCACGAATATGATGTCGAAAAATTCATAAGATGTACCTGGAGACCAGGAAGTCCTGGTTGTGAGGGTCATCTACGAGGTTTTTCGAAATTTGCTCGGAAATTGAGTGAAAATGTTTACTGGGGGGGTTTTCGAAGTCGCTGAACACGATTCTGATATTGAAAAAATTCCACAATATGCCTGGAGGCCAGGTGTAACGTGTAAATTCCACGTAACGGCTTAGAAATGGCCGCTGTAGTACAATCGGTTAACTCCTGTGACGTCAGCTATGCTAGACCGTATATTCTAAGGGTCATGGTTGCTCGGTGCTAGATCCGTAGTTACTGCTTCTATTTCGAGGTTGTTCTGTGAGACAACTAGACGCCGGGAAGAAAGAGAAAATGGCGTTACTTCTGGTCAATCGTTCAAGCGGGAATTGCTTTGTTAGGTTATTTCAACAGGGAGGTGATACCAAGCTTGTGTTTGGAACCAAATTCTGGGAATATTCTCCCGTTGAAAGTAAAGGCATCAGTTACCAATTTGTATTGGAATAATTGGAATTAATTGAGTAATTAATGCACCTTAGGGGATTAAAACTTAGTTCCAACGTGACTGGTTGTGGACGGAAGTAAAGTTTGTCTTATTGGAAGGAAAACCCTATCGTGATAGAGGTAAATATATCTTTGTAATTTCATTTGATTTATTCACTGACTTCAGGAATTAATTTGCCTTCACAGGTAGTATCTGACAAAGCATAGGCTAGTCCTAATTTGTTCAACAATTGTTATGTATTTTGTTCATGTCTGTCTTTTGAGGACAATAGAACAATAGAGGTTTGAAGATTTCGTGATTCCAGGGTTCCTTTTTTCTGTTTATGTTGTGGAAAATTCAACAAGTGTATTGAGGTTGGCTTGAATCTGCTGTGGAAAAGATTACTTAAGAGTCGCTGATTTACTTGTGACGTACAATCGTGGAAACGGTATTACAACTGTGGCAGGAGCCCCTACGTCAAGTAGAAGTATTAATCCATAACCAAGCAAGTACAACATCCAGCTCTTACCAGGTCAGGCTACCGATTTTGGTTTTATGTAACAATTGAAATAATAGTATTTGTATATTGTGTAAATTCAACTGTTCACTTGTTTTAATGATTTAAGCAATTACCTTCATTCATATTTTCAATTCATTTGCTTCATATCTCATTAATATAAGTTCTGTCATAACTGTATCAATATTAGTATTTCAATTACTAGTAAATTTAATCATTCTGGGTACAGGTCTTTTTTTTTCTGGGTAATTTAACCTGGGGACTTGAGTATTTGTATCCCCTAGTTATATACATAATTCATTGGTTGGTTAAAATACTCTAGCGCTCGAATT
This sequence comes from Endomychus coccineus, assembly GCA_958510875.1. Taxonomy (NCBI): domain Eukaryota; kingdom Metazoa; phylum Arthropoda; class Insecta; order Coleoptera; family Endomychidae; genus Endomychus; species Endomychus coccineus. The sequence continues at coordinate 179,350,983 of OY294068.1, read as the reverse complement.
CTTAATATCTAAAATTATAACTCACGACCGTCTTCACTGTAGCTGTCGGCAACCAAGTGATAAAATAGAGCTTTTAGTTTATCCTCAAGTAAGAGTAATTTGTGCCCTTACACAGGGTGTCATGGTCGGTCTTCATCAGAAATCTCGTCTATTAGTCCACCACGGGATATTCCAGATAGTAGGCAGACTAGACGAGCTCAAACTAGTAACCTCTTCATTGTCAAACTCGAGACCTGTCGAACTTCTTCCTAGCAGACTTCATTTTTTTATAGAACAGCGAAGTTGGGGAACCCTTTACCTAGTGAGATCTTTCCCTATGTCTATGACCTCCAAATCTTCAAGAAAAATAAGAATGCCTTCAAGCAGCAATTCTAGGCTATTAGGTTATTTCTAAGAATATTCTTAGATGCAATAACATTAACTGAACAAATAAGAGAGCATATATTACCTCCAAATGGCTATTTTGAGGAGTAAAGGTCCCTGCCATCAAGTGTGGCAGAACGAAACTGTGTACCCAACCCCCCAAGAGCCCAAGACAATATTTATATATACTTATATTGTAGCTTAGGTAGACATCTCATAAGAAGTTCTTCATAAATACCGTGAAACTTTGTTAGTAATTTATTTTTTGCAAGACAGTCTATAGTGAAGCATGCTAACGAAAGGAAGTCGCGAAATTACTTTTCCATATCCACCTGTTATTCCCGTTGAATCTAGATTCACTGATTTAGTTTTGTAGAACTTCGTATAATTCCCAATGTTATCTTAATAGAACATGCAATAATTCGTGTTATTTAAAAATATACACTCACATGAATAAGCCAGTGAGTAGATTAAAAATTATGAACATTGTGCCCGGTTATTAAAACCGATACCTAAGTATGTACTTCCGTTCGCGAATGCTTGCCCTATTGCTCTCCTGTCAGATTGTATCACTAAAAGTGCAATTTAATATGCTTAGTATTTCTGAAATAAATGCTAAATGTACATCGCGTTACGTAATCCAACGTATCGTTCTTACGTTTAATTGCTTCTAATCACGGAATTTCTACTGTAAATCGTGTTAGTCATTCTTTTTATTCAACTCTATAACATGTTCCCTGAAGTTGTAGTATCTCACCTACATACCTCTGTTAATTTGACCGTTTACTGAAATAACGAACAGATTCACTATTAATAATTTCACGATACATGCCCATAGGTACTCTTTACGCATGCTTGCGTAATTTTTATATCTCATGAAATAGCATGCTGTGATACCACGATATCGCAATTCAAAGGGTTCCTATTAGTTCGATCGCCCTACAATGTATTGATGGACATTACGCGACCTATGCCTCATGAAGAATTTTAAAAAATAGCGGATTACTGAATTCAATTTTTCGATTTCGGCAATCCTTCCAAATAGGCCTTTGTTTCAGTGAGTTTCCGCTGAGCTATTTCTTCAAGTTTGGAATACATAAAAAACGCAGGGGGCCAAATCTGAAGAAAATGGTGGATGACGAACCAATTCGTAGCGCAATTCATTCAATTTTGCCCCTTTTTCCTTCTACAAATGTGGCCACTCACGCTTCTATCAACTCTGTATAAATATGCCGGTAATCGCTTTGTCCTTTTCAGTGGGCATCCAAAAAAACTGTCGCCTTGGCTTTGGCCTTTTTCGGTTCCAATTCGCAAGGGCAAGTCTACTGTATCGACTGTTCTTTGATCTCCGGCATATTGTGAAGGATCCATGTTTCGTTCACAGCTACGAAATGGCGCAAAAAGTCCTTTTTATCGCACTTGAACTTCGCCAAACACACCTTTGAAGTTATCACACGGTCGCGCTTGTTGTCAACAGAGAACAAATGCGGCAATAGCTTTCTCATATTCAAAAATGTATGCAAAATGTTCCGTACCAATTCCGTTGAGAGTTGAGATACCCATAGCAATCTCGTCCACTTTAACTCGCCGTCGTCCAATACCTTGCCCTCGTATCATGCACAGATTACGGCGGGAACAAATCAGATCCATCACAAAACTGATAAGTAGAAATGACTGTCTGAGTACTTTGCAAGGTGGAGGATGCAGAGCCCCAAAGTAAAACGTCTTCGAAATGACATTGTATCGTAGACTTATGTTTGAAATATTAGATCAGTAACAAATTCTGAAATTTTTGCGAATTTGAAAATGGTCAATTTCCTGAAACTGCCCTTAATTAATCTTTGAATCTCAATTATGGAGGAAAATTTGATAGGATGGTATTACGAGTTGGCTACTATATACACTTCCGAAGACTTAATTTCAAAAATCAATGCTTGTAAATGATTGAACTTTTTTACAAAAATCGGACTAACTAGAGCCTACTGTGAAGTGCTAAAACTCTATGAACCAATATTAACAAATACCCTATACTGTGCTTAACGTATATAAATTTTTGTTGAAAATTCCATAATCTAATAGGGACTTTTAGAACTATCTTTGTTCTCAATGGAAAAAGGTTGACTGAACATAGAATACAATCGATACGTAAGTTTTTTTTGAGGTTGCTTCCTTTGATCGAAATATCAAACCATGCCACTGGACATATCAATTGACTTACTATGTTAGGATGATTGAGTTTAAGGGAATAATGAACTAAAATAACGAAATAATTGTCAGATTTGTGGCTGTAGCACTCTGATTCGTTGAAATAATTCAAATTATGAATTTTGCTTCCACTGAATTGAATAAAGTTAAAACAACGAGTATGTTGTTATCCCAATGTGAAATTGAATATAAAATCAAAATGACTTACCACTTAAATGTCCATTTTCGTAAGGATAGTCTCCATTATCAAGGCGTTGTTTCTTGAGCTGTTGATGCTGCAGATGTGAAGCTGCTAAACTAAGACCTACAGGCGCTCTTTTCGGTGGTCGACCAGGCCTGGAACTGCAAAATAGTAGAGAATTACTGTTGTTAAAACCACGTTAATTTTCTATTTACTACTCTACTTATTGGCAATAGAACTGTCATACACACATTCATTCGTACATATATTTATGATTTACATAGACATTTAGATGAAATATTTTCTTCAATGAAGTAAAAATACATTGGGGTTTGAAATTACCGGATATCAGTCATTATTAAATGAATTTGTTAAATGAATATCGCGTATATGTTTCTCCTTTATATACCAAGTTCAAGATTAGAACTGAGAGAGTTTGTACAAATTTTCATCCTTATTTTCAATATCTGGGATGTGCAATAATAGTAGGTATAAGCTAAGATGAAAATTTCAGCTCATCTCCAGTTTTGCTCTCCAAATGAAATCGTAAACTAACTTATTCGTCAAATAACCCGGTGTCTTGTGGTTTTAAAGGGGAAGAAGACTAAATATATTTCTACTCGATATAAAATTTCTATTGAAGTATGGTCTCAGGATATATTCCTGAGGTTCCGACTTCCAAAGTTCATGGCATCTAAAAATTGACAATTATTTAAACCCTAATGTCATGCTGAATCAGATACTCACATATTCTGAGTTAAGAACTGTCATAGCATAATAAATAAAATCATTAAAATTAGTGCAACTGGTTCTCCGAAATTAAAGAATCTAAAGATTGTTTCACAAAGGAATGTCTAGTTGCTTCTTTAGATTTGATATTTCAACCCTTCTTGTTTGTTTATTATTTGTTTCAAAATACGAAAAGCATTAATTCTGGTAGTGACAAGGAAATTCAAAATAGTGAAGCAGCATTTTGACTTTTCTCAAGAACAGATCGTTGTTGAAAGGAAATTTGGTTTGTGGCGAAAGAACAGCTCCTTTCTTTAGTTAAATTTTGGAAAACCTGGAGAAATGAATTTGATTCTATGTTTTCTTCCAATATTTTGGATATAATTACATCTTTCATCGATGGAATTCGCTGAAATATGTGTGAAACTTCATCAAAACCGGAATAGACACAAAATTTATCTTAACTGGGTGCATCATTAATTAAGAATACGAATCACGGAAGAGTCACTCATAAATTACTTCGAGTGATTCGTGAGTTGCGAATTTGTCTTCAAGGCGCTGACCGACCGTATATAAATATTGAGATATCGTCAATTACTTGATTGTCGAACAAATAGTTGAAAGAGACGATCCGTCATAGCGTGTAGGTCTGTATGTTTGTTGACATGTTCATCCATTAAACGGCGTCCGTTGCAAATATCAGATATCGCGCGGTCACTCGACAAATCGACCCCTCTTTGATTTATTAGCTTCATTTCCGGTTATCTACTGTCATACTTTTTCTTCATCCTACAACTCAATTACTAGAGAAAGCCCAGTCCATTCACAGCTTGATTCAGTTATATTACAGAATTATCTAATAAATTTGCCATTGGTATTTTATTTGTATCGTAAATCACTTTATCTTACCTCGAGCACTCCATATTACTTTATTTTTATTATAAACTAGGTGGTTATTACAAAATAATTGAACAGCTATATTTCTGCTCAACAATAAATGGCTGTTATTAGTTCAGTATATATACCGTTTTCTGCATTAGCGAAATAAAATATTAGGATTTGAAGAGTCGCATTGTTTGTAACTACTAAATGATTTGTAATTTTATCTCACATGAATATTCAGAAAAGAGTGCATTGAAATTCTATCTGATTTCAGAATAGTTTGAAATGTTCCACAAGATAAAATTCTCATCACCATCAAAACATCGCCAATCTTATCGGATCCTTGTTAAATACTTTTTCTTATATAAGATTATTTCCAAAACTTCATCAAAATATAGAGTTAATGGAGACTTTGATAGAAACACTCAATATGCGGGAACCGTCAATTGGTAATCATGTACTCATCTGGTGCAACGAAAGACAATACTCTTCCATTAGTAACTGTTTGTACTAATGTTTTCTCAGAGATTATCCTGTAAATTCGAACTCAAACGAATATTGGTTGAGTTCATCCATATCGAAGGTCCCGGAGTCGAAATAGTTCATTCCGGAATCAAAATCCCATGTGACATTTGTATATTCACATCCAAATATCAATAACACCAATTAAACACTCCCGATGTAACTTTCCTATTGTAATTCTGAAATTCTTGACAGCTCATGAGATTTCTTCGCTATTTGTTGTAAAAGTCTAGTTCAGTAACTTGCAAAATTAAGAAATATGAGGTGTTCTCATGTTAATGGCATGGAAAATACTTTCATGGCATAAATGGGAATGTGTAATTTCAATTTTCTCATCAAATAATGTAGTTATCCAAATGGTATTATATAAGTAACAACCGTAACCATAATATGATTATTTGTTCAAAACCTTCGATTAATTGCGTATTTTCTCAATGATAATGGTTTGAGAAACTCTTACTTACTGGGTATGTCTCTTCTGTTAGGGTTTAAAGTATAGACCTACGACATTCAACAATGTCTATCAAATGAGGATTAAAAATGCGAGAGATTTAAAGAAGGTTCATTTACAGCATATAAGGTGCAGTAGGTAGGAGGAAGTTTTTATCGATTGTAGACAATAAAGCACTGGTCGTGACGTAAATGGCTAAGGAAGAGTGCATGGCCTTAATCTAAGCACAGTGTGGTTTTCTATTATGTTGTCAGAATGATACAAACGGCCCCAATAACCGCGAGGCCGGGGAGAGCCGGCTACTGGACAGCTGATAAACAATACAACCCTGAGGGTACACCGCGTGATTCATAGCGATACCAGCGTGTGCTACCTCCGTGTTCTCTCGTTAACCAAAGTCGCCTGTGGTATATATCGTCGTATTAGAATTGTTCACTTTCGCTTTTTACGACGTCCCATCTTCGGGATTCAAATAATCTCACACTAGTTTATGCTTACGAACGAAGACGCAAACAACATGGCTAATGTACCTTCTGCAATCATTTGTTTCCCCGTAAACGTTTAATCCTATCGTGTTAAGTTAACCAGTAGTTAAAAGAAGTATTCAGAGTTCAAATGATTCCTGGAATGTTATTAAATCTAGGAAAGTGCAATTTTAAAAGAGAAAAGAAACCGCAGATTTATCATATCTGAAACTAGTAAACATCCAGCTGGAACACAGCTAGTTCAACGAATTCCAATAAAAGGAAAGAAGACCCTTCATAATAATTATCGACCTATTGCACTATCGTCTGTGGTCTGTGATCTCTTAAGTAATGGAGAAAAGCAATCAACATCAGCGAAAATATGGATTCAGTCACCAGAGATTCGAAGGAGACCTGCTTGCCCACGTAACACGTTTAAGGCAGAGATCCATTGAACAATATGGGGAATATCCAGTTGTTGCATTGAATAACTGGAGAGCGTTTGACTGAGGTTGGCACCAAGGTCTTCTTGAGGAACTTGCGTCATATGGTTTGACAACCCAACTTTCTCATTCAATGATCAAGTTTTCTCTCAAATAGATCAGTCTATATGAAAGACGGAATATCTTCCGATATCATCCGGCTATCAACGCAGCTGTTCACCAGGGATAGCTCTTGGCACCAACTTTGTTTCTGTTCCATGTCAACGATCTCTTGGAAGTAAGCTCCTGTGCCTTCTACAACTTTGGGCATGATTTAATGGATTTAATTCTTATACTTAACAATATAATAATTACAAACTAGACTATAACGATTCAGCATATATTTAGATGTTTGCTGGAATGTTGAATGAATGATAATAATGTGTATATTGCATCTTGAATTCTGGTTTCGAACTTCATCCCCTCTTGATAGTAGTTCTTCTCCAGAAGTTATGGAAGAGGTGGAGACTCTGTATCTATTTGTTTAAATATGGTGGATGTTGTTACGGTGGTTGGGAAATTCCTATAATTTGCTAGGCAATAGGTTGTTGACGAGCTGGATTACAGATGTTGTGAATTGGATAGCTGGTAAGATTTGCCATAATAAACTGATATGGCCTTTCCGGCTTTGAAATATAGCTTAAAGTAATTACAGGAGATTCAGAGTTCAATGATTTGATATCGTTTGATGTTAAGAATAATAGTAAAATGATATTGGAATAATATCTAGAAATAGGGATGGACGTAACAGATATCATCAACGTAAGAAATTTAAATCATCCCTTGGTATCTTTTATGACAAATTTTGAAAGTAAGGTCCATAACCCATATTGGTTTAATTAGCTTTCAACTGTCTTGGATAGTAGACTTCCGTTCTGTTCAAGCCTCAAGCCTGCCCTGAAGATGCCACCTGTAATGGTTGGCGAAACGTCGGCATCAAGTCGAGCTATTGTGAGGCGGAATCTATCCGGAAGACAAGATTTTTCTAGCTTTCAACTGTCTGGAGAAAAAATGTAATTTTTTTTTATTCGGTGCGGCTTTGTTATTTTAATAAAAAAGTACATTTAAAATACCTCATTGGGAATCGATTCTCTTTCTTGGACACTAATTTCACTTCGCCTTTTTTACACAATCCATCTTCTGTAAACCGCCTAGTGAAACTACACTTCCGCTGTATTATTTGACACAAATAGTAAATATTAATCATACGGCGTTTCTCTCCGTTAGAAGAGTACATTTTTTAAATGATACTGAATCTAATTTAAGTTGTGTCACAGTTAATAAACACTGTTCGTGTCTTTGTTTTTGGTTCTAAGCCCCTTATACTCTTCAGCTTAAAAAAAAGTTAAATACTCCTGTAGCAAAAAAATTAGCAAAGAATGTGATACATCATTAGTTTTGATAGGTGTAAAGCTACTTAAAAATGAAATTAAAATGCAGGTCCGTATTGACCGAAATGAAGTTGATGTGGGTATCTAAAAAACGAAACGTCGAATCTGCAAAATTAGAATATTTTCTTCAAAAGCATGAAACAGTGCCTCCAGAAAGTGCTGTTTGATTCCCAAATCAATAAAGCAGTGAAAAATCTATTTTTTTACGGATGTTTGGATTTAATAAGACAGTGACAAGGTTCTTTTCTGATTTCCTTTCAAATAATTATTCAACTTTAAAATGAGCAACTTTGCCTCCATTGAACCAACTTTCTATCTCCTACAGATACCGGGATAGCAATGCTTATGTATCGAATTGTAACACCCTGTATTATTGGTAGATTTTACAATTCAACTCAAATTTATAGTGACACAAGAAATAACATGATTGCTCCAAAAAATAGGAATGGCTTAAATAAGATTCCACATACTCAGTGAATTCGTAAAGAATAAGAGGAATCCAGTATGTACCATAATTTTATTTTTGATCATAACTTGATTATATGGTTGTGTTCCTCTGTAATCCATAAATATTCTTAAATCCTGTGAATTTAAATGCATAGCGCTATTGAATTGAATGAAAACTCACCATGGTCCGACATTTGATTATAAATGTAGACCGATTGTTACGTTTTTCTGTAAAACCTACAAATCGATAACCAAAAGTGATGGATATGCTTTCATTCAAAAATTTTACTTGTTGTTCGTTTTTGTAGATATAATAGCCGATACATTTAATATCGTATAATAAAACCGCTATTAGCTCTCCATTTTAAAACCTCTAATATTATTGTGTATAGTTAGTTAGATTATAATGGTAGGAATCTATTTCTACACACAGGTGTGTTATTGCAATGGCGGGATATGATAACCATCTCACACACGAATCCTAAAATACGAACTGAAATTTGCCAGCACTTAACTTTTTGTACAAAAGCGTAATAACCACTCCTTATTTCAAATGCAAACCGGCAAGCTGAAACATATAACCGTTGTATACTATTGGTGAATGCAGTCAATCATCGCACCCTGTAATTTGCGTCTGAAATGCTATGGTTTGGGCCGGTTTTTTTAGCGAAACGTTTATATATTGACAAATTTCCGTGTTCACGCACAATACACGGGTTTTATATTCGTGTTTAATGCCAGGTTCGAATGGTTTGATTTGCGTGAGTCGCACAGTCCCGGTTTTGACTGATTGAAATCGTGTAAATTATTGGTAAACTGATCCCAATTGCGGCGTGATCAGCTCCCTGCGGCGTGTTATTAACTTGTACGGTGATTCGTAAAATGAGTATTCCTACAATTAACACTCGATTCCATTAAAAATGCATCCTCATTGATTTATATGTTATTTTACACTTGGGATACTATCGCGATATATCATCGTATATGCCTTGTACAAGTTTACTTTTGCGCCATTATTGTAATTGCGTTTTGAAACGAATGGCGCTCGTTCCAAATCAGACACTTGACCTTAAAGAACTCGATGGTTTTAGTCATCATTATTTCGCTATTTGCAATTCGTTTTGAAATCTACCTACACAGGCACTAAGTTATTCTAAATGTCTAAGGATCAGTATATTAGATATTATACAGAAGGTTCACAAGGAACATCTTCGTTGTCCTAAATCATCTCGCCTCAACACAATTCTCTTCCCTTAAGAAGCAAGCTATGGTCCTAATTATTAAGCTATTGCATATAGCTTTCATCGCGGGCTTTGAGCGCGGCGACCGAATCAAGAAAAAAAAACAAAAGACAAATACCGTAACGAAAATCTAAAAAAACAAAAACCGTAACGAAATATCCTGACACCCACCACTCCGCCTACCATGTAGCTCGGTCGAGCTTAAAATTGTCGAAATGTTAACTTTGAACCTTTTAAAAGGTCGTGATAGCTCCAAACTGGATCGAAAACTGTTTTGAATTGGTTAATTTTCGATAAATCGAATGACGTTCACGTGAGAAGCGCATAGGTCGCGAGTTAGAGAAGTGCAAATTTACGGTACATAGAACGTCTTAACGGGGACTTTTCGCATGCGGTTTTCGCTCCATGTCGCTAGTTTATGAACGGGGCCAACTAAATAGCATAGTCTCGGGCCCCAAAATGTCGATTAAATAGGAAAATTTAATTAAAACAGTTTGAGGTATTCTCAGCTGTCACCTACTAGCATCTTACGTGCGACGTACGAAAGGGAATTTTCTAGCTACTTAAATATACCGAAAGCGGGTAAAAGCTAGCGGCCCATAGCCCAAAATACTTTATTACAACTGGCGCCGGCCACACGGGGTTCGAAACGGCCCCAAATTAACAAAATAGAGGTGAAATGTATAAACTCCAACTTACGCGCAACGTGCTCCTCGAGGATATGTCAAAATGATTATGTTCGTAGCTAATTACATAAGTCGTCTGGCGTTCATGCAATTGTGTTTTATACAATTCGAACCTTCTAATTTCGATGGGCCACGTGAAAATCCCGGAGCCGGAAGCATTATCGAGATTTGAACGTTAAAACTTACGTATAAAATTGTGTTTACAAGTCAACTGACCCTAGTCACCATAGATAACTCTACTACCGGTAGTAGAGTTATCTATGCACTTGTCACAGAATACTCTTCATAGAGATCAAGATGATACTCTTTTTTACTCATAATTCGTGAAGATGTTGAAGGGGTAGTGGATGTTTTTCTGCCCAACTTTTTCCAGTGGCGTAGTGCTATGCAATAGCTTTACCGCGGCAGTCCCCGAGTGCCACACGTTTCATTTTTTTCTTGTTCTCACGATAAAATGTTTATTTTTCTGCATAAATGTACTATAATTTTGCGAGCAGATTTTTCTGGATGATAAATACGAATGTCTGCTCGTTTTTGTTTTGAATATACAAAGCATTCTGACTGCATGTGACACTATCTTATACCCTTGAAAATTTTATTTTGAAATGACAATCGATTTGTTTGAAAAAATATGAATCATTTCAGAGAAAACTTGGTTCAAATGTGGACTACAGTAATTTGTAAATTTCGAACTCCTGTTATTCTAGTAGGTAGCTGTCAAAACTTTAGTTACAATTCCAACGTTATATTTGCATAAAAGCGTTGAATTCTTGTGCGATATAATTTACTATTCATGAAAAATGCCGTTGTACATAACTTATTATCAAAAAATGCAACGACCGATATGATATCAGCTTACGTCCAACGAGGTTTTAATGCAAGCGCTGTGGCAAGAAGTGACGCAGATTTGTCCTATTAGAAGACAGCCCCCCGGCCAAAAACTGTTCGCTTCTGCAGATTGAGAAAAAGTAGAAGTTTCACCCGGGGAGACTTTATGGGCGACCTATAGTCCGAACTGTTGTAGATGATCTAGAATAATCTTTGGTGAAGACTCCCCATAAGGTTTAGCAAACGATGCTTTGGTTTGCTTGTTTTTTTCCACGCAAGAAATAATGTTTAATCAAACCGCGAAGTTCACTTCTTTTCCCATTGCCCAAGTATGATGATAACACCACACACATTATCTTGTAGCAGTTCGGAATCATTTTAATAACATATTACCCCATAAATGGATTGGATGATGAAGTGAACATCCATGAACTCTATGACGTCCTGATTGGGGTCCTCTGGATTTATATTTCTGGATATATATTGAATCCCCAGTATATTCCATCCCTATTGCTAATGGTGGACTTTTCGAACATCAAATTTGAAATGAAGATTTTGTTTTTACCATTAGTTTCAGGCTTATAAGGTTACTCTAAGTCCTGGTGTCTCTAAAATGATGCACTTATGTGACATGCACCAATTATACCATTTTTCAAGCAACACAGGTGCTCAATTATGGAAAAAAATTCTGCTGAGGTGCATTGATTCATATTGACTCATTTTCGCACCAGGAAGTTAGTCTAGAAGTATTACTCATCCTTTATTGAACATCCTGTACGAAGTGATTGACTCAGATTCAACTAATATTTTTACATAGAACAACAACTATATCCCTGGTTATTGAAACTACTTAACGAGAACAACTCAAATCACAAAAGGATATGAACAAAGCTGCTGACAGTGGCGGAATATTGTCAAAATACTATGTCAACCCTGTATCTTTCCTTTCATAACCTAACGATCATTTACGAATACGTTTGTGTACGAGAAAAATGTACTCTATTAGAAAAACTTGTAACAGCTTCAAATAAGTAAAGAAAATAGAGGAGAATTTATTAATGTAGAAGGAACATTGATTCAGACACAGCGGGAAACACCAAGAAAATATCGATTACCATCAACCTGTTTGAATAAAATGAAGTTATTTACGTTTTAAATACCATGTTGTGATGTATAAGTCTCGAACAGTAATAAATCTGATGGAATGATGAGTGTGATTCAAGGGGAAATCGCACGCAGGGACAACTTGCAGGCATGAAACGTTAGCCCAGAACATTGAGTAAAATAAAATCAATCCATGCACGTTTGCAATCTAGCCATGTAATAACATAAACTTTAGTAGAAGGAAGGAATAAGATCGAAAATTAACCGACAACTTTCGATGTGCTTGTGCAAATTGGTTTATATTTACTGCACACGTAAGAATGAGACGGGGCTGGCTGGCAATAAAAGGGCAGTAAAAGAAAATCAACGTGTAATATTTTGTGACCAATATAGGCAGCTGTTAAACAGTTTATTCTTTTATCTACATGCCAACAGCGTTGTTAACAGGGAGGTTAACAGTCAGCAAAGACTGAATTGTGTAAACATTGTGTTCTTTCCGTGTTTTGATTTATAACAGTTACATGGTGGCGCCTAGGTTTTAACGACGGAAACAGTTTGTTTAACTCGTTTAATATCTAGTGTATCCTATTAATTAGTTCCCTAGGTTTTATTGAATGTTGTATCATTCTGGAACACGGATTATTATTACTATTCATGTTTCTTTTTGACTCTGAGAAGAGAAAACATACAATCAGTCAATCGAACTGAAAGCCGGAAAAAAATAAACATGATTGATAAAATTCTCAATCACCTTGGCTAAATCTCCTTCTATAATAATAATAATGAAAGAAAACGCCGGCTTCGCCGCCTTGATATCATTCCCCAAATTCGAAGAGAATGAATATTCCGAATGATTAGAAACAACTAAAGGCATGGGAATTATACTCTACTTCATGTGGACATTTTATTTGAACTAACAGGGATATCAGTTATGGAATGGTCTGACACGGACATAATTTGACTCTCAATGCAACAGCTGTATGTCATGTAAACGTTATCTGTCTTGTTGAGGAGTTATGTGTTGTCCGTCATAGATAGTTCATTAATCTATGGAAGTATCTGTCTTATAAATTGTACGTTATTATATTACCTGTCAAAAACTCCCAGATATATCGAATCCTTTTTCCCCGTTTGTATTTGAGTTTCGAAAAAGCTGTTGTTAGCGGGTGCCTACGTGTATAAGGATCCTACAAGCCAAATTTCATGTCGACTACAGTTTCGGAGATGAATGTTTGCCCATCGTTTGATCAACAATAGCAAATAGTGTTAATTTATTATGAAAATGATAGCGAAATTTTGCCATCATTTTATGATCGACATAATCGTCCATCCGAATCAATAATAATTCGGCGATCCAAGGATCGAATTTGCATCTGGCTTACGCTCCTTGCTGTAGCTCACCTGGTGAGACGGAAAAGGGTGCGTACTGAAAAAAATATCGTCAGCATTCAGCAAAGTATCCAAGAAGGTCCAAACACCTAGATTCGCAACAATTGGACATATATACCATAGATATCTTGGAAATACCTTACATTGCTGAGGCTATGTGTATCTCAAAAACTGGTACGGAACATTTTGCATAATTTTTTGAATGTGATAATGCTATCTGCCAGATGTGTGCCTCATTTGCTCTCTGTTAACATCAAGCGCGACCGTATGACAACTTCAACGGAGTGTTTGGCGATATTCAAGCGGGATAAGAAGGACTTTTTGCGCCGTATAGTAACCATGGAGGAAACATGGATCCATCACACACCAGAGACCAAAGAACAGTCGGAACAGTAGAATTGTTCTGTCGAATCGAAGCCGAAAGACGCCAAAGTGGGTTTATTGACCAACAAAGTCATGGCGACAGTTTTTGGAATGCACACGGTATCGTCCTTGACAAAGGTAAAACGATCACCGGCGTATATCATGCAGAGCTGTTGGATCGATTCGACGCCTATTTGAAACGAAAGCGGCCGCATTTGGAAAAGAAAAAAGTGCTCTTCCACCAGAACAAGGCACCGGCGCACAGGTCCGCAGTCGCAATGGCAAAATTAGCTTCCTGCGATTTTTATCTATTTCCAAACTTAAGGAATGGCTCGGCGGAAAGAGATGTGGCTCCAACGACGAGCTCATCACTGAAATAAACGCTGCGACAGGAAAATAGCCATGAGGGTGAGACCGGAAGTTCCGATCAAAGACTGAAAGACGGGAGTTGTTCATTTCACAACACCTACGAAGATCCAAGTTGTACAAGAATTGAACCGACTCAACATCGTTTGCGCCGTGTGTTTGACGAACCAGAAAATGCACTGTATGGTGTGCTTTATGGGCTGAAGGAATAATCGGATTGTACTTCTTCAAATACGATGCTGGTCAGCATATTACAGTCAATGATGAATCTTATAGACCCATGATAAGAGAATAGTTCGTTCCTCAATTGATCGGCATGAATATGGAGGAGCTACATGCCTTACAAGCGAGTAAAAAAAATTAATTTTAGGAGAGAAACGCTAGGCGCTCAAGTTATTTCACACAGTGGACATGTCAATTGTCCATCACGATCCTGTGACTTGATGCCTCTAGATTATTCTCATGTGGATGCATGTTAGAACCATTTGGAGACTAACATTCAGGTCGATTATATTTGCTCATTGCTATAAACCTTGCTGTTCAAGTCATATTGGTATCTTCCTAAATTATAACAATATGCCTATGACATTACATGTTCTGTTTGGACTGTTGAAGCAGAGTTGGTCATCAATTTTGTCCTAGCAGTATTGCTATTAAGAACTTCCAGAATCAGTGAATTCAGAGCTGACAACACTGTATTTCAAGACATTTGTGTGAAGAGGAAGAAAAAGATTTGTTATCAGTTTTTTGTTATACCTAATCTCAATAGCTAACTTTATTTATAGTTCTACTATTAATAGGTTGACTCTTTCCGAGATTCAGATCTTCATCCACAATAGTTTGGTAGCTACCATAACCAAATATTGAAGACAAGCATAAACTTAAACAAACTAATGTCAAACTAAACATTTTTCAGCCGGTCAGTCTTTTTATGCACACCTGTAAGTGAAAAGGAACAGTATCTTTCCTAATTTGCTCATCAACAAATTCCCTCAAATCTTCTATTATATCAAATGCAGCTATTTTATTCAGGCGGAATAGTTTCGTGAAGTTTTCTGTTGGCAAATTAAAAGGATTGCTGGTGTCTGATATGCCGGTATTGTGTAGTCTAAGAATGTCCCTTATAAATAAATATTCAAGTACCTTGAATAAATTTTAATAACCGGCTAGCACCTATCTATTATCAATATTTTCGAACTCTTGGAAGAAATAATGATGAAACAAGTGGTTCTCTGTCCTACTCCTAATCTTTTATCTTGTTTTGTTATGCTTGGCAAGTACTATTATGAGGTTGTTGAGGTATCAATATTGATAGCAAGATTTCTCTAAAAATGACACATCATATTGCTCAAAATTGATGATCAGAATAGCAATATTTCGAATCTTGCTGTGGGTTAGATTTTTTTCTTGACAATATTGCTATTTGCAAACAGAATAGGTCTGATTATGTATGTTATTAAGAAATCAAGTTGAAGAAAGTTACCCCTCTAGGATTCGCGGGAGTCAAGAGCACAAAATAATATTCAAACAATGAATGGCATGAGATTTTCTATTGAATAAGGCTGAAGTTCCGTTCATTTATTCGGAGTGTATGTGGTCGATCTCTGTTTGAATTTCTATCACTCTAAAAGAAACACCAATTATTTTTGGTAACATTTTCCGGCAACACCTCACAAAAGTTAACCTCAAATGAGTAAGAAAAAATCTGAATCTAATCAGCGGTTGTCTATTTCGGAATGATAATTAGTTGGAATTGGGATTAATTAGTGCAATTAAAAGTTTGTCAAAGGAGATTAAACCCAGTCTTCGGTTAGTTTTAATTTTCTATTCGAATGGAATTTCAAAGCACAAAGTGTTTACAGACAAAGTCGAAACGAAATAAATTGGAAATTTCAAGTGAAATCCGGTGATTGAAATGCATTTACAAATTATTTAATTTTCCGCCTAAGAGAGCATATTTGTTTCTTAAGGCGGATTAAGTGGTCCGTAACTAATCCTAAAATAGCAACTATAGTTCAAGAGATTCTCCCTTTATTTCTTTATATTCCTCTTCAGTTTGCTCGTTTTACCTCACAGAAAGTAAAAGCCGTTACGTTTCCTGCCCAATACATTAATTCCTTTACGGTGTATTTTCTTATTATACTCACAGACAGAAAAACAGTATGAACACAAAGTTTTGATGGAATATTTCCAATAAGCTTGGAAACGTGATGGTTCATCGGGTAAGGCTACAACAAATCTCAGTAAAACACCATAAACCCCAAATATATGTATGCAAATAATATGACCAAATTGAAGTAGAACTCCTTGTTATGAATGTATTACAACACAATTCTAATAACAAAAGAAATTAGTCATTTCCCCTAAATTCCTTTGTCCAATCCGTATCAAGTAATTTGTGTATTAATATGGCAAACATATGATTTAGAGGTAGTTAATATTTTTGGCAATTTGTGAAGAAAACATTTTTCGTTGTATTCAGTATAAAAAAATCTATCAACCGCGGTATCGCAAGAGGTACTTTGCCATTAGAATTTCAAGTTGTGGCTGCTAGCTCTCAGGGGTAAACGGGTCCACTCTTCGCAAATCATTTGACTTGATTACTGATTTTTATATACTTGTTTCACATTTTATAAGATACACAACTGAATGATATTGAAATTAATAATTTTCAGTTTCTGGGAATCGAACCCGAGTCCACATAATGTGAGCCAGTTGTCCAAGCCCCTAGACCACATCGCCGTTCGTTACAAACTCTTAAAGTACGGTGTAAATTTAAGCTTACTCGAATAATTGTTTTTGTTGTTGTTGTTGTTGTTGAACAATTTTATTGAAATTTGAGAGAAAGCAGTTTCAAATTAAATTAAATTTACTCGAAAAGCGATTTTACGATTTTGAAAGTATTCAATGCATACTTTGGGAGCTAAGATTTTTTTATTATTTTCAACCCTTCAGAAAATGGTGTCTTCATTACACGACTTTCCTGAAAAATAGTACGGTTGGTCTCGAAAGGGTAATCGATTTTTTGTCCAAATTTGAATATGATAGAACCTTTCGTTTTTGAGTTATCGTGTAGACGAGCATTTCGTGACATTCAGACAGACAGCAGGCTGTGGCGAATTTTTGAAAGTTGCTTAAAATTTGATCAGGAATACTGTGTATGGTTGAGGAATTTTTGCTCTAGAACTTCTTTTACCCATTTTAGAAATAGATTAAATAAATGAAATATACTTGCCGGACTCCGTCTGCGAAAAGTATAATAAAATCGACATGCCCGACCATTTTTCTGAAATATTTTCGTCAACAATTTTATAGAATGTATCCGTTACTTTTGGGAAGCCCTGAATTTGGATATATGTACATAACATTAACTAATTCAGATTTATACATTCAATTGGAAAGTTTAAAATGATTCTCTCTAGATTCAAAATCAAAAAATATTGCTGCTACCTAAATTTGCCATGAAACTGCTCCAGAAATAAGTATAGCCAAATCAATTGAAAAAGTTATAGCTAGTACACAAATTAGGTATATGATCCTAATCTGTGACCAGGACACGACATTCAACGAACTAATTGAATCAGTAGACGCAACGGATTCACAGAACTAAAACTTGACCCAACTTCAAAACAGCACAGAGTTGGTTGTTCATATGTTACTAATAAAATTTACAAACTTTGATTCTAAATTCAACATTGACCAAACTTCTAATATTGTTGATGCTGCAACTTAAGGTCTACGTGATAAATAATTCAATCTATTCTACAGAATCATTCGCAAATGAGGCAAAATTTCCTTTTGGAATATTAATATAATGATATTAATTGTCATAAATATCTTTTTAGCGATATCAGTTCCATTTGAATGTCTCATAAATAATGTGCACGAAGATCATATCTGTGATTTTTTCATAAAGCAACCCCGTTCAGTCGAAACCAAAATGTAATTCACAAAATGTTGAAATGATATATGATGGTAAGTACGTTAGTGCGCACAATCTTAAAACAAATCTGACAAAAACCATACATATGGCTCTATCTTATCTCGAAAACCCAATCGCACAATAGTATACCCATAAAATCAAATCGTATTTAGTTATTCCCAAGTGTAATGTCATAAAATACATGTTAAATGGATCATAGAAAACCACATAACACGGAATTGATATCTAAAAAAGATGCCGCTTTTAAATTCACCCTAAATTGCGAAATTGAAAGGGTCACGTGTTGGGTTTTAGTCTCATTGTATTTCATGACTTTGTATTCTTATCCCCAATTGATAAACTCCTTTACCAGTCGAGTATCGAGTGTTATACATACAATGGGAGATGTGGCGATGGTGATATCTGAAACTGAAATGACGTGATGCTGAGAAAATAAGTAATAGTCATAACAATTTACGCTGTCATATTTAAATATTCAATATCTGCTGATCTTAATTTGAAGTATTTTATCGCTTTACTTCATTCCTTTTCGAAAGTTGCGAATCCCTTCACTAATTTTCTGTAGAAATAATTGGAGCAAATTCTAAGCTAGATATAATGGATTTCTGTGAAAAATTAATCACATCAAATTCGTAAGCCGGTCAAACCAGGGCCGGATTAAGGTATGCTGTGGCCCTAGGCAAAAAATATTAGTGAGGCCCTAAAACGCAATTTTTTACCATCGTCGGAGAAGTTTTTTTTGGTTCCAAGGAAATTAGCGTTCCAAGTCAAGGCATAATATGAGTACCACCCACATATATTGAAACATAAAGTTGAAACAGCAATATTATATACATTCTCTAAGTAAATTCATCTTTAATAAACTAATAATCTAAATTATCAAGTAACTCTCTTTCAATATTCAAAAGAGACAAAACGTTGAATTTCTCTTGACCGAGAGTGTTTCTCAAATAATTTTTGATGCATAGAAGGACCTTCCAACACTCGTAATGCTTATTGGCAGTGTTAAGTAAATTCACAACAAAATTGAAAAATTAGGGAATGTACAATGTATTTCGTTTTCAACAATGAAACGGTGCATATTAGCTGATGAACTGTAATTAAAATCCTCAATTTTAACAAAATTTTTTAATTGAACCGTTTTTTGTCCCAATTCACTTAATTCCAAATAATTTTTTTAACAAATCTAGTTCTTGAACAGAATTAAAAATTACAGATGTATCCAATTGTTTTTCAATTACCTCATTGTATACAGATACTGTGTTTATTAATTTTGGTCAATAATGAATCGCAAATTACATGAAAGGAACATATTTTCAAATGATCTGAACCTTCAAATTTCACAACAGTCATCAAAAAATAATTTCCGTTTTTTTCTCCATTCATTTGCATCCGAGTACTTGACATCTTTAAGTTTGTTAAGATATGGCTCTGAGGCTCCAATTTTTGATGTTGGTGGAAAATGAAAAATAAAAATTCTTCATTGGAGACTAGCTCATCGATCATTCGTTAATTTCGGTTAAGTTTTCTTTTTGTATAGGTTAACTTCTAATAAAACTTTCGTTTCAGCATATTTTGTATATCGTGTTGTCAGTCTATGGAATGGAGAAACTATTATTATCTCTGGGACCTTTCAGGATTTATTGGCTAGTGCCACGGAATCAGCAGAATTACGGATTCGTTTATTCACAAAAATTGCTAGAATTAGATACAGTGAATGAAAACCATGACTTAACTAGATCATTTATCATCATTTATTTATCATTTCTATGTAGATCGATCTCATTATACTCCTACATTTTCCTTGATGTCCCGGATTGAATTAGAGTGTCATTTCTAATCCTATTTCCTGGTTTCCCTTCACATATTACTTTTAGCCGTGAATAGTAACAAGGAGAAGATGGGTTATAATCGACGATAGTGGGCTAGCTGAGCTTATTCTTGAGAACGCTTTTTGGGACTCACGAGGCATATTGTTGATTTATTTCATTTATGAACGCTGCACTTTCAATTGTCAACATAATGTTAGAGCAAAAGTTGCAGATCGTCTATTGAACGGAACTTGGTGGGAAATATTTTGCACAACTTGAAGACACTCTCTACATATTCTACGTGTCATTATCACACGTTTGGGCTATGACAGATGAATTTAGGAGAATATCTGACTGCCTTTATTGAAGAAAGAGTATCTATAGATAATATGTCTCACTAACCATATGGAAAACTTTCTTATCATTAATTTTAGGGGAAAAATTTCATTGTAAATGGCTGTAATTGCATATCTGAACCAAGTTTTCAGTTCTGATCGACTTTTTTTCATAACAATTTTCGATATTATGAAATATAAAGGTACTTTACTCTTGAGTAAAATTCATATTTTTTGACAAATCGCGAATACGACTGAAAAAAGTTTAATATATGATGATTGTATTTTAGATCTTAGAACATGCAGAACTTTTCATGAAGAATAACTTTTTTCCCTAAAATTGATAATAAAAAAGTTTTTCATATGGTTCGAACTTAGTGAGACATATCGTATAAAAGCTAGTTCTTTGTTTTTTTCATCATTTCAATCGCATGTTTTGATATCTATTGGCTAAACAGTTTCTCTTTCTCTTTCTTTTCTAGAGAGCATCCATAGAGTTTGCCGTTTTGATTTTCATTTTCCTTTTACTACCCTTAATATACTATCTATTATATTACTACAAAAAATATTGGCTATTCTATTTCAGTTGCTGTGACCACACAAGCTTCATCAAGCTATCAGAGCAAAGCAGGCAGAATGACTTCCAACATATTTTAAAATCTAAGGTTTGTTTGAGTTTGAGGAACCAATGTTGATCTTCGAAAAATTACAATGAAGCACCAATTACTGTACAATATTCAACTCACTCGTATAACATGATTATGAAAAACAATTGAATTAATGAGAAGTAATACAAAACAGCTCCGCAATTTGTGATGACTAACACAATAAAAGTGTACATTGTAAAATGTGAAATTGAAACTTTACACTTCCTTTCGTACAATACGATTGTAGCATACCCTTTATTTGTCTTTATATTTAGAAGCTGCATTTCTACAATAGGATTGTATTACATTTCGTTATTCCATTTTGATTTTTGCTAGTCCAACATATCTATAACATATTGGATTACAAGGTAGTAATACTCTTTTCCCAATTGTGAGCCATTTCACTGAGAATCGTAAGGGTTATTTCTGCTTCAATCATATAAGTACCATCGGAGGGTGGTTTATGGTCTATAATACATCTGTTATCCTTTCTATATGAGATTACATAAGTATTTTTGCAAGGGTTCTGACCCTATATATTTTTATAGTTTATTGTACGCTAGTTGCAAATAAAAAGTGTTGAATCTAATAATAAGGGTTGAAGATGTTTCCGTATAACATTTTCATCTGACACGAACATAATCATAATTTGTATTCCCACGTAAATGTTATTTTAAATGAAATAGATAGGTATATTTATATAGGAATTGGAAAATCATTAGAATCCAAGATGAAGCAACACAGGCATACTGTTCACGTGTTCTTCATCATTCCTAATTTGGAAGAAATAAAAGATTGAGCTAGATTGAATCACTTGATGTTATCTATTTTTGTAGGATCTGTAGATATATGCAGCCTTGTGTTATCGCCTAAAGTTCTCATCGTTTCATATTGAAATAGTTTCAACATTCGAATATTAATAACTTGAAAAATTATTCACGCTTGCGTTAAAGTTTGTAAAAACAAATTGCTAAAAGATTGGAATCATTTCAATAAGATCAAATGGAATAATACGCCCGAAATAATTCATTAATATAATAAATTAGTATACAAACCTTCATAATTACGCAAATAATAAAACAAGGAATGAGTTTACATAGAAAACAGAAACTTAAAATAAACAGAAATAAGCCTGGTACGTAATACCGCCAGACTCACTTAAATGTTGTTTATTTTAGAAATATTTAAACTTATTTTACCTCGGTAGACTCACTATAACAAAAACGAATAGTAAAAACTTTAGTATATTCTTCCGCTTTCCGTTCAAAAGTGTTAAATAAACATTCAGAAATATAATTGTAAAGAAATGTAAACAGAAATTATCTACTACTTCCTCTGCTAACTGCATTATGGAAGATTCCGATCATCATGTTTGCTTGAAGGTACCCAGAATATATATCAACACAACATCATTGTATTATTATAATATTCTCAATATATCATCAATAAGTAATATTTGATATTTCGAGAGTTTAAATGAATTTATAATGGTACCAGCTATTATTCTTTTTTTACACTAAATAAAATGCCAAAATATACTCAATATTTCTAAATTACATTCTGAATCGAATGCAAAAAACCGCAAGTCAATCAATTTTACTGCGTCAGTTTTGGTCAGTTTTGAAAAGCTTTAGACTAATTTTGTGGTGCAAGATTTTCTTGTGAGAAACATGTACATTTCAAAATTTTAAAATTGGCTATCTCAGAATCTACAAAGAAATATTTGTTAATTTTTAATTAAACATTAGTCTCAATTATTGTAAACTCAGTACACCTACCCTCACTTTCTCTTAACGGACAGGAAATATTACGATCTTGACGGAAATATTAATCCTTACCAAAATTAATGAAGCTTAATACCATCATAACAAAATCGATAAACCTACTGCCCTACTGTTCCAACAAGGGTCTTCAGATCCCTTCTAATATCTAGCAAGCTGAAATACATCTCCCCTAACTTATTAAAAATCAATATCATAAAATTAATTCCGTTGAGTTTTTATATTTGACTGCCTAAGTTGAAAACAGCATGCATGAAGAATAAAAGCCTTTTATTTTATTAAATCGTGTAATTTTGTAGGATATTGAAGTCACTTTAAAACAGGAAAGCAATATGTCCCCATAGAATACAGCTATCATCCAGGTATTCCTGAGGGAAAACGTAAAAGATTCATAATCTCAGATTAAGCAAGAAAAAAGCTATTTCGTTTGACTAAACGCTTCTTTTGTTTCAAAATTACAATTGCCCCTCGGAGACATTAGAAAACTCGATATACAACTTGAGGCCCACTTATACTGAAATGTTGCAACTTTCAAGCAATCTTCTTTACACGTTTTGATCTTTCGTCGTAGTGAATCCCGGAAATAAACATTTTCCGAATGAAATTTTTAATCTCATACTTGACATATTTTAGAGTTTTATAAATTCAACACCTAACAGTTTATTACAATAATATATTTCTAATTTACTAAGTAAGTTCATATAATTAACCTGAAAATTTGTTAAAGATGATACTTATCAAGATACTGTAATCCAAATTGTATACAATGGAGGAGAGAAACTGATTCCTCAAAATATTATAATGTGATTACTATTCGTTTTTATCGGTTTGTGCAGAAATGTTAGATCCAATTATGTCATTAATACAATTGTGTTTTTCGTTTACAATATTTTCTAAAATAAACTATCTGTTTCTTCTACATTTCAAGCTTTAGTGTTTTTGAAGTTGGAAGTAAGTTTTGTTTATTTCGTGTGTTTCTTTAGTGCAGTCATTGATTGAGATAATTAATCAATGATGCAGTGGATGTTCTCTATATTTGTTATCATTCATTTATCAATGTATCAATATTTGATCCAGCGAAAAATATGTTTCATGGATATAAGAGATGAACATCCCGTCATTATGGAACGTCAATTTAATAATTAGCCGCACAATTTTTAAACAAATTAGATGAATATTATCATACAATTTTTCATATCACACTATTGAACACATTAATTGCAATGATCTATCTCTTGCCCAAATTACATCATAAATACAACAATGAGCAACAGAGATACGAAAAACTTTCGATGCGTCGAAGAGTGATATGGTCTCTCATTGTACGATCTCCCAAGAAATTAGATAATAAGATGAAGATAATCGCAAGACATATGACTAGAGTTGTTCTCTAAGAAACTATAACTCAATGAATATTTCTCATAGGTTCCTCATTAATTCTGATTGCGTGTCAGGTCTTATTCACTTTTGACAAGAGTTGTTTTACCTTATGTTCCATTTTGAATGTTGTATCTTTGAGTATTATAAGCTTATGAAAATTGTTTTGGGTAACGTCAACTCCGATTGCTCTGTTCTAAATGCCATGCAGATGATTTTGAGAACCAATTCTCTTTCATAACCCGGTTCATGTTATTTTACTTCTATTTTGGGGTAATTTTCAAAATCTATGAATAAAATCAATGTCTGAAGAATATTCGGTATAAACTACAACGAAAAATTTAAATTTTTTTCATTTATTGTTGTCTCATGGAAATGCTGTAGAAAACTTTGCTTCGGTGCTGAAACATAAATGAAATGCCACCTTGTTTGTGTGGTGTTTGTTTTTATGAACAAATGACTAGGCCATACTGATATGAATATGATGTAGGTTCCTAGGTTTGTACACACACAAACAGTGACATAGCGTGAAGAGAGCAAAGAGGCTTTAAAAATAAT
This sequence comes from Endomychus coccineus, assembly GCA_958510875.1. Classification (NCBI taxonomy): domain Eukaryota; kingdom Metazoa; phylum Arthropoda; class Insecta; order Coleoptera; family Endomychidae; genus Endomychus; species Endomychus coccineus. The sequence goes on along the minus strand of OY294068.1, from coordinate 179,326,437 downwards.
ACAATTTTACTGGATAGGATGGATACTGACTGATTGTTATATGACATATAACATATGGCATTTTTATTTGTTCTAATCTGACTAATAAGTAATTTCGTGATCCTAATAAACATACTATTTCGTTTCAATTTTTGATTGTTCAATGTGTCCGGGATCAAGCTATTGAAAAAAACTTTGTTATGAAGACAGTACAACTTTATTTCAAGAAAGAAGTTTTATTTTCTAATTAAATATAAGATTTCTGCTTGCAATTAATAGTCAATTTTCTCCGTCCTCAGTAATCAATATACTACTCATTATTTGTTTTTAATGAAAGATTGATAATTTATTATTTTCCTTAGTGTTGTGTGGAGAGAGGAGACGAATTTCATATCCACCCCGGACGCCAAAAACCACATTTTTCACGTTATCAATTATTATTATTCCTAATCTAATAGACACGTCGAATATTAGCTCATACCGTTTGAAATGAATCGTAACGAGAAGAAAATTGTCAACGGTATTTCGGTTAGAATTGATGATTGTTAGTTCATTTAATAAATATAATTCGTTACAGGAAGGGTTCATAATAAATGTGGAATGTGAATACAAATCGAAAATCTAGCTCAATTAAAAAATATCAAAGGTTAGGAATAAATTACTATCGATGTATTTTCAAATCGTCGATGGAAAAGAATATTTGATTTATGTGTTCGGTATTCTTTTGTTCGGCTATAATTCTATTATTTGTGGGACTATTAGCACCCATTGTGATGGATTAGACGACGTTGATCATTTCCTCTACGGCCTCAAAGGAATAATGAAAAGAAGCTTGACTAATCCATTCCAATAATATGGATCATTTATTTAATTGTGTTTGGAAAGACGCCTGTTGACATTATTCACAGTTAATACACAGTCGAACAGTTGCACTTTCCCTTTCGTTTGTTTCAAACACAACAGTAGCAGCAGGTTCGGAAGATGTAGAAGGGGAGTTCGGTAGAGATCATCTTCAATAACCAACGAAGACCTGATTTTAATTATACAGGATTTACACAAAGAGAACTTCGAACCAGAATTATTTAGGTAATCGGGTGTATTCTCCCGGAAATAAATAATTGCGTGGATTTATTGCTTTGTGAATATTGGAATTAGAAGCAACACTCTTAATACTTGTATAAACTACATAATTACAAGAGTCTTCACAATTCATTACACATTCCCATCGGGAAATTACTTTAAATCTACCTCATTTTCTTGATATACCACCATAGACAGCACCGACAAATTATCGTATTTTCCTAATAAATGATAATTTTGGGTTGTTGTAAGAAATGGAGTGAAAATAATAGAACTCATTCTGAAAACTGGGCGACATACGAGTTATCGATTTTCTAATTTGATGAATACACTCAACTATATTTCGTTATATTTGGAGTTTGTGCTCCAACACGTACCACCACAATATGAAGACGTTAATTACTTTGGATGGTTTAGGTACTGTTGAAAATTAGTATCTATAGTTTTAATAAGAAATATACTCGAAATAAATTTTCACAAACTCGGTTTTTATTAAGCAAAACGTATTTCACCACACGGTGGCTTCATCAAAAATTGTTTTACTTTTACAAACTATGGTTTATTCCTTAATTACTAAAATTAAGATCAAACAACTGATAAATATTACAATTGTATAGATTTACCTCTTGCTTGTGGAAAAGTATATGTTCCTAGGGTATCCTTATGTATTTTCACCTGTAAATGAGCGTGTATGAGAGTGTTATGACTGGATAAAGTACGTTCCAAAATTTGCTGCTGGTTGCAAGGTAAATTACAACAATGGGATCGGGTGATCTGGTAACAACAATAACAGAACAAGATTGTCGTATTGGCACCGTATTGTGTGTCAAATAGTTTGAAACAGGACGTTCGGGGAAGCCATTCCAGTGATGACGAAGTGATTAAAGGTTGCAAATCGAAAGTTTATTTTTTCAGGGATATTACATCGTTACTGAAACAATGTATTGATTGCATTGATGTAAGGAGGGATTATATTGACAAATAAAATTTAATTGTAAGTCTACGCCGTGTTACTTTCATAGTCATGCCGGGTATTTTTGGCATCCTCATCGTACAGTCAATTGACAATCTAATACAGCATTCACACATTGGTGTGAAACGAAAAACAATATTCGTGTGTAAGACCACACTGCCTTAACATGAAAATTACCAACAATGAGGTGAAAACAGGATTTATTCATAAAAACTCTCATCGTAGCTTAAAAAAAAATATTTCCGTCATGGAGAACTTCATAGAAACAAATTCACAAGTATGTTTTGTGAGCTGCTGATAATTTTCGAAAAAAAAAAGTTGTTTCTGTGAAATCATAGAAGAAGAGTACCGTTTCTGAATATTGAACGAAATTCTCAACGTGTTGTCTGATGAACAATGCTTTCAGATTTATTCTCCCTCATCATCCTATTTCTGAATAGATAAATCAAAATAAAATTGTCTCGATCCTCGAATTTGTAATAGAAACGAAGATTCGTTCGTGTGAAGTCGCATTTCGAATGGTGCGTGAATGATTTGAAATAATAATAAAACGGATGCTTCTTTTCCCTATTCTGCTTGAATAATTCTTCCATCATTATATATAGAAAATTATAAGAAAATCTTATAATCCAAAATTTCACGTCTCTGAACCTCACCAATGATAAGTTTGATCCGTAAATGATGTTACGGCTGGAAGAGCTAGGTTATAAAACAAAATGTGAACTCTATAATTAAGAAATAATCACCATTATCCCCTAAAAATACTCTTAAAGTACTGAGGACCTTTCGGCTTCAGAGTAAACTAAATTAGAAATTAAAATGTGCCGGTTTTAATACTATTTGGGGATAATAATGCAAACAAGGGGAAATCGGAATTTAATAAATTGATTTTTCGGTTATACATTTCCATCTCTTCTAAATTACCTAGATGTTTGTCCGTATCAACGAATTCGGATATACTAGAATAAGCTAAAGTCATTTTTTAGTATCGCCAACATGTCTCTCTCCCACCATACTGTCATCTAGCTTCCCAGCAATCGTGTGGAGAAATAAAGATTGAATAGAGTGATCTCCGATATTGGCACTCGTAATTCGCCGCCGCTAATCGTGTACCTACTGTCAAGAAAAGTGACATTTATTTGAAAGTGTAGTTAACGAGTTCCGATCAACATAACCTGTCAAATCTTTGAGTGATTTTGGTGATACAGTTCTTTGTTCTTTCTACTTTCTAGAAAATTCAAGAAGCTAACGACTGAATAGTGTTCTAAAATTGTGAATTTTCTTTACTCTTAGTATTTTGCATCGTTTAGGTACCTGTTTGTTTCTGAAAGTGACTTTGTAACTAGGCCAGGCAGCAGGAAAGACCTTAAAGGTGGTGCTACACCAGCATTTGCCAGTACAGTCGCCTACATATTTACCTTGAGTAAGTAATTCCAGATATGTTGGGATGGAACATGGTAGTAATAATTGCAAACTGTTTCAGACATGATGAAGACGACAAAGAGAATATTGATGTTTCAGCACCTAAAAGGTAAAATGTTTAATTAAGAGCATAGCAGTTTTACTAATATATGGTTTTATTTATTTTAGAGCAAAACTTTCAGAAAGTGAATTTGCGTCAACATCTATGATCAAAAGCAGCGTTTGGTTTGCACCAGCTAATGAGGATATCATGCTTAGTAGTAATGAGGAGCCCTTAGTTGAATCAGTTTCCGTTTCAATTACTACTACATTTCAACAGCCACTGCAGCCTTCCCCAAAAACTGTATCTAGCGAATCACCAGAATCGGATACCTCTTCTGAGAAAAAATCCGTTATAGCTGTACCATTAGCAAGGTCTTCATCAACAACTTCCAGTAGTTCCAGTAATCCAAAAGAAAGGAGGAAAAGGAAATATCAACAAATAGTAGGAGCAGTAGTTCCATAAAAGTAAGTTTACAATACTGTATATAATTCTGATAAAACTGGCCACCTGAAGTATTACAGGCTTTTGCTAGTATCAGCATAGTGCAATGTATGAGGTGAATGAGTTGTGCAAATTTCATTGTGCGAATTTTTGGGCTAAATTTCTTTAAAAAAATATGCCTCTTATGTTATGACATGGATTTAGTTAATACCCTTATATACTGTGTCAAATTGTTTATAAGTTAATAAATATAATACCATTATAACATGTAATTAATATTAATGTTTTGAGAAAGTTTCGTGGTAAACGCTATTTTGGTGATTGTACTACATCAGATATGGACAATCCAGCAAGAGCACATGTCAGTTGGAAAATTGCAAAGAAGACTGTCTCACAGCAACGGCGAAAAATAAAAAACTTACAAGCTTCTGTGAGGTTTTACAGAAAGAGTGAATTCTCTGAGGACATTAGTAAAGCATTTAAAAACTAAATTTGCTATGACAGAAAGTGCGGAATCTGTAATTACAGTAAGGTCCCACAATTTAGAAAAGTAATTTAATTAATTTGTAGTTTTTATACATGTGCAATTGTGTATTTGCTGTCAGTAGTCAACTATCTATAATATGTAATAATTTTTGTTATGAAATCATATATGCTGCATACATTGAATTTTAATTGCATAATTAATTTTCAGGCGGCAGTACCTGGCTCATCTGGCGAAATCATTAAACGTTTTTTGAAAGGACCATCAACTCAGAAATTTACACCGGATTTGCGGTCATCTTTTTGATATCATAGATTAGATATCCCCCTAAAACATGTTTTAAAGAATGTACTAATGATTTACTAGAATTTACAGGAACAATAAATTGTTAATATTTATTATTAATACGTCAACATTTTTAGAATTATATTTTCCGCAAGAAATCTTTTCAACAATATACAATATACTTTCTCACATAAATAAATTGAGAATTTTTAATTTAAATAAAAGTTTACAATTTTACTAAAACTTTTCTTACTTGTATGTTCCCCATTCATATTGTTAGTTATATACCATCTTACATCGTGAAATCAAGAAAATCAACGCATATTTTGCTCCCACATAGTCCGATTATTGCAAATGCTTCCTGACTATACGGATGAAATAAAAGCAAAAATGCAGTAGTGGCGATATACCTACTGTACTTTAATATCAGTAACATCTTTCGGAAATTTTCCATATAGGGCCCAACAATGGATTTTGTATGAATATACTTATACAGATATGATTTGAAACCAAATTATAGGTTGATGTAGTGGTGAAAAAAGTGAAACTATTATTGTATTGCAATATAAATTAAATAATTGTGATCTAATAATGTCCTCGATAGAAACAAATGTTTTTACTGGTTAAGAATATATAAAAATATACTTAATTGCCCAGATGTAGATGAACAAAGTAATAAGCAGCTCATAGTCTGCGCTTCAATATAGTTACTTGCACGCACACATAAATCGGTGAATGGCAATCACCAAAAGAAGAAACGACCATACTATTATACAAATACGGTCAGTAAGTGAATCAGTTTAATTGCCAAAATACCAGTCTTTTTCTGTAAAACATGGAAGAAACCCACATTTGTCATTAACATTCTTCTATGTCTACAGCTACACTGTTAATATTGGTTATAAAGTTTTTATTTTTGATGTTTTAACAGTTTAAAAAAAACGTACCTTACTGCTTTATAAATAGTACGCCCGTGGCGTGGGGTACCCTGGAAATCTGTTTAAAATACCCTATACAATAAATACACGCCTATGCCGTGGGGTACTATTCCTCTATCCGTTCTTGATTTCTACACGTCATGTTGGCGATACAAAATTCCGTAGTTACGAATAGACTGACTAACTCTAGTATATCCGAATTCGTTGGTCCGTACTGTGTTTTAAAAGTGATAAACCTTCTTTCTTGAGAAATTGTGTAGGCAAAATGTTCTTCATACCGAGTTAGAATGTTCCTTTTAGTTTAAGCCACATAGCATTTTGAACGCAACTCTCAATCGATTTTGTAAATCCTGGATTTGTCGAAATCAGGAACTTTATCAAAGGTGTTGCCTAAACGGTTTTTTAAGCTTATTCTCACATCTATAAGCGGGTTGTTTTGCAAATTTAGAAAACAAATTATCGAATCTATTATTTACTAAAGGATGATAAGTGGAACATTTGAATTTTATGGAAGTATTTGAATGTAATGGCTCTAATTTGTTTAGTTTGCAGCGTTGCAATTACCTTTTTGGTTAGGAAATTAAATTGTTGATCAAAGATTTGTCGAAACCATAGTCCAACGCTATTTGCTGAAGTTTCTCAACTTCGTTGTTGTAATTTTGCTGCCTCAAGGGGACATTTTTAATAATCTGTTCAACATTATCAACTTCACCGTCATGAAAGAATACCCGACACAATTTTTTCTATTGGATCGTGAAGCTTTACCTCAAATCTTGAATTGCTTTCTAAATTAATGAAAAACAAAAAGAAAACACCGCGTAACAATAATTGCTTGCAAGCTCTGGTTGATTGATGTATTTGTAAATTAAATGTGATGTTTTCGTTAATATTTGCGTTTTATAACAGAGTATTATTTCCCATACATTCCCTTTTTATTTCGTCACCTTCAGAGGGATATGTTGGCGTTATATTATCCGCCGCGTGTCTTGTCTAAGCAAAAGCACGTGATGCTATGAAAATATTTCCACAAAAAATATTAGTCTTTCATTTTGCTTAAAACGTATTTGGTGTAAAATAACAATACTGCACACAATTATTCGGTAAAATGTTTTCTCCTTTTTATCGAGTTCGTTAATTTTTGTTTGTATTGTCTGCATATGATATAAATCCACATCAAGTCGAGCATTATTTCCTTGAATACAGTTTTATATATTTTTCGTGAATCTAGAATATACAGAAAAAATTGGTTGTACAAAACCGATATCAGATAGATATCGCTATACCTGGAATATTACAAAGTTTTTACTTAATACTTCTCGATATCTGTTGTATCCACAATGTATGTTATTAGCCATTTGAATTTGCCAAAGATTAATCACAATTCCCTTTCAGTTTTTATATGGAACACATGATGATTTTGTTCAATGTACGAGTAGTTGATTCCTCAACTTAAGAATTTACAAATAATAAGATCCATAACCATTGTGAAGGATCATTTAAGTTTCTATTTTTTTACTGAGTTGAGTTATACAGGGGGTCCCAGTCGATAGAAAATTTGATTTTGAGAAAAAAAGTTCCTATTAACATATATGCACAGACGCTTAGTTTTTGAGATAGAGGGTGTTGAAATTAAAAAAAAATTTCGTTTTTTGCTAATATCTCCGGAACCGTTTATCCTACAGAAAACAGCTTTTGCAAGCATTTTCTACCCGTAGTAAGCTATGTTCTGTGCGATGAAAAAACTTTTTGTAGTCATGGTTGGTGAAGATTTTGGAGGGTTAGTGGGTGTTTTTCTCCCCATCTTCTACGACACTGAAAAAAAAAACGATTTTGAGACAATCATTTGAACCGCCAATGTTTTCTACAGAAAAAAGGTACTCTTGGTTATAAGCTCTAAAATAGACCGTTTTATAGAAAAATTAACTTTTATGTTGAAAAACATGGTCAATTCTTACTAATTAGACGAAATTTATTCAATTAAGTAGAAGAAGTAACAAAATCAAAGGATTGACCATGTTTTTCAACATAAAAGTTGATTTTTCTCGAAAACGGTCAACTTCAGAGCTTATGACCAATCGTACCTTTTTTGTGCAGAAGACATCGGCGGTTCAAATGGTAGTTTCAAAACCGTACTTTTTCCAGTGGTGTAGAAGTTGGGGAGAAAAATACCCACTACCCCTTCAAAATCTTCACCAATTATGAGTAAAAAAAAAATTTTTATAACACAGAACATAGCTTACTATGAGTAGAAAATGCTTACAAAAGCTGTTTCCTGTACGATAAACGGTTCCGGAGATATTCGCAAAAAACTAATTTTTTTTTTCAATTTCAACACCCTGTATCTCAAAAACGAAGCTTTCTACGACATATGTTTATTGAACTTTTCTTCTTAAAAACACTTGTTCTATCTCATGTTGCAGTTTGGCTACAAAAAACTGACTCACCCTGTATACATTTTGCGAATATCTACAGAACCGTTTATCATACAAAAGACAGCTTTCGTGAGCATTTTCTACTCATAGTAAGTTATGTTCTGTGCGATAAAAAAAATTTTTTTTACTCTCAATTGGTGAAGATTTTGAAGGGGTAGTGGGTGTTTTTCTCCCCAACTTCTACGCTATTGAAAAAAATACGGTTTCGAGACAACTATTTGAACCGCCAATTTTTTCTACACAAAAAAGGTACTCTTGATCATTAGCTCTAAAGTTGACCGTTTTCGAGAAAAATCAACTTTTACGTTGAAAAACATGGTCAATTCTTACTAATTAAACAAAATTTATTCAAACGATAGAACAAGTAACAAAACCAAAGGATTGACCATGTTTTTCAACATAAAAGTTGATTTTTCTCGAAAACGGTCAACTTTAGAGCTCATGACCAGTACCTTTTTTGTGTAGAAAACATTGGCGGTTCAAATGGTTGTCTCAAAACCGTACTTTGTTTCAGTGGCGTAGAAGTTGGGGAGAAAAACACCCACTACCCCTTAAAAATCTTCACCAATTATGACTAAAAAATTTTTTTTCACCACACAGAACATAGCTTACTATGAGTAGAAAATGCTCACAAAAGCTGTTTTCTGTATGATAAACGGTTCCGGAAATATTCGCAAAAAACTAATTTTTTTTCTCAATTTCAACACCCTGTATTTCGAAAACGAAGCCTTCTACGACATATGTTTATAGGAACTTTTATCCTTAAAAACATGTGTTCTATCTCCTGTTGAAGTTTGTTTACAAAAAACTGACTCACTCTGTATAATCTTAACTCAATGAATATCAGAAAATGTCTCCTAAATGCTCTGGAAAATTCGCTTGCTTGTAATTCGTCCTTCTATATTCTCATTACACTTTATGAAATCGATAACATAACTAATAACAGTGACTTGTTATTCCTGTATAAACACTTGCATTATCTGAACCTCTCATATAGATGAGTTATGAATTTATTCAGCCGAATCCAATCCAATAATAGATTATATTAATAAATAGTTTCGACAATAATATAACGTTTTAATTGTAATGACGCTGATAATAGTCAATAAGTCTGTGTTAAATACAGCCCTTGGATACAGCTCGTAATTATTGAATATATGAGCTATAGTCATCGCAAAGCAAACACGCTTTTAATCAAGTGCATGAATGAGCTTTTATGATAATTTGCCTGTGTGACATGCTTTTACTATTCAATGTTTTCATTAATTACCCAATACTAACAATTGCGTTTTGACATATTTAATGATGTTGACAGTTTCTTATTTTTAGTAGCTTATTATTATGTATTTGGTGTAATTACGCGCGCTGTATGTTGTGTTACAGATTGTTATAAACTGTCATTGATACGTTCATGCATTGAAATAATATTCTAGAGTTGTAACAATATGAAAATGATCCCAGATACTATAGCTATAGTCGAGGAAATGAAACACAAAAAGGCCAAAAGGTCGAAAAAAATAGGCTGAACCGATTTTTACGTTTTTTTTTTTTTATATATGCAGGAAGTCATTTAGAAAACATGTTATCACCAGAGGCGGCTCCTCGAAGGAGGCTAAGGAGGCTCAGCCTCCTAACCAATTTATCTTGTAATCATTCTACATTTTATTTTCTGTTTCTCTAATAATTTTTTAAATTTTACAATTAATTCCCCGTTCTCAGTAGTTATTTTTATTCTGGCAACAGTGCCCTGAGGCTAAACTGAATATATCTCAAACCCTTAACTGTAAACACGCGTTGCTCAACAAAGCTGCCATTTTTCCGACCAGTCCAGTTTCTAAATACCGTGAAACATAGCTGAAATGGCAACACTCTCATTAGGCTAGCCTGCCGCCCGTCTTTAAGTTCAGTACGGTCGGTGGTATGGAATATGAGACATGCGTGTTGCGTCAAACAGAATTCCCTGTAATGTTCCAACTCGATGGAATTATACATCACGTGCAGTGTTTACCATCCATAAAAATAAAGACAAATTAATTGAAATATTTCATTTTATATTAAACACTGATGACTTTTCAACAGATCAGGTTTCATTGAATGCTGCTGTTGGTCTGAAATCTTATTCAGAAAATGAAGAATTTTTGTTTTATCTTGATATAATTTATCCAAGAGATCGTTTCAAACTTCTCACTGATAAAATTTCAAGTTTCCGTAACAGAATTTCATTTTAATATATTATTTGAAAATTATTGAGGCTCCTCCTGCGAAAATGAGGAAAACGTATGATTTGGTAGACAAGAAACTACATTATAAACAACTTTTTTATGAAATTCTGGATACTATTAAAGGTCAAATTGAGATTCGATTTTCCGATTTACATGAATTGAAGTTTTTCGACTTGACGAATAGAAGATTTTACGAATCTTTTCCAAAAGAGTTTCCCAATACACTTTTAGATAACGTAGTTCTAAAATATAAATTTCTTGATAAAATTGCACTGCACAATGAATTATGCGTTGTATACTCGGATAAAGATATTTTAGGCCAGTACGACAGTCACGCCGATATGATAAAATATATGATAGATAATGATTTGCAACAAGTTTTACCTCAGTTTTATAAACTAATTTGTTCGACAGTCACCATTCCTGTCACGTCGGCATCGGAGGAGAGATCATTTTCTACTCTCAAACGAATTGAAACTAACATGCGAGATACAATGGGCCAAAATCGTTTATACAATGTTAGTTTGATATCTATTGAAAAAGAGTTAGTAAAGCACTTAGAACAAAATGATACATTTTATGATAATATTATTGATCATTTTTCGCAAACTAAAGACCGTAGAATTCCGTTAATATATAAAAAAAGTTAATAAAATTAATTTAAAATAAAACAAAATACGGAAAATTCCAAAAAATACTAAAAATTTTGGAAATAAAAAACAAAAAACGAACAAAAAAATTTTTTGCCAAGAGAAATTCTATACCTTCACGTTGGTTTTCGCCGGGCAACAATTAATTTTGTCACTGAAGTAGCTGGTACGGTCGCTACGCAAGGGTTGAATTAATTTGCTGAATAGAGTATATCTTTACAAAAAAGTTTTATGTCCAGCCTCATTTGTTAAACAGTTCACGAGCCGCCACTGGTTATCACTGGTTCCAAGTCCAAAGTCCTTTAAGATTCTTATTTCGATTCGTTTCCATCACAGAAGGGTCTAAATATTGGCATATTTAATCAAAGAACTAATTCTATGTACCTTTCATAGTTAGAAAATAATTGTTAACAAAACTGCAAATATACAGGAGTAACATCTATTATGTGATCGGTGTCTTTAGCGAATAGTACTCGCCTTTCCTGTGAGCGAAACATTGACTAATACCTTGAATAATACCGTATCAAATTCTCAAATATTTCGACGTGAATAATGGTAATAAATATTAAAAGATCTGGGGAATGAGCATCAGTATCTGAATTCATTAAACGAAGCGTGTTCATTATTCCCCGCCTCGCAACATCCGATGACAATAATTAGCCTTTTGTTGGCGCTTTTAAATTTGAATTAATAAAACTCATTTGAATAATATAATCTACCGAGCCGTGCAAAGTTTCACTTATTAAAACATCGCACTGTCTCGGTAAGCCCAAAACTCGGAAATTGCTATGTATAAATTCACCTTAAGATGACGTTAATGAAATTTTCTTATTCGCGTATTTATTGCACCAGTGTGTCTGTTATATACGTATCTCGGCCGGGAGCTTACACAGGTTGGCTTGTTTTTGCTCAGTTATTTCATTATGAGGTGTGAAATATGTCGCTTCCAAGATATACCGTTGAAATAGTGGGTATTTCCATTAGTCTTAATGGTATGAAGATTGTTAGCATTCCAATCCTTTACCTAGAGGAAAGGAGTTTGATTCAAAGTGTACTAACTTAGTAGTATCATATTCATTGTTAGATAAATGTAATATATGTAAGTCTAACTGCGAGATCTTTTACAATTACAAAAATAGCAGGTAAAGTACTGTATTGTTTCGAAAGGGTAATAATATATGCTATTGATCGCTTCAATCGCTTCCAACAATGATCTAGATTCCCGTAAACATCAATATTCGTTATAAATAAACCTGTTCAAACTCCTAGCTGCTGAAGTAATAAGCTTTGTCTGATTGAATTCCTTTCTAGCAGCAGCTAAATTGAACAAAGATTAATTCTTGAACATTATTTTTCAGAACCTTAGCATCCTATGGATGCCATAGTCAATGAAATTTGGCTCAATTTCACAATTAATCAGGACTAATATAGAAATCTCAATTTATGATATTTACAAAACTGCTTCCTGAATCCAAGATTAGTTCCAAAAACTCTTTGTGAAACGTGTTCATTGAATATCTTTATTTTAGTATTATATTTTATACACGAAAGAACCTATACCTATATAATATTCGTGAAACATCGTGTGAGCTCGTTTACTTTACCTACATGGAATCTCTCGTGATGAAATAACAGACGAGATTTCCATTGAGAACCGACAATGGGAAATCTATAAGAAAGGGAAATGTTCTAGAAAAGGCAATGGATTTCGTAAGTGTGACATTACCAATCAGATGAATGGCTTTCTTCTGAACAGAATCTGAGAGAATCAGCGTATGTTTGGAAGCTGAACTCCAAACATGTGATAGTACTCTAGGACAGGTCGAATCTGTATTTGTAGATTATGAAGAGCTGCTGGGGTGTTAAGTAGCTCTTGGCACGAAATAGAAAACCAAGTTTTGTGGAGCGGTTTTCGCAATGAACCTCACATGCTCGTCTCATGAGAAGGTGCTATTTGTAGTGATATCAGGCATGTATATGGAGGACTTGTTGGAAATGTTGTACCTGACATGATCAGTAGCATGCGAATTTGTGGAGAAAAAAGTTTGAGTTTTGGTTGCGTCAACCTCTACTAGATCTCTCTTCAAAGTTCTTAACACATCCCCATTTGTTGCATTGTCCTGTCTGGCTTGCTCCTCGGGCGTCATAGAATGATATAGGGGCTCCAGATGAAAAAGATATATGAAGTGTAAAGCGAAGCTTTGGATGGGACAGGAAGTCACTTCCAACAGATCGTTGCTATAGAGTAGGAAAACTGTCGGTGCCAAGACAGATCCCTGTGGTAAACTATATTTCGAAATTTTCCCGAGGAGGCCTTGGCGCCGAACTCGGTCAAATTTGTTGGTGATATCTAACGCTACAGCTAGAGGTTCTCCATATTTTCCAATGAATGTCTGTCATATATGTGTTACGTAGGCAAACAGGTCAGTTGATTTCAGCTGATGAAAGCCATATTGCCGGTAATTCATGAGTGTGGTGCTTTCTAGGCTGATTGCTCTCTCCTCTTCATAGATCACAGATATTAGTGCAATAGGTCTATGATTATTGGGAAGGGTCTTCTTTTTTTTGGAATTGGTTGATAATATTAAATAAGAAATTCGGTCTGATAACGTAACGGAAATTGTCACCAACACAACAAGACCAAATTCAATTATGCCAAGCACCACACAAATTCCCATTTTAAGCAGATCTGTCGTGAAAGGTCTTGAAACTTTTAAATATTGGTAGATATATTGTAAGGGTTTTGTGTAAAAATCAAGTAACAAATGAATTGTTCCTAAGCACCACGTCAATATTTTAGTTTCCGTAACTTTACTGATGCGAAAATCACTTCTACCTACTTTTTGGAGCTGAACGCTTAGATCGAATCTAATCTAATCTAATCAGAGAAAACTGCTTATATTGTCATGGATTTATTTCCAGTAATTATTCCTTCCACTGGATCTGCAAGGTTGATAAGGATGAGAATGACGAGATATGAATTCCAAAAGATAGATAACCGAGGATAAAAGGATAGGAAATCATGCTCTTTGCATTTAGAAACATTCTGCTAAGTTCGAAGATGTTTAAAGGTAACTCTATTTCCCTAATTGAAACAAATTAGCAAAGCTTTTGCCTTTGAAGTTGTACATTTCAGGCGACGACTCGTACAGACGCAATTCCAGCTTATTATTCTTGTTCCGCTGCGAGATAGCTTCTTAATTTCTGGAAAACTTGTTAACCACAATTTAAAGTCGTGTGTTATATCATTTGGTTCCCTTTGAGAAGTTGATGGTGGAAATTTGATTCCAATATTAATGTATCTCTCGAAGCGAAAATGAACTTTTGATCAAACATTCAAGTCAGTTTCGTTGGTTCAGTAATTTTAATATAGACTTCAAATCCACCTCGTAATTAAATCCTATCAGAAAGAATATTCAATTAGTTTTTCCGTTGTGTCAAATTGAAATGAATTATAACCTGCCCAATTATTCTGAACGAGATGCAAATGTATTTTATTGAATCGTTAGAAATAATGCATTTTCTGAAGTAAACTCTGTTAGATCATATGTTAGGGAACCTCTTTTACGTCATATGATGTATCGTGAATGATTTAGTTTTGCGAATAAGGTTTTCAATCGTTGGAACAATCCTTTTCCCATTCCCATATCTTTATCACGTAAATGCATAAAAAGGGTATCTTTTTTTTAAGACAAAATGTCTACCTCATCACCCAACACTCCATCACCGCTGTCTTACACGATGTTCCACGAACATTATTAGGTTTTCCTATCGTCTAGGCCAGTGTTTTTCAACCTTTATAAATACCCGACACCTTAACAAATAAAAAAAATGGCGACTCCCCAGGACTTTCTGATTTAAATGATGTGCTTATAGCGGTCAACGCAGTTGTTAGATCTATTGAAGGTAAAGCAAACTCGGCTGTTTAGAAATATTTGTGAATCTCCTCTATCCCAGAGAAGTCAGGTGGCTATCCAGAGGAAAGGTATTGCACGAGTTCCGGAACTAAAAGCTGAATAGCTAATGTTCTTACAAGATGCCAAATCTGAATACGCGAATTATTTTTGTGACCCTGTTTGGCTATTGAAATTAATTATTTTAATCAAGAGCCTCCAAAGAGTGAGAAAAAAATGGTGTATGATTCTTTCCCTTGCCTTCACGAGATTTTGGAAGAAATTGCAACGGACCAATCGTTGGTAGTAAGCTCTCATCCCTTGCATGATACAGAGCTTGCATAATTTGGAAGTGAAACTACTGAATTACTTTCCAGAACTGGATTCTGAAGCTGATAAAGAGGATATATGAATACCAAATTCTTTATTGGATTTGTCAATACAATCTACATCTGGGTGATGAAAGAATGAAGAAAATCTTACAGATTTTGCTGCTGACGGCATGCATAAAATGGAATTTAATTCTCAGAATATTAACGTCTTCTGTATGAAGAGAAAATACGAATATCGAGAGCTAGCAAGGGAAGCTTTGCAATTATTAATACCACTCGCCAGTTCCTACCTATGTGAAATAACGTTTTCTTCAATGGTGAACATAAAATTCAAGAAGAGAAATAGGCCTCAATTAGAGAATGTTTTGGTTATTTGCGTCTCAAAAATAGAACTACGATTCGATAAATTATTAAAAAATGAACAGACGGAGCCTCCTCACTGAAATTTTCGTAGTTTTATTGTAATGTAGGACCTACAACTCATGCCTTCTACTTTTACCTAGCTTTGGCTTATGATCGGTGCCCCTGAGCAAGACTCAATAATTGGAATAAAATGTTTCTCCAAAATTTAAAATTTCACAAGTCTAGAAAACGTAATTCAATCATAAAAACATGTTTTGAATTCAAATTTTAATGAGTTATTATCTAAAACAATAGATATCATTACTTTGAGGAAATGTATTATATATTATAATTAGAAATTTGTCTATTCAAACTAAATTTTGCAATATTATAAATATTTTGGAAGAAGAAAATCATTTTTAACATCACTTTTCAAGTAATAAATTATTTCAATACAAATAGAAATACTAATCCGTATATGTGGCAATACTGCTTCATTCATACAAAGATGTCTCCCCTAGTAAAAAGCGTCACGGGGCGGGTGCCCCTTTTGTCATGCCCAAGAAACCAAAAATAAAATGATTAATGAAATATTATAGAATATTTTTTCGAAGTGATAAAATTTGTTTTCACTTTCTTCATAACCCTAAATTATTCTATTCTGTAATTATTTCTGAACGGTGTTCCACGTTACCCATCATTACTTGAAACAAGAATCATTATTCATTATTAATTACTTGAAAACTTTGAATTATAGATGTTGATAATATTGTAGCAATATTGAAACACAATAATGAATTTGAATCGGTATGAATTAGAATACAATCCAATCATTCAATGCAAGTATTTCTCATTT
Organism: Endomychus coccineus; assembly: GCA_958510875.1. Classification (NCBI taxonomy): domain Eukaryota; kingdom Metazoa; phylum Arthropoda; class Insecta; order Coleoptera; family Endomychidae; genus Endomychus; species Endomychus coccineus. Next base: position 179,310,065 of record OY294068.1, on the reverse strand, counting down.
TATTGTAGTTATCAAAATGTTTTTAGAATAATAAATTCTCTATACGACCAGAAACTACATTAGTATAGAGTAAAATCAGTAGCGACGAGACTAAAATCATATCTAAGCACACGTGTATCGTAGACACATTATTTCACCCATTTCAAGTGATGTTTTAAAATGTCTTATCGTTATTGGGGTGCCATATGACGAATACAGTAAACAGACCTGAAGTAGATTATCATTCTAGAAATATACTGTAATGCTTTTTATGAGGGTGCATATCATGCAGCACTCAAGTGCGTGATGATACATTGTTTTCAAGGAAAGTTGCCTCTGAAACAATTTGAAACAGTTCTGGAATAACAAAATACCATTCGCAATTTATATCAGACTTCTACCCTATTGATTTTGAAGCATAATATAGATTATTACCGAATATAAAGTGCAATGAACTAGTATAAGTGTTTGCAAGAAGCTTAGGGGTATTTCTCTAGCAGAGTGACTTAAAAATTAAAGACTTAAAGACTCAGGTTTCCATTTGATCAGTGAATAATTTTTGGGAAACAATACCTAATTCGAATTTGATTCCTGGGAGTCGTGTATTTTTGATACTCAAATTCCAGAAACTAGCCTGAAATATAGAAATTCACTGGCCATGAAAATGGTAAAATCAATCAAAATCCAATTGGAAATTCCGCTTGGACAGTTCCATCGAAACTTCGACTATCAAAAGAGGAAGTAAAAAATCACAAACATGTTTCTACAAAAAAGAGTCACATAGCTTTTCCTCTGTTTCGAAATATTCTGAGAATGGTAAATTATGCAGAAATAATTGGATCCAAAGTTAACTCAGAAAAACTACAATACTGAAGAATCTTAGCTTTCCCGGGAACTGAATTTTCGAAACGGAAATCGAATGGAAAGATGTTGCTTCCCTTAGATATTAAAATTTCATGAAAGCAATGGGTTCGGTTTCGGTAGCAGTGTAACTCGTACAGAAGCGAATTGTAAAAGAGAATTTAATATCGAAATACGTTCCACGAAAGATAAAGGTAACTTTTAATTTACATAGTTCGGTAAAACTTGCAACAGCAAGTTTTAATTTAGTTTTCAGCAATCTCTCCCCAATCTAAACGTAATATTTCTAAAACCCTCCAACATAATTCTGGCAACATCTGCTTGAAATATGTGTGTTCTAAATAAATGTTTTTTCGCCGCAGGATTTTTAGATATTAAAACGTCCAGGTGTAAACGTATAGCTTTGTGAAAATGACAAGTTATGATGGATTGTGCAGATTTACCAACGTACCGCTGGATTACGCACTTATGATGCTAATGCGACTATGTTGTTTAAACAAGTTAATTGTTACTTTCAACACCCTTGGATCTTAAGCGGCTCTGGTAATGTGTTAGTGCATAAAGATTATATAACCAAGCTTTACTTATGATTGATCGTTTTTACAGAGAATACATCTTAGTCAGTATTCGAAATTATGAATTCAAGCTTTCCACAAACTCATAATTGTCGAATTTCGTTCAAGCCTAAGCTAACAGCATGCTAGGTTCTACTGGATTGAAAGCGAAGGTTGAATTGACAATGAAACACATTAGGAAGGATAGTTACCAATGTAATGTACATGAAACTCGTGAAACATGCATTAAAGCCTTTAGAAGAGGAAGATATACAAGCGTAAGTGGCGAAGCTAGGAGTGAATATTATACAATATTAATCTCTAAGCTTTTGTTAAATTCAATCTCGAATCAATATTTTGGTCCTTCGAGTCGAGTTCGATTCTGTAATTTATAAATGTACAACATCCTAAAAGCAATACTTCCAGATTATAGATATAGTGTGGAATTCAGAAAATAATTTGGGTTAATTCCATTGATAAAATGACAATTGAATCTCGAACAATATCGTAATGAGATACTGAAGAGTTATATGTTCAATTAGTCAAATAAGTCAGTAGCTGCACTACAACAATCTTCAATACTTATGAGATACGATTGTGAAATATAATATAATACAAGGTGGGCCAAAAGAAATCACCCTATTGGAAGATGCTCTTATTTTTGTAAATAGCGGCCAATTTCAAATCTGTTTTGACATTTGTGAACTAGACAGATGTAGAATACAAGTGAACAAGCCATGGAGCGATACACTCCCCAAGAACGCGGAATAATCGTGTCTATTTTTTTGCGTAACAATTCGTCTGTGGTGTTGGCGCAGCGCGAATTCCGTCGCCGATTCCTCGGTCGTCCGGCACCGACAGCGCAAACACTGCGCCGTTTGGCCACCAACCTTGAAGAGTATGGGACCACAAAACTATCGCTTCTGGGGCACCGAAAATCCACGAGGAGCCATTACACCCGCTCAAAGTGACTGCATGGTGCGCTGTTCACGCTGGAGGAGTCATCGGGCCTATTTTTCGAGGACGCCGCTGGTCAAACGACAACAGTGGACGGTGCGCGCTATAGGGCCATGTTAACCGAGTTTTTTCTGCCGCAATTGAACGAATTAGGACTGGGGGACATGTGGTTCCAACAGGACGGAGCAACGGCACACACTGCGCGAGCCACAACCGATATTCTGAAGGCGGCGCAAGATCGCCCGATTTAACCGTTCCAGACTTTTTTTTGTGGGGTTTTTTGAAGTCCCGTGTTTACGTGAACAAGCCCGAGACCCTGGAATCCCTCAAGGACAACATTCGACACGAGTGCGAGAATCTGTCGCCCGAAGTTCTCGCCGAAGTGATGAAAAATGCCATAAAACGAGCCCGTATAGCAATCAATTGTGGCGGCGCCCATTTGGCCGATATCATCTTCTCGACTAGACCAATAAAATTCTAAAGGTTCAAATAAACATAATCAAAAAACAGAATCGAAGTTTTTCATTTAGAAAAAAAATGAGAGCCAAACAACATCGGATGACTTCTTTTGGCCCACCTTGTATAATTTAATTTAAATTATCACCCTTTTTCGACTTAAATTATAACTTATTCAAAACATTTTTGGTTGCGAGGTAGCCATTATCAAAGACATAGGTGAACTGAATTTAAAGCTAAGATTACAAAACAATGCGGAATACTTAAATGGTCAAATTAGGAACAGGATAAATCAGAACCAGTAATAAAGCGGCTATTACTTATGAAAACATATTCCTAATAGAGATGACCTGAGGGTTATTGACGTATTGGTAATAATGGATTGTTTTTAATTGGGGATAAGTCAAAATGCAATAGATGATCTCTTTGTTTATACAAGTCTATAGCTTTCAATGTCCCTAAGTATGGTTCATCGCTATATTTTAAGAGAGGAAGTCCCGATTGTGTGATTGTATAACCGATTTGTAATTGAAATCATGACATTCTCTGCCAAAACACAGCGACGAACCTTGTATTGAAGCTATAGAAATGTATATATAAACTAACTATTTATTGAATTTTGATTTATTTATGATTGAAAACAATCAGTGCATATTCAGTGCAGCAGTTAATAATAATATTTATAACAATTGCATATTCAATTTTGACATACCTAATGATTCGCATGCATTTAGTTTGTACTTTATCATCATTATTCAAAATACCAGTTCAGTGCAATTGCAACGAAAGTCTTGTTCGAAGAATTTTCGTCTTAAAGTAACCGCAATAAAATATTACGGAACAGGAGCAATCTATGGCAATTTAATTGGGAAGTTCAACTTTATTATTCATAAAATAAAACCAATGAAATTTTTCATGGCCGCCAAATTAAAACTTTGCGAGGGTATGATACATAAAAAGTGAATTTTTAATTATACAATTCAAGCAAACAAAAATCCCATTTTTACTTTTAATTAGTGCGGCAAGGAGTAAAACGTAAGCTCGCCTTCGTTCTGCAGTTTCCCTCAGAAGAAATTATAAAATTTGTGTAATTACCATCCCGGTAATACCTATGGCGGTCGCAGGTGGCGCTGTACATCTTTAATTAATACCATTACATATTCATCAGTCTAGAAAGGGTTGCGGCCCGTTTAAAAATGTATTTACTCGTCTCTGTGTTTTCACGCGCTTTATTTCTCTTTCTTGAGTGCCTTTATTTGTTATTAAGAAAAGGGGGACAAGCTAAAGCCCAGGAATTTTCATAAGAAATGTCTTAATTCAACAAGCCCTTTTTATTAAGCTTGTTTGTATTAATTCGAGTGTTACCCCTTGTAAGATACTTTGACCGTCCTTGTAAAAAGAGATTAATCAAAACGCCTGTTGTTTCATTCATCAATTCCTCTCTAGTATATCTCAGAATTGAATAATATCATTGAGTTAATATACAGATCTTTGTTTATAATGTAGCAACAAAGGTTTCCAATGTATTTACTTATTATTCCACATAAAAAGATAATAATTATGTAGTAATATTATACTCTTCATGATAAAGTCGGAAGAGTATATTGCATTTACTCAAGCTATTACTAAAATCGTTTAAAAAAATCGTAGAGCAAAATTTCAGCACCATAATATTTTTCATCGTATTTCAAGCAACTTTGAAAAAATTGATCTGTTTGTCTGGATGTCCGTCACGAAATTTTGTATACACGATAACTCAAAAACGAAAAGTCTAATCATATTAAAATTTTGACAAAAATTGCTTGCTGTACAGAGCCGATCCTTACTGTTTCTTTGTTCCAAACCAAACACATAGTCCTTTGAAAGATCCATAAAACCTAATTCTAAATATTTATGTATTAAATTGTAAATCGTAATTATTTAAGTGGACCGAAATGAGCTTAATCTGTTCATAATGGGTTTAAGAGTAGGTAACTGGCACTGGACTTTCCACTCGTAAGTATATCCGGACATTTCGCAGAAAGGTTCTAATCATAAATCCCAATAAGAAATATCAATGAACTTCCACCGCTAAATATTATACTGAATAACGAACAACCCCATGTGGAGTGTAGTAGGGATAAATGTTTAGTTTAAAATTTCTATTAGGCTGTAGAAATGAGTATATTTCCAACTGTAAAATATGTCACTTGTTTTTCTCTTTCACCATTATTACTAAATACAACCAAATATAATCAAGTCGTGTTTTATTACAAGTGTTGGGAAGAATACTCAATCATTTCAAGGTGCGATCAACTGCTGTCGCATCTAAACATTTTGCATTCAATCATTTCAAGGTGCGATCAACTGCTGTCGCATCTAAACATATTGCATTCAATCATTTTAAGGTGCGATCAACTGCTGTCGCATCTTAACACTATTTTTTAGGGAAATCGTGTCATAAACACACCCTTTTCTGAATGTTTGAAAATTTAAAAAGATCATAACTCGTACAGTATACAACATTGATCTATTCAAAACCTCTATAGTATACTGAAGTTCATTTGAAGCTGCTTCCACCCAAATTTCAACATAATCGTTCAAGCAACAGCAACAACAAAAACAATCATCAAAGTAAACTTAAAATTATACGATACTGGCTCTCACTCCGTAGACTCGGGTACAATTCCCAGAGACGGAAAACTTGTTTTTGTGTTTTTTTTTTAAACGTTTGAATATTATTTAGTTGTAGTTCAATTATGGAGAAGACAAATAAATAATTTATTTCACAAACATGCAAAAAAAATCTTATAGAATGTGGAACAATTATATAAAAATCAGTAACCAAATCAAATGATTTGCGAATAGTAACTTTGCCACGCACACTATTCATCTATCCTCCAAGTGGCACAACATTTCTAGTTTCAATTTGTGTCATAAAATAGTTCTGACATAATTTTATCACCTTTCCACCATCTCATTTATATATCGGTTTCATGTTCTTACAATCTACACATTAATGATTTAATTATTCCATCCTCTTGAATGGATATTTTATTGAGAAGCTCACGAATACGTGAGTAACAATTTTGAGATAATTTGTAATAAAATAGCTGAAAAATTCCCTGTGACCGCCGTTATAGTCAAAGTTACCGATCATGCCCCTGGTGATAGCATTATATTCAGCACGAAAAACCCCTGAGTAACCAATTCCAACTATTTTGAGTGCTTATTCTCACTTATATAATTAGATAAATCATCTCCAGAAAATGTCATGAAAATGTCCATTCTTCGTTTTTAATGTCCATTTTTCGTTTTTAAAATTCAGACAAAAATTTCAAAGAAAATTCTATACCCCTCATTTTTTTCACTCGACTTCCCGAATCGAATGGGCCCATTTACATCAAAATCAGTTCATTCGTTGAAAAATTCCAGGTTGATGCTTTATTTCCTCGAGTATTAAGAAGTGCTCGAAACGGATATATCAGCGAAAATCAGAAGAAAAAAATGTCCTCGATTACAATACTTCCCTTTCATATGTACTACGTATAGTGAGGGAAGTAAAAATATTGGTTCAGTTCCAGCATAATAATGTTCCGAATCAGAAACTTTGTATCTAAAAGGTCAGTGTACAAGCTGAGGTTCTTTGGATGTTTTCAACTATGTAATATTTGATACGCTCATAGTGATACATCCTGTATAATAGATGTTGATTAATTAATTTCTTCAGTAGAATTATTTTAATGGTACAGATGAGAACTATATTTAAAATGAAATCATATATAATTAAAATTAAGCTTCTCATAACGCAAATCCGTTCGCAAAGACTAGAGATGGGGAAACGCTCTTATTTCTCCCCATGCATGAGAAATCGTCTGCGGTATATCATCAAGTTACATTTATTGCGGGAAACTCTATCAGACATCATAATTAATTTATGGCGACTAATGAAGTCTTACTGGAATATTTCGGAAGGATGAAATTATACGTAATGGAAATGAAATTATATTTCGAATTCCCTGTTCAATTACATACTACTCTAACAGTTGATCAACAGGATCGAACTGTATTAGGTTCGCCGAATGACGATACAAGAGCAAAGACAACCAATCAATTTCTCATGATTACAATGAATCATCAATAGTCATCTCTTATTTTTGATTCGACTATTTTATGTTTGCTTATTGATAGTGTATTTCCAAGAAATGACAAATTCTTTCGTAATTTTTTTTAAATTCTATTTTGAAGGTATTTCAGATTTTATCTATCATTATGCTGCCACTTTTAAAGTAAACCGAAGTTTTAAATTCTGGAATGTTAATTTTAAAAGACACCTTAATAACCAAATTAACATTAGTGATATTAGTTCTCACAAACGTTTCAAAATTGCTCGTATCTTGCCAATTACCCCAGCACCTACTAGAGAGTACCAGTAATAGTCCAACAATGAATATCAAAAATGAAATAGTGAGAGCCATCGAAATTGAAGATATCCTCAAGTGTTTTGTATTTACACAATCCTACATGAGAATATTCACTCTGTTCTCTCTTCACAAGAAAAATTTTAATTTCTCGTAAATGCATGAAAAAATGCTATTTAGAAAAATTTGAATATCCATTTTTATTTGGGTAGATATTTGAATGGATTTCTCACAAATTCTGGCGAAACTACGGCCCTTTTCCCTAGATCCTGCTAATACTTGCCTCAAACTCCAGCACCCACAGACAGAGGAGTCTAACTATCTTTAAGGTTATCACAATATTATGCAAAGCATTGGTAGCATTCACTAAATATTGTTATGTGGTAAGTTATATTAGCAGCAGTATGCTGAAGTGACATATAACAATAAACTTTGTTTGATGTTTCAGAAATTCCAAATGACACCCCAATCATAGAATCTTCAACAAATGATATTATTAGATCGATGAAAACTATTCTACCAGTCGGTACCTGGAATAACATTTATTGCCAACCAAAGTTGAGACAAAAGGCTGACCCATCAACTTTGCCAAATTGGCAAACATGTTTGACATTAACAAATCAGTTAGTTATAAGAATCCCGAATTCTGCATTTGGACATTTTTGTGAAATTAAGTTATAACCAGTATTGTAACAGGAAATGAAATAGTCTCTGTTAGAAAATCTGTGATTAATATTATACAAAGCAGTGGTCTTCGAGTGTGTGATAACGGATATTCCCAGAATCAATCCATCGATGTTTACTAGTATGATATCTCAGGAATACATTCAAGAGAATAAAATGAGGTAATTTTATCCTCGATTCAATTTTTTCAAAGTCATTCATCCGGAGGAAGCAAAAGTTCTCCTATATACTCAATAAAATACCTACCTTTTTTTAAGACATATTTTTTATCTGAATGTATGTTTTATTTATTTATTGGCTGTGTCTTCTGGTATCCATTTCAATCTTTTGAGTCGACTTGTCCCTAACTCTACCGAAACATTCTTCATCAAAAATTCCCTCCTTTATTCCTTCCATCCTGGCGAAAATACCCGCACTAATTTGATTTCTGAAGTTACATTCCATTGGTGAGTTCCTATTTATTTTCCAAATACCAAACTATTCAAAATTATATCAAAACATGTTCAGGAGATAGATACACCAAATGAAAATAAGAAATGAAATATTGGGTTTCATATTATTAAATTAGGGTAGGGTTAACTGCAAAATCGTTGGTTTTGCTGAACATTGAAATTCTGAGTTCAATGATGTGTAGAAGCAAGCTAATATTAAACGATATTTTTTTTTATCTCACATCATTTTAGAATATTTGATTGACAATCAGCTGTGTGTAGTATACGAATCTTCCATTCCTATACGAGATTACCTAAAATCCCTAAGATATAGAATTCGACCTTATTTCTATTAAGTAATGTTATTAAGTATATGTTTACATCTCGAAGCTGACCCACAAGCAATATGTTTAATATTAATATATTAAACATATTGGTTGGCACAGATACCTTGAAATCTTAGACTAGTTTAACTAGAACAATAACAATAACATCACATTACAGATTATGATATATATACTTATGTAGGACATTCAGACATTCATATTCAAGATAGATATATAGATGTAGATCTTTATTCATATAAGATATTGATGTAAGATATTAATAAAAGTGTACAAGTTATTATTATGTAGAGCGAGACTTTAAGTCGTAATGGCGTCAAGCTCTACCTTAAGTAAAGTAACTCTTTTCTAAGTGTTGTATTTAAGTCCCCTATGCCTCCAACAGGACCACGGGTCAGTTTAGGGCAAACCGCCCAACATTAAGATCTGATCCCCACAGGACGAGTGCAATTTAAGACCTTCTTCCCCACATGGCGATCCTGCCAGGATCAGCGTATCCTATCCTTGGTTACGTATCTATGATGTAACATATTCAAATATGAATACTTGAAATTGTAAACAATGCAATGTGTATATTGGAACAAATTGATACAATCTTGAAGAGTATTAGAGCTGCTATCGTTCATAGAGCATAGGACTACGGATAAGGAAATATGCGGTGTTGCATGTCTTACTTCCCGGCTTGTATAGAGTCGGCTGTGGAGAGGGTATTATATTCAGGATCCAAAACAAATTTTGTTACTATAAGTGACATCCACTTTATTTCGGAATTTCTCTCAATATCGTAGAACATATTCCAGCTCATTTAAGTATCATTGCTACTATTTACTGAAGCTAATCATTCTAGAGATTTGTAGAGTCAATATTTAAATTATGAAATGTGAGAAACATAATTTAAACAGTACAATGCATGCACCTACATAGTTTGTAAAGCACTGTTCTCTTGAGAAATTAATGCCGCAAGGCAAATTAATTAGAAAAATTAATTTAATTTATTTACTGAAATAATCAACAAGGCATAAAAAACAAGAATTTGCATGTAAGAAAAAACTAGTTCAATTTCTTCGCGTATTTATATTCATGCGCGTTAATCTTTAAGGAAACATAGAAATGTAAATCAAATTAATTGCACATTTTTAAACAAGAACTTAATAGGCATGTTCTTCACAAACACTTCCTAATTACACTTGCATGAACAATGAATGCCATAAATGATAAAATACATTCACAGGTAATTTTATTCTGACCTTTTGTTGCGAACTGTTCGCTGAAAACTATTTCCGGTGAAAAATAACGTTAGTTTATTATAATGTGAATCTGTGTTCATCTACACAGTGTCCGATGCATTAATTTGGAATTGAAAAGGTGATGATTGGAGATGTAGGTTTTTCTCGGATGCGCGCATTATTACACCTTCCATTATGTCAGTAGCATCAAATTTTTGAGTTTATCGATTTTGCTTATGTGCACTTGAAACTCTTCCTGGATATGAAAACTGTATCTTGAATTGATTCTGTGTGTAGATCATATAGTTCTTGTGTGCTATAAGTTACGTTAACTTTGCTGAAATGAGTAGGAGATTGTATTCTCATCGCAGAACTACCCCAAACATATGCGAGAATAAAAAAATTAAAATAACTCATTGATCATGTAGATTTGTCTCTACTGAACATACGACGAGGCTAAAATAGTGCCGGAGGTTGTAGTTGTTGGTCTGTGAATTCAATTATCTTCAGTTCCTCCATAGCTGCTGTCTTGGATCTCATGCTCTCTACCAGAATATTAGGACAAAACACGGAAAGAGAATGTCCACATGTGGGAGTAGCCTCTTCACTCAAGTGGAGCTTAATTGTAGATTGATTGGAACATAGTTCAAAGAGGTTTTGTCTACACGAAACTGAAGGGAGCGTTATTAAATGGTAGTCAGAGGTCAAATAAATGACACTCACACTAGGTGATAAACTCCTCTGAAACAAGCATGAAAGGGAAGTAACCAACAAAGCAATAAATGGTGCGCAGATACTTTGCGCGAAAATCTGGGGTGTAACTCAAGTAGCCTGTGGATGTATTCGGCAATATTATGCAAAACAGGTTCAATCGAAAAGCAAAACGGCCGCTATGGGAATCTTAAATCTTACACCCCTCCATATAATTCTGGAAAGTATGACGATAGGGACATTATATATAACGACCAGAGAGGGTATGACCAAAAGCAAGTATCGACGCCTCCCTAGAAATCAGCAAATCTGGGATATAACAGTAGTATAGCTTTTTGAAGGAATTTAGCACAAATATAAGTCGCAAAAGACACCATCCCAAGACTCAACAGGAAGATCATTAAATGGTACACAGATGACTCCAAAACAAAACAAAAAGAACTGGAATAGGAATATATGGAATAGGAATATATGGAACTGGAAGTAGCTATCAACGCGCTGAAGTCAAAAACTCAAGAAAGATCTCATTATGGGATGAAATTACAAGGATTGAGGAAGGCAAACGTACTTTTGGGAAACTATAAGCAAAAGAGATGTGATGACTGCACCAACTTGGTGAAAAATAATCTCAGAATACTAACGAGAAGGCACTGCCGGTTGAGGCTTGAACCCGGATTTGAAGAGGAGGCAGGTTGCAGATTCTACGAAGAAGAGGTCGAACCTTCTATCGACATTCTCTCTGTAAAACCCAAGGGCAACTTCTGGGAGCGCATCAAATAGAAGAGGGAGACGTACCTATCTTGAAGTCATTCGATATGCTGAACTTCCTAAGAGCCATTGAATTAAAGGAACTGCATCAGAACCCAATTTATTTCTGAAGGTGTACATATAGCTCCAACATATAGAATACAATAATTATGGTGTAAAGAAATCAAACCAAATCAGGATGCTACATGTTACAGAATCGGCATGATTGATTCGAATTGAATATATCGAGTATTTCTACAAATAATAGAGATGAGTTTACAACTGATGCGATTTTCAGTTTGGTAGTTCTTATATGAACAGGGGAAGGAAATTTGAGAATTCGCCAATTAGTTTATTGTTATATAGAGTCGTACCTGTAGTTTTGGTCATATCTGTGGCATTGCTTATGGCATCAAAGATTCATTCCTCATAGATGAAAGTTCCAATAATAGTAGTTATTTCTTCTTTCCCACGTCATGTTCCCAAAGGGTGGCTATTGGATAATCTTAAATTGTATATACATAATATGTAGCTCTGGTGTTCGTACTATCATTATAAGATCTCTATCGCAGTGTTAACTGATTCTTCGTTATTTATGTAAAACATTACAAAATGCAGAGATTCGTTCGTCTCGAAAGATTTATTGCTTCATTCTGTATATATGTAATTTTATTAGCTTAACATAAGAAGATCATAAAACACAAGAATAAAATTATTGTTAGTGATATTCCATTCTTTAATATTTCATGAATAAATTAGCTCAATTGCTTTCGGTACGATTATAACTGCGTGGTAAAATGGGTAATTATATTATTCATATACAAATGTAACAGAGTCCGATCAAATCTAAATTAATAGGTGCTTCTTCTTATGTGTAATTCGAAGTTTAATTATACTGACTTGTGAATTACCTTCGTAATTTTTAATGGTAACACTAATTTTGATTAACTGAACAAACCAGAAATACAAATATATTATGCTGATTCTACTAATTACTGCATTAGATGAACTCATTATATTTCAACAAATTCAAAATGTTGAAAATAATCGCATCTGGATTCTGATCCTTTGTTCTAGTATCTCTGTAATCAGAATTCACAGTCATTTTTTAAAAATATATTCTCTTCTGTTCGTTTCCGCGCAGTAAGCGTTTTAAAATAAATTCACCCTCATTTCAGATCGCATTTCAATCGCGCGGGTTTTATCACAAAAGATCGAATGAGACAAGAACATGTTAAAACAATGGGAAGTGGCGTAGATCTCTTCAAATTCAAGTAGGTAGCAGGTCTGGAATTACTACCCTTTATACTGGCACCCTTATCTATTTTAAAACCGTACACTTTATCGATGAGATTGTATTGCTTCTTTATTGTCATCAATGTTGTGTCTGTGAACTCTACTGCAGCTTTCATAATGCTTTCATTACTTAATTCAATTTAATTTATATTCTTAATGAAAATGTTAGTTTTAAAGTTGGCGGGAATTTAAATATATAGTTAGATTTGTAGTTTCCCAGCTTACGCACTTATCATCATCTTCGACTAGGACTGATCTCCATAAGGTTACGTGAGCTCAGATATATTTTTTGAAAATTATCAGAATAATCCAAAAAATAGTATCCCGTAACAACTCGTTTTCGACACGACAAGTAATTATTGTTCTATAGTGAAAGTGCATATGTTGAAGAGCTGAAAAGGAGCTACAAATTGTATTCGTACATTTTTTTTCCTATGGTGCTTCTTCTCTTCTTCTCTGTTAGAGAGATGTAGGGGCTTCATTTTCTAGTATGAACTATTTTGGAAACACTCAGCGAATGCAGCGTCGTAGTTTTAACGGATGTGACACCTTTTCGGCTCCTTATTTCCAACGGAAATCAAAACTTGTAGCGCTACTCGCAAAGGATGATTTTGCGAAATACTGCAGAAGGTTTCAAGCAGCCCCTCATCTTTGTGGCATTGTACGTTGGTGTCAGTTGCACAGACACGCTGCCTCAATTCCTTTTCAAAGCAATAACTCAATATGTGACCAAAAATAAAGTCAATCTGTCTTCATTACCACCTTCATCTGATGCGGCGAATCTTCATAGCCAAAGAATATATTTTCAAGTGCTGGCCTAGTTGGGGAAAACCTTAGATCCCTTGGTTGGGGTTACAAAAAGACGGTGGAAGGACTTGAACCATAGACGAGTACAAGAGAACCAGCTCCTGGAAACATCATGCAGCTGATCACTTGCGGATGTAAAACCAATAATAGTGGTGCAGCTTGCAGATGCAGAAAAAGTGTAATCAGTCGCCTGCTATTACTGTGAAAGAGAAAACTGCAGCAACGTGTTTTTATTCGACATAGAGGAAACTTAAACGTTTTCCAATGGCCCTCTAAACCAATCAGCTTAGCGGACGACAATGTGCAAGACATTGAAGAAGAGGCGACAGCGGGGACATCATTGAAGTGAAATATCAAGAGTCAAGACTTTTTTCACAATTACAAACATTTTTTTCTCAACAATATCAACAAAATAATGTTTAATTGATGGTAAATCTTTGAATTGGTTATCGAACTTTGTAAGGCGATAACATTGGCATGATATACGTTGATTTCAAAATAAATAATACTCTCTGAATTTTAATGTCTGTGAATTCTCATTGGCCTGCATTCGGTAAGTATTTCCAAAGTAGTACATATCGGAAATGAAATTCCAATATCTCTGTAAAAATGCTTATATATTTTGTAGGTTTTTTTGGCTCTACAACTTTAATTTTTCCACAATCTTAGTTCATATACATTTTCTCTATGAGCTGTCGTTTTCGCGGAAAATCAAATCCAAAAATATTTTGATATTTCCACAAGGACCCAAGGGGGGTACAACTTTTTGATTTTAAGCTCATCGCATGTCTCGCTAACGATGTATAAAAAAAAAACTTCTGTCATTTTTTTCCACAAATTTTTTCAGTGACGAACGGTCTAGTTAATATGTGTATTAGTTTTTATTAAGTAACATGTTTCTAGTTAGTTTATTTATTCATTCCCTTCATATGAGTTGAATTCAGTTTATTGTTAGACGCAATACTTTTTTCTCGCTCTTTGCGCTCTATTAAAATACGAGTGTGCCAAGACGTAAGACGTGTCGACTTAAGTAAATAATGTAGTTATGAAAATATTAATTGAAAATAAACATTCCTAACGATATGACATAAAAACAACTATTTCAAGTTCTGGTTTATCTTATTTCCATAAGCGACGAGTGAGTCGAAACAGAAGTTTGTGTTTATGGAAAGAAAATATTAAAATTATAAATCATAAATGGTTGCATCATACGGCGTGTGAATATATTTCAACTATTCCTATTTTATCGCATACAGTCTTCCAGGAAACGTAAATAAACATCTGAATGTAATTTCAGTGAAATTATCTCCTCATATAAACATCCAGTATTCTCTTGGCCACTTAACTCGCTCTCCAGATCCCAGATGACTCCGAGTTGTAAATTCTGATATACCTAGAGTGTTATCTAGGCGCCACTTTGGCTTTTACCGTTACAACTCGACAGAGATCGTATTTTTAAACATTTTATTATCTGCATTTCATATTCCTTTTGACATTTAAAATGTGTATTCAGCTGAATGGAAGTTCTGAATAACATGATGGACTACTGGAAATGTCATTCCATCATATGTTTCAAAGATGTGGAATGATAAACATGATAACATGATAACTGTTTAGTCTCAGACAATCAAATAGATTCTTCTAGTTGTTAGTTGTTGTATCCTGTACCTAGTATTCTCACTATACACTAGTGATATTCCTGAATTAGAGATTAGAGAGGATGACACGATAGATATAGTTGCAGACGATATTGACTGTAGGAAAAGATGACGAAGAAGTTACAATAAATCTAAAAATCACAGTTGTGCCGGATTGTACCTAAGCGTTGATTGAAAGAGTTAACTCTTTCAATCAAAAAGTCAGTATATTAGACGTTGTACCAATCGAGGTTAACAATAGTTCACTTGAACGCAAATTTATTGATGCTGGTAACCGTGAAGTGTCATTTATCTGTCACTTGTAACATTTTCTGAAACTATTTTCAAATTACTCGTGTTGTTCTGTGATTCGGTTGTCGTACAACTTGCGAAAATAAACTTATTGTGGCGTTTCCTCAATTTTATTCATTTTCTAGAATTTATTGAGCTTTATTATATCAAAGTATGTATATGACAATGCCAGTAGTTTCATGCACAGTAACATTCGAGGTGTTTCTGATCGTGTTTAATTCTTGCTTTAATGGTATTAGGTTGAATTGTATTTTTTGAGGAATTGCTTTGGTTAAAGATCTATCAAGATGTATTCAATATTTCTAATAAGGTCTTGCAACCTTTTTCTATTACCTCATAAATTTTTAACATCTGGTTCGAAAGTTGTTTGGTTTCAGTCTTATTCAACATTGCATGGGATGACTTCGATTATTAGAAGTAGATTGCTATGCAGTGGTTTCTTGGTATGAATATATACTTAAACATTAATGGGTTACAATTTCAATTACTCGTTTTTCTGTTCGTTTCGGCGACGTGGGCATTTTTAATTGAAATTGGTAGACATTGATACGTCTTCTGATGATGGTCGTACGTGAATATGAAAATAATAAGCAATTGTATTAATATGACCTATTTCCCGAGAATTTTATATAAGAAATTATTAACTAGAAACTATAGAAACACACTTTGTATAAACCAGATGAATAAATTCAATCAACAGACAAACCAATGAAATTATATAATGACAAAACAAGATAGTAAATTAACCAACAGCAATAATTACTGCAACTGGAAGGGTTTCAGATGAAAACAAGCCATTAGCATTAGGCATTATTGTCTACAAGCTCATGTACGACTATAATTAAAGAGGAATTACCTCGCCAACTTCATTCTAACGAATCTTCTTTAGGATATACACCGAGATTACAGACACCGGAATAAAGTAACTTAATCTAGAATGAAACGCAGATGAAAAATCCATTAAGAATTTTTAATCAAGCTTATAATTTTTAAAAACTTCTAAAATACCAATCAATCTCTGTCCGGAATAAGATATTTCAGTCTTTTCCACTTACAAACCAATATAGAGGATACAAAAGAAAAATCCCCGTTGCTTAATACGAGATCGGAATGTTTCTTTGGGGTGCAAATTCTTTCCAAATTAGCCCAGGGAGAGTTAATGAACGGAGAAATGTTACTTTTTCTGCTAATTTAAAAAGGAAAAGGGGAACGTCTATCTTACGACTCCATTTTTTACAGTTTGCACTTTTATGTACGCTGACTTAATTAATTCGTCCCCGGTGACGTCTCTGATTTTAGCATTCTTTTAATAAATTTTCACTCTCCCGATGAATTTCTCAAATATTTTCTTTCCTAATTAAATACGTTTCACGTGCATATCAAGACTTTCATTTAATCAAATAAGACTCGTTACATCTTTCTCTGTTCCTGTTCCTTTCATCATTTATCTTGCATTTTTACTACCATCATTATGTCTATATTTGGAATTAGATCGTTGGATGAACATAAACTTCCCCGTTCAGAATGTTTTGGTTCATTTCGAAATTTTTGTGATTGGAATCTTTCGCGTTTAGAAAATATATTTTGCCGAGAAATCAGTCAACATCCGAAGGGCAGTGCCTTAAGGAAGAAAAATCTTCGTACCTCTAATGAGCAATGCTCCTTGTATGTCAGGTTCTTAGGTAGTACCGTTATGTAAAAAAGAAGATGTTAATGAAATTAATAGCTAGCGGCCCATTAGCCTTAATTTCTTTTCCAAGAGATATTTGAAAAGGTCTTTTACAAAGGACTTGTAGATTTTTGGGCGGCATCAAACTCGGCACATCCTAATCTTTTAATCCTAATGCATTTAAAATTTTATTTTTACAGCTATAAACTCGGCATAAAGTTGTTGCAGGTACCAAACCCCTGTAACAACTACCTAACTAACTATATTTTGTTTTGTAGGTATCAGTTTTTATAAGTACGTAGTCATTTCTAGTGTAAAGTTGATGGTCTATGTATAAAAGTATAAAAATGAATAAAATAAATCATAGTAATTTTGAAATGTTCAGTCAAAGAGGAAAACTTCTCTTAGTTTACGAGAACTATAAGTTTAAAGAACACTACAGAAAATTAGCTTCCGGAGAAACTAAGTGGAGGTGCATCAAAGATAAATTTTCGTACTTTAAGTAAGTCAAAAAGTCGAGTTATAACAAACCTGAGTGTAAATCGAAATCATGAACCAGAACTAACAAATGTGTTGGAAAGACAAGATTTAATTTTGAAGAGAAAAGCCGAAAGTGATATAACAGAAAAACCTTTCGAAATGATTAGAATGGAGCTAGCTAAAAATGATGTGTCTTTAAACAATTTGACAATGTGCTAGAAGAAATATTTACACTGCACGTCGAAAATTGAAGCCAGCTTTGCCAAAATCACTATCGGAGGTTCATGAAGCTTTGAGTGAACTTCAACCAAAAACCAACAAAAATGGAGACTTCCTAATTGTTAATGATTCATCCGAAAATTTTGTGATATTTACCTGTAAAAGTGATTTTAAAATTATTTATATGGGCGGTACATTTTCTTACTGCACAAAATATTTCACACAGATGTTTACGATACATGGTTTTTTCAACGGTCATTATATACCATTAGTTTTTTGCTTATTAAAAGACAAAAGTGAAAAAACATATAGGTTTTGCATATCAAAAATTAGAGAGTATTGTGATTATATAACAATCAAATTTGTGCCAGAATAAATAGTACTAGATTTTGAGATATCTAGTCATAATGCAGTGTTAGAAATTTATCCAAATGCTAAAATTACAGGGTGTCGATTCCACTCAACTCAAGCATGGTACAGAAAAATTCAGAATCTAGGTTTATCAAAAGAATACCAAGACAAAAATTCTGAGATTGGAAAGTGGCTCCATTATTGTTTTGGTCTTTCATTTTTGGAACCAAAGGACGTTAACAATTTTTTTTTGAGCTCTATGAAGTTAAGTTAGTAGATGAAAGACTTGAAAAATTTTCTGATTAACTTCTCGAAAATTATTTTACAGATAATTCGAAATTGTCACCACATATATGGGCTGATGCCTCTGCTGTATTAAATAAAACAACCAATACTTGCGAATCGTTTCATTCCCATTTTAATGCATCCATACGAAACGCATCCTTCTTCATTTATTTTTGTAGAAGCACTTCTTAAAGTAAAAACTGAAATCTATATTGAATGCAACAGTATTAACGAAATTTATATATTTGAAAATATAACAACTAAGAAACGTCATAATTTTGTTAATTGTAAAATTATAGAATATAAAAATAGTAAGTTCTCCAAACTGCAATATGTTGAAATAATATCACATTATTATGCAATTAATTAAAATAATACAGTGTAAATATAATTTTGAATATGTTCTTCCTGTGTATCTATATGTATATTTTGAATTAATAAATTTTGTTTTAATATTACATCAGTATATTTCTTGCAAGCAGAGAAAGGTATTATTATTCATGTGCTGAGTTTAAACATTTTAAAAGTGAATGTCTCTGTGCCGAGCTTGATTACTTTTATTTCGTATACCTGAGACATGTGCCGAGTTTGTATCACCCCAGATTTTTTCACCGCCATAATTTCACCTTGCCCTCGTATATACTACCAATATTGTTTGGGTATTTTATATTTCTACGAGTATCGCGTTAGCGATTTGAAATTCATTGATTGTATACCTACAGTATGTGAGAGTTACATCAGACAAAGCTCAGTTGCGCTAACAACAAAAGATCCATTCAACTATAATAACTATCAAACCCTGAAGCAAACATGAATACCCATCGGTAGAATGACATAAACACAGTAACAGTAGCGGTCAGTGGGGGGCGCTCCAGTCGATGTGTAATCAGCGTCACATCGGGCACCTATGGTGTCGACATTAGACTCCATTACTCAACGAAGCGATTCCTTTTCACAGAGGATTATCTTCAGCAGTAGATAGTAAGGGATACCGCTATGATTGCCGACCTTAAGTTAAAGGTGCAACCGACAACACCTTTTAGTGCTATCTATTCCTTTTAATCAACATTGCAGACTCCACTTATGTAACACATCGTATCAAGGAGCAACCTTAAGTACTGAATAGAAAATGTTGTTTCCGACATGTTTCTAAATCTGATTTCAATGCGATGATGTGACAAAAGAGACCCTTACTTCGGATTCTACTTTTAAAATTGCGAATGCGTGAAATGGGTTTATATATTCTGAAGATGCTCTGGTTATCAATAAAGACATATGGTGCAATGCGAGATTCATTCCTCACCTTCTTTTGTGCATATACATTATGTCCCCTCTTATCATTACATTCTTGGTTATAGCCATCAAACGACAAAATGTGCTTGTTGAAAAAACATTTTACTTGTATTTTATCTGGAATGCTTCACATGAAGGGAAGAGCTGTACAAAATGTTTTACAAAGATTAACAATCTTCATATTCATATTCATATTCTTTATCTGCCAAGTCCATTACATTCAGATATAATTAATTTGGGGAGTCAAAGTTAAATTTAGGGCAGTACATAGTACTTCTTACTAATAATGATAATATGATTGGAGACAACATATTTTTATTAACATGCTGCATTCATTAGACTTTCATCAATTAAATATGGTTCAATTTGTCAAACGTAACTAAATAGCTGAGTTTTAAATGTTTTGAAATGTTCGATACATTTTATAGATAAAGGAAGAGTATTGTAAAATGTCATTTAAGAATAAGAAACACTTTTCCCTGTAACATTCAATCTATAGATTGGGTAGCCATATTTATTTTGTGCCTGGTTGGATATGCATGATCTGGCAGATAAGTTTGGAATTTGTCTACATGTTTACGTAAAAAAAGTAAACTTTCGAAGATTAAAATACCATATACAGTCAGCAATGCATTTGTCTTGAATACTCCTCTACATGAATCTAAATATTTCATCTGAGAGCTATGACTCCAAAAAATAATGCCATATCTCAGAGCACACATTTCCATAATATGTAATCTTAATGGTACCTATCGAAAAATACAGTTCGCAAAAGTACTCGAATTGCTTGAGCAGCTCTATTTAGGTTAGAACATACATAATCAACGTGGTAAGAGTAATCAAGTTTTCCATCCAAATGAATTCCCAAGAGCTTACTCACAGCATTAAAACATATATTTATGTTGCTATACTGGAGGTTCAAGGGTTGAGTTAACAGTTCGGAAAAGTATACAGGCAGTCCTTTCTAAGTTAAGTATTAAACGATTTTTGATAAGTCATGATGTGATTATGTCTAATAGCTCTATTAACTGTTCCTCGATCTTACTAATACCAGCAATTTGAAATAGTATGTTGATATCATCTGCATAGTTGATAATCAAACACATGAGGGTCTCGGAGATTTTTTGTAAATCATTGATAAAAATGACGAAAAGAAGTGAACCTAAAACTTTCCCCTGTGGAATCCCCGTGTTCAATTCACAGTTATCCGAGTATATGTTTGTGTCTTTCTGTATAATTAGTACTTTTTGTCGATTGCCAGTCAGGTATGATCCAAGCCAATTAAGAGCAGACCTGCGAACACCATATAAATGTGGCTTGGAAAGCACAATGTCATGATTGAGACAGTCTAACGTCTTGGATAAGTCCAGATATATTCCACACACAGCTGATTTTGATTCCAGAACGTTTGATGTTCCCTGAAAAATAAAACAAGAAATGATTTATTTGCTCAAAACTTATTTTATTTCGCAACGTAATCTCTGTCCAACGTTTTTCGAATTTTTCGATCCTTTCCAAATAATACGACTTCGGCAATCCTAAAAAATGGATGACCTATCGCTGGAGCCAAATCTCTTTCCGCCAAGCCATTTCTTCAAGTTTGGAAATAGATAAGAATCGCAAGGGACCAAATCTGGAGAATATGGTGAATGACCAACCAATTCGTAGCGCAATTCATGCAATTTTTCCATTGCGA
Source organism: Endomychus coccineus (assembly GCA_958510875.1). NCBI lineage: Eukaryota > Metazoa > Arthropoda > Insecta > Coleoptera > Endomychidae > Endomychus > Endomychus coccineus. The sequence goes on along the minus strand of OY294068.1, from coordinate 179,288,670 downwards.
TATGTGCGCCGGTGCGTTGTCCTGGTAGAAAAGCACTTTTTTCTTTGCCCAAGGCTATCGCTTTTGCTTCAAATCATGATCAAGTAGATCATATAGCTCTGCATGATATACGCAGGTTATCGTTTTGCCATTTTAGAAGAATTTGACATGACTTTATTGGCCGATGAACCCACTTTGGCCTTTTTCGGCTTCGATTCGCCGAAACAAGTCCACTGTTTCGACTATTCTTCACTCTCTGGTGTGCTGTGATGGATACATGTTTCGTCCATGGTTGCGAAACGGCGTAAAAAGTCCTTCTTATCTCGCTTGAACATCGCCAAACAATCTGAAGTTGTCACACGTTCGTGCTTGTTGTCAACAGAAATCAAATGCGGCACCGATCTGGCAGATAGCTTTATCATATTCAAAAATGTATACAAAATATTCCGTACTTTAACTCGCCGATCGTCCAATATGATATCATGGATTTTATCGACGATTTCTGGCTTGTATCCTCAATTAGACGACCACAACGTGAGGCGTCCTTTGTGGTCATACTATCACAACGAAAATCAGTAAACCACTAGTGAATCTTTCCAATCGATGGTGAGGAGTCCCCATAATGTTTGACAAGCGATGCTTTCTTAATGTTTAATCAAGACGCGAAATTCACTTTTTTCCATATTTACAAAAATCTTCAAGGTTGCTTGCTTATGACGGGTGTCAAAACAGAACTGAATGGTACATTACAAATGTCGATTGTGGCGCCATCTGTTTTATTTTTCAGAGACTTTTCACCTTGCCCTCGTACTATCAGGCAAGCTTTTGTGGAAAAATAAAATTATTCAGAAACTGAATCAGGCACATAACCATGACCTTATCTGATCTCGATTAGCTATCAAATTGAGGCATATTACAATAATTATTTATGTTCTACGTACACTAGAAAAACCCGCCGCCTAGATATTGTACATTATATAAATAACAAGAATAACAATTATTATTTTGTTCATTCGAATGTTATCAGATATCATGTGATCTATATGATAAACTAATATTCATTTGGAACAAATAATTGCATCGTAAATTGAGTAGGTAGTACGTCAAAAACTCAGATTGATAAATATTGGAATATTCCGCAGAACTATGTAATAATACGTACCTATATTACAAATATAATATAAAACAAAGTCCGAAAGCTTTAATCTCCTCCCTAGTTAAGAGATAACCGCGGTGAAGTTATATTAATTCAGTAGAGCCGTGAGAACTTCCACCTGAAACAGTAGCTCTACAAAATATTTTGGAATAATGTTTACTGCTCACCCTGTAAAATCTGTTGTTCCACTGGTTTCAGTCGCTCCTAATTCAAATATATATGATATTCATACTTGAGCAATATAATTCTTGTGTGACACTATGGTTTCATATATAAATATAAATTAATGTATATTCCTGTTAAACAATGAGCTAGTAAGTATACCGAGCGAACAGTAGCTGAACAAATAATACGTAATGTTTAAACCGTAAAATTTATGTATGCTATTTGTTGTTTTATATGTCTATAAGTAAACATCTTGATTTCCCCTCCAGTTTGTGAAGGAGTTGTTATCTTTTCAAGAATTTATCACTGTTGGAAGTTGTTAATACTTTCATCTCATTTACTCACTATTTATTTCTTATAAATATAAATATACATTAAAAATGTTGTACTACCGGTTTCGAGGTCTATGATTGCACCTCATCTTCAGGTATATGAAATGGCTGACGTGCAATCATAGACCTCGAATCTGGTAGTACAAAATTTTCAATGGATTGTGAGAAAAAACATATTAACTTCAACAATCAATATGAACTCACAGTTGGGTGATACCAATTATAAAAATATATGAATTAACCTGATATAAAGGCAATCCAAAATATCAACAGTTGTGAGTATTTGATCAATTCAATACATTCTGAATCAAAAATCTCAACTGTGATGTTTGGGAATCCAGAAATTGAGACAGCCCGGGAGGTAATTTGTAAAATCCATCTTGCTCTAATTTAAAGCAATTACTACATTAAATGTAGTACATAATTTGAAAATTATGTAACAGTAAACTGTTTACTATGATATGAAATTTTGATGAGTCCATCCTCCATTGTCTGCACCTGAAATTACGCATTACTCTCTGACTTGTAAAAATTCTCTTAATCTATGGACGTTGATGAATTTTAATGGTTGCCTGTTCACGATGTTGCATCATATTGAAACCAACAAACTGTTCACGGTAATTTTGAAATTAACAAAATTTTTATTCGAACATGTTTTGAACCATATAAGCTCTCTATACTTTTTATCTCATTATTGCTTTAAATTCTCCTTAGTATGTTTCGAAATAGTCCCGTACTTTACACAAATTAACTGCACTACCCGAAACCCACGAAACTGTCCACATCGTCTATTATTATTAGGTGACATCTGATCGATAGCATTCTTGGTCAAATAATGTGGTACCTGTAGAAGAACCCAAATTATTGCTTCTGAATAGCAAGAGTAAAACAAGCAGGATATGCGGGAGAGCTTCAACAACAAAAGAATAATTCTCCCCAGAGTTCCTTCACAGGAATCTTACATTGTGTATGCACTTGTCTTTGAGAGAAAGATCAGTTTACACTGAAACTTGTACTTTTAGAACGACTGTATATTAGTTGTAATGGTCCTGGGGAGAAAACGTGGAGGAATCAATTAGATATAGCGTTTGGAATAAATCTGGAAACGACAGTAATATGTTTCAGAGAGTCTGATCGCTTAGAAGACAACGATATAATATCCCGAGTTGCGTCCCAAACAAAATTTGGAACCGAGTTATGATTTACTCATAAGCTCATCAGTGGAACGAGTAGGACGATGAAGTTAATATTCGACTATCTGTATCACTTGGTGCTTTAGCTTTTCCAAATGGGATTTTCTATATCTCTGGTGGAAATGGCAGAATAGTGAATTCATCGTCTTACTCGTTCTACCAATGTTATCAGAAAAGTTAAACAGCTGTCTGTGACTGATATTAGAATTTCAAAGAAATGAGAGATCATATATTATCTTCAAGTGGTAATTCTGGGTTAGTATGTTATTTGTAAGTCTATTTGTGGTTGCAATAACATTAACTGAACACATATATTATTTCCAGGTAACAAATCTAGGTTAGTAGGTTATTTAGTTAGTTTATTTTTGAATTCTGTAACTTTGACTGAACACAAAAGAGCATTACATTGCTGAAATAATAGGTTAGTAGGTTATTTCTAAATTTATCTTTATATATAATGGCGGAGGACGCTTGAGAAGGGATATTGCACCAACATGAATAATTGGAAATAATGGAGAGATATTATTAATTCATTTTTGTAAAAGCCGAAATTAAGTTTGTAATACAGTTAAGCATAAATATTTATGTTACTCTTTCTTTTAAAAATAATAGTGTAAGCGTTGGAAGTCCTGTAAAATTCATTAGAAATCGTACTGGTCTGGAAAATAGGCTCTTCCGATGGTTTAATGTCTTTTATTCTGATATTTTTTCGTTTCTTAAATTAGAAGAAACATTCATGTTTGTGTTTACTTTGAAAAAAATTTAAATGGATTGGAAATCTGTTTGGTGTGAGAAGTGTGTGTTTTCTTTAATTTTGCTACTAATTTCTAACAATAGTATTATTTTCAATAAGCTTTTAGTTTCATGAAACTATTTTGTTAACATTCTTAAAATCAGTTATAAACCCATGGAGATATTTGATTTGGACTAACCACGGGACGGAACTTTGCCTAATATTTCTGGCCGCCGCGCTGGCTCACGATTTTCAGGTGCGGGACATAACTTTCCTATTGAAGCAAGAGCTCGTAAAACTCGTACTCGAAGAAGGTTAGCCCTAAGATAATAAGTTTGGCATATTATGTAGCTGGCGTCTTCGAAAATTATGAATTTTGATTTGAAAAATTTAACCTGTATCACGCTGATGGAGATGTACGAGGAATAATGTGAATTATAGTTCATCACCTATTCGTAAAAACTAGTGGGTCCGCACCATTCATTCTAAGGAGACGAAACATCTCATTCATAAAACTCCATTTGACTAGTAGCAATGATTACATGAAGTATAACAAAGAAAACCAACGGTCGTGAGTCATAATTACTCCTTATTGGCAACGCTGTAACTATGATTGAAAACTTGGTACCACTTGTACGGCAACGCCGCTTCGAAATAGCTACGAGAAATACGGAAGCTGTCAAATTGCGTAGTACAGAACAAAGTCCCCGTTCATAAAAGGTGCGCGGCGTTGTCGCCTTCTGAACAAATGATGTAATGGAATGGAATAGTTCTATATTTAAAAATTTAATTATTCTATAATTCGATTGTATATTCCAGGTTACCGTAAATTATGGAATATTTTTAGAGAAAACCACATTTCAACAGTATTCTTTCTAATATAACCAATAAATGAATAATGCTATAGACGTTTTTATAATAATTACAAATCTCAATCCGGCACACAGTACAACTAATCCGGCAACAGCACATTCCATAAGGCCATACTTGTAATATACAGCGGTCTGAGTGGCCCGAAATTTTGGCAACGTCTGATCGTGTTTAAATGTAAACAATTCTGTCTCCTTAAGTATAATAGGTCTATGGTCCGCACAGCTTCTCATATTCTGTGTTGTTCTTATAATGATAATGCCGTTAAGGTTGGAAATCGTGTGCTACTGTCCAGCAGAGAAATATTTCAGGATAGAAAAGTAGAGCACAAGCACACAATATGATTATATACAATGTTTACATGCATGTGTGCACGTTGAATATGCACGCGTTTATTTATTTGTTCATTGAACGGCCAATCAGGCCAGTCTATTGCTTGGCCATGCTGTCTGTTTCCTCGCATAATGTTAAGCTTCATTTAGTGCGCGATTTTTTATACCTCACTGATCAAGGTTCACGAATATTTACGGTTTCATAACTTAGTGGAAATAAATTTTCACACCTCGATTATGGTATCCCTAGATTAAGCCCCGAGTTCATTGTCATTTAAACATATCTGCTGATGTAAATGTCATCTACGCTTTTCCTCACGCTCAAAAAATCACATTCGCTTTCCACCATAAAGATACACAGGAAATAATGTTTATATTATATATTTGATTTCTTCACCTTCTTTGTATCCTTCTTCGCTGATTGTTGTATGTGTTATGATCTTAAGAATCACAAATAATACAATTATTCATTATTATTAATTCAATCAATCCACAGCTGCCTTTTTATTTATCATATGTTTCCTAGTTACCTATTAACTATGTGATATCCTGTAAGGTAGCTTACTCTATCATTCATTACACAATAACAGTATTTATAATATCAATATCGTTTTATCGTTTTTAGAAATTGAAATAATATAATATATGAGAATGAACTCAAAAATATAGGTATTCTCATTATTCACGTTTTCATGTTGTTTTTTTTTGGTTGGTATAATTCGTAATCAATAAGTAATATTTTTAATTTTTTTTTCCCGATAGCTTAAGTCCGACCCTCGTGGTGTTGTGAGAATGCGTAATTTTATTTTTAGGTTTTCCGTTGGCTTCTCATTGTTTAGACGTTGAGTATAAATATTTTTATTCAAAGCATTCAAACAGTAGAATTGTGACGTCACACGCCTTTTAGCTATCGCAGTCACAACATGGCGGCAGACGAAAATATTTAAAAATGTTACATTTTCAATTGTTTATTATAAAGCTAAAACGCAACATTAAAAGCCGTGATCAAATAATCATGTGTCTTACCTCACTCGTTAATGTTGGTTAAGGTGGATTTGGTTAAATTCTTTTGATTACTCCACCATTTTCATGAACTCTAAGTAGTTTTAATTTTTAAAGCGTTCTTAAATTAGAATGTATGTTTCATTATCTGAAAATTTGTTGTTTTATATGTATAAGTTCTTCCAATTCTGCAGATTATAATAACGTTTATGTGAAACAGACTAAAACGCATAAGAAATAATGCGGTCAAATTGGTATAAAAATAGGCGAAATTCGTGAATTCTTAGGAAATTGATCGATTTTAATGGGACAAAAAGCATTCTCTTCAGAATATCATCAGAAACAAGTTGACCACAAATGAAGTTGCGCAAATTGCTTATATTGCTTATAAACAATAAACAAACAATTTAATTAGCTCATTTTTGAGATTTCATGAAAATTTCTTAAAAATGCAAAATTTTACCGTTTTTCGTATAAAGACTATTTTTGATATAAATAATTCATTTATTAACGAAATAGATGAATTCGACCGAAACTCCGACTTTAGCGTAGTTTTTAGATAATTTTGGTATTCCGAGTTCGATTTTATCGTCAATATCGTCGAATGTATACCTCATAAATTTGATAATTTGTTATAAACAGATTACATTTATTATTGTATATACGAATTTGACCAAAATGGTCTTTAAATGCATTCTCGTGGAAATTTTCAAAAACGAATTAAAAGAAAATTTTGATGTTTTAGTATGACAAAGTATCAATAAAAATATATAAAATTAAACATATTAATTTGTTTAAGGAGGTATGGGAGAGTTGTTATGGAAGGGAAAACAATTATTTAAAATTGGATAATTAATTTTGTCAAAAAAAATCAAGTTCTGAGTGTGCATATTATATAAAAATTAATAAAAATGTCACATTTCTTTTTTCTTTATTAATAAACATAATTGTTTATACAATTCAAAAGTGTATGTATGCATTTAAAGACCATAATAACAATAAAATGGTACTTAGAATGCCAAAATTATCCGCCAACGACTATAAACTCGACATTTTGGTCAATTACCTATATTTAATAATAACTATAATTTGTTTATAACAAATTATCAAACTTGTGGGTATACATTCGACGATATTGACGGTAAAAACGAACTCAAAATACCAAAATTATCCGAAAACTACCTTAAAGTCGGAGTTGTGGTCGAATTCATCTATTTTGTTAATAAATAAATTTTTTATAACAAAAAATAGTCTTTATCCGATCAAAAATGGTCAAATTCTGCATCTTTTAGAATTTTTTATGTAATAAGTAATTAAATTGTTTATTTATTGTTTGTAAACGATATAAGCAATTTGCGCAACTTTATTTGAGGTCAACTTTTTTTTTATGACATTCTGAAGAGTGTCCCATCAAACTCCATCCATTTCCCAAAGACTTACGGGTCCAATACCCATTTGACTGCACTATCTGAAGTGATGTTAATGGATACTTTTCTATATTACACATTATGTTCTCATCATTTTCTGGGTGTAGAATTAACACTTCTTCGAAGATTTGTAATTTCATACACTTTAATGATCTTAACATCGCTATTACGTCTTGGCAATGATGTTCCTATAGAAAACACATACATCTATAAGCAATAATATTTTTTTTAGTTTAAAAGGATAAATTATTCTTCAATGCTTTTGTAACTTGAATAAGGCTCATAAAATCATTTTATAACTACCAGTTAATTCTAATTATTTCCCTATGTATCGATAATCGGCAACGGTATTAAACGCTATAATAAATTGTCGATTGGAATATTAACAATTAATTAATGTAGATGTTCCAGTTGTTTGGAATAAATTATTGTAATTCGATAAACCCTTATCGCGTGATGGTTATATTATGAAATTCTTTATTTCAAATGCAAATTTGAAAATTATATACAATGGTTGAACTATAATATAATTTTCGATGGACACGAAATAAATTCGTGAATATTTCGAGCAATTAATTCGAAATTATAATAATTTAAATTAAAATAATGGATCAAGGAGATGCGGTCGATTCTTATAATTGTTATCTTAAAAACTATCAAACAAAATAAAATTCACACTGTCGTTATCCGTGTTAGGTAATTGCTATTGGAATTGCACTCTAAAAACAAACAGTTCTTTTGAATTAATGAAACTAATTTATATAATTACATGCGAAATAATCGCATTAAAAATTAAGAAACTTTTATTTGAAAGTGAGAAGTTATTAAAATGCCACTCAAATTGGATTCTATACCTGCCTTCCAAAGGAAACAAATGAATCTCTGAGAAAACAAAAGAGAAACAATTAAAAAGTGTAAATTACAAACGGAGGTTTATACTAGATGAAAAATTAAAGAATGAAAAATAACTTATGTGAAATATTGTTTCTGTTGTTTCTCGGTTAACTTATTTCTTTTTGGCAATTATACCTTCCGAGATAATAACCTTGCTGACCGTTATTCATTTATTTTGAGTCCGAGACAAGCGCCGCCCTGTCATTCTCTAACCAGTGTAGAATGATATACATTCTCAAACGTTGACTGACCATGGAAAATTAATTGATACAAAATATTAATGAATAAGGGCAAACCGAATCCGGTGTTATGTCTAATCTGATATATAATTTAGTGAAGCATAGTAATTAAACATCGAATGATGAATCTTCCACTGTATATCATAAGCATACATTTTACCCCCAGAAGTGTTAGAAATACTGATTTTAAGATAAGAATGATGCCACATTTATGTCATCGAACGAAATATACAGATTGAGTAAATCATCGATAATTGGTGATACTAATAAGTGTGAGCGAGACTCAACAAAGATGGGGATAAATGGGCATTCTATTCATAGTGCCTCTATCCAGCTAGTTACGAGATGTTGAAAATGCTCAAATCAATGTGTAACCACAGAATGTATCCTATAACAAGAGACACTTCCAGCGGCTCCTTTGGTTTCTCGCCACTAGTTTCAACGGCTTTGAAGCGCTTGTCCTTTTGAATTTGATGTGCAAATCAAATATGGAATTAGCCGAATCAGCGAACAGCCCACAGATAACTTACCTACCCTAATACTGACTATCGCCTATGGATCCTTAAACTTGCTTGCGAATTGGTTTTGTTTTCGCTTCCTTTGAATACCTATTTTTTGATATAACTCTGCTTCTCTCGCGAGTTAATGCCGTGAGTGAACTGAAAGTCAATCGGCTTGTACGCTTCGCATATTATTGTTAGACACAACACACTATAATGCTTCACTTATCTCTCTTGTAAAACAATACAATGCGTCTAGCTCGCTCTAACTCACAAGACCCTCCTATACACTGGTGATTTGAACTCAATCTGTATATCACAATCACACATTCAACCCGCAGAAGTGTTCTGAAGCGGACAATTATTCTAACAAAAGGAAGTAACAATATTAGTAATAGGAAGTAATCATCCGTATCTATAACAATGCTATAAATGTACTAATATCGACCCTTGTAAAACACATTATGTTGTCAATTCGAGTAAGCTTTCTATGTAAACACATGAAGTATAATTTGACGTATTATTACATCTTTATCTGTTTCTAATCATTTGCAATATTATATTTTCGATATTACTGGCGGAGGAAGTTAGCGATTTATGGATCATATATAAATTCTCGGGAAATAGGTCACACATATGTTTATTATTTTTGTCTTTGCACACGTTTCGTTCTCACGACCATTAGCAGAAGACTTATTATGCCTAAAACGGAATTTCTTAAAACCAATTGTATTAAAACAAAGCGTCCTTATCGCACCAATTTCAATTAGAAATGCTCACGTCGCCAAATGAACAGAATAACGAATAATCGAAGTTGTAACACATTATAAGTATAGCTTATCAAGAATCCACTGTTTAGTAGTATTCTTATCATATCTTAACTCATGTCAACGAAGTCTATGAACGACTAAAAACAAGAACATTACGTTCAAGTATCTACTTTCCAACCAGATGTTAGGATTTATGAGGTAATAGGAAAAGGTTGTCAGAAAGATGCTTGCCCATTATGGCAAATTAATTTATTTTCCAATTCAATAGGGATTGTCTTATTTTTGTACCATTTATTTATTAATTCATTCATGTCATTTTGTACTGATAATGTGGGGTCACATTTTATTTTTTTGTAAGTTGTTTCATCATTTGTCGTAGTCATTAGCGTTATGACGGTTTTATTACATTTATCCGCGTTCAAAACTAATATTTGAGGGTTAGCATCTAAGAACTATTTTGTCTTTTTTGTGTTTCATGGGTCTACAGTTAATATCTATGAAATTATTTAGAGAACCAATTCTTTTTTGAAGGTGGAAACTTGAGTGGATTGGCCAAGCGAATGAAACATAAATGGAGATATATTCCACCAAAGCAAGGTACGTACTGCGTACAAGCAATTTTTCATTTACGATGCCGTTAGCAACACATACTTTTTCCAAAACTTTCATTCGCACATATCAGTAATAGTTTTGGAACGGATTGTGGAATTTCGTGAGGCGTTATTGAAAAGTAGCAAATAGATATATAATAAGGGTTATCACTCAAAAAATAAAACTATTCACAGGTTCTTCTGGAAAAATGTCAAAATATAAACTCAAATTAATGCGTGTTTGATCTTATATTTCTGATCCTAGATAAGATAACTCACAAACGTTTGAGGAAATAAACCAAGGGCAGTAGACCAACAATTGTCTTATTCTGTTCATGTTGTACGATATGAGCTTCAAAGTACTAGGAGGGGTAATAACTTTTATGGTTCAAACGACAACTGGTAGATTCAGTTCGACATATATCTGAAATAATGGGTCACCGTCCTTATGTAGTAAGGAATATTCATACATTTACATTGACAGATGTATCTCCTTTCATGTAACAGATGAAATGCAAACACTACTCGCGAAATCCAGTGAGCTTTCTGCATACTAAATACAAATGAAATATGTATAGAGCGTAATGTTTTGTGACACAAGACATTACAGGATTTCGTAAGCGTTTCTATTGGAGATCTGACAGCGATAGAACACTTTTTGACGCACAGCATTGAAATATTCAAAGGTCATTTGTTTTACAATGGCGGCTTACTGATTATTATGTCACGGTTAGCAAACTTGATGCATTGCCACTGCGTCGAATGCCTTTGATGTAAGGTTGTGTATGCGTTTCAGGAAGTAACTTGGCGTTTCCAGATGGAATCGGAACAAGCGCGGCATATAATTGGTCGTTTATTACTGCACTAGGAGTACGTAATTAATCACATTTGATCAGAGAGTCAATTTTCTAATGATAGTAATATTCCTTAATGAATTCAAGCATTTTCTGATTATCGTAGGTATATCAAATTTGTAGAGGTGGCTTAACAAAACTTTCCACTTGCAATGAAATTCTTTGGTTATAATGTATACACTTGAGAATGCATGTTGGTAGCCAAAAAGGCAAACCAAACAGTAGTTGCGATTATTCAAATTGAAATATGAAACCATCATAACGAGTTGAAAGCTGACGTCTTCCGATCTTAGAAACGATAGAACTCCAAAGACGTTCCTTGCTGATATCCAAGGATAGTCTTCTACCAATAGATGTCATGATAGTGCTGGTTTTATAGAAGGAACTTGTATTGTTTCGTCTAAACTAGACTTAAGTACGATGGCATATTTACAAATAATTATATTTCAAAAGTTGCAAAGCTATAACCTTTCTCATGGGAATCATCAAATCTCTGTACATCCACGCCCATTTTGAACTTTGGACGATTTTGGAGAATGTACCTTCCTCGATACAAAATAAAAAAGCCATTATTAGTAGTATATTGAAGAAGACCTAAATATATCGTGGAGGAACCCATTAGAAACAAGTCAACTAGCTACTAGAGATGTCGAAAAGAACAAGCCTATCGTTATAACCCGAAATTTGTGATGCTAAAGCAGATTTCATCTAGAGGAAAATGATTTAGTCGAGGAAACAATGTACAAAATTAGAAAAAACATGGAATCTTTGAACGAATGAACGGATTTTGATGTAATTGGGTTCATTCGATTATTGAAGTCGAGTGAAAAAAATGTGGGGTATGTATTGGATTTTCTTGGATAATTTTATTTGAATTTTAACATGTGAAAAATTATTTTCATGCCATTTTCCGGAGATGATTTATCTAATTATATAATATATACTCAGAGATTTTCGAGGGTGCTGGACACTAATATCATGTTTAAGAATGCTCAAAATATACCTAGAGGTCAGTAATTCTGGGTACCATGTCGGTCTCAGGGAATTTACGAAAACTTATTGAAAACGGTCTCAAATTTGTCACTCGGGGGTTTTCGAGGATGCAGAACCCGAATATAATGTTTAAAATATTCTATAATGCCCCTGGGATCGGTACCTTGAGTATAACGTATAATATTCACACTCCAGACTTATGTATATATTATGAAATAAACTCCATAACAGTATAAAGTAAAAAATATATATACTTTTATGTTATTATTGCTGCTCCTCTATTGTCTTCCATTTAGTTAACAATCAAGTTTGTCTTTACGTAATATATCTTTATAAAATAACAGTTAATCAATAAAAATTATGATATGGAACATCTTTTCTTAATATTTCAGAAGGTGTAAGGATCATGAATATTTACACTCTTGACAAATTTGTTTTATTAACTTCTAGGTATTTAGCACCTTCGAAAAAAACTGCAAATAACAAATTTGGTATCAATTACAATGGAATTTTTGAGGAATTTCCCGGAACAGACGTTATAGTCAGGGTTACCGATCACCAGGTACATCATAGATTATTTTGAATATCATATTCGGGTTCAGCATCCTCGAAAACCTCCGAGTGACAAATTTGGGACCGATTTCAATAAAATTTCTGTAAATTCCGTGGGACCGACGTGGTACCAAGAGTTACTGACCTCCAGGTGTATTATGGGCATTTTTAAGCATCATATTCGTGTTCAGCTCCCTCGAAAACCCTTGGGTAACCAATTCCAGCTATTTTCAGTACCTATTTTCAAAGTTATATAATTAGATAAGTCATCTTCAAAAAATGGCATGAACATTTTTTACTAGTTAAAATTCAGACAAAAATTTCCTGAAAATCCAATTCTCCACATTTTTTTTACTAGACTTTCCTAATCGATCGAGTCCAATTACATCAAAATCTGTTCATTCGTTCAAAAATTCCAGGTGTAATGTTTTATTTCCTCGACTAATATGATTTGTTTTTAATAAATATATTTGTTATAAAAAGTTTGTACACTTGAACATCATTAATTTTATCGAATTCGAATGAGTTATATCTAATAGAAACATTCCAAAGCATGTTCGTACTAATTTAAATTCAATGACACCATAAAGAGTGTGAGAAATATAGAAATCAATGACACAAATATCCTGTCAAACGATGAAGTATTAGGCGATACATAATAACTGGTTTGAAACGCAGCCTTTTTAGACCATTTCACTACCCTAGAATTAAATAAAAAAGCGTATCTGAAAGCAGTTCCTTAATTACAGTAAACTTTGAGCTCATTGTGGCCTGAACCAAAACAGCTGGTCTTTAAAAAGGAAAATGATACATTAGCGATGTGACTGGCATATTTTACCCCAGTTTTTTGCATCCTTAATTATAGATTTGATCGTGTGCGAAGTTTGGATTAGAGATCTCTTTATAAATAGGGTTATTTACTCCGCTATACTATGGGAAACTATTTCTTAGCTTATGGAACGGAACCAATTTATGCAAATTCCGTTCAATATCGAAATTAATTTTAAGTTTTGTTTTTGTCACGCGAAGAAAGCACAGTGATTCAAAAATAATTACTGTTTCAAATGTATATGCATCAGTTTTGCAAATAAAATTTTGTTGCATGAAATAGCTATTTCGCAATTCAATTCTTAATTCATCGTGGAACACTGTATTCTGTATTCTGTATTGAATTTCGAATTTGGAAGTGCATGAAAAGTATCATAATGACAATATAACGAAGCCAATCATCATCTCCTGAATTGCAGGTAGTGACAATAGATCAATTTATTATAGATTCAAAAAATTTATCATTTAACAAGAGCCAATATTATTAAACATTATCAGTTATATTTTGTTCTCAAATTTAATGTAATTTGTAGTACTCTTCAAAAAATAGTCTCGTATCATCTCCAAAGTTTGATATTATTTTGCTCCTTCGAACTAACGTTCATGACATTATTGAATGTGAAACTATTGGAACATTTTGAGGAAACAGATGAACGAAAACGATCAATATGGGTAGGTATGAAAATGGATTAGCAGATGAACGGCCTTGGTGCATCTGCAACTTTTGCAAAAGAGTTGGCTTCAGAAGAAAGAGAAGCATACAGCAATCTTACCTCACCTCTGGCACTCATTTATAAGAATACCTGCTGAGAACGTCATGCTTTCGTTGTCACACTAGCAACATAACCTCACTTTTTGCATTCAGCACTCGCTTCCATACAGCTTGAATAACATATCACATTATTGAATATGATTTTCGAGGTAAGTGGAAGTGGGAAGAGTCTCTTCTACCTTGGAAACTTGGACACACTGGGCAGAATATTCCAAGTCAAGTAAGCAACAGGTTCACATTTAAGCAAGTGCTCTCTACAGGAGACAAAGTTAACTTAAATCCAATATGATGAAATATTAACTTTCATTAAAGAGATGATTATTATGTAGAGTTAACTTTTAGGCCTCGAATAATATTGACCGTTTCCGGTAGTAAATATTCATGAGCAAATAGTACAAAATATTCCTCCTACATTGATGGACCTATATAATATGGAGACATAACCATTATGACATGTGATATTTCTATATCAATTCATCTATTATCAGACGTTGTCTCTGAAAAAAAGGTCTATGATCGCGAGTGATATCCCAAATTGGATGAGGCTTCCGAAAGATTAGAAATGAAATTTCGAAAACGCCCCATGTGAAGCTTGTGTATCTATCATATTTGATTGAACTTGAGTCTAAAAATAACTCTGAAGAAGGAAGATAAACACGCAAAAATCTACTTAATTTGGTATTTCCTCCTTTATCTATCATCTGATAAAATCTGGGCATCATTCATGGCACACAAACAGAATCACCCTATAGATTATTTCACGAAAATCGAAGTGGGTTGCAAGGGAATCCAACAATGAATATCCGCTTTGTTTTTGAATAACTATGCTTTTGACAACTTTGAATCGCTTGGAATCGCCATGTCTGGAAATCTAGTATACAATTGAAACAGAATTCCCCACTTTGTGAAACCAATTTAAATGAGCACTACGAACTTGTTTGTGTTCTGTTTTTAAAAAGTGGTTTAATTACGTCGTCATTTTTGATATCAGATTCATTCGGAACCTTTTCAAAGTGAAGAACTCTATTCAGAACGAATATTATTTCACGCTAATGATCACCAAATGACTCATGTTTAATCAGAACGTAGACAAATGTATTTTAAACTTAATAAACATTCTTTCAAGGTTTCATACCCAGTTCTGTTTTCGAACCATAAATTATGAAGCGTTTACAATGCCCTAAGTCGATCTTGCTAGAGACACCGCAAGTCTCATTTTTAATTAATTAATCCGCACAAGAACAAATGGGTTTTTGAGTTTCTCTCGTGTAATTCTTATCCTGTAGAATTATAATTGATAGTATTTCGCCCCTTTTGTAAGAAAGCATAACAGACCTTTTGTTTGCGACGAATGTTTTTGATTTAGTGAGAAATATTAGAATAGTCGAGTTTACCGTTCCAGCTTGTATCCGTGATGTATAACCAACATTATTAATAATGTTACTCCTAAAATAAATATTTTATGAATTTCTTCTTCTGTAATTGAAGCTCCCATGGTTCACTTTTTCAACTAATGTTGTAAAATGATAAATTTCATTGGTTTAGAAGGAAAATGTGTATGATGATCATATGAGTGTGAAATTTAAGATTCTAAGTTTGCTCTAAAAGAGAATCTCACACATACCGCAAATAACACATTTTCTATTTGATACAATAACGCTGAACATCCAACATTGGATTGAATTTAGTACCTCGGGTTTCCTAGGGCTTTTCGCTTTTATAAAATACTGGGCACGGCGAACAAGAACTTCTTGAGGAGGATGTTATCTATATGTTGAATTCTTTGAATGAACTACAGAGGTCAGCCAACGACAATGCCAGTAGCAATAATGTTGGCAGGTATCCTGATGGGTTACAGACACTCATTCAATTTATTTTTCCAAAATGCAGCGGTTTGCTGTTTGGAAGCAACTTGTTTGTTCAATCTGATAAGCCTATTTATAATTTTTTGTACCCTCCACGCATAGGTGGGATATTCCCAGATTTTTCGGAGCAAACAATGTTACCTAAAAGAGTCAATACAACACTTTGGTATTCTCGCTTAGACGCCATTCAAGCTTTAAAAAGCAGTTAAGTACTAGTAACTGCTTAGCTGATGATGAAAAATGTAGTTAGAATTGAAGAAGCTGTCCTCTTGGGAAAACTGGATTTATTGGAAAATAAGATACTCTTAGCGTCTGGAATGTTGCCTAGAAGTTTTGCAAAAAGTTGCTAATAAGGCAGTGTATAAGGAAAATATGGATTTAAGCACCAGTTCTCTGATTTTGTCATCTTCAGCAATACTTTTTATGTGATCGGTGAAGACTCGCGTTGAAATAGATTAGATGAGATTACGAGGCTCTTGGAAAAATTATATGGAAAAGCGAATATGTCCATCTTTGGAAGTTTCACTTTCAAGTTGACAAATTCATGAGGGTCATCGATGGATTAGAAATAAGATCAAAATAAATTCGGGAACAGTTACAACACCAAGAAGTATCTAGGAGTTCAGCAACACAAGCCACTACACGCTGCATGAGCTAATGAAACATCCACTATAGAGCAAAACAGTGGATATGCATGCAATCATGCATTGAACGTTCCTCAAAGAGCTATGAGATGAACCACAGAAATAACAAACTTACATCGCAGCAAAGCAACAAAATAAACTAAGTGTATAAAGAAAACAGGGTCACTTTAACAGCGTTAAGAACTTCACCACCATTGTTGGCCAAACAACATGAAAACATGTATATATAAAGGATGATTCATTTTGAATGAACAAACTTCTAGGAAAGATAGAACTTCAAAAATAATGCCAGTTTATTGTAATGACTTTTTCATTTTAGGGCCATCCAAGGAAAATACTGGGTGTTGAGGCTTTATTAAAATAAATGTTTTTTCAATTTCTTCTCAGCCGTCTAACAAATAAACTCTCTCTGCCAACCAGTGGCGGAGATATTGATATATTTGTGGGAATTAACTTGGCCAAAAAAAGTATAGCACCCTGTGTAATTCAGAATTTCCTACAGAGGGGTCATGAAACGAATCAACTCTCCCTGTCAACCAGTGGCGGAGATATGGATATTTGTGGGAATTAACTTGGCCGAAAAAAGTATAGCACACTCTGTAATGCAAAGTTTGTATGAATGTATCCCTTAACTAATCATAGTAAACTTTATATTTTTACTTTGTTTGCCCATTTTTATCGAAAAATTTTTTTTTGTAGATAAAATTTCAATCGAAGGTTAAATTAGGTATCTGTTTTCTGGTAAACATGCATTTTCTCCTCTAAAGCATCACAAATGTCTGATTAGTTCTCGGAAATTTCAGGCATAAAATTAATAGCTAACAGCAATCATTAAATTTTGGAACCATTGGAGAAAATGAGAAGAGGGACATGGTCCTTTTGACTGAGGATATAGAAATTAGTGTTCTCTAGATTCTAAAACCTATAATGTGAAATAAAAATTATGCTGATGGAAAACATTTCTTTAAAATTTGACTCACTTAACTGAACTACAGAGTACACTGACTTTGTGTTTCAGTTTCTACTTCAAATTTGGTCGAGTCTATTATCGATCCTACAAATAATTATAATCAGATAATATTATAGGATAAAGGGCAATTCCGCAACAGCCAATAATATAAGGATCCATTATTATATTTCTCAATGACGTTGAAATAAGTAAGGTCATCATTCAAAGTATAAGTAATTAAAAAATGAAAAGTAGTTCACCAGGTGTAGCACTATATCCATTAACAATGGTATGATTTTATCTTTAGCTCGTCGAAAAGATCCCATAAAACGACCTAGTAGATCTTTAAAGTCTACCGCAACATTCGTTTCCGAAAACATTTATTAAATTATATCCCGGCTTTTCACGGTTCTAAACGTCGCAATAAAAAAGTGTAAATAATCGCAAAACATAAACACCATCGTTACAACGAAAAGTTATCTTACGGTCCGTCATGTTGGAAATGCATGAAATGTTTAACGTTACAGACTGTAAGACAAACCGTTATACTTCGCTATGGTAATGATATTAAGAAATTTTAAATTGGATTCGCCATTTTGCATACATCGCTTGCGAATCTGAATCAAAACTCACGATTGGTTCGTTTGAATGTATAATTTCAGGCAAGACGTGTAATTTGCAGCATCAACTTGCCCGAAGCTTTTCAGGTACAGGTTTATTTCTAGTGATTTGAGATGTGAATATTGATTATTGATGCTACAAACTTACTAGCGTTGCTTCAGGTCTGATTAAATTACGTCAATATTCAAATATTATCGCAACGGTTGCCTATACATTGACGGCTTTTCTTGTCAATATAATTGCCATTCTATTACAAGGCTCAGCGTACTCCTCCGCAATGCAAGTGTTCTCTTTGTCCGTTTATAATACAGTTTTTCAATGCGATGATTATTTACAGTTTGATATAGCTATATTTAGCTTTAGTACAAGATATTCAAATACAACTCACTATCTATAACATATTGGGTAACATTATATATATACAGGGTGTTCCAGGTTTCAGTAGCAGAGCTTTAACAGATATAAAATTTGATTTTGAGAAAAATATTTCTTATAAACATATACAGACGCGAAATTTTTTTGTTATCTGAATTTTGATAGCAAGTTTATCACCCAATTTTTTCAAAATAAGCAAAGCAATTTCGAAAAAAATTTCAACAGAATCAAAGCCATCCAATCAAAGAAAATAAATAGTTAAATGTAGTGCGTAGCTTATGAAAAACAAAATATCAGTAAACATAGTCAAAAATTCCGGATGAGGTGCAGGACACATCAAGCTTAGGTTCTAAATTTGCATTGCCTGATAATAAAAAATTGGCTATCGACAATATAATTGCTAATTTAGAATGCGGCATTAGAAACAGAATGTAGAGGGAAAAAATTAAATTAGAAATAAAATTTGTAACATCTTGACAAATAAAAAAAAATAAACAGAAAGCCGAAATAGGCATTGCAAAAAATGGTTTTAACTATCACACAAAGAAGATAAAAGAGTTCTTAGATGCTAACCCTCAGATATTAGTTTTGAACTCGGATAAATGTAATAAAACCGTCATAATGCATAGAAATTACTACGGAAACAAAATAGGAAATCTATTAAACCTGAAACAACTTACAAAAAATCATTATCAGTACAAAATGACATGAATAAACTAATAAGTAAATCATCCAAAAATGAACTTACAAATAACCTACTAACACATAATTGCCCCTTGCAGATAACATATAATTTCTTGTGTGTTCAGTTGATGTTGTTGCATCCAAAACTGAACTTACAATTTACCTACTAACCTAGATTTTCCCCTTGGAGATGATATAAATGTTCTCTCATGTGAATGTTGCTGCATCCAAAAATAAGCTAACATTGCCGATTGGAGATAATATAAAGGTTCTCTTACGTGTTAATGTTATTGCATCTAAAAATAATCTTACAAATAACCAACTAGCCTATAATTGCCGCTTGGAGATAGTAATAGAATTGGAGATAATATAAATGTTCTCTTACGTGTTCGTCTTGTTAATGTTATTGCATCCAAGAATAAACTTACAAATAACCTAATGACCTAGAAATGCCGCTTAGAGTAATTACTGCTCTCTTACGTGCTCAGTTAATGTTATTGCATCTAAAAATAATCTTACAAATAACCAACTAGCCTATAATTGCCGCTTGGAGATAGTAATATGTTCAGTAAATGCTATTGCATGTAATCATGATCTTAAAAATTACCTAGAAACTTGAAATTGCTAGGAGGTCGATGTTCTTGCATCCTAAAATAAGGTTACAATTAACCTATTAACGTAGAATTGCCGCTTGAATGTAATACCACATACGAAATTGTTAATACCAAAAAAGGAATATATTAAAACGATGTGTTTGACAGTCATATATCTTCTCAAAATTATTTAAAGTTGGCGACTTAGTTTTGCCATATTCTCACATGCATTGGTGGCAAATGTTTGCCCTGACCCCAATTTCCAATACTTTCAATCGTATGACCTAACTTCGGGTTCAATTTCGAATCGCCCTAGCAGTTTAACTCGACGCATTTTTTTTAAATTTTAAATACTAGGTATCTAGATTATTAGAAAGTTGGTTTTTGTAAATTATTTTCTAGCCCTTGGGCACATCTTGATATCAGTTGCGTCACGTGGGATTTTGTTTCATTAAAAAAAAGCTAATGAACTATAAAACAGTTCATACTGTGGCTGCACTTAACTATTACACTATAAATAAGAAGCAACCACCCTTATCCACTAGAAATGCTGAATATACTCCATTACGCAACATTTACCGAACGTATAATTTTTTTACCCTCTAACCAAGGAATTTTAAAGTGATGATCAAATGGTAGAATTCGCCTAAAAATGAAGAAGAGTTACCTTTAATGTATTGAAAATAACTGTTACTTTATAATAATAGGTAGGTACCCTTTGCGCGATATACGTACATCGGATCCGCGCGCTAGACGTTACAAAATGGGCTAGACGTAGAAGGCCATGTACGTAGACGTTTCGCCGCTCTATGGCCCCTAAAGATTAGTTAGAATTAATTTGTTCAATATAAAGGTCAACAATATATTCCAGAATTCTTGAATTTTGATCGTCCCATTTGTAAATTTTAACAATTTATAAATAATTGTTAGTGCTTCAAGGGATAGAGAAGATGGATGAGTTGATTTTTTGTAACCAACGCAGTAGTTGGAGGGGGCATGTTTCGAAGCAAACAACCCCCTTCTCGCTCGAAAAACTATAAATATTAAATTTATTTTCTAATAGTTACATTCATATTATCTATTTGATTTCACGGTAAAATATAATAACTATGCTCGCATAGCTTTTTCATTATATAAGTCGAAAACAAAACTAAAAATTTGGTAAATTTTAGATTTTGGACCCACCTCTGTCCCCCCGGCCTGAAATATATTTCTGCTTAATGACTTTGGATGTAACCTATTTATTTGAATATATTATTAAAGGGCACGTCTTTGATTTTGGATCTTCCACCAGCTACGGAACAACTTCTATAACTACCACAAAAATATATGTTACATCTAAATATTAGAATTGCATCATATCATTTCAATGCAATTTGGTACATGACCGTGCAACAAAATCGTCTATTGGGAAATATCGTGATTAATCATATTAAAATGGACTAATTCAAGTGCTTTTTACATTACAGTGTAGTGGCTGAATCCACTCTGCGATTGTTAACTTATGCAAGTTGCGTGCGGTGCGTTTGCGTGTTTAAACAAAGCTGAGCAATTCTCGTCTGTATGTAAACCTTTAGTAAGGCCTCTGATGAAGCACGCGATCCGTATCAACCTATTTGAACATTCGTTTGATTGACATTGGGTAAATGTGCCCTCCGAAACATTTTGATGTTTTGCATATGCGAACGTATGCATTTATTTGTAACAAACGCTCGAATCGTAATTTTGCAACTAAATTATACGTTTCTTATTATTCTTTCGTGTGATTCAATGCTGAACAACTGTATCTGTTCGTAGTATAACTTCAGTATGAAAACCGTGACAGCCGCCAGATATAGATAATAAAACATATCTGGAATCCAACAAATGACTATGCCATTCTGAAGCTAGTCCCCCGTTGCGTATGTAATGACTCCGAAATTATGATTTATCCGTGAGAACAATCTTTTTCCAATAATAAATATGTGTGAAGAGTAGATATCGAATATACTCTTCACACATATTTGTGATTGAAGTATTCTATTCTGGTTTAGCTGATAATAAATGATCAATAATAAGCAACAAAATGGTATGAAATTGATGGAGTTTAAAAGCAACCCAAACTCAATCATAGCTATGCAAACAAAGCAGCATTCCACATTTGAAAGCTACTACAATACTGTGGCACTTTCAATACAATTTGCAAACCGAAGCTTTATTTACTATGCCATGGTCACATGCAATTAATTGCATTACGTTAACAGTAGATACATGTTCTCTACGTTAAATATACAGTGCTAGTGTCTTCTCATCGTCCTAATGACAATGTTGTATAGAGACCAGAATCAAATAGCACGATGCCAAAGGGTAATAATAATAAGCTGGCTATGGAGGACTCTCTGGGATCACCGCAAAACCGCGTCCAGTTGACAATGGCTATTTGGACTACCGCAAACCTCATCTTTCACTCCATATTATATTAGCTGTTTATCTAATTGATGTAACCGAACCATACCGTGTATAGGTTCAATTATTTATACAACACATTCCGTTCAATAACGTTTTAAAGTTCATAAACGTGTTCACAAAAGTTTATTAAGTTTAAGCCCCAGGGACATGTATTAATCTAATTGGTATATTGTATCAAAATATCATCGAAAGCTAATTTGTTATGAATGTGGTTGTGACATTTTCAAGATATTTTTTCTTAATTTTGTCAAGTCTGTTCGTTCATTTTACTGCAGTTACCTGAATCATTGGGTTCTCAAGAAGATCATTGAGTTTCTAATTTTAAGAAATCTCCTACTTGGCGAAAAGAGAATTCTTCCAAAGGGAGCACTGTGTTTTTTTTTAATTTACGTTCCTTTTTGCTTCAAACGACATGAATTGAGTTAAAGGGCCTAGGCCACGTGGACGAAAACGCACTACTCTCGTGAACACTCATCGATTTTATGTGAGGCAATTTCTAAATGGCCCATACTAGAAATGAAGCAAGATGGCATGATCCCAGCTATATGTGTCACTTCTCCCAAAATCCTCATCCCGGATAGAGGAGATTGGAGTAACGAAACTCTCACCTTATTGCCACCAGATGGGCTCGTATGGTTCACAGATGCATCCAAGGTTGGTCAGGCCTCTGGGGGCGGGAGTGTACCTAAAAAGGCCAAAGATCACTATCTCAGTGACTCTAGGCGCTTACTGCATGGTCTACACAATATTGAATTGTGCCATGGAAACCAGCACTGGCAATATTCTGGGTTTCTAGCGGACTACAAACTTGCTAGAGTAGAATAGGCTTCTGACCACAGAGCGCACAATGGGCCCAACTAAGTGGCCTGAGTGCATTTGGGGGCTAAGCCCCCTCCCCTCAAGAGGTGACGATGAGTTTTAATTCGAGCAACAGTTTTCTCTTTATTTCACATCGAAATGAAGCATTTTACATTTTGAAATTTTCTAACTTAACATAACATAAGAGAAGATTATATATTACTCCATAGAATAGTACAGTAAAATTGGATTCAAAATGCAGAACTGTAGGACAAGTCAACAATACAGTGATATGAAATAATTTAAATGAGATTAAATTGAATATATAAAAAACATAATTTAAATAAAATACCATAAAACAAACAAACGACACAAATATAAATTGATATAATAACCAATTAAATTTATAAATACCAGTTTATAAACTTTTATTCATTGAAAAATTCTTCCATTTTATAGAAACATTTGCATAATGAATATTATGTAAATTCAGTTTTAAATTTTACTAAATATCTAAGGTTCTTGATAAGATGAAGTAACTCAAATGCATAATTAAGAGCTGGCCGTCTAATCTTTTTTCTCATCCATTACCCATATTGTGTATCAAGGAAGCGACACCTTGTTACCATTTCAATTTTTGATGGTTGGGGGGAATGTTTTGCAGCCAGGGTGTTCTCCCAGACTATTTAATTAACCCCATTTTGATTATGAACTTGAAAATATAGTCAAAAGCGGAATAATGGGGAAATGATTGGAGCAAATATACAACATTGTCATAGTGATGAAATTTGGATTTCAAAAAAATCAAAAATATACAGAATGTTTCACCTACAAGTAAAAATTAATTGACCGTGCACATTCATGCCAAAACGAATCTTACAACATCCATAGGTACAACAAGTTGTTTTCTTCAAACGAAAAAGTCTAGAAAAACTAAATTTCCTTAAATTGTTCTTTGAAGATCTCTCCTTGATCGTTTTAAGCTCATTATTACAACGACTCTAACAATATTTAGCAATATGTGTAGATCGATCAGTAAGATCACAAATTAATAGTTCTAGACAGCTGTTTCGCTCTCTCATCAGTAGAACGAGAACATTTGTAATGTTACCAAACGATCAGTTTGTTGAAGGTATACATAATCGACTAATAGCATGAAAGAAAGACCAAATTATTCAACGCCAACTACTAATAGATGTCCTACTAAGAGATCAAACAATCTACCACAACTACTTGTACTACAGATAACATTGATAAGACCATCAATAGATTGATGGTTCAGTAACATCACAAACTTACTCGTTCTACTGAAGAGCTTCATGACAGAGCAAAACAGCTGTTTAGAACCATTAGTTTGTAACGTTACTGATAGATCTAGCCTAGAAATAGCTTACCATTGTTATCTGGCCAGCCAAGAAGGAACAAATGAGCTTATTCTTATATTCGTTTATATCTCAATTGTTAAATAGGAATGTATTTTTATTGGAATTTTTCACACAATACTGCTATTTTGAAATCAGCATGAGAAGCTGAATTTGGAAATAAAGGTGCATTCCAAAATTGATTTTAATATGATGGAACGGTTAATGCATATATATCTGGAATGAATTAATTTATACCTTTTGTTCCTGATGTTTCGAGGCTATAGCTCGTACAAAACATGCCATTTGTTTACAGCGTATTAAAAGTAAATTAGCAGTGATACTTGAGAATGCTAAGGGGATGAAACGCTCACGTTTGTAATACTGTATATCAGCTTTCCATTTACATAAATACATCACATTAAAACATTATTAATATGTGCCGGTCTGAGTCGTGGCAGCTGTTCTGTATTAAACCAAACAAAACGTAAAAAACCACGGGTAGCACATATACTGACCTCATTTTGGCAAAACTTGTATGCTTCTAAAAAAACTGAATTATTTTTCAAGTGCAATGAGCCAAATCATATTCTACGGATCTATGAACCTTATGAAAAGCTTTTGTTGTACGGTATAGTGGGCAATATAATCGGATACAGTATACAAAGAGAAGCTACTGTGTATATCTGTCTGCTTGTAGTTAACCACCCTCCCAGTTCTATATATTATATTTTCTACCCTTGATTATTACTTTAATCTTACTGCAGTGCGCAATATGTATTCCGAATGTTACGTTGAAATTTATGTTTCATAAAGTACTCATGTTACTATACGTGGTGAATAGAGTCCATTCCTCCTCTGCGATTTTGGAAAAATGAAACAGATATTTATTAAGTATTTATTTAGATAAAGTATATACATTTTTATCCGTATAATATTACTATGAATGAAACTATTCATGGTGTTATCGCGTTCTTTATCAAAAATTGGTTTGCTTATTAGTGTTTCCATATAGGAAATTTATCGCCACTTTTGATGTATCGTTACCGATTTGAGAGTAAGGGTGACATAGGAATCTAGATAACAATTATACATGAAAAAATCGTTAAACAATTCACAGATAATATTTTGATGAAACATGAACCGGACAAATGAACTTTTCACAAAGGTTTTAAAATTGTTTTCATTTTTAATCAACCTAACCGATGCTGGTAATTCATTGTAATCTGTATTAGTAATTTTTCATGGATGGTACAATATTGTGGTATATCCGAGATGGTTTCAAACTGTTCTAAATGCTTTTTGATGCATTTAATAGCCTACAAATTGAATATAGGTGGAACTATCGAAATTATATTTGACGTATAGTGTGGTTTACATGAGTCTAAGGTTCAACATTAAACATAAACCTAGAAGACGTTTCTATGGAGAAGTAACTTGTTGTGCATTATTTCCCCATCCCCATAATAAAATGTTGAAGAAAGTTTGTGAAGAAGCTAATGAGTGATAAACATTCAGGAGAACCAATAAATATAAAGTCTTTTTGAGGCTGCGTTCAACTTTTGTCATACTTTCGGCATATGAGAAGTCCACAGGTTACTATCAATAAATTTCAAACAGTTCTATATGCTTTTTCATGCATTTAATAGCCTACAAAATAAATATAGGTGGAACTACTATCGAAAGTATATTTGACGTGACGTGTGGTTTACATGAGTCTAAGGATCAACATTGAACATAAGTCTAGAAGACATTTCTCTGAAGGAACAACTTCTTGTGCATTATTTCCCCATCCCCATGATAACATGTTGAAGAAAATTTGTGGAGAAGCTAATGAGTAATAAACATTCAGAAGAATCGATAAATATAAGGTCTTTTTGAGGCTGCGCTCAATTTTTGCCATACTTTCGGCATATGAGAAGTCCACAGGTTACTATCAATAAATTTTAGTCAGACTGATCCATTTATAGTGTTACGTTACGATAGATTTCAATATCTACATTTGACATTATTGTTCAAAAGTTTGTAGAGCTTAGTTGGAATTTTACTTCCCTCACTATACATAACATAAGGTACATGAGTATTTCAATCGAAGCAGACATTTTTTTATATCCGTTCTGTTTCTGATTTGATCAACTATTTTTGAAATGATGTCTACGGAGATGTTTCAGCTATTTCCAAACTCTGAAATTAATCTCATTGTTTCAGAGTAATGTAGCTACACCAAATAAATATCTATATTAAGTATATTCGATGTAAATATTCCTCTAAGTTATTAACGGGTTTTATTTATGGCTACCAATCACTTTGCCCCAAATAGAAGGTTATTAAAAACGATTTGCCATTGTATGAACGTTTTATATTGTTGGAAAAATGTGTTCACAAGGAAAACTAATTCATGTAGTAGGTAATAAGTTGCGATTAAACATGTGTGAATGATCTAAATAGAAATTGGTATCATGAATCTCATTTTTCTTCCAGTAACTACTTTGATTATATCCAACAATATAAATAACCATTATATTTAACATCTCATACCATTCTATAGGTGAAAGATATCAATTAAGAAGAACTATTTTGACACGCCATATTAGCGCACAATATCTTCCCATCGAGTTTTTTTTAATTAAAAATTGTTATTAAAATAACGTGTTTATCCACAATAACGATTTTATTATGATTTTATTGAACGGTATTTGATGTAATTATTATGCATGGAATCAAGTTGCTTGTTTTCTTCAATTCTAACATATTAATTGGAATCGTGTTCTGAATTTAAAATCAAATATGCAACTAGATCACTAGAAAGAGAAAGAGATTTCATGATATAAAATGTTATTATCTAGTGTAAAATTGATTGAAATTAGAATGTTTATTTTCATCGAAAATAATCGATGACTATACTTAATTTTTGTGTACCGCTTGAATTTAATGAAAGTTAGGAAATAACAGGAAACGAATTCTTAATTGGCATCACTGAATATTAAGTTGTTACAATTCTAAAAAACACGATTACATATGTCAGACAAACTAGTCAACTACTAGCAAACGAGTATAATAAGAGAAATTAAATATATACTTACGTTTTTGTGATTATGTTTCTCACATTTAATTTATTCTATATTTTAATAACTATAACCTCGGGCGCTATTTGAAGAAAGTGTGCTTAGCTTCTGAATATAATAAATATTGAATAGAAGTATAAATATTCCAGTTCGTTCAGAAAAGACAGATGTCGGAAAAAACAACCAGCAAATGCATGTGATTTTAATTACTTATTTGTATATAACATGAAAATTTATTTAATTACAATGATCATAACATTGAAAAACCTAGATGTGATATACATCCACACATCGATCCATGCTACAGAAAAACTTGACAAACATGCAGTTTGTACTCATTTTATTATATTTAAGAACTTCATTACAGCCACTCCACAAGTTGATAATTCTCATCTTTTTTCAGGAATGTCAGTCATGATTAATCTTACTCATGGATACAACTTTCGTCTTTAAACATACAACTAGGTAGATATTTTAATTAATCTACAGCATAGCATAGAAAAAGTCGTTATTCAGAAGGTCACTCTAAAAGTGACGTCGAATGCGTCAGTACAATAATAGTTCAGAATAAAGAAAATATTTAAATCACAAAATAAAATTTTCAAAGCTTCACAATAAATATGAAAGACAACTACCATTTACAACATTTTTCCAACTTTTTAAAATTGTATATGATTTAGGTCTATCAGGGAAATAACCCCAGAAGATGATTCCATATTCAATGGTGGAGTCAACATATGAGTGATATGGCCATTAGGGCGGTTTCAAAACTAACATTGTCTTTAAGTATTTCCAACTTGTAGAGCAACAGTGATAACTTGGAGATCAACTTACTAATATGACAGTTCCAAGTAAGCCTTGCATCCAATGTTACTCCTAGAAATTTTATTTCATTTTCTTCCATTACACCATAATTGTTTTTTGTTCAAACTATTTCTTTCAAGAGTATATCAGAAGGGTGGAATTTAACAATTTAGCTTTTACTCATTTTTAATTTACATTTTTATGAAACCAATTTTTTAAGATTATTATGATATTTTCTATTTCTCTTTCTAGGTTCTTATATGAACCCAATGTATCTGAAGCATCACTCGCGATGCTGTCAATGGCATTCTCTAGTATACTAGGCGGGTCATTTATATATAGTACGAAAAATGATGGTATATATAAATCCTTGTGGTATTCCTCGGTCTATATACTTCCAGTCAGATACTATTTCTTTATTTCCATCTTTCACATGGACTTTTTGTTTTCTATCTGACAGATAAAAACTGGCAAGCTATGAAAAAACTTCCTGATTCCGAGACTACGTAATTTGTCGATTAATCTGGCATGCTCAACTGAATCGAATGCCTTTGTGAGATCAAGAAATAGAACACCAACTTTTCTTCATTGTTTAGTAGTGTCATGATATTATTTGATATTTGAAAGATAGCTCGATCGGTTGATCTTCCCTTGATAAATAGCATTTTGCATATGACTGAAAATATTGTTTCTAGACATGAACTTAGATATCCTGCTGTTAAGGATTTTTTTAATTATTTTTGAAATAACATTTAAAAGCGCAATTGGTCTATAATTATTAGCAATCGTCTTTTTTATAAACACGCAAGAAATAATGTTTAATCAAGACGCGAAATTCACTTTTGTGTTTACAAACATCTTCAAGGCTGCTTGCTTTCGATGAGTGTCAAAACAGAACCGAATGACATATCAGCCTGAAAATTGTAATGCGCCATCTATTTACTTTTCAGGAACTTTTCACCTTGCCTCGTATCTGATTCAGTTGGTTGTGTGAGCTTTGTAATTTCAATTCTTGGTTATTGGAATTTGACTATATATTTAAGACTGTTTATAAACTGTCTTATTTTTGTTTTTTGCATGAACATTTTTGCGCTCATTATCTCCTTTAAGTTCACATAAACTTTGATTGCCTCTAGTATTGTCTTATAGAATAAAAATCAATAACGGCTCTGATTGTTGATCCTAGCTAGATTGGATGTTTCTCTCACATAAACTGCATGAACCCATCGAACTTTGATAATAAACAGCAATAAGTATCAGAGGATTTTTAGAACCAATGTCAATGTCAATGCCAATGAATCAATTTAGCCACTCAATTTTTAACGTTCCTCTCATGGAAATGGTAACAAATATACTGCGGTTCATCAAGTTTTACTAAAGTTAAATTTCATAACAGCAATATCTCACATTATGACGATAATAAATAGATTTGTATTACTCATTCTCATTCACACGCAATCCTATAAATTGAAATGATAATCAACGATGTATCTCGTGACGTTAATTTTGATTCAAGATCAGACAGATGAATTGTAAAATCGAGTTTGTATCGGTCTTATAATTGCTATTCTCGTTCTTGAGGAATACCTTATATGTTCTAATGGAATGTAAAGATATAATTATTGTTAAACAAGGGGCCTGAGGGTATATGAGGAATGTAATCATTAAAATATTAATCAATCAGTGTTCACGGCACATCTCTGAATATAGTTATCTCGGTTTGAAAATGTTTATTGAGAACTATCTTGAAATTGAATAACCCATTGTCCCAGAAGTACATGAGTAATTACATTTTTGAAATAATTGTTCGGTAAAAAATTCAATCTGCCTTGTGAAGTAGGTATTGCATTGGTGTATAACCAGAACCGGATTCAACCTTAGTCAAACATTTGTCGAATAGTGGGAATACAAAGCCAGTAAAATTGTGCAACCTGTATCAAGGTAGATTTTGATTTCATCTTCGAATTTAGCCACCAATTTGCCTGATCTTGTATCCTATTTATCTTTAAACGGTATACGTATGATGCCGAAAAGCTAAGACCGATCCTGATCAAGAAACACGCAAAAGATAATATTCGCAGGAGGCTGTTGTTATTAAAAAATATTACAATGGATATATATCGACAAAACAAGGATGAACAACGTCCTATTCATCGGAAAGAAAATTTTTATAATAATAGTATTGTGGTGTGACCATAAAAGGAAAGGTGTTTTGTTTGTGCCGTCTTTTGTGTTGATCAAAAGTTAGTTCATTAGTGGAAATGTATCCAATAATTCATCTTGAAGGCGCGCGGAACGAGTTACTAATGGTTTGAAATAAGATATCAAGACACGCAATGATACCACTGCCTACTATAAATTTGTCTGTGGTTACGAGGAATGCCTTGCTTTCGGCTAAAGTGGTGATATTTAATTAGAGCTCTGCTTATTTTATTCGAAACCATCCAGTTATCCATTCCTTATTAGAACTTATTAATAATACAACTTTTCACATAATGATACTTCATTGACGTCATTGGAATCTCGAACATTTTATTCGTTTGAGTAATGGATCAACTTGTGATGCTGTAGAATTTGTTGAATCAACAACAAGAGCAGTCTTAAGGCCGACGTTTCGTCAATTTTCATATGAGATTTCTCAAGTTAGGCTAGAACTTATTGTAAGACTGGAAAGTTGCTTGTTTTATGGCGAATTCTATTGCAGATCGGGTTTATCTTGGAAGAAGATTTGATGACAATTACCGGGATGTTAAGAATAAAATAATGTCATTGTAATCAGTGTAATTTCTCAAAATTATATATTTCAAGGAATGAAACCGATGAGAGAAAACGAAATAGTATCCATAAAATCGCATGTGATAGATGTTACATTGTGTTACATTGTTGCAATATAGCACTTCGGCTTGAACATATTATGCTGGTGGACTAATGTTATTTTCCTATAATGCTCAAAATTAAGTATTTTAAGGAATGAAACCGATGAGAGAAAACGAAATAGTATCAATAAAATTGCATGTGATACATTGTGTTACATTGTTGCAATATAGCACTTCTGCTTGAATATATCATGCTGGTGGACTAATGTTCTTTTCCTATAATGCTCACTTAGCATTTAGAGAAGCCAGGTACGAAACCCGATCTTGACTAACTAGCCATTGACCAGGAGAAATGGCAAATGAATTGTTTTATCTGTGTCAAGTTTTTGGTTTAGGATTGTAGAACCCGCGATAATGAATATATCTTACATAGAACAAAATTCCGTTTGCTTTTATTGAAAAAATTCGATGGTTACGTATATCAGAAACGCTACATTGAATTTAAAGAAATGCTGCAGAGCTCATTTTAAATAAAACTATGTCTAATAGCAGACTTGACAAGATAAAACAATTCATTTGCCATTTCTTCTTTGTGAACGGCTAGTTAGTCAAAATCGGGTTTCGAACCTGGCTTCTCAAAATGCTCAGTGAGGCATGATATGGCCATATCTACGTTTTTTTATAATCAACCAGTCATCCTGATAATATCTAGTACCAAAACTACCCAACTTTTTCCTCCACTAAGATCTTTAAAAGTACAAACATTCTACTTATTGGGAAATTAGACATTGAGTAGTTTCACCAGCAAAACTAGTCTGAAGCAGTGGTACATTTTAAGCCCCATTCTCTTCAAATTGGTGCAGGATTGTATTGTTAAAGAAAAGTACCCAAATAAAAAATTTGCTTCTGGAGAATTAAGATAATAATGATTACACGTTAATGCTACGCAGATGATCTAATAATAATAGGAGGAACCTAAAACTATTACAGGATAATATAAACTTAGGTACCAAAGGAAAAACCTTGAGATTGATTAACAGAAAACATAAATCATTGCAATGGGAACGGAGGGAATAAAACACAAAATAGAACAGGATGGAAAAAAAATTAGGATAAATAAATAATAATAAGGCTATAAATATCTAGGAGTAATTAATAATGATTTTTGACCCAGATATGAATTATTTGTAAATTCTTGGGAAATTTCTCAAGAACTTACATATAATTCTAGGAGTACCTAATGATCAACGGTAAAGGGAATTTAAGGGCGAAATAATTGTGGGAGAATCAAAAACAAGTAGATTATTCAATATCATAAAAAACTCCAATATGATAAAATCAGCAATAAGAAAAATCATGAAACTAGTGTTAACCTGCGAAACATAGGCAACAAGTGAGAGACAGAAAAGCAAGCTAACTAAAAAAAATAAAATACGAAATTAGATATTTAGTCCTGGTATAAAAAACAATAGAACAAGCCACAGTCGTAGTGAGGACAATTCCCACCTTGGGGGCGACTATTAATTTTCGAAGCTCTAGTAATTGACAAAAAAAAATAAGATTATACATCGACTATACAAGAAAAACATCAGAACGTATCATATTTCTACAAAGTTACCAATTTCGAAGGCGACAATCTCCGGAATAATTTTACCAGACATCTACAAAATTTAACAGATACTTCGGAATTTGACAGATACTTCGGAATTTGTTGCTACTCATTATTTCCGTCAGAGGCGAGTGCTGAAACAGGCACAACTTTGAGGGTTAGAAGGGGTAATTAAAGAAATGGAATATAAGAAAGACAGACAGGATGACCCATAAAACTCTGTAAGGACGAACAACCCCGAGGTGCAGAAATAAGAGGAGTAAAATGACTGGAATTAAAGGAGTATAGTTTTATACCGAAAGAAATGAAAGAGATAACCCAACTCAAAAAGTTGAAGATTAAATAAGAAAGGAATCAAGACACACAGCATACTTAGATTTTCCAAAGATGTGTTTCAACAAAGAACAGTCATAAGACGCTCAAATTAAGGATTTTGTGGCAATGATTATAAGATTCTGATTTGATTTTTATACAATTGGACGTGCTTTCTATCAACTTTTGACAAGCAATATTATCACAAGATAATTCACCCCTTCAAATTCAAGCTCAAAACCAGTCGAAAATCTTTATACCAGATTTAATTTTTCCATCGAATGTCAAAGTTATGGAACTCTTTGCCTAGTGAGGTCTTTTCTGAATTCTATAATCTCCAAATTCCCAGAAAACATCCAATGTTTTTCTCTTCTACCAACGTTCCAAGGCTGGCTGACATGAAGATAATACCTTCCTTCTCGTATATTCAATCGATACATAATAATATGTATCTTAGAATCACAATAAAGTGATGGAATATATGTGCAGAAAATTATTCAGAGTTCCACATCAATTACTGTGCATTTACCAATCGTACGTATAACTTTGACGTTAAATGCATTAACATCAATCCAATATTCCTCAGTCAGTCTGTCTGTCTGGAATATAATGCAGTTGGAATGATATACAGAGAGAATGGAGGGAAGACACGTTCCATTATCGGGTGGCAATGAGTAGAATATATTCAGAATCAGTGAAACAGCGGCCTGTAATTATAACTTCATTCAGTCACTCATCTACTATCAGATCTGTTGATATCATTCACTGAACCAAGCGTGTGAATACAGATAAATCAGATACTATGGAGCAGCGCTTGCATTGTTGTTAATGTAAACATTAATGTAACATTTAAGAATCGATACTCGCGATGAATGTTTTTTAAATAGATCCGAGTGAACGAACAAGCGAACTATGGGCAATATATCTCGTCGATACTAATGGCCAACTGAGCATTGTTTTGAACTAATCGATTCTTTACCTCGCAGAAACTATTTAATAAGAAACAGATGAAAGAAGGCATATCATATATTACCTAGATCTAAGATAATATGTTGATTTATTAGGGTAGTTAGTAGATCATTCAAGATGATCAGCTATTATACAGAGTGAGTCAGTTTTTTGTAGACAAACTTCAACAGGAGATAGAACAGATGTTTTTAAGGAGAAAAGTTTCTATAAACATATGTCGTAGAAGGCTTCGTTTACGAGATACAGGGTGTTGAAATTGAAATAAAAATTTCGTTTTTTGCGAATATCTCCGGAACCGTTTATCGTACAGAAAACAGCTTTTGTGAGCATTTTCTACTCATAGTAAGCTATGTTTTGTGCGGCAAAAAAAATTTTTCTAGTAATAATTGGTGAAGATTTCGAATGGGTAGTGGGTGTTTTTCTCCCCAACTTCTACGCCACTGAAAAAAGTACGGTTTTGAGACAACCATTTGAACCGCCAATGTTTTCTACACAAAAAAGATACTAATCATAAGCTTTAAAGTTGACCTTTTTCGAGAAAAATCAACTTTTATGTTGAAAAACATAGTCAATCCTTTGGTTTTGTTACTTGTTCTAACGTTTGAATGAATTTTGTTAAATTAGTAAGAATTGACAATGTTTTTCTACATAAAAGTTGATTTTTCTCGAAAACGATCAACTTTAGAGCTTATGACCAGTATCTTTTTTGTGTAGAAACTTTTTTCAGTGGCGTAGAAGTTGGGGAGAACAACACCCACTACCCCTTCAAAATCTTCACCAATTAAGAGTAAAAAAAAATTTTTATCGCACAGAACATAGCTTATTATGAGTAGAAATTGCTCACAAAAACTGTCTTTTGTACGATAA
This sequence comes from Endomychus coccineus, assembly GCA_958510875.1. Taxonomy (NCBI): domain Eukaryota; kingdom Metazoa; phylum Arthropoda; class Insecta; order Coleoptera; family Endomychidae; genus Endomychus; species Endomychus coccineus. The sequence goes on along the minus strand of OY294068.1, from coordinate 179,253,709 downwards.
ACGGTTCCGGAGATATTCGCAAAAAACGAATTTTTTTTTTCAATTTCAACACACCCTGTATCTCGAAAACGAAGCCTTATACGACATATGTTTATAGGAACTTTTCTTCTTAAAAACACTTGTTCTATCTCCTGTTGAAGTTTGTCTACAAAAAACTGGCTCATCTTGTATATAATAAATTTTGATAATTTTCTTTTAAACAATCTAAATTTAATCACATAATCGATAATGGTTTTGAGATAATCAATTTCTCATATTTGTCAATAGTCGTATTGCATATATACAAAGAAAACTAAATTTGGTTGGTCATTTAAATGTAAATTAATAATATTTCAACTGAAGCTAATGGAACAAGCAGGACCCACTTTCAATAAGGGTAAAAGTCTAAACTTTACTTTCAGTTCCTGCTCCGATTTATATCCAAGTTTCGTAATGAGCTTATCTTCATGTTTCTACGAACCATTGCGGTTAAAAGATTTTAATGTCCAAAAATTTAGCGTTCTAGATCGACAATTTTAGGCTTATTTTAGACCATCAAATTGAAATTTCAGACCAACTTCAGTAAAGATGTTGAACAAAATCGAAATCCTGAAAATAATTTCAGACTAATTTTAGTCTACCGATTGTCCATACTGTAAGGTACACCCAGAGCATAATCAATTATTCATTTCCATACTGGAAAACCTAGTAGTATGGAAGTATTATTGTATATCGAACGGCTGTACCTTCTATATAGGGTGTCCCATTTTAATCCGCCAGTAGCGATAATTCTGAAGCAGTGCATTGAAGCAAAAAGTGTTCCGAATAAAAAGTTAACGGTTATGAGGGGGACATCTCATGCCATCGACCTTGCCCCCCCATCCCCCCGGGGGCGGCGGGAACAGGGAGCAACTTTCAAATCTTAAATGGAAACCCCTATTTTGTATTGCAGATTCGGATAGTGTTAAAGAGTAGGTCAATTTTATTCGGGGTATTTTTAAAATTTGGTAATAGATAGCGCTGCAAACGTCAAAATCTGTTTGTGTGTCTGTGTGGTTGTTCGTGTGTTGCATGGGCATGTGAGTGTGCGTGTTGCGTGTGTGTGTGTCCGTCGCCATTGCAATTCACATGTACTGCTCAAAATTGTGTCCATGATGGTCTCGACACAATCGTACAAGCTTAGCGAAAATCTACACGCACGCCCGCAACGTGTTTGGAGAAATTTCATGACAGGCATTAGTTATTCGCTCCATCATGTTCTCGCGCGTGGTTGGAGGATCGCGGAAGACGACGTCTTTCAGGTAACCCCAAAGGAAAAAATCTTGCTATTGAATTGATAAAAACCACATTTTCACGTTTGCAGCGCCATCTATCATCAATTGTGGAAAACAACCCGGATAAAATTTACCTACTTTTTAACGCTCTATCCGAATCTGCGATACAAAATAGGGGTTTCTATTCAAGATTTGACAGTTGCCCCCTGTTCCCGCCGCCCCGGGGGGCTGGGGGGGCAAATTTGACGGCATCAGATGTCCCCCTCCTAACCGTTAACTTTTTATCCGGAACATTTTTTGGTTCAATGCACTGCTTCAGAGTTATCGCTACTGGCGGATTAAAATGGGACACCCAGTATATTACATTTATCACAATAATTCCATGATTGTCATGAAAAAACAAATTTTTGAATGCATTTTCATGTTCTGGATATTTCGCCATAATGTAACAAAGTTCGTGTCCCTATCAAAGCTCTTTGCCCGATTGCTGTTTATTCTTTCCTCGTCTTAAAGATATCATTCTCAAGTAATTCAGTAATCCTCAACTCCTGATGATGAATTAATCATCAGACATTATGCTTTTGATTTATACTCAAATTATGTCCCAACCAAGTGTAGATTTGTTCATTACCAAATCATCGGCATGATCTAGGGGACTTCCTTTTCTGTACTATTGACTAATCAGTGAACAGCCTTGTGGTTCCAATCTCTACTGGATATTTGGTTTGGGTAACATTATATAATTATTTATGAAATGCAATTATTAGTATCAATTACTATTAAAAATCATCTTGCACTACTGACTGATTGACGTATAAAATTGGAAGCTGTGGAAGTTTTTAAGTCTCCCCCAAGATATTTGGAACAAGATGTATTTTATAGACTTAGTTTTATTTCTGCCAACATTTATTGAGCAATTACGAATGATTCTGAGAATATTGAATTCGTGCCAACATTTTTCATGCAGGTGTTATCATAAATGAAGTAATATTTATTCTAATAACCTGTACAAGCAATCTATTACTGGTATATGTTTATTTATTTTATCAGTTGGAAGCCAATAACGAATTCAAGTGTTATTTATATTTTAGTACGTAAAGTTGAGTTCTTTAAATTCATCAATATGATATATCGATCTATTTTGCGCTTGTGTCTGTTCAATTATTCTTCAGATCTTCCTCTATATTCTCGATTAATATTTTACTGGGATTCAAATTTTGCAATATCGGCGTTGGCAGGGATAATCGATGGGCTCTTGCTTCAGTATTTCAGATTCATAGATGAGGATGATATTTTGGTGGTTCAACTAGCCCCCGGAATCAAGACTCTTTTCACAAAAAAGCAGTATTCGTGTTACAGAAATAGTTCGGCTATTACTATCATTTATTTACTTCATAAAATAATGAATTTGGAAGCTTCCCGAGGTAGTACGAAGGTCGTTGTCACGTTGGTTGACAATAACGATGAAAGCTGCCGTAGAAAACACTACACCAAATGCATTTTGGAGTGTTCGATATCTTCACAATTACACGATTACATAGAAGTGACATTATTTGGAGCATTTCACATTTCAAACTTATTAGAGAATTAATAATAAAAATGAAAATACGTTTTGGATCGAACTATTGTATGGACTTTGCAGAAGCATAATGAAACTATTAGCTGATCTGGAGATATTCCATGGTTTCTCCAAAATTTAATATATCTAGTTTCAGTTTCTGCCTTCGTTGAAAACAAATTACTATTATAGACATATTATTTGCCCCAATCCGAAATAATACGATCGACTTAACATACAAGAAATAATTTAAGCATTGTTGAAGTATTTAGTGATGATGATTTTTGTAGTACATTCGTTGAATCAGAGAAAATTTCCTCGTACCATGAATGTGCAGCTCTTTATTGTGAAGCGTTCGATTTCGATAAAACAAAACAATACGAAATCATATTCAGATAAGTTAGATGAATCAGATAATTGAGAATTTCCTTTTGCAATTTATCGATTTGAGGAATTTCATTCGATCAACACTTAGAGCAGGGGACGCTTTCAAACGTAGCGTCAGAGACCCTGCGGTCGGGAACAAAAACGTGCCTCTCTGCCTCTTCAATCGCCAACCTCGAATGCAAAGCAAACAGTCAAAACAGTTGGCATCAGGAAATAGAAATGATCGTACGCATGCCGTCTGTGAGAGAGATGACCCATTCCGTCAGACAGAGAACCAGGGGGTCCCCTAGGACTTTACCAGACTGCTTGGCTGGAATTGCAACAGACAACCTGTGGATTGTGGATTCCACAGATAAATCTCCCGCACAATGACTGTTTCCGCGATTCGCATTTGTATGCCCCCGACGCACCGCCAACTGTGGGAATTGTACCAGTTAACGCCATTTCCAGTTAAATACCGCTTTTCACGGCTATTGTTTCCACTCTAACACCCATCTAATTTACTATTACCTCAAAAAGCTCCACACCTCATTTTAGCACAATGGGATTCTATTTATTTATAAAGAAGTCAGTTCCGAATATTTATATTATATTCATTTAACTCGAATGAAATGTGCATACTTTAATCCCCTATTTTGATCCCCCATTAGAAATGAAAAGTAATAATTTATATTTAGGGATGAGTTTGGTTCAATTTATGAAGTTCTTCATTTTTGATGGAAACTTTTGAATATGCACATTGCATTATTTATGCGACGATAGTATTGCTTGGTGATTGGACTAGATTCTTTGAATGTATGTTCTGGCTCAAATGCTGAAAAATTGGATATTGAATTTGAGGGTTTAATTTCAGCAAATTAACATAATTTGAAAAATATGATGGCAATAAAAAGTACTCTTAATTATGTAGAAGTAGAAGTGAATAATATCTGTGAAAAATAAATATCTGCAAGATTGGAATCAATAAAAAATTCTATGCGGAAATCATGTTCAAACATGGCAGAAAGTATATAAATATGCTTAGAAATGAACACAACCTATCCTTTGCCGGTCAATAGACAGAAATAAGCTACTAGATTCAAAGTAATTGGAAATGCATCTTTATTTATTGTGAATTACTAGGATTATTACTAGAAGCATTCTCGTAGATTTTTGCTTCACGGATGAATTGGTCGTTATAGGATCACGAAGAATAGTCGTGCGGTTCATCTTCCGGAAACCAAGAATCGTGAAGCATCTCCGACGTTTGCAGAAGGCACCTTGGATAAACAATACCTACCAATTGTTTTCCATTTGAGCTGTACCCATTTGTATGAAATCCGTTCATAATATCTTGTTTTAGTATCGCATTCAAAATATGCCAAATGTCAAATCTCAATACCAAAAGAATTTACCGGTATACTTATCAGAAATAATAAGACATTGTTCTATTCCGTATTCTATTTTGGTTAAGAGATTGGAATCAAGGGCGGAACCAGAAAATGGCCAGGGGGGAGGGGTGGTCAATATTAGTTTTTAGATATTCAGATATTTGAGTTCAGTTTATTTATTCATGAGCATCTGTTGTGTCGCTACCAAAAACAGTGAACTGAAAAAACTAACCCAAGGGGTGGTGGCCATGGCCCCATGCCATCCCTCCCACCGTGTGTCCGTCCCATTTGGATCATTAATCGCACTTTTTATTCCAGTTTAGTCGTTATAATGGTCAAATAATGTCAGATCTCTTCATTTGGCTCGTTTTCAAAAGTCAATCCACTTACCTAATGGTCATTAATGACATGTACAGGTACAGGTATCTTATGCATGGCTATAATTATATCACTTCCCTCACCCTCCTTTTGTTAGCCCAATTTTTAGCTTTCGGGCACATCTGCGAGTTGATTGTATGTTCGTGAAACCTGGTGTAACTGGATTATGGAATTATGGTGTACCCCAATTTTCGGCTCTAGTTTTGAAGGTAATTGTTTGAAGTTTGGGATATTCTATATCTACAATAAGAGGCACTTTTTGACATAGAAATGTTTATTAGTGCATTTTGAATTCTGCATAACATATGAATAAATTCCTTATTAATGGTACAAATAATTGGTACCATAGTAACAATATGGTTCCATTTGAAAAAAATTAGTTTTACCCGAAAAATCATTTTGATGAACGTAAATTAGTATTTTTGACGAAATTTCGATTTTTCTAGGATTACAAGCATCATTTAGAATAAATCGGAACCGTCAAGGCACTCTTAAATGGAAACCTAAAAATCATATTTAAAAAAAACTCGGCATTTGAAATATAACTTAATTGGTATCGTTGGATTCAGATAATTATGCGGAATTCAAAAATGCAGTGTTCCACTCAAAAAATCGAAAGTTAGTGTTACTTCCTGCGAAACTGGAATTGAAAAAAAACAGTTTTATGTCAGAAATTGCCGCTTATTATGTATATAGGATTTCCCAAATTTCAAACAATTAACTTTAAAATGTAATCTCTGTCATGACGTGGGAAGTTAATTTGAATTGATAACGTATGTGTTTTCAAACTCTATTTATTATTATTATAATTCGCCATCATTGACTTAAAGGAGTATGACAACTTCGATGTTTGAGTCCTCATGAAATTTAGGAGGACTTATGATTGATCTATGATCGAAATCTCCAAGCCCTATAAGTTTCCGAAAGTTCTTTACTATTGAGTTCCTCTGTGGTAGATATTTTTTGGGCAAGAAATGCATCAGAGCACTTGCCTCAGAGTTGGAGGGAAGTAACTGTGATGGTTATTCCAAAGACTGGTAGTATAACCTTCACTTATACTTAAACTACCAATCCTCCTACTGAGCTCATGATGAAAATCTGAAATGACAAATTGTTCTTCTATCGCAGGTAGTTTGCCTATAAACAGACAAATTCACCAGTATAATATCCAAAGACTGAGGAAACGACAGCACCCTTCTAGACGCAACACCTATAGACAACGGAGTTATACCTTGCTTTGATGAAACTATATCAGAAAAGTTGATGACTAGATTAAGGAAGTAATAGTAAAATACTAAGCTTGATGAGAAACCTTGAACTCGAGTAAGTCACACCTATAATAATGTCCAGGCGATGAATAGCAGTCTCGGGAGAGAGAGAGAGAGAGAGATAATATTCTCATGTAATGTAATATAATATTAATCCCTCAAACCGGCATTCAATTCTTCATTGACCGTCTTGCTCTTTTTCATAGTAAAATATAGGAAATTATTCTGACTGGAGTTTCAACATGTTCAAACAAAACGCTATTCTTTCTCCTTCCATGGATCAATTAATTATAGAATATGCCTCCATTCAATATTAATCCTTGTAGAGGTGAAGAACAATGAGATGGACATAATGTACACAATGTACGAGTAATCTTATACAACAATGCTTGGACATACAGAGCCAGATAAACGCAACAAAAGCACGTTTAGCGCCAGCAAAAATATAATAAGTTGTCCAGAAACTCTGATTGCTTTTGCAAAAATTGATGAAATATTAAAATACTCGCTGAATAAGCTATCCGCGCGCTTACAGTTGACCTGAAAAATAACAAGTTTTGGAACAAGGCAAACTACGATATTTTGCATTGCGCAACTTGCAAATGCAGCATAGAAAATACGAGTTTTTTAATTACTCTCGGTATATTTCCCAGGACGTACATTTCTGACGATGTCATTTGGAATAAAAGTTAACAGTAATTCAAATTCATATTTAACGAAGTAGTGAACCGAAACATCTGTGCATTGTTGCTGGAAACAATTGAGAAGGGCGATGGTCTAACTCCTTATTTTTAGTTATGACGTATCGATTATCTATATTATATACACGAATTCAATAACTTGATTGCTTATGAAGCCAGAAGATTTCATCGGATATTTATTTCTATTTATTGAAAATACAGCAGTTATTTCGTTCATCGCGAATTGCACTAGCAAAAAGTGGTAGATAACGATGGTTGGTCATTTCATTAAGTTCTTGGCAACCCAGACAAAAGTTTTGTACTCTTTTTCAAAAATTTTCAAAGCGAATGATTGGAAGTCAAGCTCAAATTATAGTTTATAAATCTTGTTTTCATTTAGTATCGAGTTGCACATTGCACATCACAAAGATTATTGTGGAAATTGTTAAGATGCAATCAAAAAAAATTATTTTGTGAAGACAGTGCCATGATGAAGTATCCAAACTGAACTCATCCTAGAGAATATGATGTATCAGACATACGTCATGAAAATTGTGAGATATTTTTGTAGGTTCTACATGATTTCCTTTATTGCAAGATCGAACCTTATTTGTTTAAATGTGTTATGAATGAATCAGATTATCAACATACCACTATCATAGATGATACTGGTTAATTATTTGATAGAGAGATTATTCGAATCAAACGGATATCGGTAATGAAATTTCTTCAATCAGGATACACATATATAATGGAGCTATACTTTTTGAGAATTTATAATTTTCATCTATATACTATTAAATAAATCATTAGTTCCTTACATAACTAGGATGATGCCTTCTAACAGGATATCAAAATGATTTCCATAGGCAATTATCGACATTACTCCATATAATTTTGGTTTTTTAACAGATGACTCTACAGTTATGCGTTCGATTGTGTCATTATGATGATAGGAAATGTGGCATTTAACATCGAGACGAAGAAAGCTGAAAGAGGAAGAACAAGATCTAAAAGATGAAGCAAGATAAGATAGTTTATTATAACTCCATTAGATTGGATTGTAAATGTCCAAATTTTAAAATGTAAAAGAAATTTAAGCTGAAGAAAACCGAAGATAGATAATAGTCTATCTAGCCTAGCAGAACGAATGGATAAAACAAATGGAATTTAGGTAGTGGCAATAGAATTCAGTTATAGCTAATAGAATCAGACAACGAAGCCTTTTATTTTTCGAGACAATATTTAAGCTAAGACAGTTTATTATAACATCATTAGATTAGATTGTAAGTGTCCAAATGTTCAAATGTAAAAGAACTTTAAGCTGAAGAAAACCGAAGATGGATAATAGTCTATCTAGCAGAACGAATGGATAAAATAGATGGAATGTAGGTAGTGCCAGTAGAATTCAGTTATAGCTAATAGAATCAGACAACGAAGCCTTTCATTTATCGCGACAATACTTGAGCTAAGATAGTTTATTATAACTTCATCAGATTAGATTGTAAGTATGTGTCCAAATGTTAAAATATAAAAGAACTTCAAGCTGAAGAAAACCGAAGATGGATAATAGTCTATCTAGCAGAACGAATGGATAAAATAGATGGAATGTAGGTAGTGCCAGTAGAATTCAGTTATAGCTAATAGAATCAGACAACGAAGCCTTTCATTTATCGCGACAATACTTGAGCTAAGATAGTTTATTATAACTTCATCAGATTAGATTGTAAGTATGTGTCCAAATGTTAAAATATAAAAGAACTTCAAGCTGAAGAAAACCGAAGATGGATAATAGTCTATCTAGCAGAACGAATGGATAAAATAGATGGAATGTAGGTAGTGCCAGTAGAATTCAGTTATAGCTAATAGAATCAGACAACGAAGCCTTTCATTTATCGCGACAATACTTGAGCTAAGATAGTTTATTATAACTTCATCAGATTAGATTGTAAGTATGTGTCCAAATGTTAAAATATAAAAGAACTTCAAGCTGAAGAAAACCGAAGATGGATAATAGTCTATCTAGCAGAACGAATGGATAAAATAGATGGAATGTAGGTTGTGCCAGTAGAATTCAGTTATAGCTAATAGAATCAGACAACGAAGCCTTTCATTTATCGCGACAATACTTGAGCTAAGATAGTTTATTATAACTTCATCAGATTAGATTGTAAGTATGTGTCCAAATGTTAAAATATAAAAGAACTTCAAGCTGAAGAAAACCGAAGATGGATAATAGTCTATCTAGCAGAACGAATGGATAAAATAGATGGAATGTAGGTAGTGCCAGTAGAATTCAGTTATAGCTAATAGAATCAGACAACGAAGCCTTTCATTTATCGCGATAATACTTGAGCTAAGATAGTTTATTATAACTTCATCAGATTAGATTGTAAGTATGTGTCCAAATGTTCAAATATAAAAGAACTTCAAGCTGAAGAAAACCGAAGATGAATAATTGTCCATCTAATAGAAAGAAAAGATTAAATAAATGGAATCTAGGTAGTCTGGCAGTAGAATTCAGTTATAGCTAATAGAATCAGACATCAAGGAAGCCTTTTATTTTTCCCGACAATAATATTCTAAAGTTAGGTATATCTCTTAATAAATTTAACTACCTATATCAAATATCTAGTCACCTTGAAAAAAATTGTATGCTATTGGATTGTATTTATATAAATATAATATTACTTATCCCACTCTACGTATTAGTATAAGGGAAATATAGAAATTGGTCTGAAAAAAATGTATGAATTGTTGCAAAAATATCCGGGTGTGAGCCTTTCTCAATTCATCTAGACTATATAGAAATAATGTGTGTGTGTGTGTGCTTACGAATTTGAGAGTGTATATGCGTGCATGCGTGACCCACTGTGAAGACCGTTCCTATTGGTCGAACGAATTTGAAAATTTGCAAATCGCTTTAAAGCGGTGAAAATAGGAACATTTTCTTCTGTTTTGTATCATTACGAGAACATTATTTTTCTCTTTATAAATTTGTATTACATACATACGTACTTTCAGGTTAAACATTAAATTAATTACATTACCATATCATGAAAGTAAGGTTGATATAGTTTTACATGATTATATCAACGGTTTTGACTGTTCACCTGACAGGAAAATATTATAATAATACATACAGTATAATCGATACCCTCCATTGTACAAGTACCAGTCTAAACGCGAAGTATAAAGATCAGTATGACGTCATCAACATGAGACTTGGAGAAAGACGTAGCGAACGACAGTATCGCTTAGACTTAATTGAACGTAGCCGGTACTGAATGTGACAGAATTAAACAAAGTTTCAACTGTTTCTTGTGGGAAATTATATGTTACACCTATTCCTAAGGTGTCCTCGTGTGATTAGAACTTATATTTACCTGCAAATAAGTGTGTATAAAAGTGTTATGACTGAATAAGGTGCGTTGCGAAACGGCTTCTTAAGTGAATTCTCTTACTGCGTTTTTTTGTCGTACGTACACTTTACTGACGTTTGTTATTCAATTACTTATGCCGAATAAATGTCCTAGCTGCTAGGGATACTTTGTCTAGTTTTCCTAAACATAATAAACTACGGAAACAATAGATATCGGCTGTCCTTGTGTCCATGGCAACAACAATAACAGAACAATATTCTCGTAGTGGTACCGTAAAGAATACATTTTGTCACTTGTTTTGAGATTAGAATCAATATTCCGTATTATAAGTGGCAATAATCCATTCAACAGCAAAGCAGTGAACAGTTTTTCTAAACATAGCAAGTTAAGTTTCGTGTATCCTCGTGCAGTTGATAATTCTAGGCCATTATTTTGTCTATTCGATTCACATTCTCAAATGTCTTTGGCTGAATTCAAAACCCGGTCAAATTATGCAGAATCACAACGACGAGGACATTGCCTTACTTCATGCTTTAAAAAAATTTACGTATTAACTAGAACGTGATAAATTTCGATATTCTTTGAATCTTAGAGCACTCTATCCTACAAATTTGAAACGTCAAAATATTAAAGTAGCACTTAATGTATTCAATGAATATGTTATACAGGCTCTACTTCAATTTGGTTCAAATATAAACTTATAAATTATTATATTAATAGCGCAGTGTAAAGGGGTTTCAGGAGTTCATTAAAGAAAAGAATAGAAGAAAGGGTGGTGGTTGACGTATCGTTCGAAAGGGGCTAACTTAGAGAATGATTCGGAATAAAAATTTTTTTGAAATTTTTTACATTGGTTATATACGCAAGGCTCTAGTTCGGCTTTAAATAAACTAGCAGTACTGATACATACTGCATGGTCAAACACATTTCACGAAATTTTAGTAATAATTTTGTATTATTCCAATGAACTTAATTTGAGCATTTCAAACCGAAGACAGGTTTCTTACATTACAAAAATCAAATGAGATGCAACTAAGGACTCAGTTCACGTGTGTCAACCCCTTCCAAACAAGAAGTCCTTGTATAATGTCCTAAAGAATAAATAAAACTTTTTTTTACTGTCGGTATAGCAGCATTGTGCCGTACAACGTACGAATGGCCAGCTGCAAAATAGCCTCTGGCTTGCGACGTCATGATCGAGCATCAAGCTCGTATAATACTTCGAGGCATATGATGCCAATCTGTTTATTGATTATCTCAGTCAATGAAATAAACTTTCAATGTCTTGACCCAAAGTATAATTTAACGTCTTTCCCATGTGTACAGCTGTTTATAATCATTCGCAATATATTAGTTAAGGGTTTCTACGGGTTTTACCTGTTTCCTTGGAGAAAGTCCACGGGCAATACAGCAATATGTAAATAATAGCATCATCATTAATCAATATAACAAATCATAATAAGATCATGTGAACTCCTATAAACCATTAAATAAAATTGCTAGCCTATTTATTTAAATAAATTATACTCAAGCTTCCAAAGATTTATAAATAGAAATATATTACTCTTTGAAGGAAAAATCCCCCTTCGAAGGATGTATAATATTACAATCATAGATTCATCTCGAAGAAGTCCGATAGCGAAAAATGTTCCTAACAAAAGAAGGGTTATGGGCGTTACGGATCTACGAAACAGTAAATTTTCCATATTTTTTGAATGAAAGTCAATACTGCTTCTATTTTATTTTTAAAGTAATATTTCTTCTACAAGACAGGATTTGTTTCTTCTTTTTATCTGCGGTCTTTAAGATATATTCAAATAGATATTTAGTGATAGGCAGGATAGTTCAAACGTAAGTTCAGGATAGAATAATTAAGAAGAATAGATTCATCAAAATCCTACTTGATTTGGAAATTAAGGAATTTGAAGATTTCTGGAATCTTCAGTAAAATGCAAACCTTGATAAGCAACAATGTAGATACCAAATAGCTGAAGCAACAATAAATTACACAGGAGCGTATAGGATCATATAGTCCTAGTGAAGGTTTAAATCATCTTTAAATAAATATTGTTGGCAGTTACGCCTCACCATTAAAACATCGTGGCTTGGGTAGTCCTACAACTTGTTCGAGAAAATCACAGTGTTATTTATTATCAGAGACCAAGCAAAGGTTAAAATTGACAGCCGAGTTAAATTTTTATGTTTGTCCATTCATACATTGCAATTTGTAGGTTCTAGCTGCGCTATAACTCTTAAAGTCTTTATAGCCGGTAATATTCTCAACATTGTATTAGCTGTATAAGATACTGACATCAATATAAGCATTCGCCAAAGAAAGAAATATGAGAAATTAGTAATCATTCTTCGAAGGAATTTGTATTTGGTTTCAACCACGTTAGCAATTTATAACTTGTCTGTAGTGACAATCGGTTTGCATAAGCAAATGGAGATGGCAAGAGTGGGACTTTTAATTCATAAATTCAATATAATTTTCCTTTCCAGAATCTATCTTCAGTTACAAGTACTACGGAAGATAATCTTCAAAATATTAATTTATTACCTACGAAAAAGGACATGGCCATGGTTTGGGACGCAGTTTAGGTACATCTTCAATCTCAAATCTCATTGAGAACTTCATGTTGGTTCAATGGAACAAGTATGAGAAACCGACGATCAGCTATTCACTTGGATTATAGTATTTCATTCTATTGGAATTTGTATGGCTCCATTATTCTATTTTTACTTTTATCTCTTATTTGACTTTGAAGTATCAGTACTAATTGAAATTGAACAATTTCTTAGCACACAACAGTAAGAGTTAAAGCAACATAATAGGATTGCATAGAACGTTGCACAACAGCACCCTTGTGTTTGAAAGAGCCTCAGAAGATAATCTTCATATTTTGAATAACTTTGAACAAATCAACAAGATTCTTTTTCGTTCCCTGAATCTGAAAAATCTCAAATTGAAATAATAAAAGATGCAAATTCCAACCATGTGTTGACGTTTCTATTTGTATTTTATCCTGCTGAGTACATTGTACTTATTTTCAAATGTTCCCATCGTTTTCATGGTTCTAGATGACTATAATGGAGCATCACGTAGGGCTAAAGAATAGCTAAATGTACGTTTGCCAAATACGGAACAATTTGAAAGTCATTAGCATTGTCCTGTTCTTGAAAAACTCGGAATAGCACGGGGTCTACCAAATTGTGAAAATATATATATATATATATATATATATATATATATATATATATATATATATATATATATATATATATATAATGAGAAATAAAATGATAAATACCAGATTGTTTTGTAGCAAATGGTAGATATATTTTGACAGAACGATCATTATTATGTGATCCACCAAAGTTGACGCAGAATATTTGCAAATGTTTTCTCCAATTGGTTTTTGATTAATATTTTATAACTTTTATTCAGCAAAAAATTTAGAAAAACGTATTCTGCGAAATATTAAATTCATGTTCACTTCATAATTTCTAACTACTAGATAACGATGAAAATTAATTAGAAAAAGAGATAAATATATCATTATTTATTCGACTGAAACAATTCGATTCCCTATTAATTACTATCGATTTTCTACAAACAACGCACGGAATTAAAAATTATAAACCTTCTCGATTACATTTGAGGGCTTCTATAAGAGGGACCGAATGGCGCCAGTATATCAATAAATTATGCCGAATGCTCTTCGAATTGTTAAAAGAATGATAAGTCCAACTGCGGTCTGACAGAACCTATTAACGCTTGGGTTATTATAAAAGCAGATATCGGAGATCTCTAAGTCTAAAGATCCCTGGCGCGTTTTCTTTCTCTCAGCATTGAATAGCTACCGATCATCTATAATACAAATATTAACACTATATTGTATTGTTAGATCATTTATAATTTGAAATTTTATTATAGTCATTCATGTAATTGGATTTGAAAAATGGAAGCCTAAATTTATTGCCCAAGTTATAGAATAGGTATACACAGATCACCTGTTTTTCTATGTAAATAATGGAACTAGGAATCTCTATAAAATTATTCTCGACCTTTAAAAACCAATTCCAATTTAGAACTAGTTCTTTTTACTTTATAAAACAGCGTTTTATGGAATAATAAGATTTATGAATGTTTTTGTTGATTAAATAATAATAGTCTTTCATAACGATGATTAAAATATAAATTGAAGTAGAAATAAATAAAGAGTATACCAACCCGAGATTTCTAATTATTTTCATAAAATTATTACTGAATTCTTGCTTACTCTATACTCTAATATGTTATGTCTTATGTGATGTCATAATAACAATAAAAAATCGATAAAATGTTGAATAAATTAAGAATAAATTTTAATTAATGTCACGTTTTTCAAAAGCAGTGCTACTTGAGACAATAAACTGGGAAATTTGATTGTATTTATTCAATTGACACAAAATTAACTTAATAATGTTAATGTGGTCATTCAATATACTTCTGATTGATTAATTGTTGAAAAAAGTCTTATTTGTAAAGTTGATTTAATTCCTTCATACCTAGGTTCCTACACTGATTGGAATATTGAATACACCCTAGAGTATATTTATTAGCAATTGAATATGAATTGATATTAGGATCAAAATTATTTTTCAGCGTAAATAATTCATAATAAGTAGTAGAGTTTGTTGTAAGTTAATTTTATGATTAACCTTTTAGGCTTGCTATTTGATTAATTATTTGATAGGCATTTTCTAAGTCCATTCAAACTAAATTTCCAATGATGCTGAATATATTTTTATCTTAAAATAGGTAATTGTATTTATTATAAGTAATTAATAACAATGAATTAGGGGCCAATCTTATTTCTAATTCATTCTTTCTGAAATATTGAAAAATCAAATAATGAAACTTTAGAGAGATGAAACAATTTCATGTTGATGCGAATAATAAAATCACAAGTAATAGCATTAATTATTGAACTTTGTCATTCTGAGATGTAAATTATAGAGTGGCCCTGTTGCCCTATCATTTCCGCTTAATCTATTCCTTTAATATGACGTTTACATCTGTAGAATTCCCTAAGTAATTTCAGAACTGAAATGTAATTCCATTCCCCAACTAAGGCATCCAACGCAGACAATTGCATATGATATATGCAGTCTATAAATACTAACTGGAGCATCAAACCCTCGCAGTTAGATTGAAATAATTATAAACGCAATGAAACAAGGGGAAACAAATGGAACTCTTCGTCCCCTTTGCTATCTCGATGAGACTGTTGATTCAATATTAGCATCTGAAAATGTAACAATTGATACGAAAACACTGATGAATATGCATTCTATCGCGCTTTAAAGTGAGATTATTTGGATTAGGAATTCTGCAGACCATCATAATTCGTCTCTTTTATCAATTACAGTTTAATACCTTCCAACACTGGTTGAATTTCAACAGAGACGAGTTTTATTCATCTACACGAAACTGTCATTGCTTGGTGCTTGGAATATTAGGCCTAAGATTAAAACGATTGGATTCATTCATCATACAAACGATTGAGGCATAAAAATATTATCTGGCAAACACGTACCTGGCTGTTGTGCAGTCTCTAAAAAGTGTGTCGAAGTCTTTGCATGACAGCAATTTGCATCTGTTGACTCCCGGCTGTATGGCACCCAAGCCACGCAAAATTCGAACCTGTTCCACGTTGCAAACTAAAGGAACAATGTCTAACCGTTTCAACTTGGTGTAAACAGTGTGCAAACCGCCAACTAGATGTTTTAAGAAAAGTTCGAATGCCTGTGGGAGGCATAACATGGTATCACCTGCAATTATGAAAGCGGCAACTTTTTGTCCACGGTAATCGACTAATTTACATTCATTGGCTGTGGGGTCTGAGGTGGAAATCGGTGGAGGACTGTTGTACGAACGCGGAGGTCCATGATGTGCCATGAGGTCCAATGGACTGTGTAGCACCCCCAAAGAGTTCAACAAACCTAGTCCAGGTGGCGGAAGATGCCCTAAAGCCATGCTGCGAGCTAAGCTGGCCGAAGAAACCGGCGGTGGGCTCAAAGGATGCCCCATCGACATCGGAGGTCCAAGTGGACTTGCTTGTCTTGGACTGTGCACCTGATTATGATTATTTGACATAAGATTGTTGTTATTATGTGGTGGCGACGGTGAAGGTTTAATTGCTACAACTGGTGAACCGGAAGACGCGTGGCTGCTGTGATCACTAGCAGAGTCCATAGCGCTATTGTCCATCATCAACATCGTCGTCACGCGCGAAACACCTAGCACTCAACACCAAGGTCCATCACCTAGACACAAGCAGATATGTCGCAACAGTGACTGTTTCAACTGTTTGTTTGTGTGTTGCGCGGGCGGGGCACTGAGCGCGCAACGCGGTACACTCTGCAGGAAGTGCGGACACGACCGGTACACTCGTCGGATACAAATGTAATAAATAAAAATATTCGGAAAAACTCCTGCAAGTGTGGAAGGGCGGGGACTAACAGGCCGCATCTCGCATGCCGCCGATTGGATGTTGCAGCAGCGCCCTAACGTCGGATTGGTCCCCCTCTTATAGTTTACTACTTACTCCCACCCACCGCTACCGAAAGATGTTAGTTTCTTTGTAACTCTGAGGGCGGATGCAAGAGAACTTGAAATATGAGCTGTGACGTATTGATAAAGAATGTCACCGGGCTGTCGCTGTGGAATCAATACGCGAGGTGTGCGGGCTCCGCTTTTTATTTTCATTCAATACACCTCGAACTAACCTCTTTGTCTCACTACGATTGCCGACGAATCTTTTTTGTGAAAAAATTAAATGCAGAATTCCTGCTCAGCTTACTTAACCTCTTATGACACGTGACGCTTACTTCATAGTTTACAAGTTCATAAAGTTTTTATACGTACTGCATACTCATAGGACGTTCTGCTTCAAGTTCGTACTAGCAAGTTAATGTTTAACTTTTCGTAATCCGTTCTATATTTCCTTACTGTTTCCTGCATGAAATATATATAGATACAAGAAACATTATGCATATTAATATTACATGTATATTAATTAAAAATCGAATGAACCCCAAGTCAACGGTAATATCAAGTAGCATACGTATTTCAGCAACTAAGTCCCCATCTTCAGTAGCACCTGAGCATATGAGCACCTATGGATTTCGTACTGTCTCTGGGATATTCTTCAGGTAGATATTATCGTATTTGAATCATGTTTGGATGAAACAAAAAAAAAATGTTAGATAATTATGTATACTTATTTACATTCTACATAGTAAACACTCTTCAACTTCTGAATGGGTACCTTGTTTCAAGTTTTCAATTGAAAATGCTATGTAGGTCAAACTAGAAGAAACCTTTTAACTCGTTATAAGGAACATTTTGCCCATATAGAGAAATATAATGGTGAAAAATCAGCGATACCCGAACATATTTTGAATACAGGTCACACTATTTAGATTTCATTCCATTTCAAGAAAGCTTATCACTTTTAAAACATAGTACAGACAAATTTCTATGTAATTTAGAAGGGATGGAAATGTATAAACGAAAAAGCGATTTATTAAATTCCGATTTATTTCCAGCTGGGCCACCTACACTGTAAAAAATATTTGTGTAAAATTCCCCTAAAAAATGGTGGCCACTGGGCACCATTTCCACGGAGTAAATTTGACGCGTAAGGGTATTTTTACCCAACAAAGCAACTCATTGTCGGCTGTGTAAATGCAGTGGCGTAACTACCGCCAGTCCGGCCGGTGCAACGACCTGGGGCTCCCGGGTACAAGAGCCTCCGATTGTTTTTTTTAGCTTGTTTGGAAAACTATGATCCGTTGTTTATGATGTTCTGTAATTTCGGGGCCCCCATTATTTGGTACCAAATCTCCATTTGTTTTATTGTCGATAGAGAGTAAGGTCACGAACTCGTTGAGGGCGAACGTGGATGAAATAGTCTATAAGTTTGTGAAGGCGAAAGTCCGCAGGGCGAGATTTTAAGGAGTGTTACGTAGATATAAGAGTATGAATTATATTGGAATATGGCTGTGACTATATGAATTGTAAGATTGATTGTGAGATTGTACTTTCACACATGGATAAAATACACAACCCAAGAAAGTATTCATTTGACCTTTTTTTTTGTAGAGATTTTCTCCAGGGGGGGGGCTACGTTGCTGTTGGACGTAATTTTTACCGTTAAAATTACACGCTGGTGTAAATTTGAATAGATAAAATTACACTTCAATGTGAATTTGTATAGATGAAATTACAGTTTGATGTAAATTTGTATAGATGAAATTACAGTTTGATGTAAATTTGTTTAGATAAAATTA
The DNA here is from genome assembly GCA_958510875.1 of Endomychus coccineus. Classification (NCBI taxonomy): domain Eukaryota; kingdom Metazoa; phylum Arthropoda; class Insecta; order Coleoptera; family Endomychidae; genus Endomychus; species Endomychus coccineus. The sequence goes on along the minus strand of OY294068.1, from coordinate 179,235,092 downwards.
CACTTTGATGTGAATTTGTATAGATGAAATTACAGTTTGATGTAAATTTGTAAAGATAAAATTATACTTTGATGTGAATTTGTATAGATAAAATTACACTTTGATGTGAATTTGTATAGATGAAATTACAGTTTGATGTAAATTTGTATAGATAAAATTACACTTTGATGTGAATTTGTATAGATGAAATTACAGTTTGATGTAAATTTGTTTAGATAAAATTACACTTTGATGTGAATTTGTATAGATGAAATTACAGTTTGATGTAAATTTGTAAAGATAAAATTATACTTTGATGTGAATTTGTATAGATAAAATTACAGTTTGATGTAAATTTGTATAGATGAAATTACAGTTTGATGTAAATTTGTTTAGATAAAATTACACTTTGATGTGAATTTGTATAGATGAAATTACAGTTTGATGTAAATTTGTATAGATAAAATTACACTTTGATGTGAATTTGTATAGATGAAATTACAGTTTGATGTGAATTTGTATAGATAAAATTACACTTTGATGTGAATTTGTATAGATGAAATTACAGTTTGATGTAAATTTGTATAGATAAAATTATACTTTGATGTGAATTTGTATAGATGAAATTACAGTTTGATGTAAATTTGTATAGATAAAATTATACTTTGATGTGAATTTGTATAGATAAAATTACAGTTTGATGTAAATTTGTATAGATAAAATTATACTTTGATGTGAATTTGTATAGATAAAATTACACTTTGATGTGAATTTGTATAGATGAAATTACAGTTTGATGTAAATTTGTATAGATAAAATTATACTTTGATGTGAATTTGTATAGATAAAATTACACTTTGATGTGAATTTGTATAGATGAAATTACAGTTCGATGTAAATTTGTATAGATAAAATTACTGTTGTAAATGTTACAGATATATTTACACCAAACTGTAATTCTGTTGTAAAAGGAATTCCTAAAATTGATTTGGGCCAAAAATATTCACTTAATAATAAACTTTACCTAAGCACTATTCTATCTTTTGATGAAAATTCAGTTGTATCATCGTCATACCAGGAAGATGTATTAATAAATTCGTTTCATCTCTTTGTCTTACATTCTATTGTCTAACATTACCAAAATACAATAACCTAAACAAAATGAAACTAGAATTTTAGATTTAAGTATTTATATTCAGAATTACAAAAGCTTATAAAGAAGTTCCTTCGAAAATTACAAATAACTTATGTTAGAAACTTATAGGAGCCTTAATTAAAAAAAATTTCAAACTGGGACGGCAAAAAAAATAACAAGACTTTACCTGAAATGTAAGGAAATATATTATTAGAATAAAGAAATTTTGAGGTTGATGACAGGATCCAAAATATTGGGATGGAAGAAACAGAAAAAAATAGAAAACCTATCTATGCAAATAAAATATATAAAATGATGCGTACTAGGCCTAGAATGATGCAAAACAAATTAAACTTTACTAGAGAACAAAAGAAATAGAATGAATTGAGAAAAAACTTCTCCAAGAATGTTGGAAAGGAGTACGAAGATACAACCAAGAAGAAGAAAGGAAATAAACAAGATAAAGACATCGTACATATACATATGAATAAATTTCCACTATTAGTGGAAAAATTCATCCAAATGGTACCAAATTTACCATGATAATGATACATTTCCAGTCAAATCTGATAAAATTATTCGCGCAGAGGTAATTTTTTATTCTGTAACGTAAAAATACACCATAATCAAATTTACCTGATAAATGTCCTCCAACTTTTAGGTACTTTAAGCTTTATTTCAAAAATGAGGTAATAGTACCCAATATGTCGTATTAATTCTACCAATTTACACCATTAAAATTACACCCATTTTTTACAGTGTAACCCCATTGCTTACATTATTATTATCAAATAGTATTTAAACAGGCACATTTTGATTTATAGCCGGTATTTATATTCGATAGCCGAAAGGTCCTCAGTACTTTAATAATATTTTTAGTGGATAAGGGTGATTATTTCAATAGTCATATAAACTAGAAACTGTAATATCAGGTGATAGTTGAGTGCGGTAATATATTATTTGTTGCCAGTGGCAGATATGACGAATATTATGACGTCAGCTTAGTCTTTTATCTTATAGTTATATTTATCAACATTATTGTGGGAATAAACGAATGTAATAAACTATTGAACGAAAAGGGCTGCAATTAGGTGTTTGTGAATAGGTCATTCCGAAATGGATCTGGCTGATGTCTTAACCTTGTGTATCTATTATATATTTTGCAATGCTACCATTTAAATATCCACATCATTTTATAACCATTTTGATACATAGTTGATTGGCATAACTGTTTCGTTGATTGTATAATTACCCGTGAACGAACCCCATTCTGACTCCGAGTTTTTCTCTGTCAAGGTCCAAGTCCTACATCGAATTTTACGAAGATGTTAAGGTTAGTTATTAGCAAATCCACCACGTTTCTCGTCTCACCGATCGAAATTCATAAAGATACTTCAATTCGAAGGAGATTCTCCTCTAAACTTGTACTTGCCCAATGTTATTTCTTTTCCTCATTATATCTTTCATCATAGGTATTTCAATATCAGGCATCATCTACGCAGCGAAACAAAGACAGCATATCAAGAATATTATGAAAATAATGGTGTAAATACAATCATGCCGCGAAAACCGCACGTGCAATTTATGGAGGAAATATTGTGCCATGCAATCAACGCAATTGAGAAAACATAATGGGAGAGGGATTGATTCGGTTATGGTCGTGTTTAGCCAGAGTGTGCCCGATAATCCGGAAACTTCAAGTTGCTGCCGGGTCTAGCAATTCAACATTTGAACGAGCTCTGGGTAGCAAATTTCGGAAGAAAATCTGCATTGAAACGCTTCCAAAATGCAGTTACTCATAGGAGCTTTAGCCCAGAAACCATGGACAGTGCCGTACAGAGCATTTTTTAGTGACTTCTCACTGATTATGCGTATCCATTGGATCGAAAAGGCATCCATCCTCCCAGGTATAGCGCCTATTTGGTAGCTTACATCTCCCTACTACAGAGCTGCAGGCAAAAAAAAAGTTTTTTTTTGAGTATTTAAGATGCAAGAGTTTTTAAATCTTTTTAAATCCAGTAGTTTCTTTACCCATAATAAGCAGCGGGAATTCTTTTTATTTTTTCAAAATATGTTTGAATTTGAATCTAAAAAATAATATTTCATTATTAAACAAACCATGGACAATGGAGATGCCTTTAAAAATGCTCTGATACCGCTCGTTGGATGGGCTAAATGGTTGGTGGTGATAAATGAGCAAAACTTTTGGATTTCTGAAGCATGAAGTAAAGTTATGTATCCTGCAAAAGTTAGTTTTTGTGTAGTTTATGTGCAGAAGATGTGATCGAGTCGTACTGTGATCATCAAGGTGAAGGTGATTGCCAACCATCTTGACATGATTATAATTTATTTTGCATGGTCAGGACTAGCAGAACATTTCCTTCCGTTAAGAAGTTGTAAATTACAAAACCCCAATATGTAGATACGAACGCCAAAATCCAAAATCATCAACAAATAGGTACACTGAATTTGCAACAATAAAGAAGAATTTTATTGAACCAAATAATATTCAATTATTCATATGAAGGATATGAGACCTATCTATTATTGAAAAAATATCTCAAAATTTGTTAATTAAAATTATTTAAGATGTCTCGTTCGTTAGGTAATATGTTTTCGTTTCAGGTTCGATCGAATCGATTCTAACAACTGCAATTACGAAAATACCGATGTATTATTGACCTATTATAGTAGATGGAGAACCAGGTAAGTCGATGGAAATATCCAAGACACCTTTATATATGATTTTCCTTTCATTTCTCCGAAATAAACAGCATTTTCGTGGTCAGTAGGTTACTGATGCTATGTGCTGGACCACTTAGATTATGTATCAGCTCATATGCGGCCTCTCGTCAAGGATCCTCATGGCTTACTGGATTGCGGCGTTTTTACCCCTCATAACTTCCATTATTATTTCTACGATCTTTCTCCCCCGATCTCTTTACAGCATGCACACACACTTAGCCTTAGAAGGATGTACGAGATTTTATATTTACCTTCGTTTAATAATTTATTCTTGGAATATATCATATTTTCTTCATCAACTACGTTGGGTCTAGATAAAAGGAAGAGGGAAGTGTTTGTCCTCAAGACTTTCCAAACACATCGAATATTACAATTTTGCAACTTATAAAAAAACTATTACAATCGAAAATATATTCCATATAATATGTTTTGATGGTTAAAATAGTAGGTACTTCATATCAATAGAGAGTCATCAATATATCAGATTCAATTCAAAGAGTTGAGCCACAAACTATTGTAACATGATGATATTTATTTTGCAACATTTTTACTATTGTTTCAAGTCAACACATATTTTGGAAGTAAAGTTACAGTTGGAAATATATGTTTGCTGTCTGCGAATATCTTGTAACTGGTGGTGGTCGATTTTCAAGGAAATTTATCGAATATTTGTGACACTTTAAAGAATTAAAGTTATATTATAAGACACCACAATCAACATTTTCACTTTTTTTTCTTTTACTGGTGATTCGGTGGAGTAAATAAGTCTGGATGAATTTAGAGATAAAACAATGCGAGCATTAATGATTGATCAACTAATAGGAAGCTGCCTTCAAGAGAATTGTTAGTGTTGTGTTGGTATGTTGAAGGCAGAGTATCCCATTGGGTAATCAAGTATCCGATAACACAAGCAAGTTAAAAAAATAGTTGTCATGATGCTTAAAAAAAATATTTTTCTGTGCAAATTAGTAAACATACAGCGATAGTTAACATCTTATGTTTTTGAGGTTAGAATATTTAATCATACAAGAGAAATATTGTGTTATACACTTTATTACACAACGCAGCCGCTATTCCAATATATCTATTTGTCTATTTATTAAATAGTAAAACTAAGCCGTTAAATTGTTAGTATTAAATTAATCAAATTGCTTTGATATGCATATAAAATACTACCAAAAATATAGTATGATATGAATGAAATCTCTGAATCTCGGTTAACAAAATAATATCAATTCAAATTTCTTCAATCTTCTGCCCTCTAATCTGTGGTACCGACCTCAACAGATCGTGTCTTCTCTGTGTTGCGTATACGTGAAGAGATTGATATCCCTCCTATTGCACGCTAATAATTATCGAGAGAGAGAGATACAGCGATAGTAGACGTTTCCCAGATTGCATTGCAGTTTACATTTATATAGATGTGATCCAGCAAAACATTTTCTAAGGCAATTTTAACGTTATTAAAAAATGTTGGTAGCTTCGATTTACCCACAGCAGCACGTTCGCGTTTCATATGCGTGGCCAAGCGGGTAGTCAGATTGTTTCTTGAAGCAGTGCGTGTATAAAATATAAGCCTAGTTGATTGTCTTTCCATTCCTTTATGACTTTGCACTGCTTAGTACCAAATGTTGCTGTCACTTGACGAATATCTTGGTGTTCACTGCACCAAGTGTTTTTGCTATCAAATGTTATTCCTCACTAGGTAACACACACGGACGTCCCGATTTCAAAGAATGATGTTCAAGACACTTTTCAATCAAGGTTGTTCTGGGAATTTCTACTTGCTTCTAGTTTCGATACGCCATGTTTCACAGCTGCGATGGCGTTGTTCAGGTTTGCCTTATTATAGTTCAAGTATGGTCTACCTCCCAACCTTTTCACATACTTACGAGGCATTTTCTTTATAAAATATTAATTCAAAAGAAAGAAAACTAGGTAAAATAATAACAATAACAAAAACCTAGCTGAAATAACAACAATAACAAAATAATATTAATAACCAAATCGAAATCGAAGTTCCCTCATTTCAAAATTTTAGATTTTCAAATCCATGTTTGCTGTAAATATTTTTTAAAGTTCACCCCACATGAAGTTTTTCGAGAGAGATTGAATATTAGTTTAATTTTATTTCGAACAATAAATGATTAAAAAGTTGATTTCAAATCACATAGGATGCAACTTATAAAAATACTCATTACTTATTCTTTAAGCATTATTTTTTTCTATCCATATTTATTTTAAATATTATTATTTTAAATATGTATTTTTAAAGTGATAAAAGGCGATTCTCCTCCATTCCGAAAATGGGGTAGGGGGCTCTAAATAACCAAAAGATCAGGGCTTCCAAACGTGTTAAAACAGCCCTGAAATTACGATCAACTTGCGATTGTTTACAATGAAAATGATAATTTTGCTTGTATGCGCTTCTATATGTGGTGAAAATTATACCGTACAACTATTCGGACGAGGCTATTCGATATTGATAAAATCTTGTTTGGAGTACTAAATCATATTACAACAGCATTATATTGAGCTTTTATTCTAGAATTAATCGTGTCATATAATTTTACGAATTTTATAATTGCTACTTTCATGACACTATTGTGAGCGGTATATTTCTCATCAATATATAATGCTGCCACAGCTCATTCATGAACACGATTAATATTTTTACAAATCTAGGTAATTGTGTTTGCCTATCTGACATTCAGCTATTGTCTAAACTGACCGGCAACACATATGATAATAGAAGGGCTGACACATAATAGAACCACATATTTCCACCCTTTCGATCAATGAGTATATTTACTCGGTTATCATCGATTGCCTATAATCAGAACCATGCCAACGTTGGAGAACATCCCATTGTCCCGTTAAAATGACTCTTCATTCTGGACACATTGTAATTTATCAGTATATTGTACGTAAACATAACTTCAGGACTTATTACATCTAACTGCATAATGAGGTAAGAGATTTCCTCCATGGCATTAGACAATCCAACGAATAGAAAAATGAGTATTATTATTCAATTTTACCTATTTTGATAGGACTCAAATATTGTACAGAATTGCGAGTTAAGTACAGGTTTGAATATGCATCATGTATCCAAATATTGGTAGAGTAATTACTTCACAAACATATCTTAGGATCATGAGAACAGATCACATTCCAAAGCGATACTCTTTTAACAACACATTCAGGGTATCAATACCAGAAAGGACTGAATGGGAACATACAAACCTTGGCGACATTCTACAAGGGAATATGGACGGGTGTAAGACTGAAAAAGGTGCAGGTGCTCCCAGGAGTATACTCAAGAAAGCTTGAGCTATTCATTGGATAAATACACCTCTGTCTTCCAAGCAGAGGTATATGCAATCCTCCAATGTATGAAGGAAAACAATCGGAGAGCCATCGACGATGAGCAGATCCACATATTGACAGACAGTCAGGCTGCACTTAAGGCAATGAGAAGTCAGGGAGTGACATCCCGTCTGGTACGGACATGCAAAAAAAACTTTAAATACTGGCAGACGGAAACCGCGTTAAGCTGATTTGGGTGCCGGGACATCAGGGAACGAAAGGCAATGAAAAAGCCGACATACTTGCAGAAAGAGGGTCGGAGAACAGACCACGGGGGTACCAAAACGTACAGCACGAAGGTCTGTAGAAAACTGGATCATGGAAAATCACAAAGAATACTGGGAAAAAATCCCAGGAAACGAACATGGGAAGGAATACATCAAAGCACCGTGTAACAAAAGAACGACAGACCTATTAGCACTAAATAGGGGAAAATAAAAGTCTTAACAGGGCTCATGACTGGCCATGCGCCAGTGAAAGGGCACCTAAACAAAATGGGACTGTACAATGGCGACCTGACATACAGACTTTGCGGTAAGGATACAGAAATAGTGACACACATACTGTGTGAATGCGAGGCACTGGATCGCAAAAGACAGTCAATTTTAGGAAAGCCTTACGGCGAACCAGAATTATACAGTTCCTACTCAGTAAAGGACTTGTACAAACTCGTACAAGTTACAGAAATACTCGGGTGGATACCATAAAGAAGCAAAACATAGGCGAGATACAATGGGCCAGCAGGCCCAAGTGTCATCGGAGGCAATAGCCAGACAAGCCTACAAAGGGAGTAGAGTTTTTAGTAAGTATGCCTGGAATGGTGACTCTCACAGTAGACCTTGAGACTCAAAGGCTCATAAGTTCCCGATAAAGGGTCTTCTTCACCTCCGCAACAAAAAAAAACTAAAAAATGTCTAGAATCTGCATCCAACTGGCTATGAAATCCAGCTCTATAATTCACCATAAATCGAGTATATGTCACAACTTTGAGCCTAGCGACCAATTACATTCGATCAAACGATTTCTTTTCCAAGAATGTATGCTTACGTCATTGTAATTACGGTTTAATCTAGAATAGTTGAACAGAGAGAGAAAGCTTCTGCTGAGGCACTGTTCTCACCACAAGACTATGTGTTGGGAAAGGATAGCAGGCAGAAAGATGAGCTCGAATTGTTTTGTCATGTTGGGGGGTTCAGTATAGTACCGGTATTTACTGTTAATAGTACTGTTAATAATTATTTTGAATTATTTATCTCATATTATTTCAATTATTGTGGTGCTTAGAAGGTTTTACACAAATAAAAATAAAACTTGAATAATAATAAATCAATGTGAGGTAACAGTGTAAAGATGGAATCGGTTTCAACTAGCCAAGAGTTGGCAAAATCCTGGTGATGTAAGAGATAGTATATATATTGTTAACTATTCAGTAAATAAATCTCGCTTCAGTAATCTTTGTTAAGAAAATAAGTTGTCAATTACAATTATTAGTAACAGCTCGGACCACATTCGTCTGAAACTTTGGCCAACATTAACAAATTAAATCGAGCGTTGAATAATTACACGAGTACGTGGTATGAAAACTGTAATCGGTTTACTTGCAGAAAATAAATATCATGTTTTCTTTTTCCAAAGGTAGTGAAACAATATGAATGGGAATTTTAGCGACTTTGTTCGTTGTTTCAATATTTCGGGTTACATGAGACTTGTCATTTCGGGGACACGATGAGAGTAATAATTATTATTCTTCGAATTAGGGTCATTTCAAAGAACTCATGAGTTTAATTAGTAAGTGTGATATTCATCATCATTTTTTAGAGGAAGATATTGATACCAGATCTAATTTTGCCACGACTTAATTGATCCTTTAGTTTTGTTTTGAATAAGAAAATTGACTAACAAATTTCGAAATCTTCCTTCATTATCATATTATGGCAAGTTGACGAAACCATCTGACATTGGTTGGAATTCGCAGTTGCATGGCGTTATGATGTCATTTGAAACATCCGAGGAAACAATTGAAGATCAAAAATACTGTCAAGTAAACCTCAGCTGTAAGTTAGAACTTTTGCATGTGTACACATTGATGACGTTGTGTTATATCTAGTTTATTATTTTCATTGTTCGAATGTTGGATCACAGCATCAAATATAATAGTGAGTATCGTCTTGATGTTTTTTTAATACTACTAATACGAAAGTACAAAATTTTATTTCAAATAATTATTTGTGGTGTAATTTACGATGATACTGACATTTGACAGAAATGTTCATATGTTTACATTTTGCGTTTCTTCTTAGATTATTTGTTCAATGGTCCGAATTGAAGATGTTTTCTTTTGCCACCATCCGTAGACATCTTCAATTCGGACCAATGCTGTTTAACATTACTTTCATTTAGATCGATGTAAATATCAATAAACAATATGTTTTGAAAATAAAATAATGTGTATTTTATTATAATGACTATCGGGTTACATTCATACTCTTTACAGGAATTGTACCGACACTATAGATTTTTTATTATTAAATATAAAAATGTATATAATTGTTGATTGAACTGCTGACAGTTGTGAAATATACACATCACTAATGTTATCTTCTTATGACAAGAATTATATTCACAATATTAACCTTGCACGTAGATACGATACTAAGTACACAATGTACAATTAATAAATTCAATAAAAATATAACTTGCGTCTGCACGAGGACCGAGGATTGAGTAAATGAATAACGTTGAGTATCCGACTCAGATATGCACACGTGTGTAAGCGTATAGAGAGACTGCCTGACGCCTGACCCGAGTAGTTGCGCACGCAGCAGTATAGATAATACCTAACATATATAGCTACAGCGTGACGGGACGTGACGGACTCATGGTTTTACCCCCCATCTGGAATATCTCAACGCGCCTAAAGAAGTTTTCACTTCAAAAAATCTCGATTTAGCAAATGCTCCATTTTTTGGATGGTGTGCATAGATAGATAGATACGCTATTCATGTTATTATGTATAAATACACTTATACACACGTTAGCAAAATGGGAATACATTTAATTCATCATTTTTTTTCAGTCATTTACAATTTCTTCAAAAGTATAGAGTCCATTTTCACTCAATAGAGAAATAATTGCTTTCCGCAACTAAACAATTTTAAGATTTCCATATCTTACGATAAATTATTGTAAACTTGTGTGTCATAATATCTGGTAACATTGCGACTGCAGTCTAGTGAATTGTAAGACTAAGTTAGGTAGGAACTTGAAATATTTTTTGCGTTTTTATTAAGCTCTTCATCTCTTCACATGTTCCCTATTAATATTTTTTTGGACCTAAGACATTTTATATAGTTAACACACTACCCATTACACTTAATGTCCAATTACTTACCATACATGACCTACATTTCTCTTCATATCTTCGATCAATACATGCCAAAAAATCTTGGCTCTCGAATTCTGATTAAAAATCCGTAAAATAATGATTTATGTATAGATGGAACTCGTAATACCACGATGTGATTACTTCTCTTCTTCTCCAGAACTCATAAGCGTAAGCGTAACACGCACATTTCGAAGAATGTAAACTACTTACCCTAAACCAATAAGACCATCCTGTTTCCTACAGTAATCTTAAACGAGACTTTAATATTGCCGTCTCTAATGAGTCGGTATAGAAAATAAAATATTCATTCGCACAAAGCCAATTTCATCCCCAATTCTAAAGTTGGGCAATTATGCGTGCTCACACTGTAGTCGGCTATGACACAACAATCGCGGCCCACTATATAGATTCCCGTTACAATAACATGTGACAGTAGCATGATGGATCGCTAGACAATATGGCTTGAAAGCTCTTCAGCATAATTTCAATAAGGGCGTTATTTGACCGCCAAAGGAGTCTGACTACATGTAGCAAGCATTCGCAGAGGGTTCAATTCGCGCTGTCAAATTTTGATTTATGTTTTGCTTTAAATTTGGCTTCGCGCGGACGTTTCTGTTGCCAATCCACGTCTTATTATTCGATTAGTTAATGTTGTTCAATCAAAGGGTGCGATCTGGTCTGTTCTCACGATGCTCATTTGCTTATACATTGGAACAAACCGTCACTAAATCCTAAGTCTTCTATATAGACTATTCCTTTCAGGATGTTACGTCCTTTACCGTCGTGGTAAAAAAGGAAGTTGAATAATAAAATATGGATTAAACACAAATTTACACTCCAATATAAATATATAAAAAGAATAAGCAATTATATTATATATTATACCTAACTTGATTCATTTGGCTAAATAACAAAAAAAAATTAGACCTAGTAGTATCATGAATACCAACAAAATTATGCATTAAGTTCTTAAAAGGCAACTGAAAGGATAGCCATAGATGGTGGATGTTTTCCATATCGCCCGGTGAAACACCACCACATCGATAAAGATGCTGCGGAGTGGGCAACCTCATGTTTCAGTGTTTGGTCGATGCTCCCAGTCTCATGCTCATACCCATTTTCCTGTCTCCCTATCCAAACCAACATTTCATTCATCCCAGGTTTTTCATGAAAATACTAATAATGAAGACTCGTAGAGTAAAATATGTCTCCATTCGGATTCCGGGCGAGGGACATTGAAAAATATACACTTGAAGATAGACTTCTGTAACATGCGAGGTCTTAGCAAGAACACAAACGATGTTCATTACAACCTGCAGACAGACAAACCAGATATACTTGCTTCAACTGAGACCCAGGTCAATCCATCCACCAACATGACCTCTGGCTACTAGTTTCATACTCGTTTCAGATTCAAAGAATACGGTTGACTTATTCCTCACTAACAATCCAGATCCCTATGAAATAAAAGTCAGTGCACCATTGGGAAACCATTCACTACAACCTGCCTAACACCACCACGCGCAGTTTGGCATTAGAACTCAGTGGACTGGGATTGTCTTCGCATGTTTTTCTCCGAGTTTCCTTGGAGAAGCGTATGTTTTGAATCTGATGACCCAACGCAAAGTGCCAAAGAAACTTCTGATATAAACAGGCAGCATACCGTCGTTGGCGCGGTAACCCATGTCTGACAACCAGAGCAGAATCAAAGTTTATGGAATGCTCGAGTGGCTCCCGTTCGTTTAGGACTTTCGCCAAAGCAATTGAAATAGAAATTTCACTTCCAGTTCATTCCATCCCCTAATCAAAGATAATAGCACACTGGCTACTATACCACAAGAAACAGCCAACCTTTTTGCTGGTATGATTGCAGCAATTTCCACTTTGGATCCTTAAGGGAACGACCCTTTTAATATTACTGCCATCAATAGCCATATGTCTGAAATTGTCTTTCGTCAGCCCACAATGTGGCGCATTATGCTTGATCTCATTATCGAAAAGCCAATGGGGCCATACGGAATTTCACCTGTCGTTCTCAAGGAATGTACGCCTGCATTGACACCAGTTTTGTGGATGTTGTTTGCCCTTCCATACAAACTTGGTATGTTTCCTTCCAGCTGCAAGACAGCTAGGGTCCAACCAATCGCAAAAAGGAAAGAAGACCCTTCCTGATAATTATAGACCCATTGCACTATTATATGTGATCTATAACGTGATGAAGAAAGCAATAAACATGGAGCTCATCCAATACCTGGAGAGATCCAAAATCGTGAATAACCTTATATGGCTTTTGGCAGCAACAGGAAACTTGCTTGCTTACATAACACATGTCTGGTCTGGCGCCAAAGCCTTCTTGGGAAACTTCTGTCACAATGTTTGCCCCCTCAACCCAACGTTTACTATCGAGTTTTCTCTCAGATAGATCACTCCATCATGTCGTGATTGACGGAGTATCTTCCGATACAATGGCTATCAACGCTGGTGTTCCACAGACATCTGTCTTGTTATTAACTTCGCTTTCGCTCCATATCAACGATCTGTTGGAAGTGATCTTATGTCTCATGCACAGCTTTGCAGATGATGGTAAGCTTCATACCGCTTTCTCATCTAGAGCCCCTATACCATACCCTGACGCCGTAGGAGTGAGACAGAAACAGGTCGACGCAATTAATGAAGATGTGGTAATGATTTTGAAGTGGGGATCTGATAATCTAGTAGACTTTAATGCAACCAAAACTTGAGCTTCCATCTTCTCCAGGAAGGCGGATCCCACAATCTCTATTATGATTACGTTAGGTACAACTATTTCTAGAGAGTTATCCACCTCGGAAACAGCACCCTCTCATGGAATTATCATGTGAGGTCCATTACGAAAAAAGCTTCACAAAAACTCAGTTTTCTATTCCGTGCCAATAGCTACTTTAGATCCCAGCAGCTCCTCATAATCTATAAAGCACAGATTCGACCTGTCCTGGAGTACTATTACCATGTTTGGAGTTCGGCTCCCCACATACGCTGAAGCATGCTCTTGGATTTCATCCAGAAGAGAGATATTCGTTTGATTGTTGATATCGCACTTACGAATTCATTGACATCTCTAGAACATCGCTTAAAAGTGGGCGATCTCTCCCTTTTCTATAGATATTTCCGTGGTAAGTGTTCCTAGAAATCTCCTCTGTTATTTCACCTCGAGAGATTCCAGATAGGCGGACTAGACGAGCTCAATCTAGTCACACTTTCATGGTCAAGGTCGAGACATGCCGAACTTCTCCCTAGCTTGATTTTTCTATCGAACAGCAGAGTTGTGAAACTCTTACTCTTGGTGAGCTCTTTCATTATGCCTTTAACCTCCAAACCTTCAAGAAAAAATCGAACTTTATAAGTTTTCCTTTCGTATAGTCAAAGTACCGGGATATCAAAAATTATCTTTGTCAAGGGTGGTTGTGGAATCTAAAACGTGTGTCTTACTTTACGTTATCAAAACTTGTGTCAAATTAATTGATTTGAAGTTTCTAAAAGTGAGAAATTTCGCAATTTTATACGAATGTTATAACACTCAGAAGTCTCTAGCGCTTTAGACTCCGGGATTTTCACGTGGCCTATCGAAATTAGAAGGTTCGAATTGTATAAAAACACAATTGCATGAATGCCAGACGTCCTATGTAATTAGCTACGAACGTAATCATTTAGACATATGCCTCGAGGACCTCGCTACGCGTCAGTTAGAGTTTATACTTTTTACCTCGATCTTGTTAATTCGGGGCCGTTTTATGCCCCGTGCCGCCGGAGCCAGCTGTAATAAAGTGTTTTCGGCTATAGGCCGCTAGCTTTGAACCGCTTTTGGGTATATTTTAGTAGCTAGAAAATTCCCTTTGGTACGTCGCACGTTGGACGCGCGTAGCTGAGACCTGAGAGTACCTATTTCTATTTTAATTAAATTTTCCTATTTAATCGAGATTTTGGGGCCCGAGACTATGCTATTTAGTTGACCCCGCTCATAAACTAACGACATGGAGCGAAAACCGCATGCGAAAAGTCCTCGTAAAGACGTTCCATGTTCCGAAGATTTGCACTTTTCTAACTCGCAAGCTATGCGCTCCTCACGTGAACGTAATTCGATTTATCGAAAATTAACCAATTTGAAACAGTTTTCGACCCCGTTTGTGGCTATTGCGACCTTGTAAAAGGTTCAAAGTTAACATTTCGTTTCACATTCCACAGCCACCCTTGACCAAGATAATTTTTGATATCCCGGTATAAACAATAAAATGCAAATATTCATCAGAAATTAGAAAATTGCTGATACTGTCGACTGGACATAGTTTATTCACTTAAATTCGTCTCTAATTCACTTTATTAGAATGTGTGTAGTATTAAGACATGAGCAGGACATCAGTATCATGTTTTGTTAGGTACAGTTTAATTTTATACAATCTATTAGCTTCAAAGAACTGAAGCGAAATAAATTCATATCATATTATAGGTAATCTTCCAAATATGAGTATCAAGTAATATGTAGAAGAAATATTATACAAATTATCATATTTTTCTACGTATAGTATATAAGTTGTATTGAATGAGCTATATCATAACTGTTAGAACGTTATCATTCTCCATGTATTGTAAAAACATTTATTCGGTCGGGAATTGGGATGTATCGCTCTCCTCTTTATTATCATCCCACGGGAAATATCATGGATAATAGTTAATTTATAGTGTATTATAGAGAAAACAAATAAACAATGCAGATGCAGATGATCCAACTGTGATGAGGAAACAAAAGCTCGATGTGCGCGTTGTGTAAACTCGCTATCAATAACTATATTCAAGTGTTACCTGTTTCTAATACAAATGAACTATTGAGGGTTCGAAATTAGTTCCACAGCGATGATTTGGATTATAATATATTGTAATAGCTGAGGATTAGATAACTTTTCCAAAGCTTAATCAATTACACTTTAATAGCAATGATATTTTCCGGCGCATGCACCATAACTTTCAGACCACAATATTTTATATAATCGAGTATTGTACTTATTTTCTTTTACTGTTCATATAAATGTGACGTTTTGTAGGAATAATAATGTCTCAGCACTCATATTCCCAACATTCAACAAATTTAACTTGATCAGTCGCACTTTTAGTGCTACCGTTTTTTTTTTTCGCCCTTTTCGTACCACCTCTGCTATTAATATAGCAATCGTTATCGGTTCGAGAAATTGATACTTAGACAATTATTGATTTAATTATTATATCAACAACATTCCAAGAACCAGAATGAGTAAATAACAGGGAAGAATAGTTATTAATTAAGAGAACAAGGAATCATTCAACAAAATAAAAACTAAGGAATTATTATTACTGTTGTAGTAAGAACACTACAGGTACAAGACTCCTTACATTTGAAAAGTTGCATTCTCTAAAGGAAGATGAATGATTCAAAGACATTTAATTTTAAAGTAGAGTTGCAATATTTCAATTTGTTGTATAGTATTCTAGGAGCCAAGTAGTTCTAAATTAAACTAAGCCAAGTAGTGGTAGAGTAATTCTTGAAACTTCATTGAATTATATAACCTATAATTGGCAAAGTGACGTACGTCACAAATTCAAGAGAGTACTCTAGAACTACACCTTCGACTAAGATTTAACATCATTCTAATTTTACACTCTTCTATGCAAACTTACTACTCTCTATCTATATAACCTATAAATGTCAAAGTGAAATACGATCTATACCATAGAATAACTTGTGACACGTGCTAATATTAAAATTTTCTATGAACGCGTACTTATCTCTATATAACCTACAACTGTCAAAGTGACGTCTGTCACAGTGACAACCTAAAGGTGCCCATACGCCTCACATAAAGGTTACCACGCACAATCTGACATAAAAAACAACTGTACGTCAGCGGGGCGTAGCCCGTAAAATCAACTAGTTGAATATTTGAAGTTTTCCCGACGTGGTAACCAAGAGACTTCAAAAAATGTATATTCTCAAGTGATAGTGCTGCAGCAGCAACCTTCTCTTTTGAACTCGTATGTAATGACTGATGGTAAATATGTGGATATCTTTTATTGCTGAAATAATAAAGATAATATTTACGTAACAGACAGCTGATAGATTGATTGAAGATTTGAATTATCTGTATTCTATGGAAAATATTTGGTTCCTCTGTGCCTAAGTAAAATAAGTATTCTTATTTTCGATTGGTTAATCTATTATATTATGTTCAGTAACTGTTTCAGACGATAATCTCCTTTTTCGAGTTATTTATAAATATTTTCATCTAAATCGGCGTAGCTTTTCCAGTGATTCCCAGAGCACAACTTGAGACTGACTTGACACAATTCATATTTTCGAAGTTTATTAGCTAAAAATTATCCATAGGGGTTAACACCAACTATAACTCTTACATAATCTTTTGCTAACCTGACATTGATCAAAAATTGGTGTTTGAACAATACTGAAATTTTGTTGTAATTCAACATTATACTTTATTCGTGCAGATATTGGAACCTGCGATTCTATCAGAAGGTGGTAGAAGAGATGTTTATTCAAAGAACGTAGTAAAAAACAAACGTAGGGGCGCATCGAAGTTGTGCGTTATCACAAGGAGACATGCGAACCAACTGTCTCTTGATCGAAATGATTAATGGGAAGGCACGGATATATTAGTCCGAGGATTCTACCATTCATACAGCTATTTCACACTTTGCCTTACAGATTATCTACCTCGCACCCTATTTGCGGTTTATTCGGACGTCATATCCTTTACGAATTAGCGGCATTAGAATCCGTAGCCCTTCCATACACGATTTATTAAACATGTTCCTCCGTTTTTCCAACAAGCGTTCCTTTGAACTAGTACAAAGGTGGTTTTTCGGCTTGACTGTTTTCATAGACGACGACTCTATAAATCGTATAAAACAATTAGCTAGACATGGACATGAGATATTTTTTTGAGGGGGTTAAAAGGTGGACGTATTATTTCGAATCTATCAATCCCAAAAGTGCTTCCCTCCTGCCAAATTGTATAAGAATTGTAAAATACCGAAAGATTTCGAATGTCAGTTCAAGCGTTTAAGTATGAGGTATAGACTCAAATAGTAGACTTCCGCGAATAGCTAATCTTGAAAAATCTTGATTTCCGGATGGATTCCGCGTCACCACTCGAATTGATGCCGACGTTCCGCCAACCATTACACGTGGCATCTTCAGGGCAGGCTTGAGGCTTGAACTGGAACTAGTTCTACTGGTTTCTGTAGCCGTATTTATTGTAGGAAAAATCTTTTATTCTACACAGTTCACTGCCTTTATTCCGGTGGTTAACTCAGTTCCGGCACCTGACCCTGCCGTTGTGTGATCATGTGCGAAGTGGAATTTTCGAGGATTGGTTTCCAAATTCTGGGAAGTTAATATCCTGAGTCACGGTTCAGATTATTTGGATGTTTTAGGATTTCTATAACTTCCAGGATTTTTTGCTAATAGAAGTTTGGAGCTTGTGCTGGGATTTTAGTATTTTTCGAAAAGGATTTGATGATTTGTGCCAAACTTGTGTTCCGCAAGTGCAGATCTACTGGTGTCACGGAGCGTTTCACACGAGTAACTACTGTAAGACCTGTTTCACCAATGTATACTTTACCGCAAGAACAGGGAATGCTATAATAAACACCTCCTAACTGAAGAGGAGGAAGGGGATCTTTGAAAGGTTTGTAAAACTGAGATAATTTTGGAAACGTCGGAAACCAAGTAGAAATGTTATGTTTTTTAAGGATTTTGAAAATTCGATCTGTTATATTTTCAATAAATGAAAGATATGCAGTGGATAAAGCAGGCGGCGAGGGGGGTTTGTGGCTTAGATCGATTTGAAATTTTAGGCGAAGTTTATTTCTTTATGGCTTTTTGAATGTTGTAATGGGAGAAACTGTTTGATAGTAAGACAGATGAAAGATGTTTCAATTCTGATTTTAAGAATTGAGGTTGAAATAAGTTGACAGCTCTGTGGACCAAGGCGTTTATGACAGATTGCGTTTGGGCAGGATGGTGATGGGAAAGACCATTGAGGTATCTATCGATGTGACTGGGTTTTCGATACACAGAATGTCCTAAAGTACTGTCAGTCTGTCGATTAACCAATACATCTAGGAACGAAAGTGAACCTTGCGAATCGACTTCCATGGTGGAAAGGATATTGGCATGTAATGAATTTAAATGATTGAGGAAAGGAACAAGCTTTTCGCGACCATGTTGCCAAATAACAAAAGTGTCGTCGACATATCTAAACCAAAATTTCGACTTGAGAACAGATGAGTCAATAGCCTCTTGTTCAAAAGTTTCCATGAAGATATTAGCTATGACCGGAAAAAGTGGGAAACCCATGGGCCATCAGGAATAGAGATGGAAATATGATTTTGGAGATTTCAAGATATCTTGGACTTCAGATGACATGTTATCACTTAAATGCTCAGAAGATTCGTTTGTGATGGTTCTGTAAGCCTGGAAGATGTTTTCATAAGAGTGAAATTCCGATATTGACGCAGTGGCGTAACGTAATGAGCAAATGTAAGACCAAGACCATAGCAGTCTTGATCTTGAACTCTTACAAAAACTTACTCTTGATCTTGCAATCATAGCAGCATTTTGGTCTTATAAAACCTGCTAATATGCGTCTGAAATGTAAAAAAAAGTAATTTGTAAATCAAACGGAATTGATAAATTTCTCATTCAGTTAGAAAATTAGGAGAAAACTATTTTTCACTGCTAGAGAAATAAGAATTATCAAAATAAACAATTCCTTTATTATCACACAACCACGTTCAATTTTTTTCATTGTTATAGCTATAAACAATAACATTAATCTCCTTCCTTGACACGTGTTGTACTATCCTTGCATCCATCCAAAACATAACCCTTATAAACTCATAAAATGCACCCCTGCAATACTACAATCAACGCGTTTAAAGTAAATGAGTAAGTATAAGTAGGTCGTTGATTAACAGTAATGGATAAAATTGAAAATACAAGATATTATTGTTTTAATTAACATATTGAAGAGTAAATTAAACAAATTTTTTGTTTCAATTCTATAAAATTGTGGTGGTGTTACCAAGAATTATTTTCCCTGAAAAGTAATTATGTATGGTAAAATATACTATATATAGTCAAACACTTCGAAATAGCTCTATAAAATGTCGGATCCGACTTCGATCCTCAAAAAAGTCAAACATTTATAAAATCGCACAGAGAAGTATAAAATGTATAATTTCACTTCAATAACTTTTACTGCTCAATCAACTTATCGATGAATTAAAATGAAATAGGAAGAAATTCATATCGAAATACAGGATATGAATAATTTTATATCATTATTTTGTTAAATAATTATAAATTATATAACCTTCGTTTAACTGTTATTTGGAATTCAGACAGTCAAATCAAGTTATGAGAAACACAAGATGTTTTGAAGTTTTGAATAATGAAATATATATTTATAATTGTTCATGGATAAGCATTAGCTTTTTTAGCAAATTTTTGGATTATATTCCACCATATTAGCGCTTTAGAACCTCATAAAATATATGTATATTTATTTTTATTTATTTATTTAATTACAAACCCAACAGGAAATTATCCGATTGAAGGGTAGTATACACAGATATAATCATGTTAAGTAATACTAATTAATAATTTAAGTCATAACTATAGTTAAAGAGAACTAATTAACATTTTTTTAAATTTGTATATAGAGAAAGAGAAATCTAGGTTTGATTGCACTGAATTAAAATATCTACAGATTCTATTGATTAAAGAGTTATATAAAATATTTGAATTTGCTTGAACTAAATAAAAGTAATCACTTCTCCTATTTGAAATTCTTGGAACCAAGAAATTTAGTTTTGCTGTTAAGTAGGGACACTGAACGTTGTTGTTAATTATGTTATATAAAAAGAGGCAGCATAACACCATTCTCCTTACTTTAAGACTAGGTACCTCAAATCTGATCTGCAAAACTGAATTGTCAATTCCCCTAATTGGATACACACCATCCGCCTTAAATGCCAGATACTTCAAAAATACGCGCTGAACACGTTCCAAGACAATTTCGTATTTCACGTAGTATGGGTCCCAAATGACACATGCATATTCTAACTTAGAGCGCACCAGTGCAAAATAAAGTTGTTTTTGTTTTAATGCGTCTAGATCTTTTATGTTTTTGCAATTCCGTATGATAAACCCTTGAATTCGCATTGATTGGGAGACAACATCTTCAATATGGTTAGAAAATGACCATTTTGAATCCAATGTTACTCCTAAGTCTTTCATTGAATACACTCTCTTTAGTGCTATGTTTTTTATATTATAATTGCAAATAGTAGATGTCGACTTTCGGGTAATCGACATAATCTTACATTTGGAGATATTTAATGGTAGTTTATTTAATACACACCAGTTGCTTATTCTTGTTAGATTCTCTTGTACTAAGTCGCAATCTGTTTTGGAATTTATAGAACGAAAAATTTTTAAATCATCTGCAAAAACTTCTTTTTCAATGTCTATAATACTGACTAGGTCATTTATGAATATTATAAAAAATAGTGGACCAAGGTTAGAACCTTGCGGCACACCAGATGTAACTAGAAACTCTGTAGATTTAAAGCCATTATAAAGTACATATTGCTGACGCTCTACCAAGTACGAGTATATTAGTTTAATGGCCCTATTATCGAAACCGATATTATGCAGTTTTTCAAGTAACAATCTGTGGCTGATTTTATCAAATGCTTTAGAGAAGTCGGTAAACACCACATCAACTTGTCCCCTTTCGTTCAGAATGTTTGATACATGCTCAGAAAAACATCCTAAGTTAGTAACTGTCGACCGACCTCTCATAAAGCCATGTTGATGATCTGAAATTAACTTAGATACTTGGAAAAACAAACTGTCATAAATAAGCATTTCGAATAACTTAGAAAAAGCACATAACAATGACACTGGTCGATAATTGCTAATATCATTTTTAATCCCACTTTTAAAGATTGGAGTTATTTTGGAGACCTTCCATCGTGAGGGAAATTGTCCTTTATCAAGGCATAAGTTGAAAATTTTACTCAATGGGAGTGCAAGAACTCTGATGCAATCTTTAATTATGTAGCATGGAATACCGTCATCTCCAGATGATTGTTTTGGCTTTAACTTGTTAGCTATCAAAATAACATCTTCTTCTGTAAAACTAGGAATACTTATTGGTGAAGATGATCTACATGTATTAGTATCCAAATATTCAAAATTTAATTTGAGATTGTGGTCCGAAGTATCATAAACACTACCAAAGAACTCTGCAAATGCATTTACTATATGTTATTGTTTACGTGAAATATTGGGAAAAGAAGATTAAAAATATATATAAATGATGCAAATCAATCAAAACTATTAATATCAGTTATTCTAAGGTTCGTTCAGTGTCACCAACCCGTTCCTCTTACAATATATTTTAAAATAAATTACGTGACATACGAGAACTGAAGCGCGAATCGCAATCCCTTTCAACGCAATCATAAAGAAGTGAAATAAATATGCTTTTATACTAAAGTGATTCTATATCAACCTTTGAGAGGATATATAATATTTTTATGAGTATTTTTGTGCAAAGAACCTGATCTATAGATCTATAACATATGAGGGGTACGTTTTATCGGAGGGCTACTATACATATACAGGCGTCTGATATAATTTTATGTGACATAATATATATTAAAATCGGTTTTGCGGTGTGGAAAATAGCCTGTAAGTGCCCCTATATTGTACTTTCACATTTTAAATATGATGGATTCGCCATCGACGTCCATTTTTCTGCACCAACCGAGTTTTATTTACAACGTATTTACATAATAATTTGATACTTCAAAAGGAATAATACCGCGCGTGAAAGATCCATTATCATAAAAGTGGGAAATGAGGGAATTGTTGCCAGTTCAGAGGAAAGTTTAAGATAATTTAATGGATTATGATTGCCTTCTGAACGTTCTTTTAGATTCCTTAATACCCAACTATTCTGGACATGACTTCAGCGAATTTATAGAAATTCCTCTAGTCTAATATTGTATTACTGGTTAAGTCAAAAATAAAGTAAAAGTTTTAGCATAAAGTAATTTTTTGGCCTGCGCATAGGAGTGGCGGCTCCTCGAAGGAGGCTAAGGAGGCTCAGCCTCCTCACAAATTTATCTTGTTGATCATTCTTCATTTTATTTCCTGTTTCTCTAATAATTTTTTTAATTTTACAATTAATTCCCCGTTCTCAGTAGTTATTTTTAATCTGTCAACAGTGTGCCCTGAGGCTAGACTCTCTATATATCTCAAACGCTGAGCATGTATAGTTCAACACAGTTGCCGTTTTTCCGACCAGTCAATCGCCAAATAGCGTGAAACAGCGAAAACGGCAACATCCTCTGGAGGCTAGCCTGCAAGTTCAGTACGAGTACAGTCGGTGTGGTACGGAATACGACACATGCGTGTTGCGTCAGTCCTTGTTTTGTTTTATGCGGTTATAATGGTAGAGTGACACCACGCGAAATAAGGTTAGATTAGAATTCGTCTGTTCGGTAAATTATTAATTGTAAAAATGGACAACTAGTGGAAAGATTTTTAGGGTTCTACGATGTTAGTTCGGGAAGAACAGCGGTCAATTTATTCAATTTTTTAATGGAAACATTTCAACGATTCGACTTTGCGAATAAATCAGACTTACGACGGCATCTGTAATGGCGGGACATTTAAACGGTCTTCAAACAAACGAACGTAAGTTTTAAATAACATAGTAGGAAACAGAATTCCCTGTAATGCTCGAACTCGATGGAATTTTACATCACGTGCAATGTTTAGTTTACCATCCATAAAAATAAAGACAAATTAATTGAAACATTTGATTTTATATTAAACAGTGATGACTTTTCAACAGATCAGGTTTCATTAAACGCTGCTGTTGGTTCAAAATCTTATTTAGAAAATGAAGAATTTTTGTTTTTTTTTGATACTTTTAAATTAATATTTGAACAAACTGATCTTATTTTTCAAATTTTACAACATAAATTCACTAATACAATTCATTCAAGAGATCGTTTAAAACATCTCATTGATAAAATTTCAAGTTTCCGTTATACAGAATTTAATTTTAATATTTTATTTGGAAATTATTCAACTGATGAGGCTTCTCCCGTGAAAAGGAGGAAAACATATAATTTGGTAGACAAGAAACTACATTATAAACAACTTTTTTATGAAATTTTAGATACTATGAAAGGTCAAATATTGAGATTCGATTTTCCGATTTACATGAATTGAAGTTTTTCGATTTGACGAATAGAAGATTTTTCGTATCTTTTTCAAAAGAGTTTCTCAATACACTTTCAGATAACTTAGTTCTAAAATATAATTTTTTTGATAAAATAGCGCTGCACAATGAATTATGCGTTGTATACTGGGATAAAGATATTTCAGGCCAGTACGACACACGCCGATATGATAAAATATATGATAGACAATGATTTGCAACAAGTTTTACCTCAGTTTTATAAACTACTTTGTTTGACAGTCACCATTCCTGTCACGTCGGCATCGGTGGAGAGATCATTTTCTACTCTCAAACGAATTAAAACTTACATGCGAAATACAATGGGCCAAAATCGTTTATACAATGTTAGTTTAATACCTATTAAAAAAGATTTAGTAAAACACTTAAAACATAATGATACATTTTATGATAATATTATTGATCATTTTTCGCAAATTAAAGACCGTAGAATTACGTTAATATATAAATAAGTTGATAAAATTAATAGAAAAAAACAAAATATGAAAAATTTCAAAAAAAAAGAAAAAAAATTAAAAGTCCAAAAAAAATAAAAAACAAAAAACGAACGAAAAAAAATTTGTGGGCAAGAGAAACTCTATACCTCCACGTTGGTCCTTGCTGGGTAACAATTAATTTTGTCACTGAAGTAGCTGGTACGGTCGCTGCGCGAAGGTTAAATTAATTGACTGAATATAGTATATTTTTACAAAAACGTTTATGTCCAGCCTCCTCTCTCAAAAAGTTCACGAGCCGCCACTGGCGCATAGGTATTATTTTGGGGTGATAAATATGAAATAATATCAAAATTAAATAAAATAAGAATTGGAAGTTTCATTTTCACTTTTTCAATATATCAAATGCGACTCGTCTCGCAAACATCGAAGCTTCTACAAAACTAATTATTTTTGTTATTGATTTTCTGATTTGGTTTTCCTTTATAATTTTTTAAAGAAACAATTTATTTTGTAGATTGACGATGAAGGATTTGAATGAATTTAAAAATAAAAAGCCAGATATTATCAAAAAAGCCGTTTTTACAGGTGTTTTTTTAATCGTTTTACCGGTACAAATAGTTTTTTGAGAATAACTTAATGATATTTCCATGTTCTTATTTTCACCGTCTGTATCACTTCTTACACTTTTATCATTAAAACATGAAAATTTCGGAAATAAAAACTTACGGAAAAGTTTCTACTTCAGTTTAAATAATAATAAATCATTTTAATATATAGATTTGATATTTTTTGTTTAATGTACGAAACATTTAGTACTTTCGTAGCGAAAAACTATCTGTAACTCGGAAAATGTGCTATTTTAAAAAATCAAGAAACAAAAATTGTTTAGAAGCCCTCAATTAAAGGTTCTTAAAACGCTTCACTTTCGAATAAGTTTTTTATTTTTTTCGGATGAACTCGGACGTAACACACTTGAGAAAAAGGAGTAAATAAAAAAAACCTGTATTCCGATGTTACATTCACCTGAATTTCTTAATGTTGTTCCTCTACCTTTCACATTTCCCGTCCCCCTCTTTTAGGAATTTTCGAGTGTACACATCTCGGAAAACATCAATTTTTAAGACAAATTCACAAGAATATAAACGCCTTATTTTGGGCTAAAAAGGTAAGTAGGTATAATATTTGTTTTTCATTTTCTCCCAAATTCTATAAGTTACAAAACCCGTCAAAAAATTGGTGTTTTCTACCCCTTCTAATCATTTCGCAATTACTTTTTTTTACCTTTTCTATTGACGTCATTATTAATCTATTGCACAAAGTTTCATCGAATTTAATTTTGAGCTCAAATAAGAGATTTTGGTCATTTTAGCACTTCGTTGACTGGACTATTACTTCAATATCGATTCGTAATTGAGAACTAAATTGTAATGATCAGTTCGTGATAGATAATAGTAAGTCTATAGGGAGAAAAAGATGCGAGTTTTTACTGTCTAGGTCACGAAACGAATTGTTCGCTTCTTCTTCATTCATATCTTAGATCTGGAAAACAGACTTTATAATATAATAGACAGATTCTTGACATATGGCAATATTATTAGTCAACCATAAACCCATACGTCCCCTGCTATTATGTGCGGAAGTATAACGAACAAATCCAGTATGCACACGCTTGAAATCGGTCGGGGGGTTCGGGAATATACGAGTAATCGATTGAAGCTCCACAACTTGGTCTTATCTAAGTCCAGCAGCCGTGGTATTTGAATCTTTCCAACCTCTAAGTCAATATGCAAAATGCAGAAAATATTTTATGAGACACGTTCATATCGCCACTGTTTTTTCCATTACAACGTTCTATGTAAATTCTATCAAAACGTAACAGCAGAATTGAGAAGGAACAGGATCACACGTATTATAGATACTACATTAACTGTTCATAACTGGAGTAGACTATAATAATCAATTTTTTATATTGAACTGAAAGTATTGTAATGTTTTCTCGGGACTATAGCGAGCAAAAAATGTTTCTAGTGTCACGATATATACTGTTTTTCCCTTCCAATTGAAATATTCAGTTTATCAATCATTTTTCTAACGAAGAGTGATACTTATTTGTTATCAGTAATGAGCTACTGCTAACTTCATTAATAATTATACCGAGATATCAAAAATTATCTTGGTCAAGGGTGGTTGTGGAATCTAAAACGTGTGTCTTACTTTACGTTTGAAATAATTATGTCACTGTCACAATGACATCAAGGATAACCTACAAATTTCATACCTATTTATTTCAGTTGTAAAACAATAATGAACTACAAATTATGAAATAACGATTTTAGTAACAAGAAAAACTAAATTACATTAATTGTCGGAAATGTCCCCCGTTTTGTTCGATGCACATTAACTAGCGCACCCATTCGAAAATAAGCTTCAATCATGAAAATTTTATGCTGTGTGGTAAGAGGCATGATTCAAAAAAATTTCAGCACAATGACTTAACAGATTCTGACACTACAAAACATATTCAAAAATTTAAAGTAAGACACACGTTTTACATTCCACAACCACCCTTGACCAAGATAAATTTTAATTTGTAGTTCATTATTGTTTTACAACTGAAATAAATAGGTATGAAATTTGTAGGTTATTGATGATGTCAGTGTGACAGTGACATAATTATTTCAAACGTAAAGTAAGACAGACGTTTTAGATTCCACAACCACCCTTGACCAAGATAATTTTTGATATCCCGGTACTCGAACTAGGTACAATAAACTCAGGGACAATCGAGGCATTGCCCCGGGGTACCTTTTCTACGGGGTCAAATTAAAAAATCGGCAACGTGTACGTCATAGCGAACCGTTTTGTACTTGCCTCACTATATGTGGAAATAGTGTACGGGAAATATTGTAATCGGGCAAAATTGTATTTCCGATTTTCGCGGATATATCCGTGTTGAGCATTTCTGAATCAATCCACAATGACTATTTTGGAGATATCTGTGTGTACGTGTGTGCATATGAGTCGTGCGTAAAAACTGTGGAGACGATTGCACCCTCCTTATTGATCGTATGGATTAGAAATTTTGTAGATCGTTTTTTAGTGGCGAAACTAGGAACTGTATGTTATTTGGCGTGGTAGCTCAGTTTTTCAAATGGAATTATAGTATTTTATTGAACCATATTGCCAACCGTGTTTTTCTGGCTATAAATATATATCAAACGCTAAACGCAACGCATATATTTAACTTCCAGAAATGTACGAAATTCTCATTTTAAGATTCAAGTGAGGTGATAGAAGTGTGTAGATGCAGTCTATTTTCTGTGTTTACTCTATGGTGTAATGGTTCTCAAAGAAACTCCTTTCTCTGAACAGAACGGACATCAGAGAGATCACTGCAATTCTAACTGGTCAATGTCGTCTTCACCAACACCTTCATATGGGCATCGCAGATGACCCCATATATAAGAAATGTAGAAAGGCAGAAGAAACTGCGTCTCACATCTTGTTGGAATCATAGCATCCCTCAGGCACCGACACTTCGGAGAATCAAAACTGCTACCAGTAGAACTTATGGCAGCCAGCGCTAGCAATATTCTGGGTTTCTGGCGGACCACAGGCCTGCTAGAATAGAATAGGCTTCTTACCATGGGGTCAACAATTGGCCCAACTAAGTGACCTAAGGGCATTTGGAGGCTAAGCCTCCTCCCCCCCCCCAAATGATGCTAAAATCGGGTCAATGCTATACGAATAATATTAATACAGTATTGATTTTTAGGGTTCCTCCAAGAAATGCTTCATCAATGGTAAAATAGATCGGAATTGTGCAACGTTAAAACTTTATTCTAACTAATGCTAGCCGTTTTTGTAGTTAAAACTTTACAAATAATGATTATTTATATCACGGTATGGAAACATATCGCAAATAGCTAAAACCTAATGCTGCGCTTCCTGCTGGTGATCAAAAAGAATACTTCTTCGAAGCAAGTTGCTTCACCTAATGCTTCAAATGATCATTGTATCATTTGTATTCTTTCAATATGTAAGAAGCTGAAACATGCTTGACAATTTCTTTTGCAAAAATAATTTTATTGAAAAAATCACAATGAAAATCAGGAGCTACTCGTTTTATCGAATGAGAGTGAATACGACGCTGAATGAAACATGAAACTCATCTGTTGGACGTTTGACCATTTAAAACACGTTTAAAAACTTTATCAACATTCATGAAACAGTTATTTGATCCGAAATTTCGTTTAAAGCCTTAATCGTATCAACATTAAAAGACAAAATATTTCCAACATTGCAACCATAAAATTGACGACAACTTCACAATTCTGCAAATAAAGGTAACATTGCTTGGGTGTGAACAGCTACTATGTCTATGTCATCAGCATGGAATTCTTGAGGCAAGAAATGATTAAGGTTGCGAGTCAAGTGGTGGCACCAATCATCGATCGGTGCTTTTTTCTGGTAATAATGAGCTTTTATATTGTTTAATTTGAGGGGATTGTACAAAAAAGTGGATGGGTAATAATCGGCCAGTATGCAAATATTGTTGTAATTCCTCATAACAAAAATTATGCCAATTTTAAGCGTGTAATATTCATTTTTCGGCCATGACATAATATTTGATAATTAGCTCAAAAAATCACTACTTTGGGGCAGTATGAACCTAATCTGTAATCACATTAAATTTTATGCCAATTTTTTTTAATCGATAATCAACAAGTCGACACAAAACGAGTAAAATATTACTTTTGTCATGTTACTGAGTCAGTCGTTTTACCAATTTCAGTGGCAATAAAGTTTTGATGGCTAATTTTCAAAGGTGCAGAATTTTAATTTTAAACGAGTGGTAGTAAAAAACAGTCAAACATGGGACTGAAAAAACGAGGTACACTATATTTTACAAGCATGCTGGTTCGAACGGTATAAGTGGCAGAACGACACGAATTATAGTGTTTTTTTTATGGCGCTGGCCTTATACTACAAGCTCGAACTACTCAGGATTTATGGAACCAGCAACCGATATTGCATAATGTAATATTGGAAATAAAACAACCGTTTGGTTTCTATAATCAGTGCTATGGTATAGGTATCCAGGAAGATTTTATACTATATCATTTACATGTAGTACAATGACTATTACACAAGACTGTATCAAGTAGCTTGCTACAGAGACATCTAGAAACCAGGCTACCAAGGTACGTAACTTTCAATCTCCTAGCTCTACAGTGACACCTATTAAGTAGGTTATTAAACTGATATCTACGCATATAGGATATTGAAGTCTTTCTATTCAGATATATACAACTTTAGTCTTACGAATATCTACTGTTGAGCTTGTTACACATCGATTACGAAATTGTGATCAAAGAATTCCGAAACAGAAATCATTTGAATTATATAAAGTCTAATGAATAGTTATAGTCGAGTCCGGTAGGTTGAATAATTGAAGAACTACTAGTGATAATATAAAATAGATTTCTGCTGTTGATATCTATTTTCAAGACAGTGAACGTAGATCGATAATATATAGTTCACCATACTATACAAGAGATGGATCTTAAGAAATCTTTGCTATTACAGAGTTGCTTCACTTCTAAATACCTACGTAAATGTTTTCTATGCTTATAAGTTACTTTTTCTTCTACATGCAATGCAATTAACAATTTGGTGAACAGAATAAATTGAATTCAATTTAACAAACTTGAAGTAGGAAATTGTTAACATTAATTACACAGTCCACTGTTTGTTAGTTTTCTCCGTTCTTCATGTTATTTTCTTACCATCTTCGGTCTGCTTTCCTACTGGGTTCAATGTCAACAACCTATAATACTAGAATAGAAAGTTTGCAAAACATTAATGTAGGTATTTTTGTTAGGACGTATTTGTGATTGTGACCTCGAAATTTATCAACATTATCTTGAGTGTTTTAAAGCCAATAGTTACGCTCTGAGTCATTATAAATAAATGTTAATCAAAAAAGATATAATGTGGTAAATGTGCATAACGAAATAACGTGATCAATCTATTTAAAAACTGACGTGCCTTAGATCGTTTGCGAATTAAAAATGTTATGGATGTTCCAAAATAAGATTTTAGTGACGTGAAAATGGCAGAAAATACAGAGGATGTGAAGGAACTTTTTGTGCAAGATGGTATACTTCTAAAATCTTCGCCGGCAGCTTTTTCAAATTACATTAATACAATTGGTACATTATACATCACAGAGTATAAAGACGGTAAACAATTTGTAGAGTGGAAACCATTAGATGTCACAGTTGACTCTGACATACAAGATCAAGAATGGGCTGTTGTAAATACAATAGAAAAAAGAATAAGGACATTGAGTGGCAGTGTGCCACCTGAGTATCAAAACCGATCTAAATATTTAAGAATATGTTTTGATGATTTGAAAAGTTTTCGATTGTCCAATAAAAGTAGGAATCTCACCTTCAATGATGGAAAGTCGGAAGTAATAAGTAGCTTCATATTTCAACATGGCAACTGTGATTATTTGGTGAGTTACTTGAAGAGATTATTGAAGTCTGTACCATCTAGAAGGGACAAACATTTATTTGTTATCATAGATGTCAATAATCCTGAAGCACAACAAATTGACAGATCATTTGCAGAGTTAGATATATATCGTGATGCTTCAACGATATGGAAAGTTGTTAGAAATTTTCATGATCGACCTTACGAAACTACTTTTGAAGCATTTTCTAAGATCACAGACCTAGGTAAGGAAATTATATTGCAAATGTTTGTTTTGTTCTATCAATTTCAAGGTCAGTATGTAACAATTGACAATAACTGAGGTTAATTAGACACAATTTATAATTGAAAATTATCAGTGAATGAATAATGTATGAAACTATTATGATTATTTAAACACCAACACAATGATCTCCTTTTTTCACATTTCTGATTTATCCACTCTCATGTAGTTATTATTTCTGTAACAGTTCAGTTGATTACAAAATCTATAATTCAATAGCTTATAATTTTTTTAGTATATAAAAGCCCAGATCATCGAGAATTT
Organism: Endomychus coccineus; assembly: GCA_958510875.1. NCBI lineage: Eukaryota > Metazoa > Arthropoda > Insecta > Coleoptera > Endomychidae > Endomychus > Endomychus coccineus. The sequence goes on along the minus strand of OY294068.1, from coordinate 179,203,624 downwards.
GATGAGGATACCAGAGAATTATTGAATAAGAGCTTAACAGAATATGGAACACAAACAACAACACAAACACAAGGTGACTATGAGGTTATAGCCAAAGTGCCTGAATTGCCTAAGCGAAGAGATTTTCCCAGAGGAAGAGCATTAACATCTGAACAATGGTCAGGTACCCAAGATCGAGATGGGAGGATTCACGATTCAGAATGCATTAAATTAATGATATTCCAGGGAGTAAGTACATTTTATGAAAAATTGTGTTGGATTCAATAATTTGTATAAAAATTAACCACTTCTACTGTAACACAATGGTTGTAGTTATTCAATCTACCAAATTTCACCTTTCATTTTATGAATTTGTAGGGTGTGACACCATTACTGAGACAAGAGGTGTGGAAATACTTATTAGACTATTATCCATGGAATATTAAACACACGGAAAGACAACGACTAATTTCTCAGAAAAACGATGAATATTTTTCAATGAAATTACAGTGGAAAACTATGAGTCGCACGCAAGAAGACAATTTCACCGATTTTCGAGAGCGGAAAAGTCAAATAGAGAAAGATGTAAATCGAACTGATAGAACCATGGAATTCTACGCTGGTGACAACAATCCGAATTTACAGTTGTTATACGACATTCTCATGACTTATCTAATGTACAATTTCGATCTGGGTTATGTACAAGGAATGAGCGATTTACTTTCTCCCATATTGCATCTGATGAGGAGCGAGGTGGACGCGTTCTGGTGTTTTGTGGGATTCATGAACAAAATAGTGAGTAGGAAATTGATCTTACAAGAATTCTGTAAAAATTAGTGAAAATGTTGCTTCAAACAACTCTGTTTTATCAAAATATAAGTTTCTAGGGAAACCATTCAATCTTCAATATGATCTTAATACCGGGATATTAAAAATTATCTTGGTCAAGGGTGGTTGTGGAATCTAAAACGTGTCTTACTTTACGTTTGAAATAATTATGTCACTGTCACACTGACATCATCAATAACCTACAAATTTCATACCTATTTATTTCAGTTGTGAAACAGTAATGAACTACAAATTATGAAATTATTATGTGAACTTTGAAACTTTTCAGAAGTCGTGATGGCCACAATCCGGGTCAAAATCTGTTTTGAAATAGCTAATTTTCCGTAAATCGAATGACGTTTATGTGAGAAGCCCGTAGCACGCGAGTTAGAAAAGTGCAAACTGGTTGTACCTAATACGGCTTCACGACGACTTTTCGCGTGCCGTTTTCGCTCCATTTAGTTATATTTAGTATCGGACCGTGCCCGACGGCCCTTCTTTTTTCGATAAATGTCCATTAAATAAGAAAATTTTATTAAAACAGTTTGAGCTATTCTCAGATCTCAGCTACGCGCGTCTAACGTGCGACGTACCAAAGGGAATTTTCTCGCGACTAAAATATACACGAAGCGGGTAAAAGCTAGCGGCCCATAGCCAAAAACACTTTATTACAACTGGTGCCTGTCGCACGGGGCAAGAAACGACCCCAAATTAACAAGACCGAGGTAAAATGTATAAACTCTAACTTACGCGCAGCGAGCTACTCGAGGCGTATGTCAAAATGATTTCGTTCGTAGCTAATTACATAGGACGTCTGGCGTTCATGCAATTATGTTTTTAGATAATTCGAACCTTCTAATTTCGATAGGCCACGTGAAAATCCCGGAGTCCAAAGCGCTAAAGACTTCCGAGTGTTACAATATTCGTATAAAATTGCGAAATTTCGCACTTTTAGAAACAAATTAGTTATGACATAATTATTTCAAACGTAAAGTAAGACACACGTTTTAGATTCCACAACCACCCTTGACGAAGATAATTTTTGATATCCCGTTAGAACAACCTCTAGATTTGGGCAATTCTAAATTAAAGAGACAGCCAGGGGGGTGGGTCTGCGGAACTTACTGGGGCAATTTTTTCCGTTTCTACATCGTACTTGAACTCTTTTACCGGCATATACAGATTAAAATAACCTTTAAAACGTTTTTTATGAATTTTTTCAATTTTTTGGGTTGTTTTTCAACGAAAATGTCAAAAAAAACTGTTTTTGACCCCAGAAATCGACATTAAAAATAAATGAACGTCCAAGAAGTTATCTCCGATCGGAAATTGGCCGCTGAATCCGAAAATGGTGTCAGTTTCCTTACATAACGCATCATTTTCTATCCATTGGCTGATTTACGGAAAAATACCTTTTTTTTTTACGGCTTCATATCGTTGTGAGCAGCCACTTGAGATTTTTTTAGCGAAATTTGCGTGATTTCACCTCAGTTTTACGATAAAATGAGAATTCTTCTGACCAAAAGGATTTTTGAGGTCGAAAAATCGAAAAAACAACAAAAAACCGATATTACTGTACAAAAATCTGTCGTCAGGTCGCTGACAAGTCTTTATTTGGGACATATGACCCCGGAATCGGATTCAGCGAGAAATTCTACGATAAGAAAACAGTTCCCGACCGTCATCCAACAGTTTTTACACTCCAGTATACCGTCAATTTTACGCCAAAGACCAGGTTAACGTAATTTTCTTCCAGTTTATGACCTTTTTTGACCTCAAAGTTGCAGAATTCAGAATCGTAAGTAGGATTTTTGGATTACTTGGACAATTATCGATCGAAAACATGCTATAACATTATTTTTTTAAATATTGTGGTGCTTTGGAAAAGCAGATTGAAAAAAAGCTTTTTGGTAGCTGCAAATCTAGAGACTTCGTTTTTTTGTAATTTTTGAAGTTTGTTTCTTTAAACTTTAAATCGACAAAAATCGTGATCAAAATGGCTGATTTTGATGTAAAATTTCCCAAGAATTCTGATTTTGATAATTTTTCAATCCCACATGATGACCCAGAGTCACAAAATTACTAAATTACACTAATTTATTTTCGGTTTGTTGAATTTTGTGGCTCTGGGTCACCATGTGAGATTGAAAAATTGTCAGAATCAGATTGCTTGGGAAATTTTATATCAAAATCAGTCAATATTGATCACGATTTTAGTCGATTTAAAGTTTTAAGAAACAAACTTCAAAAATTACAAAAAACGAAGTCTCTAGATATGCATCTACGTAAAAGCTTTTTTAGAAACTGCTTTTCCAAGGCACCAAAATATTTGAAAAAAATAATGTAATAGCATGTTTTCGATCGAAAATTGTCCAAGGAATCCAAATATCCTACTTACGATTCTAAATTCTGCAACTTTGAGATCGAAAAACGTCAAAAACTGGAAGAAAATTACGTTTACCTGGTTTTTTGTAAAATTAATGGCATACTGGAGTGTAAAAACTGTTGGATGACGTTCGGGAACGGTTTTCTTTTCGAAAAATTTCCCGCTGAATCCGATTCCGAGATCCCAACAGATTTTTTTACAGTAATATTGGTTTTTGTCGATTTTTTTTAGTTTTTTCGATTTTTGGACCTCTAAAATTCATTTAGTCAGAAGAATTCTTATTTCATCGTAAAGCTGAGGTAGAAACACGCAGATCTCGCTAAAAAAAATGTTCAAGTGGCTGTTCACACCGATAGGACGCCGTAAAAAAAAAGGAATGTTGGCGAAAATCCAGCCATTGAATAGAAAATGATGCGTTATGTAAGAATTATGGAAGGAAACTGACATGATTTTCGGATTCAGCGGCCAATTTTCGATCGGAAATGACTTGGACGTTTATTTACTATAAAATGTCGATTTCTGGGGTCAAAAACCGTGTTTTGGCATTTTAGTTGTAAAACAACCCAAAAAATTGAAAAAAGTCATAAAAAACCTTTTAAAGGGTATTTTAATCTCTAAATGCCGGTAAACGAGTTCAAATACGATGTAGAAACGGAAAAAAATTGCCCCGGCAAGTTCCGCCGTACGAAAAATTTCCAAAGCCATCTTATAGCAGCGTTCTCAATAAATTCAATGGCGATCGTGTATCTTTCTCGAGGAAATGGAGCCGGTAAAAATCCTAATCAACATTACTACCCAACGATAATAATAATAATAATGAAGGAAAAATCAGAGAATTGCATAATTCAGCATGTCGGTTTGAAAATGTGGCTATCATTCACATAACTACAATCAAAAAAATATTACATGGCGTTCTCAGACAGAATTACATTAATTATGATTTTCAATTCGTTTAGAGTTCGAATTTCGAAGTCAACCAGGCGGAAATGAAAGAACAGCTGAGTAACTTACACACCCTTCTTGCTTTTGTAGAACCGGACTTGGCGAGCTATTTCGATCGTCAAGATTCCGGCAACATGTTTTTCTGTTTCCGCTGGTTATTGGTCTGGTTCAAACGTGAATTGAGCGAAGATGCCATCCTGGCTTTCTGGGAAGTGATGTGGACCGGTTTCCCTTGTGAAAATTTCCAGCTACTTGTTTGTGTAGCGATACTGATCACCGAAAAGCAAACATTGATGGACAATAATTATGGATTCACGGAGATATTGAAGGTGAGTGAATGAACCATTTTCTAAACGTTTTTCTCAAGGTCGTTTTTTCCAATATCAAGAATTTAAGTCTTCAAGAAAAAAGTTCATGAATTTATAGTTTGAAAACAATCCGAAGCAGAATTTATTCATTTCATGATTTAACAACCCTAAACTCGGGAATTGTCTTGGCAAACCGAAAGTTATTAGGAAAAGAAGCAAAACTCAAAAAGTTCCGTCTGTTACTTTATTCAAAACGGATGAGGTTATTTTAATCTAATTGATTTATCCACATTTAAAGTATGACAAAAATTCTGAAAAATACGTATTACACCATTTTTCATATAAAAGACCTTTCATTTTGAATTTCCCGCTATTTCGCATCTGTTGGAGGTACACATGTGGAGCTTTGACCTTTCGAAAATCTAAATGGATGGATATACTTCTGCACAACCCATTAATAGTGGCGTCAATCTACGGAAAAATAGAACGAGGTTCGTAACAATTTGATAGAGGTTAGCGACCTGGAAAAATGGTGTCTTATGATAAAAATAATAAGATCCTAAAATTTCTATTATCAATATTGGGTGGAACCATGTCTAAGCTTCAAAAAACTGTTTTTTTGCCCTTTTTTTAGGTCAGTTTTGGAGTTTTATTTTTTATGAACTCCCGGCTGAGGTTTTAAATTGGTACCCTTTTATTGTGGGAATTCGAGGCACGTTTGGACCAAATTTCGTGACATTCTGTTAACCCCCTCCTGGAACATATAAATAAATACGTTTTTTGGAGCAAAAATTCAAATTAGGCTATTTTGGCCAAATTGGATGACATTTGGTGTAAAAGTAGGTCGTGGCGATCACAATAAGTGGTCCAAATATGAGCTAAGAATATTGAATAGTTTTGATTGAAATCCGAATTTGGCCAATTTGGCCCAAATTTTAAAATGGCTCCCCCTTTTGTCAAAAAAGTCGGAGCGTACTCTACTTAAGCTCAAATTGAAGGTTATTTTATGTACTTTTATGTGGTATGTCCGTTATAACTTTTTCTTACGATTCATCAATTTTTTGGCCATTTACATTTATTTAATAACGATTTAAAAAAAAATAGTAATTAAATAAAATGAGTTATAATAATAAAAATTATTATTTAATAATAATTTGTATTATATAACTCATTTTATTTAATTATTATTATTTTTTTTAAATATTATTATTTTGTTTAATAATAAATTTTAGTATTAAAACTCATTTTACTTGATGATTATTTTTTTTTAAAGAAGAAATTGAATTTTTATCAAAAAATGTACACTGCGCTTTCAAACAAATTTGAATGTTGAAAAAAAAACATGCTCGCGGGACCCTTAAAAGCGCCCCTGCTATATAGATTGAATCGACTTAAAAAAACGTTCTTTATTCTGGCAGAATTGCGACACTGCCTCCGTGAATAAACCACAAGTGGGGGTTTTTCTTTCATATTTATTCATGTTCCGCCTAACTTTTGAATAGTGGCATCCATGGGCACCAGCATAAACCAGAGAGATAATGTTTTCAATGGCAGGTTCTGTTTGTATTCAGTGTCCAAGTTGATGGTGTTTGTTAGTTTTTCAACTTAAGTATTAAATAATTTTTCATAATAAACAATTAAACAAATCTTGAATAATTATTTAATGGGAAACACGTTTATTGATCATAAATTGTAGATTTCGTTTATATTAGTTTATAGGATTCATAATTCTGAATAATTATATTGGTGTATAGGAATATAGATACAACCGGCTATAGACGTTCGTGTAGTATAAGTATCAGATTTGCATTCATTTCAATTCATAAACCGCGTATATTTGATTTCAATCAGAACCGTACATATTTCGTTTCAAGATAAGATAAAGAAACAGATGTAAGCATAAAAACCACGGCACAGAATTGAGGAACTGGTGGAGCATCATTCGCGCGAAATGAGCAAAAAAAGGCTCGGCTGGAGCTGGTGTAGGTTACTTGACCAGCACCGCGATTGGTATAAAAGAACGACTCGCAAGTTGAATTAAGTATAGACAGCCCTAGGGAATGAGCCAGTCAGGCTGTCAAAGTGAGCTTTCCGAAATGACTATAAACAATCATTTGTGCCGCCAAAAGTAAGTGTTCCGCCACATACCATTGAAGTATTGGGTAATTTTGCTGATTGAGCTATAAGGAAATAGCCAGCTTGGACCGCTTTCTTTGCGATTATTGTTTCTTAGCTTCCTTGTACTTCCCCGGGTCGGAATAAATTATTATTATATAGACAGAATCGATTGTATCGATGTTAAAGGTATAAATAAACTTATTATTGGGAAGTTCCGTGTTTGTTTAACATAGAAGTAACCAAGTATTAATTGCAATTAAAGCCTGAAATTATAATACTATTCAGTATGCCATATTGACCCCTGGTTACTTACTTTACTGAGACCCTTGGGAAAGGCTATCCATAGGTAGCACTGTGATACACTTTGTGGTGAGGGCCCTAGCAGAAGCCCTCAACGAGGAGTAAACCTTAAAAAAATCTTACTCCCGAGAAATCAACATAAAAGTCAATTAGATTCAGATCTGAGTATTGAAGCCAAAAGTAACAAGGTACGTCACAAAATTAACAAGAAACCAACATAAGTTTATCTTGTTATTAGAGAACAGCTGAAATTACTAAGTATAGAAATCTAAAGGTAAGTATTTGGTGGGCAAAGTGTACTTTATTCAGAATTGTCGGATCCTTTATTCACACTTCAAGCATCAATAACTAATTTACAAAACTTTTGGTTCTATAGTTTTTCGTGCTTTCCCAAAAGTTGCGTCTGACCAATAATGGATATTTTGTATTTGTATGTGTTATATATGAAATTCTCGGGAAATAGGTCACAGTAACACTTTCTTTTATATTTTCGTCGTTTAAGACGAAAATATAAAAAAAAGTTCTAATGTGACCTATTTCCCTAGAATTTGATATATAATTCATACTGGGTCAAGAATCTTTATTATAATTTCTGTATGTGTATGAATTCGCCGTTTACTTAGTTTAAGGAGGTTCGGTAGAGATAGTTTTTCAATTTTTTGAATTTTTTACAGACCGTTGAGAATAACAGTATAAGAATTCGTCTAATTTTTTGGAGGGTTTCGCTACAACGTTGTTTAAATATATCGAGTCAAAAAAACAATATTTTAACATGAAAGCTTATGGGGACGTGGTTCAATCTTCAACTTTAAAAAACGACTAAATAGAAATGCTTTTTTTTTTATGGAATAACATTATTACAATAATATTCTGTGCAAGTTTGACCAAGCCCCACTAATTATTTCTATGGAAAAATAGCTTAGAACTTTTAATTTAAAAATTTTATTAATTGTAATTATCTTTTTTAAACGCGGAAAGTCGACGACAACTATGCGATTATTATTTTTACATGATAATAAAGATTCTTGACCCACGTATGAATTAATACACAATTCTCGGGAAATAGGTCACATTAACACATATATTTTTATTTTTACCCTCGTCTTTACGTACGTTTCGGTCTCACGACCATCATCAGAAGACTTATTAATACAAAAACCTGATTACTTAGAAATACTGTAATAACACAAAGCGTCCTTATCGCACAAATTTCGTTTAAATGCCAACGTCGCGAAACGAACGGAGACATGAAATCGGAACTATAACACAGCAATGTTGCAGCGTAAAAATTAAAAATCCACTATTAAGTAGAATCATCAATAAATACGAACACATTTCATAAATGTCTGCGAGAGACTAACATACAAAGAGTTCTATCCTCTTTGCTAACAGACGAGACCATCTCAAGTGTTCATTTAAGCGCCAGATGTCATAATTTATTAGGTGATAAAAGAAGGTCTCTGGCCTGTGAGAAATACTTTAGACAATTCTACCTAAAGTAAACTTTTACATTATAAGGACGTAAGTAGGAATTTGCAAGAATATTAATTAATTAAATTAGTATAAATATGACTTAGTGTTTGAACGTCACTCCTATGATTAACAGACTTGGAGTCACGTTTTATATGAATCATCTCCAGAATAGATCTTTTATAATAATTGGTTACCTTAGTTAAAATATTAACATTCTTGTAATCAAATTGATGGTTATAATCAAAGCAATGTTTAGCAAGCGCGGTGGAATTTTCTAAGTTTTTGTTTCTTGTGCTATACTTATGGCCATACTTTCTTTTTTGTAAATATTGTTTAGAGATACCAGTATAGGTCCCATCACAATCTAAACAATTTAATTTGTATACTGTGTGGGTTTGTTTATCTTTAGGAATTACAGGTTTTAGATTTGAGAAATATTTCCCAACACAGTTAGTAGGTTTATGCGCTACGTTTATATCATACTTTTTCAAACATTTCTTAATTTTCTCTGAGGTCTCCGGAATGTATGGTAAAGTTATATAATTGTCTGAATTACCTTTTACGTTATTTTTATATGACGCTCCATTATAAATTTTGTTTATTCTCTCTTTAATAATAGGATTGAAAAAAGTTTTTGGGTAGCCATTCAATTCCAGTGTATTACGAACAATTTTTAGATTTTTGGGACGGTCCTCTGGGTGGGACAATTTAACCGCGCGGTCTGTAAGACTGTTTATGACGCTTTTTTTATAACAAGTTGGTGCAACGGAATTGAAGTGAAGATAGCGTTGAGACCAAACTTCTTTAGTAAACCACGAAGTTTTTATTTCTCCATCTGCATCATGCCTAATATTCATATCTAAGAAATTTATGTTTTTGTTAACTGTGTTGGGAAATATTTCTCAAATCTAAAACCTGTAATTCCTAAAGATAAACAAACCCACACAGTATACAAATTAAATTGTTTAGATTGTGATGGGACCTATACTGGTATCTCTAAACAATATTTACAAAAAAGAATGTATGGCCATAAGTATAGCACAAGAAACAAAAACTTAGAAAATTCCACCGCGCTTGCTAAACATTGCTTTGATTATAACCATCAATTTGATTACAAGAATGTTAATATTTTAACTAAGGAAACCAATTATTATAAAAGATCTATTCTGGAGATGATTCATATAAAACGTGACTCCAAGTCTGTTAATCATAGGAGTGACGTTCAAACACTAAGTCATATTTATACTAATTTAATTAATTAATATTCTTGCAAATTCCTACTTACGTCCTTATAATGTAAAAGTTTACTTTAGGTAGAATTGTCTAAAGTATTTCTCACAGGCCAGAGACCTTCTTTTATCACCTAATAAATTATGACATCTGGCGCTTAAATGAACACTTGAGATGGTCTCGTCTGTTAGCAAAGAGGATAGAACTCTTTGTATGTTAGTCTCTCGCAGACATTTATGAAATGTGTTCGTATTTATTGATGATTCTACTTAATAGTGGATTTTTAATTTTTACGCTGCAACATTGCTGTGTTATAGTTCCGATTTCATGTCTCCGTTCGTTTCGCGACGTTGGCATTTAAACGAAATTTGTGCGATAAGGACGCTTTGTGTTATTACAGTATTTCTAAGTAATCAGGTTTTTGTATTAATAAGTCTTCTGATGATGGTCGTGAGACCGAAACGTACGTAAAGACGAGGGTAAAAATAAAAATATATGTGTTAATGTGACCTATTTCCCGAGAATTGTGTATTAATTTTTACATGTGTTTATGTTTACTCCAGTCGGCAATATTTATAGCGTTGCCAGACCTCCGCTTTCGCCCTCCGCTTGCTCTTGTTATATTTCCTCCCGTTAACACTACCGAACCTCCTTAAATTCATTTCAAAAATATGTAGAATAGTGAAATAAAAAATTATTAATTCTACATACTGTTTTTTGCATCTGATACTTGTTTTGTGAACAAAATAAGTGTTTTGTTCGGTTTCATTCAACTTATTTGGTTATTATATCTGGATCATTGAGTTAGAATAGAAGGAGACGCTGTTAACATTCAAAGAACCAAATATAAACGGTATCACCAGGTGAGATGTAACCCAGCACCAATAATTTCAGTGGATTTCTTTTTATCAACGTCTCGTCAACTACAACAAATACGCATTGTACATAAAAAATGTTAGAATTGTCAAATATTTTAAATAATCACAAAATAGTCTTCAAAATTTATCATAAACTATACGATAGCGGGTCGTAAAACTTCACAGTTAGAAAGCCAGCGCCAATAAGGCGAAACCGATACCGGGTGTTTCAAAAAAAGGTGGCCCCGTTGCTAGAATAGGTAGAACACTGAAAAATAAGTGGGGTTTCTTCAGAAAAAATAAAAAATGTTCGTAACGGCATCCGTATTCAACATACATGTAAATAAATTTTAAACGCATTTTTTTACGATTAATCCGAAACTACTGGCAACATTGTGATGAAATTTTGTATGAACATGTCTTGGATGCTGATACATCGTATGAATATCGAGTTCTACCAAGAGTACCTTTTTGGTGTAAAATTGAATGATGTTTCACTTGAAATTTGAATTAGAAAATCTAACCTCAAAAAAGTTGTTTAAAACAACTTGGTACGAACCGTGTAATTAGCGCCCTCTATGAGAGTCAGATATAAAAATAAATTCATACGATGTGTCAGCTTCCAAAACATGTTCATACAAAATGTCATCACAATGTTGCCAGAAGTTTCGAAATAATCGTAAAAAATGCGTTTAACATTTTTTCTTTTATAAGGATGCCGTTACGAACATTTTTTCTAAGCAAACTCCACTTATTTTTCAGTGTTCTACCTATCCTAGCAAACGGGTCACCTTTTTCTGAAACACCCTGTATAGCGCCTCCATACCATCTAACCTCATTGATCTGGCTACTTGGTAAAATCTTAACTTTATTACATTTTATTCAGTTGCAACATATGAGGTGAAAAGTATTTGTCTCTTGTTCGTTTCAGTTATTTTAAGACCTTACAATATAAATATTTTTAATTGTTCCAAGATGATATTGAAAAATATTTTATGTTGCAGCACGTGAATGAAATGAGTGGAAAATTCGATATGGAAGCGATGGTAAACAAAGCGCATGGAATATATTATCAAATAAAAGAAGCCGACCATTTAACAGATAACATACGATTATTATTGGGACTGCCAATTTTAGGAAATAATAATTCGTTCGGAAGCCACGAAGTGTCGCCTTTCGAAGACAGTGCAGAAATGTCGAACGGCACTCAACCGTACTGTTCGGTCGAGAACGTTCGAATCAGTCCGGATGAAGTTTCTTATGACCGGTCGCTATCTTCAAATTATTTGTAGGATATTTTTAAATTGCTTTCATAGCCTGTTGTTGAGTTTTATAAATTGCTTTATTTGTAAGAAACTTAGTGTTATTAAATGGAAATAAACGAAGTAATTTTTGATTTTTTTAAACCATCTGACTACATCCAGTTAACTTACCTATCACATATACATCTATTAGTTCTGAAAATAATATTACGTTCAATTGTACTAGAAGAAATGTGCCACAGAGATCTCGAATATTATCAAGCTAGGAATGGAAAGTTACATTCCTCACAAGCTTATAGTCTAGGAGCCAGAGCGATATTGATGGTCTGAACATTAACCCAATGGCACTATGGTTTATTGTTAGAGGACGGTTCAATTATCAATTCATCTCGCAGACCGAATTTTCCCCGGCTGCTAGATCTCGAGATACAGCATCCGCAATTTTTTTTTTGTCTTGAGGTTAACCCTTTCCAAGTTGTGGTTACTTGAAAAACATGCCATTCTTATACACTTCCACCTTGTGCCACCATTTTTTATCGTGTCCGTTTATCAGGCCAACCAGTTGAAATTGAACCGAAAATTGACTGCAAGTTAACCCTCCCAAACCTGGTGGAAAATGTTCATCGGTGTTGGGAATTGTTAACATACCCTATGCCATCAAAGGTTATCGGTCCATTTCCGAGTAATTGGCCATTATTTGGATCAAAAAGGTTTCTTTTTTTCATTTTGTGGATAAAACTTGCGGGTTACAAGGTAACATGATGGCACCATGTTGAATAACTTTATTGGAGGTCAAATAAAGATTTAAAATTATTGCCATCACTCCTTGCCTATTTCAACCCCTGTAAAACCCATAAAACCACCCCCTAAAACAAAAACGGGCGTATCGATTTTAAACCCCGTCAGAATCTCAATAATTGACTAATTTATCATAAAATTGGTCATATTATCCATATTATTAATATTTTTTCGGGGGGTGGGTGGTTTTGGGGGGTTGAAATAGGCAAGGAGTCATGGCAATAATTTTAAATCTTTATTTGACCTCCAATAAAGTTATTTAACATGGTGCCATCATGTTACCTTGTAACCCGCAAGATTTATCCACAAAATGAAAAAAAGAAAACAGTTTTGGTCCAAATAATGACTAATTACTCGGAAATGGACCGATAACTTTTGATGGCATAGGCTATGTTAACAATTGTCAACACCAATGAACATTTTCCACCAGGTTTGGGAGGGTTAACTTGCAGTCCATTTTCGGTCCAATTTTAACTGGTTCGCCTGATAAACGGACACGATAAAAAATGATGGCATATGGTGGAAGTGTATAAGAATGACATGCTTTTCAAGTAACCGCAACTTGGAAAGGGTTAACCTCCACTAAAAAAAAAAAAATGCCGATGCTGTATATCGAGATCTAGCAGCCGGGGAAAATTCGGTTTGTGAGATGAATTGGTCATTGAACCGTCCTCTAACGATAAGCCGTAGTGCCATCGGGTTAATGTTCAGACCATCAATATCGCTCTGGCTCCTAGACTATTAGTAAAGTTGGCCGAACGTGAATTTTAAATATAAAAGGATCAACAAACAAACTGGTTCGCTTGACTATACATCCCTTATTCAGGAACTTGCAAAATGTAAACTTCGAAGAGTGAAATTATAGTTTAATCACAAATATGGGGGCGGAATTTCGAAGACTTGCATCATACTGACAAAGTACACCGCACGGCACTGCCTATGCCATCCATTGAAGCCAAAGGAGCGAGACAGGGACAGGTTGATGCAATTAATAGGGATCTGGCAAAGATTTTGAAATGGGGATCTGCTAATCTAGTAAGAGTTTAATGCAACCAAAACTTCAAGCTTGCGTCTTCACCAGGAAGGCGGATATCACAATCCCTAATAAGATCTCAGGTACAACTATTCCTATGAAGTCTTCCATAGCAATGGTCGGTATCACCACCAACAGCACCCTCTCATAGACGATCATGTGTGAGGTCCATTGTGAAAACTGCTTCAAAAAAATTAAGCTTCCTATTCCGTGCCAAGAGTTACTTTACATCCCAGCAGCTCAATTTCGACCTGTCCTGCAGTACTGTTCACATGTTTGGAGTTCGGCTCCCAAACACGCTGAAGCTCGTGGGTTCTATCCAGAAGAGAGCTACTTACGACTTCATTGACATCTCTAGAACATCGTAGAAAGGTAGGAAATATCTCCCTCTTCTATAGATATTTCCTTGGTCGGTGTTGATCAGAAATATTGTCTGTTGTTTCACCACGAGTGATTCCAGGTAGGCGGACTAGACGAGCTCTAACTAGTCACCACTTCACTGTCAAACTCGAGACCTGCCGAACTCTTTCCTATCAGACTTCATTTTTTTTATCGAACAGCGAAGTTGTTGAACTGTTTACCTAGTGAGGTATTTCCCTATGCTTATAACCTCCAAACCTTCAAGAAAAATACGCATGCCTATCTCCTCTCCCTACATTCCACTGCTGGCTCACACGATGTTCTTTAAACATTATGAGTTTCCCTCTCGTGTAGTCAAAGTTTAAAAAAAAATACGATATGTATATGTTTATTATCAAATATACCACCGGTCAGTATGAGTAATCTCCAGTGTTTGCTGGTAAATTTAATAAATTCAATTAACCTGGTCATTATGCATAATTGCCTCTAATATTGAAGAATTTGGATAAAATGTAGCAAATTTATTATCAAATATACCACCGGTCATTATGAATAAGCTCCAGTGTTTGCTGGTAAATTTGTTAAATGTTAAATTCAATTAATCTTGTTGTTATGCATAATCGCCTCTAATATTAAACAATTTGGATGAAATGTAGCAATTTATTATCAAATATACCACCGGTAATTATGGATAATCTCCGGTGTTTGCTTGTAAATTTGTTGAATGTTAAATTCAATTAATCTGGTTATTATGCATAATCACCTCTAATATTGAAGAATTTGGATAAAATGTAGCAATTTATTATCAAATATACCACTGGTCATTATGAATAATCTCCAGTGTTTGCTGGTAAATTTGTTAAATGTGCCTATCTAATAATTGAACCTTCAATAAAAAAGGTTCAACGTAAACAACTAATAGATCAATTCTCTTTTAGTCAAATGCCAACTTTTTCAATATTTTTAGTCAGAAACTTCAAGCGGCAACGTTATCGCAGGTTAGTTTGTTAAATTTCTCAGAAATCATCACTAAAATCCATGATACGATATTGGACGATCGGCGAGATTGCGGAGACTATGGGTATCTCAACTGAACGGGTATGGAACATTTTGCATAAATTTTTAAATATGACAAAGATATCTGCCAGATGGGTGCCGCATTTGCTCTTTGTTGGACAACAAGCGCGACCATGTGACAACTTAAAAGGAGTGCTTGGCGATGTTCAAGCGCTGTAAGAAATACTTTTTGCCCCGTTTCATAACCGTGGACGAAACAAGGACCCATCACAACACACCGGAGTCCAAAGAACAAATGGACGTCTCCTGGCGGATCGAAGCCGAAAAAGGCTAAAGTGGGCTTATCGACCAACAAAGTCATAGCGACAGTTTTTTGGGATGAGCACGGTACCGTCCATATTGATTACCTTGAAAAGGACAAAACGATCACGGGCGTATATTATGCAGAGCTGTTGGATCGATTCGACGCAGATTTGAAGCGAAAGCACCTATTTCCAAACTTGAAGAAATGACTCGGCGGCAAGAGATTTGGCTCTAACGATGAGGTCATCGCTGAAACAAACGCCTATTTGGAAGAATTGCCGAAATCGTATTATTTGGAAGGGATCGAAAAATTAGAAAAACGTTGGAGAAAGTGTATCGGGCTACAAGGAGGTTATGTTGAGAAATAAAATAAGTTTTGCCCAAATAAATCATTTCTTGTTTCATTTTTCAGGGACTTTTCACCTTGCCCTCGTATAAGGTAACATTTAGAGGTACTATATTAACTTACACGGCGTAAGTTAATATAGTAGTAGTAGCTTTCCAGTGGTGATTCCTGAGAATAAATATGATTTGAGGTTAAGATAATTTTTTCGAAGTTTTTTACTAAAATATGATTTGAGCATGTAGTAGCGCGTATGGAACTGGGTTGTCATATTAATAGATTTCATTACAGAAAAGTTGTATCTTCTTCCAATTCAATACCAATTCAATACTAATTAATTAGATTTGTTTTAATATGTCATATAGTAAAACAGAGCAAATTGGGTTCTTGTCTTATTTTCAAAAGCAGATCAATCAGACAATTGTTAATGACTTGTTTTTAATCGAATTGAGACTAACCTCGATATTATTGGCGACAATCGCCAATGATTTTAAGATAAAATCACTATAAGATTTGTGATGGTAATTATTGTTTCAATATAGTGATTGTTTTCCAATATAAAGTTAACCTTGCGTTGCAATTAAAATTAAAACAGTTATAAGTCATTTGAAATTATAGTAACAGCATGATGGCAGTGTTTAATGATTCATACAAGGCAATAATTATTCATTTGTTTGTAAAAATCTATTAATTATGAAGGAGCTTCAACTACATGGATACGCAATGCTTATTATTAAGACGGAGTGTGCGTTAGCGAAGTGTACGTAGTGGTCAAATGGTGACTCTGATTTACTCAAAAATTTTGCAGAATATTGATATGAGGCTCCAAATTTACTGGTTTGTGAATTCATTGTTGTATCTTCAGCTGTTTTCGAGTTATTATGCGTCAAAATAGTCGACGCTATTTGCTTTGTTTCGCGCACTCTGCGGTGCGCTAACTATCTGTCCGATTGCAGAGAGAAATAAAATAGTGCCTATAAAATCGGTGAGAAGTGCACGTACCGGAGCTCCCTCTACAATTTACAGGCGATCGTTGAGAGCACTAAATTTGCCAGGTGTCTGTACTTTGTTAGCCGCTTTCTTTTTTATGCTGACTGATTCATTTTCGTGGATTTGTAGCTTACTATAATAGTCTATCCACTTCCAAGATAGAGCGCACGTAGACAAATATATGCGGCGTTCATATGAACAGAACACTCACATCGCGGTTTGAAGTGCTGGCCAGGTTAGAACAAACATGCAATTGTGTTTGGAACATTAACAAATTTATTGAAAAGGAAATGTCCTTAAATCGGTTCATACTGCCCGTTGTTGGTTTCCATATTGCACGTTGTTGGTTTCTACATAGCGGAATCGAGCTCGCCCAAATAGACAGACTGTGGCGCGCGCTCTTCATCGACTCATACGACATACGGCGTTGGCGTAGCATGAGCCGATCCTTTCGGCGACTCACTCACTGCTCAGCCATCAGGCCTTCGCAGCGGATTGACCGACCTCCTAGTTCATTATTTTGAGCAAATATGGGTCTCAATAGTGCCATCTACTCTATAAAATCAAAACTAAGTCAGTCGGATCAGTGAAAACTGATAATTTGAAATAGTTTTCTTCTTTTAAAATAAAATATATGCTGTAATATGATGCATCGCATAATATCAGGACTAAGTCAGTATGTTTGGAGGTAACTGATGATCAATTTTAGAACCTATTTGGGGTTTTCTGATATTAAATCAATCCCATAATAATTAAAACTCCTCTTAGAAATGAAGTGTCAATATGTATGTATCTTTATTATTCAATACAATTCAATTATCTTTCATATATTGAAAATTATCTCCACGGCAACCTGCCTTCGCTAGCCAAGATCCTAGATCTTCTTCTCCCCTCGTTCACCGATACTTCTCTGCCATAGAATTATAATTAAGGGACGCCACATTACTCCCCCACGAGCAATTTTGATAAACTAAAAATTGCGAACATCGAGTCTATGACAAACAAAACAATTACGACAGAAAATAAAATAACATTGTTACTTGGGTGAATTTTGAGAAAAAGACACTTTCTTTTTGCTTTTGGGACCAGAATAAGTTCGAAGTGATTTAAAAGGCTGGTCGTTCACTATACTTCCTTGTGGTGCATCGACCTGCTGTGTTCCAATATTTTCAGTATCTGAACAAGAAGGTGCTTGCTGAGTCTCCAAGTTTGCTGCTGCTTCAATAGAAGCTGGCTTAAGCCGATCCACATTAATGTTTGTTTCTATTCCATTTAGGTCTAGAGTAAAAACATAATCAGAAAGACGCTTCACTATCCTATAAGGACCTTCGTATGGATGCTCCAATGGTTTCTTGACACGATCCACTCTAAGAAAAACATTTGGGCAAGTATAAAGATCCTTGTGAATGAAAATTTTCCATCTATGATGATGAGCTGCAGGAGTAGGACGAATTTGGCGCATCCTCTCCCTGAACTTCTCTACGAATATTTGAGGATCAGGAGACATATCTTCGTTAACAAAAAATTCTCCCGGAATTCTAAGAGTCGTACCATACACCAACTCTGCTGCCGTCGCTCCAATGTCTTCTTTCAAGCTTGAACGCAAACCTAGAAAAACTGTTGGCAGAATGTTGACCCACTCTGATGTGTTGTGACATTTCAATGATGCTTTGAGAGATCTATGCCATCTCTCTATCATCCCATTTGCTGCCGGGTGATACGCCGTAGTTCTTTGCCTGCTGCAACCAACCAGATGAGCTAGAGTCTTGAAAAGCAATGATTCGAACTGAGATCCTTGGTCACTGGTGATTATGGATGGAGCTCCAAATCCTCCAAAACCTTGCGATTTTACAAGCGGATATCGATATGTATAAGACTGAAACGAGTGTCTGGAACCTTAATTTTTCCTATAGGAAGTTTCATGTGCCGACTGACCTTACTCCGTTGGCAAGCTAAACAGGAACGAACCCAGGTTCCCACATCCTTAGCCATACCAGGCCAAATGTACCTCTTTTGCATTCTCCTGGTAGCCCTACTCCCTGGATGTGACAAATTATGTAACAACTCAAAAATTAGCTTCCTAAGAACTTTTGGAATATAGGGTCGAATTTCTTCGTTTGAAATATCGCAAAAAATGTCTTCATCACTGTCATCCACTCGTTTGCGGAGCACTAAGGCAGTTTTGCACTTCAATAACTCCTGCAATTCCTGATCGTCTTTTTTTGCATGGGCAAGTTCCCTGGCAGATACAACAACAGGTAAAGTAATATTCTCAATTCGAGAGAGTGCATCTGCTACAACATTGAATTCTCCTGCTATGTGGATTATTTCTGTCGTAAATTGGCCTACATAATCAAGTTGTCGAAGCTGTCTGGGAGATGCTTTTTCTGGTTTTTGCTTGAATGCAAATATCAAAGGTTTGTGATCCGTTCTGATAATCAAGGATCTTCCCTCAACCATGTACTGAAAAAATTTCAGACTGCTGAAGATGGCCTGCAATTCTCGATCGTATGCACTATATCGCCGTTGGGTTACGCTGAGTTTTTTTGAGAAAAAACCAATAGGTTCCCAACTTCCCTCTACGAATTGTTCTAACACAGATCCAACTGAAGTGTCAGATGCATCCGTAGTAAGAACCAAAGTTGCGTTCTCAACAGGATGACGAAGAAGTAATGCCTGTACAAGTTGCTTCTTACATTTTTCAAATGCTTCTTCAGCTGCTGATGTCCAGATAATAGAATTTTTATCCTTCTTTATGGCGCCTTTCAAGAAGTTATGAAGAGGACCCTGAGTCTCGGCTGCATTCCTGATGAATTTTCTATAAAAGTTGACAATTCCTAGAAACTTCCGAAGCTATGGGGTATTTATCCGGAATCGTTGCTGCATTGAGGGCCCGGAAATCTCCTCATGGTCTCCACTCACCTGACGACTTCTTCACTAAGTGTAGAGGACTGGCCCAGGGACTGCTGCACGGTCGCCAAATTCCCTCGTTAAGCATGAACTCAAAAGCTGCTCTGGCATCGCTCAGATTTTCTGAAGATATACTTTTAGGCCGGTGCGCTATAGGAGGACCTTGTGTCAAAATATGATGAAATACATTTTGTTTTGCTGCTCCCATTGCTTTACCTGGAACAGTAACCTCACTAAATTCATTAAGAATATCCCGATACTCATTATCTCTTGAAACAGAAGTGACGCTTTCATATGGCTCTTTGGTGATTGTAGCTAGAGTAAAAAGTTTGGTGTTTTTATCAACTAACTTCTTACCCCTAAGGTCAACCAATATGCCAAAGTGCCGCAGGAGATCTGCTCCAATTATTGGTTGTGTCACGTCAGCTATGGTGAAGATCCAATTCGAGATTGATGAGTTTTTCACCATAAGTGTTGATCGTTGAATTGTTGGCTGCAAAAAGCTTAAATTTGGCTGGCGAATATGGTTTTCCTACCAGAGACTTGGGAATAACCGATAGATCGGCACCGGTGTCGATGAGAAATCTAATTCCGGTTTTCCTATCCCTTATTAACAAACGGCTTTTCCCTATTCTATTATTATTGTCGGCTTCGACCGCTTTTCTCGAAGCGACTCAACTAGTTTTCCGAATTCTCCTTACCCCACCTACATGGTCCCTCATTTTTTAGCCTTATCTTTGAAACGATAATGATAAAAACAATAGGGTTTCTCTATCTCACCGAGCCTAGACTGTGAACGCGAACGATTCTGTTGTCCCCGTGATAGGGAACGCGAACGTCGGTCAATCTTAGCCTCAAGTTTTTTGAAAAGATTAACTATCAATGCTTCAACTGAACGGTCAAGGGTAGCGGCAGTACTTTTGCCAACCACGGCCTGTCGAATTGACGAAACTCACCCGGTCTCCAGCAACGACAATCTATGGAGTCACGTGATTTGCGTGTATACACTGATTTTGCAGTAGTATACATATACAGATGTAGCAGTTGAAAAAAAACGAAATTAACTATTTAATTCTTATTTACTATACTTAAAACTATATGTGTTAAATAAATTATTTAAAATTAGGTGTAGGGGTATTCACAGAACCCCAAAACAGTATAACTTTAGTATCGTCATGTCTTATAAAGAAAAGAAAAGGAACATCAACTCTAAATGTCACTCTACTACCGTCTCGCGATAAACTCACATACGTCGAGGCTGCAGCTTCAGTGCCTGTTTCGGTGACGTGCATGTAAACTTTGTGAATCACTTGATCTGCATAGAGACCGGGATTTTCGAAACTGTTCGGATTCGCATGTTGATTTATGCTGTGCCTTATGCTGTCCAATGTTTCCGGATACCTTGAGGATGGTGCTTGTCGGGCTATTCGTCTCCCAATTTTATTTCCAAATTTTTTGTACGTCACCTTCTGGGTGCTGTTATCAACGACCTGTTGACATTGTGTGACATTACTATTCGGGTCGAATACTTCAGAGCAATTGAGTGGTTCCCCAAATCTATTGAAGATAAGAACATCGTCGCCATCCTCATTTTTGAATGCATCATTCGCTGATAGAGGATTCTTGACAGTTTGTCTCGCGGCATCTGGTACGCGTGGTAAGTTTGATCCGTGTGAGGCAACGTTCAATCCGGGTGAAAGCAGAGCCAAATTTGCTTCAGCAGGATTGAACAGGGAATTGAGGCCTAATTGTTGCAGGGTGGTTCTCAAATCCAGAGTAGATTCTATCAACATCTTGGGGAATAGAACAACAGCCGATGTATATTTTACGTTATCTACAAATCTATCTATATCTGCTGCAGTTAGTCGGGTTTCCAACTCCTTCAGTTTTTGCATATTTGAATTATTTGGCTTCACTACGTACATTGTTGAGCGATTTCCTTTGTAAGGAAATCCAAGTATTTCGCAATCAAGAAACATGTCTTTGTAGTAAGGAAAATAGCCGCCATTAGCCATCATCTCCGCTTGGGCAGTACTAGGTTTATCTCGGCCATTGGTGAAGAAAGGTCGTCTAAAATGATAATTTCAATTACAACATTGGCAACATCAACATCTTTTTGTTCTTGATAGCTATCATCGCCGCAACGAATACTTCGGCTTGAACGCAACCATTCAGAAATGACCTAAACTTCTTGTTGTACTATTTATTTTGCAAATAAATGATTGAAATCTGTTTGCCACAGACAATAGTTAGATTCCCATTCTAGGAATGGGGCAATATATCGTGATTTCAGTCTCTTTTAAAATGCTCATACCTGATCGAGATTATTGGGACAATAAAACTTCCGCCCTCATACCACCAAGTGGGCAAGTATGGTTCACAGGCAGATGCAATTTTGACCTACGCCTTGAAAAATCTGCGCATATATAAATAGGCTTATGTATGATATTACATCTGCATAGAAAGCTCTGAGTGCTCTAAGTTCCCTGACTTGCATCAAGGCTGGCCTTATAGAGTCGTGCAGAGAAGCACTGGCTGAATAACCCAGTGCTAACACCTTGGCCAGGCGGAGTCATCAGAAGCCCTCGTTTCACAGCAGTCAATGGTGGCGTTATCAAACTATGTTGAAGATCTCGCCCTTCGAGACCAGCTGAGAAACAGTGGTCCGACTTTTGGAGGAACTCACCAGGCTTGAGACAGGCCCTAGATTCTCCAGGTCTCTTCTGTCTCAATAGGACGGACCTTAGGGAGGTTATAGGAATCTTTACGGGTCATTGGCCACCTACATCTTATGGGAATCGTAGATGTCCTTATATGTAGGGACATCCCTCAGATATCAAGAGGTACTTTTAAAAACCAGCGTCAGCAACATTCTGGGTTTATGACGGACCATAAGCCAGCTAGAGTAGAATATGACGCTGATCATCTGCCGCACAATGGACCCAATCTAGCGGCCTACATGCAACAAGGGTTCACTCCCCTGTCTTGAATTGATCATAATTGTTATATCTTATAAAGTTGAAAAATATTTCGAAATTTAACCATCTTAACTCAATGATTTTCTGTTAAGTGTCATGACCTGCATTCCATGATACTAATGTGATTTAACCTAGGATGACATACCTTTTCGTGGTTCCGTCGAAAAATGGATATTCCCATTCTGCTTGGAAATACAACGCATTAGCTAAGAGTACTTTGGTTGAGGTTGGAGGAACATCGGAAAGGATTTCTTTTATTTTCCCTTTAGTTCTATCAAATACCCAAGCGTTGATTGTTTTTTGCGCAAGAGTGGGATTCTTTTGGAAGTCCAAGTTCAATACTTCACTCTGATAAATAGTTTCTGCGGCTTGTTTATAGAGTTGTCTGATGGGGTAATCGTTCTGTATGAATAACGCCGTTGCAAAATAAACTCCACTCCGGAAATCGAATCCAACACTTTTCTCCAACCTGTTTAGCATCCTACCAAATTGCTCGTGAACTGTTTGAGTTTTTTGTTCTATATCTGCGACACCTGTTGCTAAACCCATCAAAGCTACTATCTCCTTGAAAGTTTTTCCATTTGAACCTAGGAGGATTAATTGTAGAGCACCTGAAATAATCAAGTTGTCTCAATATATGGAGTGGAACAAAAATTTGAATTATTTGCGATGTTCATGATATTTACCTGAGATGCTAACTGGAGCAAAAACAATGTTGCTATCCTGGTGTCCTGAAGTTGCAATAATAGCCTTGTTGATAGCTAATGTTAATTTGAGAACTCCATTTGAGATAATATCGTCCACATACTCTTCATACGTTCGGTAGGCGATCCTAACAGGGGTAGTATTCAATGGTCGACTAAATAGTGCATCTTGATGGTTGAATGATATTTCTCCATTGTCATCAGGATAATAAAGTTGTGCAGAAATGGAAGAAATAATCGGTAGAATCAATAGAAGTTTCAGTGACATTCTGAAAAAAAAAACTGTATGTGTCAATTGGTTGTGAAATAAATATAAAAAATAGATTAAATAACATTTATTAAGAAAACAGTCGATTGTCCGGCAGTAGCCTATACTTTATAGTCACTGCTCCACTGTTGGAGGAAAAGAGCGCTTAAGCAACAATGTGATGAAAACCTCAGCTTGCAGACAGATCAAGGAAACGATGAACGCGTTGTATCCAAAAATAGTTCGAATGCTACTCGAGATTGCCTCGGAAAAACCTGGAGTCTACTCACAGGATTCACTATGGGACACTGTCCACACAGAATAAACATGCACACTTTGGATCTGTTTGGTAACGAACTGTATAGGGCATGCGAAGAAAAAAGGAACGGAGGAACTCCTAGGGTTGCTACACGGCTAGAGACACAAAGTTGGGCAATTTTCTATAGGGGGTGTACAATGGCCCTAAAGAGTTCTAAGTAATCTGACCAATAGGTCAACCTCCTAAATCTATCCAGAATCCACTGAAGGGAAAGTTAGAACGTAAAAAACTTACCAGAAACTGAAGTGGTCGATACCAGCACAGATAATATACAGGGTGTCCTCGAACTGCGTGGCCAAAATAAAACCGAAGATTCTTTGATTCGAAAAAAAGTTGATGAGCCTTTTTACTTTTGCCTCAAGTGTCTTATTTACCCGGTAGAGGGCTTCAAAATTGCAAAAATAATTTTGTTTTCTCAGTATAACTTGAGAACGTGATGAAAAACATTTACAATATTCAGCAGGTGAGTTACTGTCAATAATGGCCATTTTTGAGAGTGGAGCACAGAGCCTTAGAGACCATAGAAATGGCTCAAACTTGAGGATGTAACGGGAAAAGTGTCCAGAACTTTTTTGTGGTCAATGTAATTCACTCGATATTTTTTATGTAGATAGCTTATCTAATTTGAAAACTTTTCTTACTCTTAGAAAATTTTGATAAAATCAACGGATTAGCTTGAAAAAATTAATTTTCGAGTCTCTGCAATTTTGGCCTACTAATTTTACTTGATTAAAATACCTTAGTTGCCTTTGCTTTTCTAATGTCATTTTGGCGTTTGCAGAATTTATTCTCAAACTGTCAGTTTTTACTTTGCTTTCCGTAAAAATTTTATAAAATTATGGCTCAAAATTTCACTAACACTGAAATGGTTGATACGTTATTGATTTATGGACTTTGTCGTTGCAATGGCCGGAGAAGGGAAAGATATCCGCATCGCAGAATTCCAAATCGGCAAACCTTCGCGAAACTGGCAAATTTGAAACAAATCGCAGAGAAACTGGACGCAGACGGACAAGAAGGACGTTAGAGCTCGAAGAAGCGATACTGGAAGCGGTTGAAACTGAACCTGGGATAAGCACACTACGTTTGGGACTTCGTATTGGAGCCTCAAAATCATTAGTTTATAATGTACTGAAAGAAGAACTGTTGTATCCCTATCATATTAAAACAGTTCAAGACTTATTGCCCATGGATCCAGGTCATCGGCTAGATTTCTGTCGGCTTATTGTCCAAAGACAAAACGCAAACCCCAATTTTTGTAGAAGAATTATGTTCACGGACATAAATCGTTACTTTCACGAGATGTGGTCTTTTTAACCTCCATAATGAACATTTCTATGCTGATGAAAATCCTCATGAAACGGAAGTTACATATTTTCAGAAACAAACTAAAATCAATGTTTGGGTTGGAATTGTGGATAACTTTATTATTGGCCCTACCGTTATACCTGATCGATTGAACGGGGAGAACTACTTGAACTTTTTGGAACAAAGGCTACTTGAACTGTTGGAAGACTTGCCCTTACACATTCGCCCTGGCCTGGTTTATCCATGATGGTGCACCTCCTCATTTCACATTAGCTGTGAGGCGACATTTGAATGCGGAATATCCACATCGCTGGATAGGTAGAGGACACGATGCACCAGTGAACTGGCCGGCCCGCTCCCCTGATTTGACGCCCTGCGACTTTTTTCTATGGGGCGCATTGAAGTCGAAAGTTTATGCAGCTACAGTAAACACACGAGAGGAATTGTTGCAACGAATTAATCATGAAGCGGATTTATTGAAGAATGATCCTGAAGTACTAGCCAGAGTTCAATCCAATTTCTTGAAACGAATTAATTTGTGTATTCAGGAAAATGGGCAACATTTCGAACAATTGATGCCTTAGCGATTTCCCAAAAAGTTTTGTTGTTTCTTTTAATTTAGCATTTGTTTTTCCTAAATAATCACATCGTTTCCCCATTTCTATTGTTTTTATTATTCGTGTTTTACCGAGATATTAACCATTTCAGTGTTAGTGAAATTTTGAGCCACAATTTTATAAAATTTTTACGGAAAGCAAAGTAAAAACTGACAGTTTTGAGAATAAATTCTCCAAATGCCAAAATAACA
Source organism: Endomychus coccineus (assembly GCA_958510875.1). NCBI lineage: Eukaryota > Metazoa > Arthropoda > Insecta > Coleoptera > Endomychidae > Endomychus > Endomychus coccineus. Next base: position 179,177,823 of record OY294068.1, on the reverse strand, counting down.
TTAGAAAAGCAAAGGCAACTAAGGTATTTTAATCAAGTAAAATTAGTAAGCCAAAATTGCAGAGACTCGAAAATTATTTTTTTCAAGCTAATCCGTTGATTTTATCAACATTTTCTAGGAGTAAGAAAAATTTTCAAATTAGATAAGCTATCTACATAAAAAATATCGAGTGAATTACATTGACCACAAAAAAGTTCTGGACACTTTTCCCGTTACATCCTCAAGTTTGAGCCATTTCTATGGTCTCTAAGGCTCTATGCTCCGCTCTCAAAAACGGCTATTATTGACCGTAACTCACCTGCCAAATATTGTAAAAGTCCTCCATCACGTTCTCAAGTTATACCGAAAAAACAAAATTATTTTTGCAACTTTGAAGCCCTCTACCGGCTAAACAAGACACTTGAGGCAAAAGTAAAAATACTCATCAAATTTTTTTCGAATCAAAGAATCTTCGGTTTTATTTTAGCCACGCAGTTCGAGGACACCCTGTATAACTAAGCAATATTTGATCCAGATCAGTTGATTAGTATAGTTTTGACATTTTTGGGGAGTGAGGAATAGGCAAATGGTATAGGGGGTTTGACCAAAGAAAGCTCAATTCATAATTACTAACCAGATATCTCGAACATTCACTTCCGTTTTCACGTAAGTTGTTAACGAATTAAAAAGGACTATTGGGTTTAATGAAATTCAATTTAAGTGGATTCAGTTTTGTTCTCAAACTGATTTGGCTCCGTACTTGGTGGTATATTAATAGATTTCTCATGCGATGTAAAAAATCCAAATGAATTCAATAAAGTTGTTCAATGTATGAATATAAAATAAGTCACCTTTGTTCACGGACACGTACAGCATACGAATAACGCTCATATTCTGAAAATATGTCTTATCCTTATATTTTATATTCGGTACAGTCAATAGAATATAATTTTTCATGCAGGAAAAACCCATTAACGAATGTCTCAATTCAAGTTTGGTTTTGTACTTATAATGATATAAGGAAAAGGTGACATGGTAATATTTTCCTTCTAATATGTAAATAGAATTGTAAGATATCAGTGAATTGTTATTGTTAATTCTATCTGCGACATTTGATTCTATAAAGAATCCTTAAGATTTCACAGCTATTATCAAAATTAAAAACTTGTATTCTCTATATTTGAATTTATTATCTGTACTTTCGTATCTATCTTAATGACAACAGATAAGCAAACCTTCACTCTTAAGTTCATGGTCACTATAACTGATAAGAGGAAATGTTATAATTTCTTCACACAACTGACTCAAATAATTTGCGTCATCGTTTTGTACCGCTACACACAACATGGCCCGAAGGTAACGGAAATGAATCTATTCTGTCGAGTATCCATGAATTTGTTGTTATAACATAAAGACAACTTTTGTTGGAATATTCGCCAAATATTGCTAAATATGCGAGGTCCAATAAATTCAAGAATACTTTCTCTTTAAAGGTAACGATTTTGTTAAAACCAAATTATGCTCCACTATTATCGAATACATAGGAAGGAGGAATCATTATATTCCTTTTTTAATAACAATTATTTCAAATGAGTATCAATAATATCAAGAGATACTAATTTTAATATCTAGGTATATGCTATATCCCTGAAGTGAAATCTTGGCAAATGACAACGTCCGTGAATTTCAGGGGCGGCATAAGACCTAGGATTTGTTTTAAACACTACAACACAAATCTACTCCGATGTAGATCTCCACACACGAGATTTTCGTACGAATTCATTGTTCTTGAAAAAATTGAGATCATGCATCAATGGAAAGTGATTTTCGAAACGAGTAAGCCTCCTCGTCTTGAATAAAATAGTGATATCTTATACTCATGATTCAAAAAGAACAGAAAATACAAGTGAGTTCAAAATATTTCTTAATTTTCACTTCCCTCACTATACGTAGTTGATAGTGCAAAGAAAGTATTATTGTAATCTGGATTTTCCCGAATATATCAGTTTTGAGCATTTCTGATTCGGTCTAGACCATTTTTTGGCATGATGTATGTGTGTGCGAGTGCGTAACCCATTGCGCCGCGCCGTTCCTATTGGTCTTATAGAATTGAAATTTAGCAAATCGCTTTAAAGTGGTGGAAATAGAACCCTTAATGCTTTTGGGCGCGGTAGCCCGTTTCGATGGTTATTTTTGACACCCATCTTCGGTTTTTCAAATGAAATTACAGTATTTTATTTAGCCATAATGACAACCGTCTTTTTCTGGTTATAAATATGTATCACTACAAGTCAACTTATATAATCCACATTTATTATTCATCTTCAACCCACTGCCCTTGAAGCATTTTCAAATGCAGGGCAGCCTTTGCAATGACTGGATTAAGATGTATATGCAGCATGTTCCACACATGCTCAATGAAGTTGAGGATATATACTAAATCTGCACCAGCAGCTTAAGAATATGGTTGTAGGTGCAAAAACATTTTACTGGCACCTTCGAGAGATCCGTTCTATGGTGCAAAACAACAGCCCATCACAGAAATTCCTCGGTAATTGTTTGCCTGCTCTTCTCGAAAACTCCACTTGCTTGCAATACTCTCATTCTGACCATTCTGCTAGACCTCATTCAGCATACTCTTCCTAGTCCATGCAAGATCAGTTTCACGGTTGCCGTGGCTAAGTGCGAGTCCTCTAATTGATAGACGAGAATGAAGACCAGCTGCATGAATATGATTTCTGATCGTTGCGGTATGTACATTTTGGAGATCCGCAGAAAGCCCATGTGCCATTATCGCGCCGCTTGAAGAACAACAAATCTTCTTGGGTAGGAGTCCGTTTCTCTTCTACGAGCTTCGTATCTTTGGATAACATTACACTTCGCGATACTCCAATTTAGACCGCTACCTGAATTTGAGAATCACCACATTCCATCGTTGCAACAGGAGGTAACAACATTCCATCGCGTAAATAACGACATGCCATTGTAAAGTGTTGTCTTATGTTGAACACAAAATAAACGAACCGTATATGTTCAAAGATCAGGTAAAAATAGATAGTATAAATTGCTGTATTTTCTAATCGTTCCCACCTTTTAAGAACTCTATTTTTTTCTGGACAGATAAAGCAAACACATCAAGTCAATGAACATATAGGGTGCTTTTATAATGTGCTATGAATATGTTTGAAATACGTAGGTAATAGTCTTGTTCTTTTGACAATTTAGAGCAGTGTACTACCCAAATAAGTAAAAACTGAATATGTATTGTGTTGGATGGAGGAAAATCTTCTTCAATTGGTTCTTTATAGATATTTTGTTTAATGTGTCTATGATTTAAATTTAGTACTTCGCAAAAAATTATGTGACATTAATTAATCTAAGTATCTTACTATTGTAAGCTGCCGTTTTGTGTTGGTGTGAATGTGTAGAACTGTTATGTATGTGCAGTGTACAGAATATGTGGGGTAAGAAAAATTCTGAATTCATAGTTTTTGTTTGGTACCTATAACTAATTCTATACAAATTTTAGTAGCTTTATCGTTTACATGGATTTCCATCAAAGCGAAAACTCGGAAGTATCAACGATTTACGTTAAGTATATGATAAAATGAATTATTTAAGTATTTAAAATTTTCCCTACGCCTCAGAAAATGAAAATTCTATATGGAATTGAATCTATATAGAACTGAATCTTGAGCTTTCGGTATTGGTGCTTCTGCAGAGCAAATGCGTTCAGATTCTTAGTTGTATTTTTAAATATTGTACTTGAAAAGGTACGTGAAATGTCAGATTCTATTCTAAAATACCGAGATTCATGTCAACAGTTAACTGACTAATGAAAAATACGTGCAGGATCTCGCACGTATTTTTCCTGATAACTATTTCCATATTCAATGTCATTTATCCACATAATGATATCTATGAAGCCTAGGCTATATGATTAAAAATTTTTCACGCATAAGATACAATAGACTGGGCAGTTTGTTAAATTAATTGAGTGCATTGAATAAGTTGCTCACCAGTAAACATGTGGTTAGCAACTTCTCACTTAAGTAGTATCGTAAAATAGCAAAAGATTGTTAGTGATCTAATATAAAAGCACTTTGATATTATTATACTGCGAAAGTAAATGCTCCATATTCTATTGCTCTTTGTCGGTCCTTTTCTTAAGCCTACTTTCACCGCAGGCGGTTTTTTGTTCAAAAAGAGGCGTGGCTTCGTACAATGAATTTTTCGAATTATTAGGAAATAGCATGTGGAGTGTTTTCAGTTCACCAATTTGAATTAAAAAACATACATTGATAATATATTATATAAAAGAACGAAAATCGAATACGTACATATATATAGCTAAAATTCTAAATAGGTTCTAATCTGCACGTTTGTGTTGCAATTTCACTTATAAGTTTATCGCAGTCTATTTTTTTAACTCCTTCGCTTCCAATGTAAAGTGAAAGTTAATTTTGGCTTCCCTAGACTTCAACGCAAATAGTTCTTTTTAGTGGACATTACTGATAGGTAGTCAAAAATATTTCGAGAAGTGTTTCAAATTTGCAAACGTTCCCGAGATTTAATTCTCTTTTATGACATTCGGCATTTCTTTCATAGATGTTTTCCCCATTGATTTCATAAGAGACAGAAAATGCTTCATCTCGTCATCTAGATCTTTGATTGATATTGAATTGAATTGAATGAATATAATGCGATTTACCGGTATTTTGACCACTTATGGACTGGTACTACCTCATTTCAGCTTGTTTGGTTGTAAGTGCAAGGTTGTAATAACAAAAAATAGCTCGGCATTAAACAAAAAGCAGATGTTCCCACCGACCTACCTGCTTTGATTAAAATATATAATCAATGCTACCAGGATCCCTAATGAACCCATTTCCCAAATTTCATCAAAATCTATCTCACTAGCGAGAATTGATACTTTCAAAAACCGATTGTTATCAAAATCTGAAAAATTCCGAAGACCCAGCATACAATGTTGGATGAATTCCTCTCAGTTGTATCATATTATGAAAGGAATTTTACATAATCCCAAAAGCATTCCCTGCAACCCTTCGTCTTCTAGAAAACCTGTAATTAAATATGGTCCACTTATCGTTTTAGCAGAGGATATGGTTTCAGAAGATATTTATGTTGTCCAAATCCTTCATAACCAATAATAATATATGGCCAAATTTTGTCATAAACGGTCATCTGGTAAAAGAAGTTGTCCTGAATATAATGGTTTTCATATTGCAGATTTTGAAAAATCTCCCTATCTCCTATGAGCTCCAACGTTAACAAATACAAGTAGGTAATTTGCATCTACTCAATCAAGTAAGACAATAGAGAGATATCTTTATAATTAAAAAAACAGCGATTCACTATTTTTGGGGGAAACATTTCTTCTTCATCCTCTATTATGATTATAGCAGTCATTTGTTTTTCATTCATCTTTACTGTACGAAATATCTCACGCGACTGAAACTGCCTCAGAAGTGTCAACATTTTGAAACGCTGACGGCTTTAAACGAAAAACGCAAAGGAAACCATTTACTTATTAATCTTATTATTTGCTTTTAGTGTGTTATAGCTATAGAGGTATTTGAATATTCATCATAGTATTCTATATCAATGTACTTCTTCAGAAAGGTTCGTCCAGAAGTTGGTTAATATTACCGTGGTCCCAGACGCCAAGGAACCCGAGTCGAGATATGGGATTTAGTTTTGTTGGGTATTTTCCGTGGGACTGAAAGTAAGCTCATCATAAGGGCAGTGATTTGGAAAGAGGATCAGATTCTTCCAACGATAGTTCTCTGTTGAAACGGTATTATTAATGATATTATGACATTTCGTAGGCTATTTTACACAAATATAGAATGAGTCCCGGCAACCCTTCGTGTTCTAGAAAGCCTGTAATTAAATATGGTCCACTTATCTGTTTCAGCAGAGGATATGGTTTCAGAAGATGTTTATGTAGTCGAAAAGCTTCATAACAATCATAATATATGGCCAAAGTTTGTCAGAAACGGTCATCTGGTGAATGAAGTTGTCCTCAATGTAATTGTTTTCATATTTCAGATTTTGAAAAAATCACCTTATTTTCTATACGCTCCCATGTTAACAAATACAAGTAGGTGATTTGCATCTACTCAAGCAAGTAAGACAATAGAAAGATAATCTTTATAATTAAAAAAACAGCGATACACTATTTTTGGGGCAAACATTTCTTCTTCATCCTCTATTATGATTATAGCAGCGATTTGTTTTTTATTCATCTTCACTGTGCGAAATATCTCACGCGACTGAGACTGTCTGAGAAGTGTCAACTTTTTGAAACGCTGACGGCCTTAAACGAAAAACGCAAAAAAAACTATTTACTTATTCTTTGATTTGATTGTGTTATGGTTATAGAAGTATGTGGATATTCATCATGATATTCTACTAGATCAATGTACTTCTTCAGACAGGTTCGTCCAGAAGTTGCTTAATATTACCATTTACTTATTCTTTGATTTGATGGTGTTATGGTTATAGAAGTATGTGGATATTCATCAGGATATTCTACTAGATCAATGTACTTCTTCAGACAGGTTCGTCCAGAAGTTGCTTAATATTACCGTGGTCCCAGTCGCCAAGGAACCCGAGTCGAGATATGGGATTTAGTTTTTAGTTGGGTATTTTCCGTTGGACTGAAAGTAAGCTCATTATAATGGCAGTGAATTGGAAACATGATCTGATTCTTTCTACGATAGTTCTCTGTTGAAACGGTATTATTGATGATAAACAAACAGACCGTTTTGGAGATATTTTATCCAAATATAGAATGAGTCTAATTTAAAGAAATAAAGAATGCTTTTTGGTCTAAACCGGATTTCAGATTGCGTACTGCAATTGGTTTATTCTTCCTTAAAATTTGAACTTGAAGCATTCTGTCAGATAGTCTAGAAACCATCAACGCGCTGAGCTCTCACTCCTAGATGGTCTAGGAATGCTTAGAGAAACTAAACGAACTGAGCAAGAACAATGCAGATACCGTCCTATGCATTCCGGAACACCGCAGAGTGGATGGTAACGAAAAGGTAAACGAACTCGCAAAAAAAGGTGCCTTGAATCTATCTGCGGAATAAGCGCCAATATACAATACTAGAAGAACTCGTGAAAGAAGTAGACAATAAAAGATCCCATCACTGGATATAACTACAAGGACTGAGGTGGGCAATGATACTTCTGGAAAACTACATAACCAGAAGAGATCTAATGACTCCATCAACCTGAGGTAAAATAAACTCAGGATACTAACGGAAATCTTAACAGGGCACTGCAGGTTGAAAGGAAATCTTAAGAAGCTCGGGTCAGTAGAGGAAGAAGAGTTCAAGTTCTGTGTAGAGAAGGGCGATAGTTCTATCCACATCCTCACAGAATGCTCTACCTTACAGAACCTAAGGGCACGACACCTAGGTACGTGCCAAATAGAAGAGGGAGATCTACCTGACTTGAAGTCATGCGACATTCTGAATTTCCTAAGAGCTACAATGTTAGAGGAACTGCTGTAGCCATTGGGACATACAATACAATATGAAAGATTGAAGCAACATCTTGGTTAATCTCCTTGGCTGCGGAAATCCTTATGTAAACATCACAATTTCTGTAGTTCTCCATAGATCACAACCTAGAGGATAACAATTACTCTATCCAGATTATTGAAGAGTAGAACAATAAAAACTGTAAATAATAAAAAATTGTTCCAAATTTGTTCAATTTTCGCTAACAAAACATACCAAAAATACATCATTTGAATATTTTGACGCAATACCTCTTCTAGAAATAATATCTTTTGTAACTACTTCAGTGGTTTTGATTTTAATTTTTTATGTATATGCCTCAAATTACACAATAAAAGAATAAATGAAATATATTTCACACAGCAAGCTTGATATAATCATTGCGCACAATAACGTTAAGTGTTTATTGATGACTTGTGACATATTAGTATTTGTTGACTTTACGCATGAATTAAAATAGTTTCTAATCAACTAGTATAATAAACAACATTGCTAAAATTCGTACTCACGTTTTAGAGAAGATTTAAATTTTATATCTCATCCCTGTTTGGCTAAATCCAGTAAAACACAACACTAGCACATGAGACTGATTTTAGAAGAAAAGAAAATAACAACACAAATTGCAGAAGGTGCGGAGAGCATATGCGAGGTGCTACTGTACCGCAATAGAAGTTGATGATAGTATTAAATACGTCCATGTGAGTGAAGCAAACTAGCTGACCTTCCCCTACCAAATATGTATTTAATTATTTGAGACCAGAGGTTTCCAATATATCTATAAACTATAAAGCGGTTGGTCGTTATCACAAATAAGAACGAGAGCGATGATACTGGTATAATGCCGCCTTCGTTTATTTAAATGGAGATAAACAGTTAAAACCCAAATGTTTGTATTGTCAAACTATTGTACACGATATGGGTCTTTATTCATTTAGGTCAATCGTGCATTGTTCTTGTTTATACCTTCGACGCTGCAATGAGAGGATGACGAATGTTTGTAACATTGAACAGAAAACAATGGTGTACAGTATTTACAGAAATGTCGAGATCGATTGATAAAAATCAGACTTAAACAATGCAAGGGTAGGTATATAGATGAATTGAAAAAAAGGTTATAAAAATCGTCAATTGTTTCAGTTAGATCGAATGAACATACAAGGTGAAAAGTTCAAGAAATGATTTATTTGGTCAAAACTTATTTTATTTCTCAACATAATCTCCTTGTAGTCTGCCACACTCCGTCCCACGTCTTTCTAATTTTTCGATCCCTTCCAAATAATATGATTCCGACAATCCTTCCAAATAGGCGTTTGTTTCAGCGATGACCTCATCGTTGTAGCCAAATGTCTTTCCGCCGAGCCATTTCTTCAAGTTTGGAAATATTTAATAGATAAAAGTCGCAGGGGGCCAAATCTGCCCTACTAAACTAAAACGTATTCTTGTGATCTGAAGTTAACACGATGCCGTAACCAAAAAACTGCCATAACAATCGAAACATACCACTACCTATTTGAGAAATCAGTAATCACCACAGAAATAACGCGGAAGATACACAAATCAAACAATACAAACAGAGATACCCTACTAGAAATCCAAATCAAACATCGTAGGTCGTCATCGAAGGTAGAGGGGCAGTATGCAGATTTCCGCAGATATCAAATTTATAGAAAACACAATCGCCTGCGCCTTTAGTTCCCCAAAAGTAAAACAAATTGTCAAATTGTTAGTTGGTAATATCGACACAGAGCCATCTGGCAGATAGCTTTCTCATATATGCCAAATGTTCTGGACTTGTTCGGTTGAGATGCCCGTAGCCTCAGCGATCTCGTGCACTTTAACTCGCCAATAGTCCAATATCATACCATGGATTTTATCGACGATTTCTGGCGTTGTAACCTCAATTGGACGGCCAAAACGTTCGGCGTCCTTTGTTGTCACAACAAAAATCAGTGAACCACTTGTGAATCGTTCCAATCGATGGTTTAGAGTCCCCATAATATTTAACAACCAATGCTTTGGTTTACGTAATGTTTTCTCCACGCAAGGAATAATGTTCAATCAAGACGCGAAATTCACATTTTTCCATGTAAAATCTTCAAGGTTGCTTGCTTTCAATGGGTGTCAAATCACAAATGTCACATAGAATTTTCGACTGTGACGCCATCTGTTTTATTTTTCAGCGACTTTCACCTTACCCTCGTAGATTGTATCTTTTCATATCTATCATCGAAGGGAATTTTATGGTACGTACTCATGATTTTACAACACTCGAAAATTCAGGTTATTCAGAAGGTACGAGTATTTGAGCTAACATAATCGTTTTGAACAATGATCAATGCTGGAACTTCGTTTCTAATTTAAATTATCAAAAGTAAACGACAATTAGTTTGAATAATAACTTCCTGAGATACAATAGAAATAAAATTGTTCAACCGCGGGCAGCGATTCTTTGGTAATATTGGTTTTGGATGATTCAGGTCATAGGAACACGACTATACGCCGACGTTTCTCAACCGTTACATATGCCCTCATAAGGACATAAAGACTATTCGACTTAGGATGCATTTAACATGTAACGGTTGGCAAAAAATCGAATAGTCGTGCTTTTGCGACGCGAATGTCATCTTCAATCTAAGATTATTCATTAATCAAAACATCTGGATATGACATAATCTTGTACATTACAATATCAATGAAGAGTGAATAACAGTTCTCCTTCAGAGTTTTATATTGCAAAAACGCTGAGATACTTCTTAGTCCAGTCCGTAGGTTTGGAAGGACTTGTCTCGCAAAAGGTGAGATAGAAGATTTGATTTTATCTATTTGTATATCTTGATGGTAACATGAAAAAATAGAGATCTTGGCTACTCGACTTAACAACGGATATCCGTATGCAATCATCACAATGTCTGTACTTCTCCATAGATCACAACCTATTGAGTAACAACAAATTACTCTAGAGGTATTGAAGAGTAGAACAATAAAAAGTAAATAGTATTCATTTAACACTTCTCCTGCCCCCCCCCTCTCTTGGCACACGTGATGATAACGGCATTTGCAAGCGCAAGACACATTTTTGAGTGCTGGATGTGATACCACACATACCATATTTGGTCAAGTATTCATAAATAAAAAGGAGTTTTTGGGTTTTTCCATGAAGGAAAATTTGTGATTTGTTAGAATAATCTTACAAATATTACATGGTGGAAGGATCGCTTCAGTCAACTGTTTCTGAAATATTTCGAGAAAGAAAAAACAAATCGTGGATCGCCAAAATTTCTTACAGCGTCGGCCATGCTAAATAATTTGTCTTTTTCATGTACACAAATAAAAAAACCGAATCTTCTACCCAACTTTTTGCAAGGTAGATACAAACTTTCTACTGGCTGGACTATCAAGTAATTCTTCTAAAATGTCATTTACTGGTAATTTTTGTGCAAAAACGGATCGAGCAAACATTGGCTCATTGTAGCCTGTATCTTTTATACGAATAAACATTTATGCGAGATTTGAAATAATTTTACCATCCATCCTCAATATGGAAGAACTTGCTTGATGTAATTTTAATATTTTAATCAAATTATCACCGTTGATTACTTTATTCAGCTCCTACTAACGTTTCGGTATCAACACCTTCTTTGGAAAACTTTTTGAAGTGAAACATTCTTTACTTTAATTACTTATTTATTTCTAGAGATTGTGTGTATTCACTATATGATGAACACTTTTGCAATAATTGCAAATAATGGATTGGAAAAATGGAAGGACATAAAATTTTGCAGAATTCACTCACGACTATTCAATAAGAATATATTGATTGGATTTTTCAATGGATAATTATTCTCGCAGGTACACCTCTTAATTCCAGGTTGACATTAGTCATCTTTATTTCCATAAGATCGTGCGTGCGGATATGTGAATGCAATGGACATATTTTGGTCAAAAATGGTGCAACTTAAAAGAAAATTGCGTCATACGAAATAACCCGCTTTATCTAATCTGCAATTCAACATACATAAGCTATACTGGAAAACAAGCTCTCTGGTTGACGATAATGGTATTCTTTAACGTATTGTTGGAACTTCCGCCGACTGAAGACATGTAAGAATGTCGGTTACACATCCTACCCGTTGAGAGTATTATAAGGGATTTATCAATAGTCCAAGAGAAAATTATTCAAAACAACTTACCATGATTCAGTAATAACGAGTTATTTCCATTACTGTAGTGAAGAAGTAGAATTATACAGAAACATCCTGAGTTCTTCCTAATACCCATTAGTAAAAACTGCTTTATCATGTAAACAACAACCAAATCATTTGTAATCCTAGTAATTCATTCTATTTCACCTGTACCTGAATGTTGGAATAGGAAAGCCTAATTAGAGCAAGGCCTCATAGTGACGTCACAAGCCAGAGGCTATGTTGCAGCTGGTTCCCGAATAACACAATGTTGCAATACCAACATTTTATTTATTCAGGACATATGTGAGGATTTCCTGTTTAAATGGGGTTACCTCTCGTAAACTGAGTTTATTTTTTAATGTAAAAAACATATCTGGTAATGGTTCTGTTTGAAATTTTCCTGACAATTTGTAATTTAAATGAAGCTCATTGAAACAGTCCGAAATCATTTCTAAGATTCCGTGAGGTGTTGTGTGTGACCATGCAGTATGTGTTGCTTTTGTTGATTTATTCAAAGCCGAACTAGACTTATTTCACCAATTTAATAAATTTCTGCTGTAAGTTACCTTTGACGATAGATTCCTTGAAAATGCCCCTTAATCGTTGCCTTTTGAGGGGAGTTTTTACATTCATTATTTTAATATATTTATAAACTGGGCTGTGGATTTGGAATGCTCTATATTTGAACGAAATTGAAGTAGTGACTACCTTGAGGGCTACTCAAACATTTTGACGTTCCAAATTTGTAGGATGGAGTGCTCCCAAATTAGTAGAATATCTAAGCTAATAATTTATTTTGTTCTAGTTCATGTATTTTTTGAAAGCATAAAATAAGGCAACGTCCTTGTCTCCCGAGTCAAAGTTGGGATACTGCATAATTTGACTGGGTTTTGAATTTAGACAATTATTCATTATACATTTCAGAATGTGAAGCTTTGGAATAGGTGTAACTTATAATTTTTCACAAGAAAAAGGTCAAACTCTGTTTAATTGTAATATTTATCACCACATTCAATACCGGCTATGCGTCATGAACACTGAACGGGCACTGTCGTATGATTCGTAAGCTTAGACTCTCCTCAAAGACTGCTGCTGATGACGTCACACTTACGTTTGTACTAAGCGTTCTGGGGGGTATTAGTCACATTCTGTTGGGATGCCCGGCAGCCCGGCTTTAGCATCAGGAATCTGCTACAATGGAATAGGCTACCGATCATGGGGCGTACAATGGGCCCGATCTGACGGCTTACGTGCATCTAGGGGTTAAACCTGTCCTACAATGATAATGATGAGCTCAACGCTAATGCAAAATGCACAAGAAGCCACAGACAGCTACATCTCAAAACCATGCATTTTTAGGACTATAAGAATCTAAAGTTTCACAAAGACTCGTTTCCCTATTCCCCATAATAGTGCAGTCAAGAGTGTGTTCATTACTAAAATAATTTTCAATAAACCAATGTATTGTCTTTCATAACAAACGGAATATCTCGGGGTCTTTTAATCCAAAGTTTCTGAAATTTGGGATCAAGGGGATTGTGGGTTCGCTGAACCCGAATCTGGAGTTGGAAAAATGGAAAATCATGGCTAGAAAACCCTGCACATTTTACCAAATCTTAGCAACAAACAAATTTTTTTCTCGGGCTGTGGTATTGAAATAATACGATGCTGTGATGTGCCTCGTCGTTAGTCAGGAAAAAAAGGGGGGCTCGTGATTATTACTATTAATGAACAATGAAAAACCATTTTCAATTAACAAATGGAATGTTTTTCATAACAAATGTTATAAATCTCGGGCTCTTTTAATTCAAAGTTTCTGAAATTTTGTATTGGGGGGTTTTTTGGTCCGCTGAACCCGAAAAATTTTCCGGAAACTATCTCTGTTTTGATTCTATGATTATGAAATAATACTCAGCAACCACGAAAACATATTATATTAATTAGACACGGGCCGGATTTTCCATTTTCCGACTTCAGATTCGGGTTCAGCGGACCAACTAGCCCCCTGATACCAAATTTCAGAAACTTTGAATCAAAAGAGCCCAAGATATTCCATTTGTTAAAAAAAACATTCCATTTGTTAATTGAAAATAGTTTTTCATTGTTTATTGATAGTAATAATTACTAGCCCCTTTTTTTCTGACTATGGATGTGTAAGCTATCCTGAACACGATGCAAAACGAATTTTGCATTTCGTGTGGTCAATAGAATTTTTTGTGCTCTTTTAGAGGACTGTTTGGATTTATCAATAGGAAATAGTCTCAGATTCTGATTCGTTGATGTAGTGGAGTAAATCTGGCGAGAAAAAAGGCAAGGTTGGCGAAAATTTTACGACGCTTAGCGACCCGGTGGAAAGTGTTTGTTAGGGTACCAATACTAACCCCCTGAAATTTCTATTTCCCAAAGTGGGTGCAAACCCCTTTTTTTTTGAGAAATTGAGAAACCAAAGTAGAACCCTTTTATTGTCAATGTCCAAGGAACTTCCAGTCCAAATTTCAAGTTGATAGGACCTCCCCCCTCCCCGTAATAAATATATATACTCATATATGCAAGGAATCTTGTGTAACGGCTAACTCGGTCATTTTTTTACCGATTTGGCTGAAATTTGGGCTAAAGATAGGAGCTATGGTTTTGAAACTACCCTATAAATTTCAAGTGGAAATATTGAACAGTTCTTCAGAAATTCAACTTTAAGACAATTTTTTAGTTATTTTTCGAATAAAAATATCTCATGTCGTTTACATCCGATCTGGATCTGCTTTGCGGGAAAATGTTGGTATTGGCATGTCATGGAACTCATTTTCCAATTATTTTTTTTCCAGCCTCTATTGGCCATTTTATTTTCGGTATTAATATCCCCAAAACATGTGTCAAATTAATTAATTTGAAGTGCGAAATTTTTTTACAATTTTATACGAATATTGTGAGACTCAGAAGTTGATAGCGCTTTAGGCTCCGGAATTTTCACGTGGCCTATCGAAATTAAAAGGTTCAAATTGTATAAAAACACAATTGCATGAACGCCAGAAGTTCTATGTAATTAGCTACGAACGTAATCATTTTGACGTTTCCCTCGAGAAGCTCGCTACGCGTCAGTTAGAGTTTATACATTTTACCTCGGTCTTGTTATGTTGAGGCCGTTTCGTGCCCCGTGCGAGCGGCGTCAGTTGTAATAAAGTATTTTCGGCTGTGGGCCGCTAGCTTTCACCGCTTCGGCAATATTTTAGTAGCTAGAAAATTCCCTTTGGTACGTCGCACGTTAGACGCGTAGCTGAGACCTGAGAGTACCTGTTTCTATTTTAATTAAAGTTCCCTATTTAATGGACATTTATCAAAAAAGAAGGGCCGTCGGGCACGGTCCGATACTAAATATAACTAAATGGAGCGAAAACGACACGCGAAAAGTAGTCGTAAAGCCGTATTAGGTACAACCAGTTTGCACTTTTCTAACTGGCCAGCTACGCGCTCCTCACGTGAACGTCATTCAATTTATCCCAAATTAACCAAAATGACCAATATAGACCGGAAAAAAAAATAAAAAAATGAGTTCCATGACATAAAATTATATGCGAATACCTACATTTTCTCGCAAAGCAGATCCCGATCGGATGTAAATGACATGAGATATCTTAATTTGAAAAATAACAAAAAAATTGAAGTTCTGAAAAACTATTCAATATTTTCACTTGAAATTTAGAGGGTAGTTTTAAAATCATAGCTCCTATCTTCAGCCCAAATTTCAGCCAAATCGGTTGAAAAATGACCGAGTTAGCCGTTACGCAAGATTCCTTGCATATATGAGTATATATATATTTATTACGGGGAGGGGGGAGGTCCTATCAACTTGAAATTTGGACTGGAAGTTCCTTGGACATTTACAATAAAAGGGTTCTACTTTGGTTTCTTCATTTTCAATACAACCAGAGATATTAATTTTTTTTGCTAAACTACCCTTAAAAATTTCAAAAAACCTCTTTTTGACCAAAAAAAAGGGGTTGCACCCACTTTGAGAAATAGAAATTTCAGGGGGTTGTTATTGGTACCACAACAAACATTTTCCACTGGGTCGCTAAGCATAGTAAGATTTTCGCCAACCATTTGCCAGATTTACTCCACTAATGTAGCTAGTGAATATAATGGTCATATCAGCATTTTCTGTTGTAATATTTTAATGTCCAGCCATGAATATTATGAAAAACATAACTAACCGAAGAATATTAAAATGAATGAATTATATCAATCCAACATTCGGAATTTTTAGTTCATTACTATCTTTTGAAATATTCATTTGTAAGGAATATGACTTTTGATGGATATCTGATATTAATCTTTAATTTTGAAAAACATTGAAATGACATCGATACATTGCTAGTGTAAAAGGCTATTATTGAATTGAAGGTTGAAATAAGATTTCTCATCTTCAATCCGGGGATAACATTTGTCCAAGTACGTCATACCACCCAGTTTCCGATATTCCGAGTTTATTTTACTTCATTTCTGTTGGTTCCGACGGAATAGTCTTAGCTTTTCTTCGGAGTTACATCGCCGAAATTCTTCGAGACGATGTCTGAAGAAAACCAGGCGTTTACCAGGAACATACGCATACTTAATCTTATTTACATATCTCTTTAACATACGTGTATGAAATTGTTATCAACGTTACGATTGTTTAATAATCAGAATAACCACAAAATAATTCTTGCAGGAAAATAATATTAATTTATAGCGACACTCATGATGAATGTAATGGCAAATCAGAATACGTTAAAAACTCACTGATATGGTTACCGCTTCTATTACAAAATGCTGGTGGTATCAATAATTTACAGACCACTTTTTATCTTTCATCTGTTCAATGAACAATTACCCACATGAAAGAACCAGGGTCACAGCCGACTCTTTATTTGTTTGGGATGTTAATTACTTTTATGTACAAATGTATAATTTCCTCAATGAGTTGCATTAATGCTTGCATCAAGCTGTGCAAAACTGATTCTTGTTTTATAAGTTCGATTATATATTTGAAGATTATGTTGAAGGTCTTACTCTTTATTAATTTAGTTTCTTCAAATTGAATCCTGTTCTCATCTATAACGATTCGTATACTTTGGACAAATAAAACATAACCTTGCATTTCAAGCATTTGAAATTCTGATGTCTTCGACACAAAATACTAAAACAATGAAACAAAATCAATTGAAAAATGTAAGGTTGGGAATATATAGTACAAAATATGAAAGCAATTGATTAATGT
The DNA here is from genome assembly GCA_958510875.1 of Endomychus coccineus. NCBI lineage: Eukaryota > Metazoa > Arthropoda > Insecta > Coleoptera > Endomychidae > Endomychus > Endomychus coccineus. The sequence continues at coordinate 179,160,850 of OY294068.1, read as the reverse complement.
TTGAGATCATTCCGAAGGTGATCAGTCACTTGAGTTTTCAACGATTTCGATTGTATCGATTATTTTTTATCAATACATAATATAAAACTGAAACTCTGTATGTATGTTTCCTTTGTTCTGACAAACCCTTCAACCGAAAGGACGTCGTTTAACCATTTACGACGGCAAGGTGAGAAAGTCCGTGAAAAATAAAACAGATGGCGCCACAATAAAAAATCCTTTGTGACATTCGTGAAGTGTCATCTTTAACTAGAACGCATTAAAGTTTTCAGATTAATATGTCGTTCAGTTCTGTTTAACACCCATCGAAAGCAAGCAAGCTTGAAGATTTTTGTAAACATGGTAAAAGAGTGAATTTTTGTTTAAAAAAGATTATTATTCCTTGCGTGGCACATAACGCAAACCAAACAAAGCAATCTCTTGATAAACATTATAGGACTCCTCACTAGTCAGTAGTCCTCCCTCACCATCGATTGAAATGATTCACAAGTGGTTTACTTATTTTCGTTGTGGTAGTATGACCAATTGAATACACAGAGGAACACACCAAAGACCAAAGAACAGTCGAAACAGTGAACTTGTCCTGGCAAATTTGAGCCGAAAATGGCTAATGTGGGTTTATCGGCCAACAAAGTCATGGCGATAGATTTTTGGGATGCACACGGCATCTCCTTATTATGCAGAGCTGTTGGATCGATTCGACGCCGATTTGAAGCGAAAGTGGTCGCACTTGGCAAAGTGCTCTTCCACCAAAACAACGCACTGGCGCACAGGTCCGCAGTCGCAATGGCATAATTGCTTGAATTGTGCTACGAATTGGTTCGTCATCCACCATATTCTCCAGATTTGGCCTCTGCGAATTTTATCTATTTCCAAACTTGAAGAAATGTCTACGCGGAAAGATATTTGACTCCAACGATGAGGTCATCGCTGAAACAAACGCCTATTTTGAAGGATTGCCGAAATCGTATTATTTGGAAGGGATCGAAAACGTTGGCCGAGGTGTGTCGGACTACAAGGAGATCATGTTGAGAAATGAAATAAGTTTTGACCAAATTAATCATTTTTCAGGGAGTTTTCACCTTGTCCTCGTATTATTTACGTCAAGAGTGTTGTTTCGGCACCGGTGATTCCAAATTAGCCAATATTCAATAATTCAGCTGCATTTTTTCGCAAATGTTGCTTCTTTTTTTCATTTTCCAAAGCCATGCATATAATTACAAGGCGTCCCCATCGAATTCGTAACAGTTAACAAGTAGACCGTAAACACTTATGGCTGGTATTTGTGCTATGCGCATGTGGATTCCAGAGCCTGAGAGGTGTTCATATCATACGATAAAGTATTATTTCATTATTCAAATAAGAGAACATGTATTTTATTTTCGCGATGCAACGCATGTCATCTCGCTTCATGTACTGCAAAGCAAAACAAGACAACGTCGACTGCCAAATTTTGCACAGTCATTCTCTCGAAGGCTCGTAATTAATCTTTAGGAGCCGCAGCTACCAGCTAGCTGTTACCGGAGACGAAGCCCTCGTACAACAGCTGGTATATAATAATCTCAACGAACCTGAGTTGGATGAGGTAAGCTATCTTATTTAGCCAATATATCGCTATGAGAATATTAGTCAGCCTATAGAATTCATCTGCCGTTAGGGCATTCAGACGTTATTTCCAATTCTTAAGTAAAGAAAAGCACTACCCATGCCTAAGGCCTCTCCTGATAAGAGAAAGGTGTTCCCTTGAGAGCTTTAGGAACAGGCTCTTTGATAAAGACCTTGGTCCAGAATTGAGCTATTATCTTGTATTTCTTCGTTTATGGAAACGGCCCTGCCAAACTCTCTAAAACTTTAGATTCTATTAGTCGCTAATGAACACATCAAACGTCTCCATGGGCGTTAAGTCCTGAAACTTTATCCGGTATATATCTCTGAAATGTTGCTTGTTATATCGGGAGAATTTATGAAGATATTTGAACATAGAATCATGTTCTTACCAGGGGGAGGGGGGGGGGTTCGCAAAATGTATGGGACGAAAATGACCCCATCAGATGGAAAAAGTCCTATGAATATTTTGCCAAAATTCTTGGCTTCCGGATGGATTCGGCATCACATAAGCACGACTTGATGCCGACGTTTCGCCAAGCTTCAAGCCTATCCTTGAAGATACCCCTGTAATGGTTTTTTTCAAGATTAGATATCCGCGGAAGTCTGCTATTCAAAATATATTCCTCTTTATTCAGAACTTTCAACAGCTTTGTGACCCCCCCCCTTGATTCCATCAAGCCCCATTTCAGAGAGCTATAACAGAAAACCCTGAGTTGGAAGACATTTGATCTGCTCATCAAGGACTACCAAAATGTAAAGTTTCAGAGAGTTTGACAGAGCAATTTCACATAAGGATTCTGCGGGATCCTACTTGAATAATAATGATTTCTTTATACTAAAAAAATTATCATGAAGAGGGTTCTATATTAAATTTCGAGAAAATGCATGGTACTTATTCATTTGTTATGCTAAAGTGATAGATAGACCTTCAGCAATTATCTTTGCTGAATTTGATGGACGTTATAATCTGTTTGGCTCGTTTCTGGAAATTCACCCGTATAATTATCAAGGATTTCGTGGCTAACTTGATTTGCGTATGTGGACAAAATCAATTTCATCTTAATCCATCAGTTTTTATCTTAACGTTAATCCGCATAACCGTTCATTTTAGAGCAGCTATCAATCATTCCAACATTCCAAAGCGTTGAAGCGGGGAAATATTATTCGCGACGACTACGAGATATGCCTTATTCCTTTCGTGGAACTACTAATGCGCGAACGTCATTCCGTACGTCGAATTTCATTGCTATTATCATGAAAACATGCCGGGGAAAGTATATTTCTCATAACTTCCTTTCCGGAGCTCGTGTTATCAACGGTATTGATTGATGTGAACAAGCTCACGTTCACTATGATCTGTTCGGTGATGCTGCAATAATAATTGTTTCCCTGGGAATTCCGGTTTTCAATCTTGCTGGACGAATGGTATTACTTACTTCCTTGAATGCTATTTTTATTAGTGCATCTTTCTTAAATATGTTTTTTCTCTGTACAGATGATAATAAACAATTCTCGATATTATTTACTGAATGAACCCTCTTAACTATTGTTTCACTAATTGGGAGGTGTTTTCGTAGCTGATTCTGTAGCAGAGAGAACCATGCAATATCAATAGTTTTGAAGCAATTTATGATTGTAGAAAAGATTATTCAGTATTTTACACAAATACAACTTCTTATATATGGTTTAATTCATCTATTGTCGAATAGGCATTCTTGTTCATTGTCAGTAGTATAAATAAGTAAGTTTGAAGCAACAAAATTAGTATTTTATAATTTTGAGTAATTTTCTCGGATATCTTTTCAGATCACATAACATTCAGCATATTGTATTAGGAGGTTCATGTATCTTACCTTGAACTTCACTCAAAATTATGAGTCTAGTGCCTGATTATCTTTGGAAACTGCACATGATCCATTGTTACGTTTATGAATAAAACTACAATGGTATTTTGTATTTTATTCTGGAGCAAATTATCAGGATACATATATACATTAAGAAATCTAATCATTGAATTGATTGGAAAACAAGATTTATTGAAACTCGAATCCTATACTATAGAGTTAATATTTTAAAACCAACAAAAATATATCAAACAATACGTTTCCGGTAACAAATGCAATGCAAGGTTCTGTTTCTACAGATTGTCAATATTATAGCAATTTGTCCAAATTATTTTATACATTTTACATGAGGTTGTACACTAATTGCTTATATTATTACATTATTGGAGTGTCTTTGTGATACTTTTAGCAACGTCATTGGCATTTGCAACAGAATTCGAATATAATACAATACTTAAACAGAGGCACTTTTTATAAAAACCGAACATTTTAATATTTATTCTGTCTTTTGTTGTACTATATATTATATAATATAAGGATAAGGTAACATAATCTAACTATGGTATTATTAAATATATAGGTTGTCCATTTTTCTAGGTTTATGGTGTTTTACTCGAAACATACTGACAGTAAATAGAAATACCCGACGGCGTTATAGTAAAATAAAAACAGAAGACCCATGATTAGTAAAAAAATTCATAACGAAACGAAACGGTTATGGTTATGTGAACAATTATTATGCATCAACAACAACATTGAATTTTCATGTTCAATGACCTAACACCACAGCTGGAATAGCGGAACGAGTAAATTGGTATCATCGAAAAGCGATATTAATTTCTGCCGAGGTATATATCACCTATCAATAGAAAGTGCTGGACAGGCAATGAACAACTAACGCCATCTACTCGCGAATAGATGTTCCTAAGAAGAATCGAAGGAACGTGGAGAACATTAAACTATAAAAGAGTGAACACCCTACAACACTATTAGTCGAGTCAAATAGGTATCAAAACAGGCCGACTTACGAAAATCGAAAGATATGGACCGATTTTGATGAAACAAAGTGCATTCGATTCGGGATGACGTCTAGAAAAAAGCTTACCGGTTAGTTTTTTGTGCAAATTTGCTATTTTTTTAAACGAAAAATTGACCAATTTTTGGCTAATTATTGGGAAAATTTGGTCGGGGGTTTTCGGGGTCGCTGATTACGATTCTGAACTCAGATTGCCCAAAATCGAACTCCCCAGCTGGTAATTGGCCACTTGAATTGGACAAAGTTACCATTTTTTAAAATGTCATCAAAAATGGCCAGGAAAAATCACTCGGGGGTTTTTGGGGTCGTTGATTACGATTCTGAACTCAGATTGGCCAAAATCGATCTTCCCAGCTGGTAATTGGCCAGTTTAATTGGACAAAGTTACCATTTTTTAAAATGTCATCAAAAATGGCCAGGAAAAATCACTCGGGGGTTTTTGGGGTCGTTGATTACGATTCTGAACTCAGATTGGCCAAAATCGATCTTCCCAGCTGGTAATTGGCCAGTTTAATTGGACAAAATTGATCATTTTTTCTTAATTTCATCGTAAATAGACAGGAAAAATTACTCGGGGGTTTTCGGAGTCGCTGAGTACGATTCTGAAGTCAAATTGTCCAAAATCGAACTCCCCAGCTGGTAATTGGCCACTTGAATTGGAAAAAGTTACCATTTTTTAAAATGTCATCAAAAATGGCCAGGAAAAATCACTCGGGGGTTTTTGGGGTCGTTGATTACGATTCTGAACTCAGATTGGCCAAAATCGATCTTCCCAGCTGGTAATTGGCCAGTTTAATTGGACAAAATTGATCATTTTTTCTTAATTTCATCGTAAATAGACAGGAAAAATTACTCGGGGGTTTTCGGAGTCGCTGAGTACGATTCTGAAGTCAAATTGTCCAAAATCGAACTCCTCAGCTGGTAATTGGCAGGTTTCATTGGACAAAATTGACCAATTTCCAAAATTTCATCAAAACTAACAATTTGACTTCAGAATCGTACTCAGCGACTCCAAAAACCCTCGAGTAATTTTCCCTGTCTATTTGCGATGAAATTAAGAAAAAATGATCAATTTTGTCCAATTAAAGTGGCCAATTACCAGCTGGGGAGTTCGATTTTGGCCAATCTGAGTTCAGAATCGTAATCAGCGACCCCGAAAACCCCCCGACCAAATTTTCCCAATAATTTGCCAAAAATTGGTTAATTTTCGTTTAAAAAAAAACAACAAATTTGCACAAGAAACTAACCGGTAAGCTTTTTTCTAGACGTCATCCCGAATCGAATGCACTTTGTTTCATCAAAATCGGGCCATATCTTTCGATTTTCGTAATGAAATACCTATTTGACTCGACTATATAGATAAGAAATAATCACCCTTATCCACTAAAAGTACTGTTACAGTACTGAAGACTTTTCGGCTACCAAGTAGCCATTATCAGAGTAAACTCAGCGCGATGAAAACTGGTTGATTATCTCTGATGAATCGAGTTTACTTCGGTAAATTTTGAAATATTGGGTATAGTGTATAATCTGCCCTATCCATACGTTTCTGAACATCCAAAATATACTATTTCGATGTCTAAGCTTTTGCGTTAGTTTTGGAAGCCGTCTGAAGCTGTATACAGGGTGTCCTCGAACTGCGTGGCCAAAATAAAGCCGAAGATTCTTTGATTCGAAAAAAAGTTGATGAGCCTTTTTACTTTTGCCTTAAGTGTCTTGTTTACCCGGTAGAGGGCTTCAAAATTGCAAAAATTATTTTGTTTTTTCGGTATAACTTGAGAACGTGATGAATAACTCTTACAATATTTAGCAGGTGAGTTACTGTCAATAATGGCCATTTTTGAGAGTGGAGCACAGAGCCTTAGAGACCATAGAAATGGCTCAGACTTGAGGATGTAATGGGAAAAGTGTCCAGAACTTTTTTGTGGTCAATGTAATTCACTCGATATTTTTTATGTAGATAGATTATCTAATTTGAAAACTTTTCTTACTCCTCTTAGAAAATTTTGATAAAATCAACGGATTAGCTTGAAAAAATTAATTTTCGAGTCTCTGCAATTTTGGCTTACTAATTTTACTTTATTAAAATACCTTAGTTGCCTTTGCTTTTCTAATGTCATTTTGGCATTTGAAGAATTCATTCTCAAAACTGTCAGTTTTTACTTTGCTTTCCGTAAAAATTTTATAAAATTATGGCTCAAAATTTCACTAACACTGAAATGGTTGATATGTTATTGATTTATGGACTTTGTCGTTGCAATGGCCGGAGAATGGAAAGATATCCGCATCGCAGAATTCCAAATCGGCAAACCTTCGCGAAACTGGCAAATTTGAAGCAAATCGCAGAGAAACTGGACGCAGACGGACAAGAAGGACGTTAGAGCTCGAAGAAGCGATACTGGAAGCGGTTGAAACTGAACCTGGGATAAGCACACTACGTTTGGGACTTCGTATTGGAGCCTCAAAGTCATTAGTTCATAATGTACTGAAAGAAGAACTGTTGTATCCCTATCATATTAAAACAGTTCAAGACTTATTGCCCATGGATCCAGGTCATCGGCTAGATTTCTGTCGGCTTATTGTCCAAAGACAAAACGCAAACCCCAATTTTTGTAGAAGAATTCTGTTCACGGACGAAGATACTTTCACGAGATGTGGTCTTTTTAACCTCCATAATGAACATTTCTATGCTAATGAAAATCCTCATGAAACGGAAGTTACATATTTTCAGAATCAAACTAAAATCAATGTTTGGGTTGGAATTGTGGATAACTTTATTATTAGCCCTACCTTTATACCCGATCGATTGAACGGGGAGAACTACTTGAACTTTTTGGAACAAATGCTACTTGAACTGTTGGAAGACTTGCCCTTACACATTCGTCGTGGCCTGGTTTATCCATGATGGTGCACCTCCTCATTTCACATTATCTCTGAGGCGACATTTGAATGCGGAATATCCAGATCGCTGGATAGGTAGAGGACACGATGCACCAGTGAACTGGCCGGTCCGCTCCCCTGATTTGACGCCCTGCGACTTCTTTCTATGGGGCGCTTTGAAGTCGAAAGTTTATGCAGCTCCAGTAAACACACGAGAGGAATTGTTGCAACGAATTAATCATGAAACGGATTTATTGAAGAATGATCCTGAAGTACTAGCCAGAGTTCAATCCAATTTCTTGAAACGAATTAATTTGTGTATTCAGGAAAATGGGCAACATTTCGAACAATTGATGCCTTAGCGATTTCCCAAAAAGTTTTGTTGTTTCTTTTAATTTAGCATTTGTTTTTCCTAAATGATCACATCGTTTCCCCATTTCTATTGTTTTTATTATTCGTGTTTTACCGAGATATTAACCATTTCAGTGTTAGTGAAATTGTGAGTCATAATTTTATAAAATTTTTACGGAAAGCAAAGTAAAAACTGACTAAGGATAAATTCTCCAAATGCCAAAATGACATTAGAAAAGCAAAGGCAACTAAGGTATTTTAATCAAGTAAAATTAGTAAGCCAAAATTGCAGAGACTCGAAAATTATTTTTTTCAAGCTAATCCGTTGATTTTATCAAAATTTTCTAAGAGGAGTAAGAAAAGTTTTCAAATTAGATAATCTATCTACATAAAAATATAAAGTGAATTACATCGACCACAAAAAAGTTCTGGACACTTTTCCCGTTACATCCTCAAGTTTGAGCCATTTCTATGGTCTCTAAGGCTCTATGCTCCGCTCTCAAAAACGGCTATTATTGACAGTAACTCGCCTGCCAAATGTTGTAAAAGTCCTCCATCACGTTCTCAAGTTATACCGAAAAAACAAAATTATTTTTGCAACTTTGAAGCCCTCTACCGGCTAAACAAGACACTTGAGGCAAAAGTAAAAAGGCTCATCAAATTTTTTTCGAATCAAAGAATCTTCGGTTTTATTTTAGCCACGCAGTTCGAGGACATCCTGTATATTATTTTTCCTGGAATAACATTGATAATGGAATTTTGAATAAGTACTTCTAATTCCCTACGTTGTGGATTTGCATTTGTTTCAAGACCAATGATTATTTCAGGGGTTGAATTAAACTTCAACATAATACAAATCTCGAATGGGGATATCTACATAATCTAATAATTCCTACATCTATTTGGAATAAGTATTAAAAAATATCTATGAAACGTATCTACATATTCAAAATTTTATTATTGAAACTAGAATGTCCAACAATTTGTTATTAGATGGAGATGGATCATAATGTTCATGCGACCCGATCTATCATATCTGTTACAATAGTTAACCCATTGGAAAATGGACATCCCATAAAAACTACTACCTTATCTAGAATCTCTGATATTAATATATTATTTTGTTTCAATAAATAAATTCTAGAGATTTCAGCTACTTTTGAAATAGAGTTCGATAAAACAGTCTTAAAAAGCGTCTTTTGTTCATGAATTAATGAAATGTGCGTGAATTATTCAATCATGCATTATCAACTCTAGACAAAAAACTGTTCCCATATCCATGTATATACACTATCAATTCTGAATGTACATAATACTGTTATAGTTAATTACTTATTTTTATAAAAAATTCATCTGAAGTTTCGTGCGCTGTATCGAATCATTTTATATTTTATGAAAATATTATCCGGAATTGATCTAAATTCCAATTCTAAATGATGATAATTTATCATAGAGAAACTCATTAAGGCACGTCGTTTCTAAATCAGTTAAATATCAATGATTGATTTAAAGAATTACAAATTCTCTAGTAATTAATTCATGCTAACAATATTCTTTAATTCAACAAAGCACTTTATCAAACTTAATTTTCTTCAGTGTTCAATTTGTTATTTTTATAATTAATCTTTAATACTAAAACTAGAAAATGAATTTAACTTTTGATTATGTGAGACTAATAATGTCTCAATTTTTGTTTGAATTATAGAAAACAAATTGAATGAATGAACACTTATATAGAGATTTAACCTTGTATAAGCAAATGACTTCCTCATGGATTTATATACGGCCCAAAGCTATTTCCTTGTTTCCTTTAATTATATAAGTAACGTTTTGTTCTCATGATGAGTGTCAACCTAAATTTATAAGGCTCTAGATATTTCCCGGATAGTCTAATGAATAAGTTATTTTATATTTAAAATTCCGAATTTCGAGCTAATACTTGAAAAACGATAATTGGACAAGTAACAAAGTACTAAATTAGACTCCCTGTTAGAAACTTTGGTTAACTTGTCGAATAAACGCGAGAAAAAAAACGATAGTAGACGTTCGGGAACGGAGCAATTGAGGCATTTATAATGATGAAATTGTAATATCTGATATAAATAAATTCATCAAAAATCAAGCATGTACATTAATGTTGAATCTGAATCTTTACACTCAGATACCAAAAGAATGGAACTGATCTCCACATTGTGTAATATCAAGATGTGCATATCATACAGTGTTGGCTGGTACTAAAGGGCACAAGGGCACGTGCCCACCTAACCACCAACGTGCTCACCCAACAACCAAGATAAACACAAAGAAATTCGCATGTAATTCAGTACATTATTTTATTCCGCATGTCAGGCGCATGCTCAAAGCTATGTTCCGGGGAACGTTCTGAAGTGTACCTATTTCAAGTAGGATTCGGCTGACTATGATTATCTTCGCCATACACGCTCATACCGTCGGTTTGAGGCACAAAGCAGCGTATCTCCAGTAAACGTCTTGCCTTCATAGTGTACAGTGTGTGAATTCAATCCGAAAACGTGAAGTCTGAAGTGCGTCTATTATCAATGATGGGAGTTAATTGTGTGCAAAATCCTTTAAAAAACCCGCTATCATTTTTTTATTAAGAAGGAAGGAAGGCCTGATCCTGATCACTTCCACAAGTAAAACCTGATCTTACATAGAGTATTCAACAAGAATATTTATGAAAAATACGAGTGATTGTACGGATGTCCTGTCACAAATAAACTAGTTTGTTTTACGTGCTTCATTTTTAATAAAAAGGTTAGTGCGTGGAATAAACAAGGGTTGAATGATTTAAAACACATCGCAGAGAGGGCAAAGAAACACGAAAATTCCGTTTCTCACATAAATGCATACATGGATTTTAGTGTCCTAGGCAAAGTGGACATACGTGAACAGTTTTAGACAGTGCTTATTTACGACATAAAATTAAGTACAACAAATTTGTGGAAAAAATTGTCATATTTTGCGGAGCCTTTGAATTGGCGTTACGAGGCCATGATGAGACATTGATGTCGGAAAATCCAGGTATTTATGTAGGCTGAATCAACTTTGCAGCTGAATTAGACACTGTGCTTGCAATACATATGAAAGGTTCGGGTTCACAAGTGTTTAAAGGCGTCTCAAAAACTATTCAGAACGAATTGCTAGATGCAATGTTGCAAATTTACAAGCAGGAAATATTAAAGGAAATTAAATCTGCAAATTTCATTGCTTTGGAGGCCGATGAAACTACACATACCTCTAATCATCAGCAAATGGTTGTTATTATTCGATACGTGTTTAATGGACAAATTTTTGAACGCTTTAGGTCTTTTTTTAAGCCGGGTGGATATATTAGCAAAAACATTGCTCAATGAATTGCAAACTATTTTAAATTCTTCTTCTGGGTCTGATAACAATAAATTAATGGCTCAAAATTACGATGGGGCGTCCGTGATGAGTGGTAAGACAAATGGTGTCCAAGCCATTAAAATAACTATCCCGGATATTGACAACAAAGTCATAAACGTTTTTTCCAGCATGAAAAATAGGAGAATGGATTTTATGTACAAAAAATAGGGAAGTTTTTTCTTGTGTCCACCCTCTTTTATAACTCACGAGCCGCCACTGATATGAATATCACGATTCTAGTCATGGACGATATAAATGTATCTGATTCAAATTAGTGCATCAGTAATGTTGGAGCTCAATGTACTGGTACCTAGTTCAAATGCCAAAAGAAACTAGAGCAAAACTTCAATAAGGACATAAGATGTCATTGAAAATGAAAAGAAGGGTATGAATTAAAAGAATTAATGTTACAGTGGCTCGTACAAAGAACAACACAGATTGTGTGTAATGTTTACTTCAATCCACAATTATTTTTCAGTGTTGGTAAAAAATTGTTATCAATAATGATTCTAGTGTATGCTGGGACTCATGTTTGCTGTGGTTCCACAAAGTTTCCAGTACTTTATTTCGTCTTCAAAGACGCAAAATGCTGTTTGGTTCTGTATTTTATGTGTAACAAAATAAAATAAACAATTTTTATGTCCTCTGTTATATGTTCTTCTCCAATTAGTTGTCATAGCCACAATAATGGGGAGGGAGTCGATGTGCGGCCCACTCACAAGAAACCTACACGTAAAGACACTTTTAACAATTTTTTTTCATTGTTAAGCCAACAACCACATCATCACATCACATTGCAACAGTAAACATTTCTTTTACAGCTTATAGCTTACGTTCCTCACCAATTGGTTGTCATGAGTAATAACTTTCGGAAGAAAAAGATAACTTATTCATTTGTTCGGAAGAATATCCAGGACCAATTTATAATATTAATTCTCTTTGCCTTAATATGTACGATCCATTACATCATTGCTTGGCTCTTGTATGACAGAAATCATGAGCGCGCGGTGCCTTCAATCGAAAGAATAGAATATTCATAATCGTAAACAATGCCTAAACAATATAATAATAACAGCGCACGAACTGAAATCTACACCATTCAACATTCCATGCATCTACTTTATATACAATAAGCTAATTATGTTAGAACGCCATAAACTTTTAAATCGATTCAAACGTTTTATTAAAACATTTAACACAACCTTGTTTTGTTGTACTATTAGAAATTGAAGAACCTCTACCATAACGCATTAATTGCATGTAATAGAAATTGCAAGCAATTACAATCCAGTACATACAAGAAAAATAGCACCATTTACAGGCTGTTACGTAAAAGGGCAAACTGCAGGTTTTTAAGTACAATTTCTTATTTTCTGATTTCACTCTTTACAATGTGTAGAGGGCAATAAAACGTAAAAGTGTTTTTGTGTCGGAACCCATGAATGGAGAATAAATCTATTTGCAACATGCCAACATGTTTCAATATACAGTGTCAGGCACGTTCGGGCCTCCGTCAAATGGAACCGCCAGTCCTACTGCCACATCATATTAAATTTAAAACTAAAACAATTTGCAGAGGTCGCGCTCGCCAGAATTGCTTATTTAATGTCAGCCACGAACAGAGTCTCCGTCATGGATGTTAGAAACAATGGGAATGGAATGATATTTATTACATTTCGGATATAAATTTAAAGCTTCAGTTCTTGTTTGAAAACATCCTCCACTTGTTTGAAAAACATGCACCTTTTCGCTTTTCGGGTTACAAAACCATACGCCTCTGTGTTGACCGATAATGTTAGACGTATTATGAAGTTGCGAAACGAGGCGCTTCATAAATTTACGCATACACGTGTGGAATCTGATTGGCTGTCTTATCGTCAGTTGCGTAATTTTTCTGTTGCTGCAATTAGGCGCGAGAAGTCAGTCTACCTTACATATCACCAAAACAGTGATAATACAAACTCGCTTACAAAGCCTTGAGATCCTTAAATATCAAGCGAACGAATTCAACTGAAATTCCCAACGAGTTGCGTGATCCTGGCGAAATGAACAGATATTTTTTGTCAGTTTTCAGTCCTCCAAATGCTTGTGTTGACGCAGCTGCGTATTACAGGGCGGGTCGATATAGGAGAAATGCTGAGTTCAGTATTCGTTTACCAACTGTAGATGAGATACTGAATATTACATTCCAGTTAAAATCTAACGCCATAGGACATGATGGCATAAATGCCAGAATGATCACACTGTGTTCTTCTGTTATCTCAAAACATATTACTCACATTGTAAATTGCTGCCTAAAATCGGGTTTCTTCCCAGACAGCTGGAAACTATCCCACATTATTCCAATTCCTAAGACTGGAGACCCCAAAACATATACTGACTTCAGACCGATTAGTATCTTGCCAACTTTGTCTAAGATATTGGAGAAGGTTGTACAGGCACAAATTTATTCGTATGTAAGCCGTAATAATATACTTCCGTCATCTCAGTCTGGTTTTAGAAAGGGATCTAGTACAACAACTGCTTCACTAAATTTGGTCGACAATATTGTTAGAAGACGTGACTCAGGTCTTAGTACTGCTTTGATACTTCTAGATTTCTCTAAGGCCTTTGATTGTTTGGACCATGGATTGCTTTGCGCAAAGTTGTCCTTTCTGGGTTTCGATCAGCAGGCGGTTGTATTCCCACACTCACAATAACCATCTACTGTTTTATAAATTCCAATATGTATCTATGGTTAGGACATACGTCATTAAGCTATTCCCCAGTCAACACCGTTCCATTACATTGCTTGAGTATCCAATTGACAGAAAATATTGTGTAGCATGGAAGGTTCATGTTGCTAACCTTATGGGACCTTTCCAATAAATAACAATAAACGCAGTTTTCTAAAACGCCTCATATTTCTAATTAATCACTTTTCTGAAGCCAAGGCGAGATAAAAAGATTTTTACTAAATTATTGACAAGCACATTTTTAGTTTCTGCTTCTGTAATATATCATTAATTTTGAATAATTATAATACACACTCCGCACCCGGAACTGTGCCTTCATTATATTTGACTCTTATCTTAGGCATTCCGTTTCAATCTATCACTTGTGACGTCAGAGGCTCTTCAATACCTTGAAATCTTAAACTATAATATCGATATAATCTCTATAATATACATATTTATAAATAAAATAACGTTTATATGTAACATATGTAAACTTAATTATTTAGATTATTAGTTTATCGGAAAATATTAATTTTTGGCTACAGTATTTGGTTATCAGGATTTTTTTATTACAATAATACTGTTTGAAAAGGACAGATTTTCGAAAATATTACCGTTATTATTACGGGATTTGACTGCGTAGCCATTGGATCATCGATGGGGATGACACGGGTACATTTAGATAATCTCGCATTACGAAGAATTGCACGGAACCAGCTCTATCCTGACTACCACCATGATATTTGATATTTTTCGCCCATGCACGACATTCAACTCCAATTATAACGTTAGCTGTAACAAATAAATTTGAATACATGAACGCAGTTGAGAAATCCAAAATTTAAAGCTATAATAACAATAACCCGTGAAATTATTATTATTTTATCACAATCGTGCGGCAATTGCTCTTCGTTATGTGTAATTAATAGTACTTTACCGCACTAGTATTGTAGTGAGATGTGACTCACTATCCGTATCGCTTTACATGTACATTGTTTCAGACTGTACATTGGAGAATTATCAAAATAAATAATTGTTACTCTGTTCAGTAAACTTGCCTAAGCTTCTTCTAGTTTTATTTTCTTAACTAATACACAACTGTGTGTGTTGCTTCTCGCTTGCCATGCTCGGCACTTGAAATATTTAACCGCATAGTTGTAGTTAAAACGTTTCTACAGTAATACATGTTTAAACGCACTTGAGTGAAAACAAATGTCCAAGAAATCAACTTTAACCCTTGTTATATAATGTGCGTTAGTCAGAGAGTCAACTAATAGGAAATGTATCACATATAACAATCGCTTAATGTACTTTTAATAAGAAATAATACTAGAAATACTGTTAAATTACTGAGGACCGTTCGGCTACCAAGTAGCCATCAGCATAGTTTATTACTATTAATAATAATATAAAGATTCTTGACCCAGTATGAATTTATATAAAAATTCTCGGGAAATAGGTCACAATAACACTCTGTTTTAAATTTTCGTCTTTACGTACGTTTCGGTCTCACGACCTTCATCTTATTATGTAAAAAGGGGTTAATTAAAACTAATTAGCACAAGCGTCCATATCGCACAATTTTCAATCAAAGAGCCCACGCCGTCGAAACGAACAGAACCACGAATAATCGAAAATTGTATCGTTAATATCAAAGTATAATTTTTTGTAACAAGAATCCACTGTTCAGTAAAATTCTCATAATATACAAACGCATATTGCTATAGTCTCAAAGCAACTGGAGTTCGAAGCTATTTGTTGATATTTACTCGAAACCAGATGTAGATTTATGACGTTCTTGAAAAGGTTTTAGACCTGCATTGGAATTTACTTTAAGCGTTCTTCCTAAAATATACTTCTAACATTATAAAGACGCATGTAGGAATTTGCAAGAGTTTTAATTAATCAAGTTAGTATAAATCTGACTCAATCCTTGAATATCATTCCTATGGTTCACAGAATTGGAATCCCGTTTTATGTGAATCATCTCCAGGGTAGATCTTTTATAATAATTGGTTTCTTTAGTTAAAATATTAACATTTTTGTAATCAAACTGATGGTTATAATCAAAACAGTGTTAGCAAGGGCGGTGGAATTTTCTAAGTTATTATTTCTTGTGCTATACTTATGGCCGTACATTCTTTTTTGTAAATATTGTTTAGAGATTCCAGTATAAGTTCCATCACAATCTAAACAATTCAATTTATATACTGTGTGAGTTTGTTTATCTTTAGGTATAACAGGTTTTAGATTTGAGAAATATTTCCCAACACAGTTAGTAGGTTTATGCGCAACACTCCGGAACCACCCTTGACCAAGATAATTTTTGATATTCCGGTAGTTGTTCATTATTCGTAATTTCCGTTTGACTCAGATTCATATAGGTAACGTACAAACATTTGTTTCACTTACATTTCGGATATATCACCTGAACTGCAACAAGTGGGCTCAAATATCCATCTACATTCACGTACGGATAGTGATATGACGGGAAACCACTTGGGTAATAAGCGAACTTCTCGATGAAATCTTTGTCTTGAGCCGACAATCCGTTGCAACTTACCCATACTTGGGTCCTATTTATTTGCGGCAGCTGAAACATGTTGAAATTTTTGGAACATAGTCAAAAACATGTTGCATCAACTTACAGATCCTATTCTGTATTTCAAATCTAGGGGCATGTTAGATTCAGGTTCCATATAAGCATCAGGTTCCCATCCGTATATCTGGAATAAGAGAATATTATGGTAGTTCGATATTGGTTACTTTAGCTTATAAATTTGGCGTAGTTCGGAAATTATTTGAGCTAGTCACCATAGTCAATTGACAGTGTTCGGAGTAGAGGTACCGGGATATCAAAAATTATCTTGGTCAAGGATGGTTGTGGAATCTAAAACGTGTGTCTTACTTTACGTTTGAAATAATTATGCCATAATTAATTTGAAGTTTCTAAAAGTGCGAAATGTAACACTCACAAGTCTTTAGCGGTTTGGACTCCGGGATTTTCATGTGGCCTATCGGAATTAGAAGGTTCGAATTATCTAAAAACATAATTGCATGAACGCCAAACGTCGTATGTAATTAGCTACGAACGAAATTATTTTGACATATGCCTCGAGGAGCTCGCTGCACGTAAGTTAGAGTTTATACCTTTTACCTCGGTCTTGTTAATTTGGGGCTGTTTCTTGCCCCGTGCGACCGGCGCCAGTTGTAATAAAGTGTTTTTGGCTATGGGCCGCTAGCTTTTACTCGCTTCGTGTATATTTTAGTAGCGAGAAAATTCCCTTTGGCACGTCGCACGTTAGACGCGCGTAGCTGAGATCTGAGAATAGCTCAAACTGTTTTGATTAAATTTTCCTATTTAATGGACATTTATCGAAAAAAGAAGGGCCGTCGGCACGGTCCGATACTAAATCTAACTACATGGAGCGAAAACGGCACGCGAAAAGTCGTCGTAAAGCCGTATTAGGTACAACCAGTTTGCACTTTTCTAACTCGCGTGCTACGGGCTTCTCACGTGAACGTCATTCGATTTACCGAAAATTAACTATTTCAAAACAGTTTTTGACCCGGATTGTGGCTATCACGACCTCTGAAAAGGTTCAAAGTTCACATAATTATTGCATAATTTGTAATTCATTATTGTTTTACAACTGAAACAAATAGGTATGAAATTTGTAGGTTATTGATGATGTCAGTGTGACAGTGACATAATTATTTCAAACGTAAAGTAAGACACAAGATTCCACAACCACCCTTGACCAAGATAATTTTTGATATCCAGGTATAAGTTATGGCGCTCCTCTGACCCACGTCGATTCACTAGATACTAATAACCCTTGAAGCGGGAATTTCTTATTAAGTTTCATAAGAACAGTAGTTCAAAGTCAATTCAAAGAAATGTGAATGTGAGTGATGCTGGTTTAATTCAGAATAATAATTATTCTGTAAATGATACAGTGAATAATAGCTATTCATTTCATTTCTATGATTTTCTCTTCTTCTAGTTCGATGCTACTTTTGAATAGTAGTCAACATCCATCGTATAAGTTATGGCGGTCCTCTGACCCACGTCGATTCACTAGACACTAATAACCCTTGAAGCACGAATAATGCATCTCCGATAGATGCTGAAAATTCTCAAGGAAAACTCAATAATTTATGGTAAGTAGTGAAATTATTTTCATTCTCTTGTACTACCTTGTACCTTCTAGCTATATACATAAACAATCACCCTTATCCACTAAAAGTACATTTAAACTACAGATAACCTCTCGACTACCAAGTATCCATCAGCAGGGTAAACCTATTAGCTGTTGTACGTGGACTACGTTCGCAAAAACACCAAACACCCTAGTTTCAAAACTTGAATGCATATTGTAAAATGTCAAATCTCACTCGTATGTCATGACATTGAAATTTTATTTGAATTCACAGGGATATCAATGTTATGGTGTGGTCTGTCTCGGACATGTATAGCTGTCATATGAACGTTACCTGATGTCTTGTTAGAGTGTCATCTGTCGTCTGTTATGAACAGTTTGAGTTATATGTCATGTAAACGTTAAGTGAGTATCTTATCTGTCAGAAACGTTAGACTGTCTATTATCTTTCACACCTTTAGGGGTCGAATTTCAAAAAATCATTTCTTAGCATGTGCCTACGTCGTACCTCCTAAATTTCGAGTCGATCGTCTTTATAATTCGGAGATTTCGTGACGACTGAGTCAGTGAGTCAGTCAGGGGTATTTGCATTTTATATATCTATAGACTAGATGTTCGTTGATACCCGCCAAGGGCCCATCCAAAAAATGTCTAAGAGGGGTCAATTATCTTTTTTGTGGGTATTAAATTCTGTTTTTTTCGATATCAGTTCATGACCTAATGGTTTATTGACAAACATAATATAAACTTGTGAATTTTACGTGAGCTAAACTTTGTAAAGTTTCCAAACATAATCATGTAAAATTTACATAAATTTTAAAGTATTTGTAGACTCAGACACGGTTGTACTACAGGTCTGGAAACTCGAGGCTGTTTCCTATGTGAGAAGTGGGACCACTGAGCGTCGACTGTCGCGTAGTACCAAAAGTCGTCACGTAGGAGTATTCTCTGACAACTGTCAGTTGACTTGTAAACACAAGGAATACCTGCGTTTTTAGAAACAAATTACGGAATCGTGCATTGTGCCGAAATGCAAAACGGGGTACAGAAGTGTAAAGCAAGAAACTTCTGTTTTTAAAGAGTGCCGAAAGATGCGGAAATGCGAAAGAAGTGGATGCTTGCGATTCCGGATAGAAATCATTTTAATGAGGTCTTTTATGTGTGCGTCATGTATAACGAAAAAGGGGAAATTATTTTTAAGGTGAGTAATACATTTTGACAAGAGTAACAGTTCTATTCCTCTCTCAAATCAGAATAGTAAATATTGCGTTACGAGAAAAATTATTTTACTTGATAATGTGATTGTTGCCGTACTTCGAGATCCAAGCGCTAGCTAGTGGCTGAGCGAGGGACTACGAGTTTGGCGACGCGTAAGAGACCCATGTCAAACATACGAGTCCCCAGACCTGTATTTACGGCCGTGGACTCAGATTAACGTCAATTTTACACAAATTGTCTATAAATATGGTTGGTTATCTGGGGTTGTGCTGTACTGTAAATTTCAGCCGTCTTACGCACAATACAAGAAAAATGATTACATGTTTACAATCTCGATTTTCAGTGAACAATAACATGATGTATTGTATATAATTTTCGTAATATGTACCGAAAGCGGTCTTGAAAATAAATAGTTTGTTATTCCTCCACAAATCACGAAGTTAATTCCTACGCGGCATACTCGAAGGTTGCTCACGTCTATGGCACCGTCTAGACCACACTGTCCACAATGAACTGTTTATATAGCTATAAATGTAACAAACGGAGAGCTCGCTCATAGTTGCAATACGTAATTAATTACCTTATTCAATTTGAGGAAAATACATGGAGAAGGCCCTTTGTACCCATAGGATTCCCTCGGGCTGCAAGGACCGAAATCGTTTACATTAATTCGGCATTTCTGATGCGCGGCTGGTCTATTCGTAAATGAGCAGGTTGTGAAGTTGTCTTTAGCAGTCTGATTTCGGGTGTAAGCTGAAAATATAATTTTTCCTCGTTATATCTTAAGGGAGGATTGTTTGGGTACATTTTCTATAGAATGCGATGAGAGTATAGCTTTAGAATTCGGAAATGTTGTATACAGACCAAAATAATAATAATAGTAGGGAAGTATACATCTATTGTTTTGAAAATACTCACGTAACATAAACTCATCCAATATCTTTATCCATCTGTTGATCTGTGTTTCGTTTTTCCCGTTCCAGTAAATAAGGGAACCCTCTTCCGCCTTATCAGAATTCGGTCTGAAACCCATTCCTGGGCTACCACCTATCAAACCGTTGTCCTGTTGCCATTTGGGACTCTTGCTATTCAACGTGACAAATAGACCATGCATGCAAGTGGCGAATATTACAGCAAGACCGGCATAAAAAAAGATGTAGAAGATAGTAATTTGGCCTGCAACAATCACGGTAAAATGGTATCAGATTTTTGTCGCATGTAATAATTTTATAGAAAGTTGATGACGATTCCAAGGATCATTCCTCTCTTGGTCATGACATTTCTTTAGATTGTTAGCAGAATATTTAAAAGTAGGAAACAAAACAGTGATGTGAAATTGCACTTTCAAAGAAACAATTTGATAAAATCAACCCCATTCCATTCTCCTCATACATTGAAGAATTTTTAGTTTTCAAAATCAATGTTAGTCATAATTGCTAGTATAAATTAATAATGATTCTTGACCCAGATATGAATTGTACATAAATACGTTTTGGTCTCACGACCATCATCAAAAGACGTACTATGGGATATCTCAAAACTAATTGTATCAGCACAAACGTCATTATTGCAAATTTCAATTAGAAATGACCACGTCGCCGAAACGAACATAAATACGAATAATCGAAATTGTAAAAATATACTTTTAACCTTATAAAGACGCATGTAGGAATTTGCAAGGGTTTTAATTAATTAAATCAGTATAAATTTGACTTAATAACTCAATGTCTGTTCTATGAGTTACAGACTTGGAGTCACGTTTTATGTGAATCATCTCCAGAATAGATCTTAAATAATCCTAAAGAATAGTGGTTAAATTGTCCCACCCAGAGGACCGTCCCAAAAATTTAAAAATTGTTCGTAATACACTGGAAATGAATGGCTATCCAAAAAAACATTTTTCAATCCCATCATTAAAGAAAGAATAAAAAATTCTATAAGGGAACGCCATATATGAATAACTTAAACGGTAATACAGATAATTTTGTAATATTACTACATATTCCGGAGACCTCAGAGGAAAGTAAGAAATGTTTAAAAAAGTAGTTGCGCATGAACCTACTAACTGTTGGCAAATATTTTTCAAATCTAAAACCTTTAATACCTAAAGATAAACAAACCCACACAGTATACAACTTAAATTGATTAGATTGCGATGGGACTTATACAGTAATCTCTAAATAATATTTACATAAAATAATGTAAGGCCATAAGCATAGTACAAGAAACAGAAACTTTAAAAATTCCACCGTCCTTGCTAAACACTGTAATATTTTAGCTAAGGTAACCAAGATCTATTCTGGAGATAATTCACATAAAACGTGACTCCAAGTCTGTAAATCATAGAACAGATATTCAGTCATTAAGTCAGATTTATACTAATTAAATTGCAAATTCCTACATGCGTTTTTATAATGTTAAAAGTATATTTTAGGTAGAATACTCAAATAGCAATATTTCTAATAAGGTCTGACAAATCTTTTTCTATTACCTCATAAATCTTTAACATTGATTCGAAAGTGAATATTTGAGCGTTATATTTTTCGGTTTCAGTCGTATACAGACTTTGTTTGACATGAGTTCGTATATTATAAGAAAATTGCTAACAGTGGATTCTTGATACATATTCATATTAATATTGATTGTCATTTAAAATGAAGTGGACACATACATAATTTAAATAACAAATTGAGGAAGATTATGTATATGTTCAAGTCATTAAAAGGTGTATTGATCATACAACTATTTAGAAATGCATACTATGCACTAGTACAACCTCTAATTGTATATGGAATCATAGCATGAGGAGGTACTTACAACAACATCATTCCAAAACTATTTGTATGTCAGAAAATAATAATAAAAAATATACTTGGTAAATCCGTGACATACCCCTCAAAACACATTTTTATTGATTTTAAAGTTTTAACAGTGAGAGAATTGTATATTATGGAAATCCTGGAACAACATTACAAGAAAAAAATTGCAATCTCATTATTTGATCATTATTATGAAACCAGATCAATTTCGAATTCACAGTGCATACTAGTAAGAAGCACAAAGTTGATTAAAATCTATAATTTATTACCTATCGAATTAAAAATCTCTCATGGCAGTATTCAACAGTACAAAAAGAAACGTAAATTTTGGATATGTAACTCAAAAATAGTGATCCTCAAATTGTTTCTTTGAGACTAAAAGTTAATATAAATAAATGAATATTCTTTCGATTTTGGTATTAAACAGTCACACACTAGCACTCTTTTGTTGTGCTTCTGTGAATGTTTACTACAAAAATATTTTTAACTTTATGTTTATTATATTTTACTAATGCAAGCATTTTTTTAAATAAATCAATAGGACAATAAAATTATTCTTATTCTTATTCTTATACTTAAAACATTAATGTGTTACAATTTTCATTATTCGTGTTTCTGTTCGTTCCGGAGACGTGGGCATTTTAAATTGAAGTTGGTGCGATAAGGAGGCTTTGCAATTAGTTTTAAGAAATCCCGTTTTGGACATAATACGTTTTCTGATGATGGTCGAGGGACCGAAACTTACGTGAATACGAAAATAATAAACATATGTGTTAGCGTGACCTATTTCTCTAGAATTTATATATAATTGGTAGTATAGCTTCAATACTATCGGAAATAGATTAGATTGAACTTTCCCTCGAAGAAAAAATTATGTTTGTATACATATTCAATATGATTTATTATCTAGTATCACTGTCATTGTAGATATGTAAATATCACAGAAAACCCAATCTGACACTAACAAGAGTTCTAAATTATTACAAAATATATATTATCCCTTAATGTGCTATAAAAAGTTATGGAATGTAGATTAATTAAAGAAAATTCAGGCAGATTGGTGGTTGCCGCTATTATCATGCTATAGATTTCAACCCAATAACAAAAATTACAGAACATACTACTTGTATGACCAAATGTTGATTTTGGAGAAAATAAAATACTGCTACTAAATTATTACAAAATACATATTATCCCTTAATGTGCTGTAAAAAGTTGTGGCATGTAGATTAATTAAAGGAAATTCAATTTCAACCCAATTTCAAGAATTACAGAACATACTACTGGTATGACCAAATGTTGATTTTGAAGAAAATAAAATACTGCTGCAAGCCCTGTTTACAATGGTGATATAAATCAATGAAGTTTAAATAGAAAACAAGAATACCCTGTAGATAAACAATCTCTGGTACGAATATTCATAAAGGTTTTAGTGATATTCAATTTTTCTGGAAATAATTCAAGGACTAAACCGAACTAAATAATATCAGAAAACCAACAAACCAACCTTCACAATTATTGTGTATCATTCAACTCATTCAACCTACTCTATCGTTGGTATCTATTAAATGGGCTAGTTATACATAAAGGCCGAATTTGGTACATATTTTAAAAGTACGCTCGCTTTCAAATTATTTAATTAACTTGGTGAGTTGAGTTACAATAAGAGATTTTCGGGATGAAAATAAAATTGACAATGTGCAATAAGTACGAGTGGCTAAGTACATATGCAAGTGAAATACAAATACGGTTTAAAATTCATTTTCACTTATTGTTTGTTGGAATCAATGTCATGGAACAATTTTTGGGTTGTTGTTTTGGCAAGGTGATAAAGGATAGAAACATGTATCTGCCCCACTGGAAACGAATTAAACAGATATTAGTTTGTTATGAAAATTCTATAAACAAATATGGGAGTATAAACATGTACCCCAACTTTTGATTGTCCGCCCAAGAATCTGTTTCGTTGACGGGTCGTACAACGTTTTCCAAAAGCTTTCCCAGACCGTGCGATCCTCGGGTTTGTAAAATTCGAATTCACCAATTTCACTCTCTTTTTGTTTTTCTTCAGCCATGTTATTGATCTGAACGTAGTAACGTGCACACTAACGGAACTGGTTCGACCCACTAAATTTTCAGGCGCTCGTTGCGCATGTTAACGGTGTCGTATGGGCCGTGTTGTAAACGATACGAAGCTGGCAGACTTGTGACGATCTATTTATTTCCCATTATTATAATCTCGGAACTATATTTTGCCCTTGCGCATATTTAATTGTTCCGAAAATTCGGAAGTGATGAAGTTTTCCCAGCAAACAATACCATATCAGGTTTGAAAAACCAAGGAAAAATTAAATGGCACACACCAGCTTTTCCGAATGAAGCAACAATATATAGTTTCGCTTGATCAACATTCCCGCAGCTAGAAATACTCATAATATACAGTCCCAAAATAGCAAACCACTTACTGCAGAGATCAAAATAAGTCGATTGAACCCAATTTATATAGTAACAAAATGTACCGTTTGTCCGTGAGGAGAGTTTAAAGTTCACTTAAAAAATCACTGATGAAATTTTGCAAAAGTGCATTGTAGAAAGTTACTGTACTTTCAGTACCAAAGGAAATCAAAGGAAATTGTAGGAGGGTAAAACCACCCTCACCCCTCTGATATTTTTTTTATAATTTTATTAGGGGTGGTAATATGGTTCTACGATTTTTTAATTACCCTCATTTTTTATCTCTTGTGAAAATCCCGTATTTCGCATAGTTTAGAAGGAAAAAACAAATTCAATAAAATTGTAGTACAAAATTTAGTGAACACAAAGACATAACTTTCTTATAACAGATGTTCAATATGACCTTCACCTTCATTTATGCAAAGATCAATTCGGCGTAAAAAATTGAAATGCACCCTCTTTAACACAACGTCGTTTTCTCGTATTGCGTTTACAGCATTTTGAATTCTGTTCCACAGTTGTTCGGAATTATCAATTTGAACCTTGTATACTTGTGTTTTCAACGTTTCCCAGATGAAGAAGCAGTGGCGGCTCCTCGAAGGAGGCTAAGGAGGCTCAGCCTCCTCACCAATTTATCTTAATGATCATTCTCCATTTTATTTCCTGTTTCTCTGATAATTCTTTAAATTTTACAATTAATTCCCCGTTCTCAGTAGTTATTTTCAATCTGGCAACAGTGGCCAGAGGCTAGATTCTCCATATATCTCAAACGCTAAATACGTGTGGTCAACACAGTTGTCGTTTTCCAAGCAGTTCAATTGCCAGATAGGGTAAAAGAGCGAATATGGCAACACCCTATGTAGGCTAGCTTTTCGTACGGAATCGTCGGTCGAATGAAATACGATTACTTGCTACCGCCCTTCCGCTAGAAGAATGCGACACGTGTCGTGTTTCGTTAGATCTTGTTTTTGTACCGCGAGGCGAAGTAAGGTTAAGTAGTTAAGTTATAATTTATCTAATCGGTGAATGTTAAAATGATGAGTGACTTAGTTGCTGGGTTCTTAGAAAATCCATTTAGTGGATTAACATATGATAGAAAAGTGTTTTGTTAAAAATAAACGGCCTTTACCGGATTTGAAAGGATTAGTGGTGACGATGACAGGTATGTTTCAAAATCGAAATACACAATAAATTATATTGCTTGCTATTTACATCTGATAGAACTTCATGTTGGGGGCACTCGGGTTATGATGATTTGAAAAATTTAGCTCGTGGTATAGACAGACATGAAAAATCGCAGGAACATATTACATCGAGTATTAAGTTTAAATTAACCGGTAAACAGAATATTGTTAAAGGAGGAAAACATATAATTTGGTAGACAAGAAACTACATTATAAACAACTTTTTTTATGGAATTTTAAATACTATTAAAGGTCAAATTGAGATTCGATTTTCCGATTTAAATGAATTGAAGTTTTTCGACTTGACGAATAGAAGATTTTTCGAATCTTTTTCAAAAGAGTTTCCCAATACACTTTTAGATAACTTAGTTCTAAAATATAAATTTTTTGATAAAATAGCACTGCACAATGAATTATGGGTTATATACCTACTCGGATATAGATATTTTAGGCCAGTACGACATTCACGCCGATATAATAAAATATATGATAGATGATTTGCAACAAGTCTTACCTCAGTTTTATAAACTACTTTGTTTGACAGTCACCATTCCTGTCACGTCGGCATCGGTGGAGAGATCATTTTCTACTCTCAAACGAATTAAAACTTACATGCGAAATACAATGGGCCAAAATCGTTTATACAATGTTAGTTTGATATCTATTGAAAAAGATTTAGTAAAACACTTAAAACAAAATGATACATTTTATGATAATATTATTGATCATTTTTCGCAAACTAAAGACCGTAGAATTCCGTTAATATATAAAAAAAGTTAATAAAAATAATAAAAAAAAAACAAAATATGAAAAATTTCAAAAAAAAAATAAAAAATATCAAAAATCCAAAGAAAAAGAAAACGAACAAAAAAATGTTTTGCCAAGAGAAACTCTACACCTCCACATTGGTTCTTGCTTGGCAACAATTAATTTTGTCACTGAAGTAGCTGGTACGGTCGCTGTGCAAAGGTTTAATTTATTGGCTGAATAGAGTATATTTTTACAAGAACGTTTTATGTCCAGCCTCCTCTCTTAAAAAGTTCACGAGCCGCCACTGTGAAGAAGTCGCAAAGATTCAAGTGTGGAGACCGAGGAGGCCACTGAATAGGTGCTTCTTGTCCTCTACCAATCTATCTACAAGCAAATTGTTCATCAAGATATTCTCTTACGGCACGTGCAAAATGAGGTGGTGCACCGTCGTACTTGAAGAACATGTTTCGACGCAAATTAAGGGGCAAGTTTTCTAATAAATCTGGCAAAATTGCGTAAAGGAAACTAAGGTACCTAGCGCCATCCAGACGATCAGGCAATCGGAACGGTCCAACCATAAAATTGCCAATAATTCCGACCCTGACAATAATTTTAAATTCTCGTTGATAATGTCTACCTTTAATAGCATGTGAATTTTCATCAGCAAACAAGATATTAGTGTGGAATCTGTTGTCAACTACTCTGCGCTTCCGAATAATTTAGCAAAATTTAAGCGTGATCCATGGTCAAGTGGCAATAATTCTTCATCTTCCGCAATGGGTGTTCGGGCTTGTCGAGGTCTTCCAGCTTTGATTCTGACTCGCTTCAACCTCCCTGTTTCTCTAAGACGTTTTTCAATTCGGGCAAAAGTTTTGTGATTTGGAATTCTCCGATCTAGGATACCTCTCTTGATAGACGCGGACACTTTCGAGGCAGTTACCTTGACAGAATCCAAGAACTAAAAGCATATCGACCTGCTCATTAAAAGGGAAATCCATATTTAATAGCTACCAATATAAAGCAACAATAACAGCAATAGTAATTAGGTAATAACAGTAATTGGGGAAAAAACCATACAAAAGCAACTAAAAGTGAACCAATTACTGTAACATCTACTGTCAACAATAAACTAGGTCACTTATGAATTTGTTTCTTTTCAAAATCATGACTTTGTCCACGACCAACTAAATTTATACTACAATTTTATCAAACTTGTTCTAAGAATATCAGTTATCAGTGTTTGAGAAAACATTTTTTTCCTTCTAAACTATGCGAAATACGGAATTTTCACACCAGATAAAAAATGAAGAGAATGATTGAATCTTTTTGTTGAAAAAATTTTAGAACCACAATTACTACTCCTAATAAAATTATTTGAAAGCTATCAGAGGCGTGAGGGTGGTTTTACTCTTCTACAATTTTCTTTGAATTTCTTTGGTCACTGAAAGTAGGGTAATTTTCTAAAACGCACTTTTGCAAAATTTCATCAAATTTTTCCCACGCATTTGTGAATAGCGCACAAAAGTAGAATTTTTTAAGTGAACTTTGAACTCTCCTCACAAACAAACGGGATTTTTTTTACTACATAAATTGGGTACAATTGACTTATTTTAACATCTACAATAAGTGGTAGTTTTATTTCCCAGCAATTTTGGGACATCCTGTACATTGGAATACTCAATATTATTGAATTCAGTGACTCTTATTAATTATCACTACATAGTATAAAACAAAGTCGCTTTCTCTGTCCCTATATCCCTATGTATGCTTAAATTTTTAAAACTACCCAACGGATTTTGATGCGTTTTTTTTAATAGATATAGTGATTGAAGAGGAAGGTTTATATGTATAATAACATCCATTAAATAGTGGAGAAATACTGTTATTTTTGAAGTTTCTAATGTGATGTCGTAAATAATTACTTTTTTTCCGCTTACATTGCAAACGCAGGCTGAACCCTACGAGATATATCAAAAGAATGTACTAAGTATTGTACACATTTAAAAGGTCTACAGAAAACTCCGCGATGGTATATGTCTATCTCTCATGGTTATCCCACAATATAATTTTTTTGTCATTTACTTTTTACGACAAATAATGGCTAATTTTCGAAGCGATTTTAACCAATACAGCATTAATCCTTATCCAATTAAATACCTTAAATACATTGTTGATTTAATATAAATATATATGGCCCTTTACAGCATATGATTTAAATGAATATTTTCGAAGATGTTACAGATTTAAAAATTGCGGGACGTAGCGTTTGCGGCGGTACCGGCCGGTGCGGGCCGCTATGTTTTTATATACAACGTTCACAGTTTTTCTGTAGTGTACTTAGTATCAGCATTGCACCTGTACGAAGCCGGGGCGGGTCGCTAGTGATATATAAAGTGAATTCAAAATTTTATAATTAACATGTTCATGTCGCGAAATACCATCAATAGATAAATTATTTTCCTTGCTGTACCATATAGTGTTGGAACCACATCGCCTCCAAATTCATGTCACCCAATTAGGGAACGTAATAGTCTTTTATCAGGACTATAGCGTTCGACATGCTGACCGGCATCATTTTTGAAGAAGTACAGTCCGATGTCTCCCCCAGTTCATAGTGCTTTTTATTTAATGTAATGAATTTTGAAGAATCCCTTGAGGATTAACTTCACTCCAAATGCGAAAATATTGCTTGTTTGCATAGCCATTGAGCCAAAGATGAGCATCATCACGTGACAAAATTTTGAGTTGGAATCAACTTGCATTCGCCAAACACGCCACGCAAACGATGGTCAATCCGCTTCAATCATTGTTCGAGCTGGATCTCGTAAGGTATTAAACCAAGAATCCATAAAATGGACATACAGAAGTCCACTGTTGGGGAAGTTGCCGAATCGAGGTGTTTGGATTCTCTTATATCTCTGCGATACTTTGCTCAACAGCGGCGATATTTTTTACAGTAGCAACTGATTTACATCTCACAGGGTTGGCTACATCAATTAGCGTAATCAACCTATGGTTTCCCGAATTACTTATTCGGGTGGACGATTATGTCGATCGTAAAATGCTCGATGCAATCTGTGACATCGCTGAACTGATAATTCATGAATCACAAATTTAAAGAGTTTGTTATTATTATTACATTGATTATATAATTTTTAGTACTTCGCTACATTTTTTGTTGTTTAGAAATGTCGTAATTTGTTACCTCTAAAATTATAATTGATAACAGCTTTAATTTGCTATTTGTCATTCAAAGCGATGGCCTAGAACTTCCACATTTTGTGCGACACTGTTAATAAATAAATGATAAGAAATTGTCATGTTCTCAAGGCAATATCATTTCAAATTTAATAATCTTTAAGTGTGGGATAATATCATGTGTTTTCGGTTTTTCGCTGTCTTTGTTATCACGGATTGTGATAATATGGAACCAGTACCTTTTTCTTTCAGTATCAAACCGCCCATTAATTTTTATACTTATCATCAATTAAATAATTCTTCATCTGGTGGAAATTTTAGTGATTCATTCGTATTTGTCATGTATTTAACTAATAAAATGTGAATTACCCAGAAGTTAACACTTCAATAATGTTATTTTATCCAGTTTATAATTCATCCTGATGATGCCAGTGTGGTGAAATAATTTTCAATACCATATAAAATTCTCCGAAAATAGGTCGCACTAACACATATGCTTATTATTTTCGTCTTTACGTACGTTTCGGTCTCAAGACGATCTGAAGACTTATTTATAACTGTATAAAACGTGATCTCTTAAAACTAATTGTATCACCTCAAGGCGTCTTTATTTCAATTAAAAATGCCCACGTTGCCGAAACGAACAGAAACACGAACAATTGAAATTATAACACAATTATTGTACTTACTACTCAAAACATTAATTGTTTGTTTGTTATAATTTCGATTGTTCGTGTTTCTGTTATCGTTTCGTCGACGTGGGCATTTTTAATTGAAATTAGTGCGGTAAGAACGCCTTGTGGTGATACAATTAGTCTTAAGAAATCACGTTTCATACAGTTATACGGCTTCTGATGATGGTCGTGAGACCGAAACGTATGTAAAGACGAAAATTATAAGCATATGTGTTAGTGTGACATATTTCCCGAGAATTTTATATAATTCATACCTGGGTCAAGAATCATTATTAATTTTCAATACCTACATTGTTATGGAAGTGAAGATTTCAATTTCAATTTTAATAAATTTACACTAAACTTATTTGACGATTTGCTAAAATTAGAACGATTTTTCATATTATGAATTAATTATTTTGAATTAGTCTGCAACACACATATCTTGAAAACTGAATGAGAAGACAAGCGGGTTGTCTGCGAACTGTAGTTCTCGTGAATAATAGTTACAATGTACTTTTATTTCATGAACTGACGCTACGGTTTTTTTGTTTATTTTTGACAGGTGACAGTGTAAAATGTAAATTATCGACATGGCGGGTTTTCGGGATATAGACAAAGCATTTTTTCCAATAAAAAACATAACGTCAGTAATCCAATTATTTAAGAATCAATTGGAAAATGCCGTTGAACCCGATCTTGCCTTATTATCAATCGTGGCGGGCGCAGTTGAAAATTCTTTAACATGCCGGTCGAACGTCAACTTACAAGTATGTGAGCCATTTGAACCAACCTGCTTGCCAATTTTGGAGTTTCACACAATTCAAGCAATGTACAGTAAGTTCCATGCAATTATGAAAAGTGCCGTTGATCCTAAGAGCAATTCGAAATCATATGCCAATCGTGATTTGGTGAAGAAAGTATCTGATGTGGTATGGAATTCATTGACAAGGAGTTATTATAAAGACAGAGCTCATCTTCAAAGTTTGTACAGTTATTTGAATGGAAGTAAATTGGATTGTTTTGGAGTAGCTTTTGCAGTAGTGGCAGGATGCCAAGCTTTAGGCTTTGCAGATGTCCACTTGGCTCTATCGGAAGATCATGCTTGGGTTGTATTTGGTGAAAATGGTCAGGAAACTGCAGAAGTAACGTGGCATGGTAAAGGAAATGAAGATAAAAGAGGGCAAGAAATTGGCAAAGGAGTATCGGCTAGATCATGGTTATACGTAAATAATAAACCAGTGGTGTGTACTAGACACATGGAAGTGGCAGCTCTTGTTTCAGCTATAAACCCATCTCTAAATGCCACACTAGATGCTTTTGAAGTTGGTTTACTGCAACAAGAACTGTTATGGCTTTTATATGACTTGGGCCACCTTGAGAGATACCCTATGGCTATAGGGAACTTAGGTGATTTAGAAGAAATTGCTCCTAAACCGGGAAGGTGGGTTTTGATGATGAGATTAAATTGAAATTTTCAATTCATAATTATCGTTTCAGAGTACCATGCAGTACATTGTTCAAAGAAGCTATTGTTTCCGCTAGAACTCATTATAATGACCAACATGTTTATCCTTATACTTATCAGGGAGGCTATTTTTATCGCCACAAAATGTACAAAGAAGCTTTTGAAAGCTGGGCAAATGCCAGTGATGTTATAAGACTGTAAGTACATACAAATTTATTTAAAGCCGTTCTATTTATGCATTGTCAATTATATTTTGTTATCAAATCTTCTGAATTACAAAAGTTAAGTAAGCTGGTAGTTCTCTCTCACTATTCTTTTTCAAATGTGTGAATCATATAATTTACCATTTCCAAAATATTTTCATAATTATTCCTCAGGGTTTCTAGCAACTGGGAATTTATTGTTGACCTGGAAAAACCGGGAAATGTCCGGGAATTTTATGACAAAAAAATTTTTGTTTATATAATTTCTGATTTATTAAACAAATGAAAATAAAATCAGATAATATTAAAAAATAATAAAAGTTTTTGGTAGTTAATTAATGTTTTTTAGTGTAATTTTTGTCAGAACAGTTTGTTGAAATGAAATTATTATCACAAATCTGGTCATAGCCAAATTGTGCAACAATGATATATGTGATTGTTGTATTCGAGCACGATTCATTTAAAATGTCATTCAAATCTGTCCTTTTTCTGAATTTAAGGTGTAATATATGTAATAAACCAAATTAAAATTTACCATAAACATTTTTCTAATTGAATATGCAAAAAAATACATCTTAATCAAGAATGTAATAGTAAAATTAACAGCATAATCTAATAGCTCTTCAACAGTGTATTCATAATCCGCGCCGAAACGTTTGAGGTTGCTAGCAGTGATTATTGGTGTAGATCTACAAGAATCAGTTTTTGAGGACTAGCCTAGTTTTATTTGGATCATATCAGCTGTGATTCGAAAAAGAATGTTATTCTGTGATCTTGAATGTCTTTTGTGTTCTGTGCTCGTAGATTCGTACGTGATTATCAATGTTTCACGCTTATCAATTTTATTGCACACATAGATATCTAGAATAGAGTACTCGTGTCGACAATTCAATAGCCTTCTTGTAAAAAAAAAAGTCGGGTGATAGCTCCGCCTCTGTTTTCACGCGGCAATGCTACAGATCGTCGAGCATTATATTATTTTCAACGCTCGCGTCGTTTATAACGTATCTTGGCGTAGCGCGCCATGAATAGTAGGCGGAGCTGTTAGCCGACTTTTTACTTTCTTCTTTCTTACAAGGAGACAATTCGAAATACATTGTGCTTATACGGGACGAGTACTTTATTCTAGATCTCTATGATTGCACATCGTTTTATTTAGTATCAAATCAACTGTGATTGTAAAAAGAACATTTGTGGTGTGATTTATGTTCTGTGCTCTCAGACTCATAAGTGATAAATCCTGTAGTTATACACACGGTCGTATATACAGATCTGGGAACTCTATGTTTGACATAAGTCTCTTACATGTCGCCAAACTCGTAGTCTCTCGCTCAGCCACCAGCTGGCGCATGGATCGAAATATGTTGCTAGGATTAGGCGCCATCACGGTCGTCTAAACAGGTCTGGAAACTCTATGGTTGATTTGAGTCGCTTACGGGTCGCCTAACTCGTAGTCCCTCCCTCAGCCACTAGCTAGCGCTTGGATCACGAAGTGGTAAAACGATTTCTATCCGGAATCGCAAGCATCCACTTTTTTCGCACTTTCGCATCTTTCGGCACTTTAAAAACAGAAGTTTCTCGCTTTACACTTTTGTACCCCGTTTTGCATTTCGGCACAATGCACGATTCCGTAATTTGTTTCTAAAAACGCAGATATTCCTTGTGTTGACAAGTCAACTGACAGTTGCCAGAAAATTCTCCTACGTGACGACTTTTGGTACTACGGGCCAGTCGACGCTTAGTGGACTCACTGCTCACATAGGAAACAACCTCGAGTTTCCAGACCTGTGAATACGACCGTGGGCGCCATATCGTTCAAACACGGTCGTATACGTGCCAGAGAACATCCCTCGACTCATGCGCCACCCTTTTGGTACTACGAAACAGATGACCCTTAGCGGACTCACTTTTCACATAGGAAACAGCCTCGAGTTCCCAGACCTGTATATACGACCGTGGTTATACATAATGCTGTTATGTGATTGTTGCAATAAAATTAAGGTTCATAATTGTTCATGTTATGCCGTCCAGTTATTTAAATAAATGTATAAATATCTAGATTCGATGCGAGTAATTTGTTACATTAATAAATAGTGTTCTCATAGTCATAATTGTTATCAATTAGTGTTATCAGTTGACTACTGCTTTCACAAAATGGAAAAAATACTGTATGAACTAGGGCTCGGAATCGTATTCGAATTATTCAAATATTCAAGTATTTGAATAACCATAATTCAAATACTTTGGAAAAAATATTATTTGATATTCAAATATTCAAATATCCAAATATCTGAATATTCGAATATCCAAATATCTGGATGATCAAAAATTTAAGGATCTGTGGTTTTCATATTCGGGGCAAGGATGAACATCGAAAAATCTTTAAGAATCAGATAACGAGTCTTCTGAAATAGAAATCAGGGAAAATCCACAAAAAAAAACTGCTTTGGATATCTTATTTCCGAACGAGTACCAAGAAACATCAAATTAAGTAGACAATTATTCTACAAAAAAATTGTTGTCCTTTGCAGTGGTGGAGAAATGATGAGGGTAAATATCAAAAGCTATCAAAATATGCGTAGCGCTATCAATACCAGCCACAGTTCCGTCTGAGAAAGCATTTTCGAGATCTGGTAACTTAGTTTCAGCTAAACGATCTTGCTTAAAGCCAGATAACGTAAAAAAAAGGTTTTTGCGTGAAAATTTATAAACTTTGATTTTGAATAAAAAATATACTGCAATATTTTCAATTTATTTTACATTTTTCCTAATACTACTAATAATTAATTAATCGTTGGCATCTATAAAAATATGAATGTCCGGATATCGAAATAGTTACACATATTTTCACTTTATCAAATATTAGAATATCTGAGTATTCGCATATCCAGATATCTGAATATCCAAATACTTGAATATTCATATTTTCAAATATTTGGATATTTGAATATTTGCAAATATTCAAATATTGAATAATTTGAATATTCAAATAGTATTATAAACAAATACTTGAATTCTTGGATACGAAAAATTCCGACCCCTAGTATGAACCTTATGCAAACGTGTAGCGTACCCATTTAGCGCTTATTATACTATTGCAGAAACCGGGAATTTTTTCAAAACGGGCCGGGAAAAACAAAAAAAAACGGGAATTTCGTAAATTGATTTTGCTAGACACCCTGTATTCCTACCTAATGTCAGTAGGTTTCTCCGTTACTAAAATAACTAAATGACCACATATTCAATTTCAAGTTTTGTGTATACCATGAATATTTTATATTTCCAGCTATAACTATTCAAGAGATGATGAAGAAATCTACAAAGAATTTCTTGAAATCGCTAACGAACTAATACCTCATATAATGAAAGTTGAAAGCTCAGGAATTAACTCAAATTCGATATTAAAGAGACCAGAGTGTTTTGCTAATTTACTTAGATTTTACGATGGAATATGTCAATGGGAAGAGGGTAGTGCAACACCTGTCCTTCATATAGGATGGGCTAAACCTCTTGTGAACACAATATCAAAATTCGATGCAGATGTGAGGAATCAAGTGAATATTCTATGCGAAAATTGCTCTGAAGATAGAGTAACAAAAGAGACTAACGGTAATTATTTCAACAATAATAATTACGAGAAGGAAAATGGTACCAATAATTCGGACTTGTTTACACATGCGAAAGATGTTAAAGAGGAGAAAGATCAGTGTACATCTAATTTTCATCCGAGCATCGAAGCTTTAACAGCTGCGTGCTCTGAAAAGTTACTCAATCCCGATTATTTATTACAAGGAGATGGTTCACCATTTCTTGGTAATTACGATTTATAATAATAATCAATTACTACAGAGTTTGGATATTTCAAAATTGTATTGACCTTACTTTCATTTGAAGATTTTTGTTCATTTGGTATCTTATTCATCGTTCACAAAATATAAATTTGGGAGTAATTGGTTCTCACAGGAACCAATTTTTTGTGGTACAGGACTTGTCTTGCTAAGATTTATTGTTTTTAGGTGGAGACGAACAACCCGCTGATGAAAAGTCCAATGGTGAACCGGGTACATCTAAAAACGAGCATGACGAGATTGAAAACAAGGTTGAAAATGAACAACAACTTGAAGATATATCTAATGAGTTTAAAGTTATTACCGAAAA
Source organism: Endomychus coccineus (assembly GCA_958510875.1). Lineage (NCBI taxonomy): Eukaryota > Metazoa > Arthropoda > Insecta > Coleoptera > Endomychidae > Endomychus > Endomychus coccineus. The sequence continues at coordinate 179,124,717 of OY294068.1, read as the reverse complement.
TAAGAAACCGACAATCACACTCAGGAGTCAGAAGATGAAAGAACTGAAGGACCTTCTTCTCAGTGAAAAACTCAATACTCAGGCAATTTCACTACATCTGACGGCGCAGTCGCAAGTACAGGTTGGTAAAAAAAATAGAAATGAATCGGAAAATCATGGCGTCCGACCAAAGCGGGCTAGGCGGGACTAAGCAATCATTTCTTTAGATATGAACAGGGTGTTTGTAAAATAGACCACACTTGACGTAATTTTTTTTTGAGTATTTCGATATTTATTTTAGGTTTAACTTACTTTATGAATGTTCAAATTTCAGTTGAGAGTGACTGAACATTTGTTGATCAGCTCAAATGGATTAATTGCACTGCAGTGATGCGGAAGTAATCGCATTGAACCTATTTCTTGCTAACTCCCCACGTTCGTTCAAGTTCATGGCTTAATAAATGTATATTATATCAAAAACTTTTACTTCATTTTGGACAATTCTATTCATATGGGACTTAGTATGTGGCGAATTTTAGCGCAGAGGCAAAGTTGTCAATGCCTGTTAATCAACGAAAATAAGACTTACGCTTGAAGAGTTGATACTAGGGCTCGGAATTTTATTTGAATTATTCAAATATTTGAATATCCATAATTCAAATACTTTGGAAAAAATATTATTTGGTATTCAAATATTTCAATATTCAAATATAATTGAGAATACTGAATTTTAGAATTAATCACAGGAATGTGATTTTCACCTGAATAAATAGAAAAATATCAAATCATCTACTCACCTGAAATTCTCTCACATATTTGTGTAAAATCTCATGCGATTTATCTACAGTTTCCTTAACATCTCACATCTTTCCATTTGACGATTTTCACATAGTCTTTCAATTTCTTCTCTATCGGTGTTCTCAAATCTTTGATTTTATTCGTAATGCACAAACTGAATTGTTGAAAATATTGATACAAATTCCAAAGTATGCTTAAGATGTCTCTCGATTGTTTATTTTGCTCGAGGTAGGTGGCTTGACAATGAAAGACAAACAGTAGTTCTAATCTAGAGTGGAATTCGGCAATGTTCGACTGCATTATAAACTTTTGTAATGTGGTAATTGAATCCTCCACGGAGATCTGTTTGTCGATGGTAAATTGAAGAGTGATTCCATATAAGTGTCGCAACAACAAACGCCCGGATTGATGCAGCCGACCTTAAATCAGTTTCCGTGGAAGATAGTTAGCACCGATTTGGTAGGACCACTACCAAGATCTTCCGAAGGAAATAATTTTCTACTTGTAACGCAAGACAAATTTTCAAAATGGATTCCATGTAAACCGTCGCGGAAAGCTACCACGCAAGCCGTAACCCATGCATTCTACGATAAGATTATCACTAGTTTTGGTTGTCCGGAAATCGTAGTCAGGGACAATGGCAGTCAGTATGACAGTAAAATCTTCAGGCTCTATTAAAAGATCATGTCTAAAATAGTGTAGATCGATTCAGAAATGCTTAAAACAGATATATCCGCGAATTGTTTTTGGGCCGATTACAATACTTCCCTTACACTACACTATTTTAAATTGTCACTATCAAATTTCACTCGATCTCATAAACGATACTTTAGAGTTGATTGTTTGCAGCATAAATGAATTCAATTGGGTTTTTATTTTGAATGTAATTAGCGAATATATTCACCGATTGACTGACAACATGGAATTCTTCACTAACTGAATTAAGATTCGCACGCGGCACGCCGCCTCTATAGGCCTGAGTGGTTTTTGACACGAAGGTCACGTGTTAACCTGATATTAGAGTAGGCTATGGTTGAAACAGACTTTTTGACGGAACCAATCAATGAGTGGTCCGTGATAGGAAGTAGCGCCAATTCTCGAGGAAACGCGCCTCTGAACTTCTTGGTATCAATAATCAGCCGCCACATTGGAAAAAGGTCTATTCAATGATACCTATCATGGGACAGTGCAGCCATTGAAAGCTATGTCAATTTATATCTTCAAGCTCCCGCAATCGTAGTATACATTTATATCTTCAATCTTCGATTTTCGAATAAAAGCCACATGTATCACTAGCATCATGTTCAATTAATTCATTGAGCTGGAAACCTTTGCTATATGTACAAAATACTAGTTAGGTCCATAATACTGAAATTCGTTAAATGTCCCAATGGAACTAATTTATCACATTTAGTTGGATTGAGATCAGAGGCAGAGAAAATTAATTTTTGTGATAGAAATAGACTGGACAGTAAATTTTATGTCAGCAAATATTGCTGATAAAGTGGATAAAGATAAATCGGTATTTAGGTATTTTTAAGATACCAATCACATTTGAGTAGCTTGAAATTCTCATAGAAAATGCTTATCTCTTTGGAAACTTCATAATATCTCAATTACAAAACAAGTTGTAATTGTTTCGATGGAAATGCAGAAAAATAAATGTATAAATGTTGATTCTTGGAATTATCACGTCAATATTATTCCAATAATTCTAACCAATATTTCATCACAAAAACAATACATATTTTGGATTTTTTCTTACATAAAAGGGGTGTAACTTTTATATGATAATATATGAAAATGGTAAACCTCATGGCTGGTGGTATATTGGAAATTGAATATAAAACAGTAATGATATCTATTGAATGTCTTTGCGCCACAAGAAGTTTCCAAGAAAACAAGAAAATTTAAATGATTCTTTACAGTGATGGCCTTGTAATCCATAAATTTTAGCTACATACATGGTAAAATGATAATTCTATTTGGTGTTGTCTGATTTACAAATATTATGTTTTCTTAGGTTTTAATGTATTCCTATGTACTTAAATACGTAGCAGGGCATTATGACGCAATATTATCAGTTTTCATTCAAAGTACTAAGTGTTTAAATCATAGTAATATACGGTGTCCTACCCCATAACTAGTTACATATAGGTTTTCACTTTATCAAAGATCATGAACTCCGTTAAGGTTTCAAATTTCTATGAAATATTTATTACTTTTGCTATGCTTGATATTATATTGGGTTAGGCTCGAAAAAAAGTATGCGAAAATGTTGTAAGAACATTTTGAAGATTGCTATGATCTTTCAGTGTAAAATGGTACAAACTATTGATAAATTTTTCACATTTTCCGTTTAAAAACTTTGAATATAATAACACAGGATGTCCACAAAGGGTAGGGGTATTTGTAACTTCAATAAAACAAAAACTACATGTCAGAAAAATATGTTTATATTTTTATTATTTAGAAAAAATGTTGGAGAAGTAACTGCGAAAGATTATGTTGTCCAAATGTCGACCCTCTTGCTGCTGGCACTCCTCTAACCGAACACGGAAATTAGCCGCCACTCGTCAACACACCTCTCTGGAAACGGCAGCCATTTCAGTGCGAACATTGTGCTTCAATTGCAATAGAGTTCGTGGTTTTTCATGGTATACCTTCTCTTTAAGATATCCCCATAAGAGATAGTCAAAGGGAGTAAGGTCGGGGCTTCTCGGGGGCCAGTTGATGGTGCCTCGACGAGAGATCACTTTATCTGGGAAAAGTTGCTTGACAACTTCAAGTGATTGGTTTGAGGTGTGGCAAGTGGCTCCATCTTGTTGAAACCATGTTTCCACATTAAAACCTTCAAACTCCTGCAGTTGTGGAACCAAAAAGTCTCTCAACATGTCGCAATACCGTTCACTGTTTACCGTAAGTGCTCGCCCTCTCCGGTCTTCAAAAAAATAAGGCCCAATGATGCCTTCACCAGACATGGCAGCCCACACAATAACTTTTGGACTATGTAACGGTTGTTCATGTCTGTGTCTTGGATTTTCGTTGGCCCAGTAGCGACTGTTGTGTGGGTTTACGTGACCATTTAAGTGAAAGTTCGCTTCGTCACTGAACAGAATGTTTTCCAACGTTGGGAAACGTTGAAGCAATTCATTTGCAAAATTCAGCCGGAGAGGATAGTCGGTGACGTACAGTCTTTGAACAAACTGAATTTTGTATGCTGTAAGATGTAAATCCTGCTTCAGAATATTGTGCAACGAAAATTTCTTAATGTTATATTCTTGACTGTGTTTTCGAACTGATTGAGACGGATTTTCCGGCACTGAAATTCTCACTTCTTCAGTCATTTGTTGACTTCGAACAGAGCGCGGGCGACCTTGATTGTTAATTTTTACAGTCGAAGCGGTGTTTTCGAACATTCGAATCCATTTTCTGATGGTATCGTCCTTTGGTGCATTCCGTACGTTAAATTCTGCACGATATAAACGTTGAGTTTTGACTATAGAATCACCATTTCGATAAAAAGCGCGATGATCTCCCGGGTACACTTCCATGGCTACTAAATCTCCAAAGAGCAGTGTAACCAAAGAGTTCTATATCTAGAGAAGACAAGTTGTATCATTTGTATATAAAGAGAACGTATTTTGGGAGTCCAGCGCGGTTACCCTCTCTCCGCGTCCCAAGCGATCGAGGAGGCTTGTTTTTTTCCGTTTCTCAAACCAAACGAAATACAAAAGGCGCGCCGCTTTAAAAAAAATATATATATAAAAGGAAAAAAGGGAATACATTTTCAATAATAACAGATTTTTTTTAGATATATTATAATTTATTGTAAAAAAAAGTTTTCTATCTTCCATAAAAACAAGTTAATCTTGTATTATGTTGTCGTACATTGGTATTCTTAAAATTATTTTTTTACACATAGTTTGCGATTTATAATCTCGCATTAAAATAAATTTCTAAAACAGACTCAATTAATTTAAATTTATGACTAGAATCATGTGAAATGGTACAATTTTTATCAAATATATTATAGTGAACTTGGGTGAAGCAACATTGTTTCACACCACAAATAAATAAATAAATAAATAGATAATAATATAATAATACATAAATAACTAACAAATTGAGGTTAGATTTTCTTTTTACTTATTATCATTTATTTTAGAAAGAATAAAAAAACTTCTTGGTTGTTCAGGTGTTTTCTGCTTTTTACAAAATTTACATTTGTAACCCATGTTTAATTTATTTAAAAAATTATAAATTAAATAACAAAAAAATCACTCAAAAACAAAACGAAATAACGAAAATAACTTTATTCGCTGCAATAGCGTCATAAATGAATAGTCGTCTGCCGGTGCGGGGAGGAGAAAAAAAAAGCCTCGATCATGCGTAAAGAACGAAAAAAGGGAGACTCCCAAAATACTGTATAAATCCGACTTGTCTTCTCTAGACATAGAACTCTTTGAGTGTAACAAACTATTCTTATCGCATCCCTCCAAACCCCGCCGTTACATGGGCGGAGCAGTTACAAATACCCTTTGTGGACACTCAGTATAATAATAATAAATTTGGATTTATAATTCCACGATTGAATGTTTTCCAAATAGTATTTCATAAAAACTTTTAAGCATTATGGCCGTATTAATAATGTTTTTTCAAAATCTTCGCATAATGGAAGCTTTTTAATTATGATATTAAATGCCCCGATCTGAATGTAGGAGTTTCTTGATTCAATCAGATATTTCCTTCAGAATTGATGATGCCTTTTCTTTCAAATGACAACTTTTATTGTTTACGTAGGTGCTCATGAACGAATAAATGTGCAAGATTCTTTATATTGTATACTTGTACACATTATTCAGTCTAATTCCAACTACAATAAGAAACTCATTGAAGACCTTATATAAATTAAATCTAACCACATAATAAGAATATCCTAAGTTGTTCAGAGATGAAAACAAAAATTATTCCACTGTTAAAAAAAGTTTCATATGTTGCTAGTTGTAATTGTATAAGTTTCTTGTTATAATTGAAATTGACTAACAGTCGTAACACTGGTATGATTAACTTATTTTACTTCAATTCTGACGGAATAATTTGAGAGTGATATTTATGGTGGAATTCTCAGATTATAGTTGCCATTATATTTTGTATAAATGCATACGCCAATGAGCAATTATGCAATTGATAAATCAGTATTAAGATACAATTGGAGGATAATTTTCTTTATTTAAGAATTTAGTTTTAAGTTTCACTATAATCTTTATTTCGACTGGCCTCTTTTCTTTTTACATTATGTGATCCACCTGCTTATAGGCTTGTTTTCTTAGATTTTAACGCACTTCTTTTAATGTTAGTTATAAATCATAGTTAGCTATATGTTAAACATTCCTGAAGTGATTAGATCACTGAATAGTTAGTATTTTCGGTTGTTAATGCATTTTATGCATCTAAATGTTTTATAGAGCTATTTATCGCGTATTATATTAAGTGTTATTTATAAAGTACCTATATTCATTCAATATAAATTTCATTGATTGTATGTGGTTTATAGGCAATATTTTTGAAATTAAATGAGAGTGCACTATCCTCCAAATACTGAATAACATAAATTCTTGATATATGTATTTTTGATGGATATGTGGCGCTAAATCTGAATAATTAAGTTATTACAATAATATATAGAAAATGTTGCCCAAACTATGTATAATCCACATGATCCTCGTAATATTTAGGCTGAATACTCTTACAAAAGCGATTATTGATATGAGGTTATAGAGGAGACAGTCATCCTATTTTTGATACATTTTTACGAAGAACTGAACTGAATATTTAATTCAATGGTACAAAGCAGAGATGTTGCGGATGCGGATGCGGATCTGATTATCTTCAAAAAAAAACTACGGGTGCAGAAATAAAATAATAAGAGTAATTTTTAATATTTTTATTGAATGTTTAGAATGAAAAGTTGAAAATTGCAGTATTATATTTAATAAAAAGTAATATTGCCGCTTTTTCGGGGTCAAGTCTGTTACGCAGAGGTTCGTAGATTAAACCCGCGCTACTGAACAATTGTTCGCTAGGAACACTGGCTGGTGGTGTCGATAAAAATCTGCCTGCTATTGATGATAATAGTTTCAAGTCTTCTCGATGAACGGTCCACCATTTAAGAGGATTATCATCAAGAAAGCAATTGCCTCTTGCGTACAGCTTCAGCGCTACCATTTTCTGGCGTTTCTTGGCTCTCATCTTCACTTGACGAATCCAACATCACATAGCAAGATCGTTTTTTAAGCATGGCTCTCTGACTAAACCGGACGTCCCTGGTCCTAGTTGTTCCGTATCTTTTCCCGAGTCTGTCATTCTCATTCTTTTAGCCCCTTCGGAATTAAGAGAACATTCTCAGTATTTCTCATCATCAAAGTCAACAGGTCTTCTTTAATCTTTTCCTCAGTCACTGGTGTAAAAAACTAGTGCTTATAGCGAGGGTCTAAGTAGGTGGCGATGACATATACATTGTTCTCTATTAACATTACACAATAACAAACGCGTCGGATCTTGCCACCAAACGAAATCTCCGCTCCTATTGGTCAATTAGCAGAAGCGTACCGCACACGCCAGTGGAAGGCCCCGTCTAATTTCTTTCTTGTCGCGACCTGTGCTACATCTGCATCCGCATTGATTGTGACGGATGCGGATATGGATGCAGATGTCCAAATCGATACGCAAGCTCCGCAATTGCAGATGCGAATATTCGCAACATCCCTGGTACAAAGTATGCCATTGCGCATAGTCGATCTTGGCTGAGAAGTATTTGTGTTACAATGGAACAGTCGAACTTTCACCATATAGCTACAACATTTTTGTATTTATCCATTTTTTATTTCAAGTGTGGGAAGATATACAAATTCTGAAAGCACATTTCAGAATTTTCTTATTCATATGATACAATGATGTTATTAGCATAGTATAAGTATAAGGGTCTGCTGGAGCCTCCCTTCTACTCTTTTCAAAATTCGAGTGCAAGCTGATTGGTCGTTTATTTCGTTTATTTAATGTTATTGACGACGACATAATATGATGTTGTTACGTGCAAGGCACATGATTGGAGGAGCTAGGTGACGTCACCTAGCGCGACAAACGATGGTAGGGAGGCTCCAGCAGACCTTGATACTTTGACTATCATTATTAGATCAAATTAACGGAATGCGTTTGAATGGCTTTGAACCAGTACATAGGGTGTTTGTTTTCAACCTACACCCTAGACGTATCTCCAGATGGAATATCGTTTTGAATTTTTGATAGAACGTTTTTCCAAAAATGACCCACATTCCTAAAATATTTTCAATCTTCCTTCACTTTTGGTTGCACCGGTAGTTGAAATCAATTTTGTTAAATAGAACACCCAACTTTTATGCATTTTTGGTGTCTTCGTCGCAATTGAGTGAGTTTGACAAAACAATCCTACCTTGATTCTCAATTGTTTCTGATTTATACAATTTTGAAACAATATGTAGCGTTTTCAGTGCCTTCAGTGCCGAGTAACTTCAAAACTAATTTATAGAAGTTGATTTTTCAACAACCTTATAAATTTTCAATAAGTTATGGAACTGCGAAATAAAATTTCGAAAACGGTGAGAAACAAATTGTTTAAACATGTCATGAAAGCGGCAAATTTAAAACTCAATAACTTAATTTTTTAAATAGCTTTTTTCCACCTTCAGATTGGCTATTATGTTAAACTCTGACGTATCTTTAATTCGAAAAAATACACATCCATGAGATCCTAAATGTATTTTGCACGATATCAGCTTTTTTTTCATAAAAGCTCGCAATTTTGAATGAAATCTTTTTCAAATTTCTTCAATAAATATCAACTTTATATCATTCTTTAATTAGAATCAATCGACCGTTATGATGATGAAAAAAGGGGGTTATTGTCTCACTCTTTCATAACAAACATTCGCAGTTTCATAACTTATTAAAACATAAGTAAATTGTCAAAAAATCATCAACTGCTATAAATTAGTTTTGAAGATAATTGCAATGAAGTAAAGACTATGCAAACGCTATATATTTTTAAAAATCGTAATAAGTCAAAAACAGTTGAGGATCAAGGTAGGGTTAAATTATCAAACCATTCAATTTCTAATAACTATAAAAGAGTTCACACTGTAGATACACTATAACACTATGAATAAGAAATAATCACCCTTTGTAGTCGACAGGTCCTCAGTACTTAAACAGTATTTTCAATGCATAAGGGTGATTATTTCTTCTTTATAGTCACTCAATATCGACAAAGAAATCAAAAAAACGAAAAAAGTTGTTGTATTTAAGACAACAATATTGATATCAACTTCCGGTATAACCGGAAGTGAAGGAAGATTGAAAAGTAGAACGTACTTTTCCTTCTACGATTGAATATCTCACAAATACTACAAATTTTCACATCCTAAATGTTCCAGCACATCATTACAATTTATTTATAACATTCTACAAATGGCTATTTTCACTATACCTCAAACAAATGACATAAAATCGTGTGAAGTGTAATTAGAAATTTTAATAGCACAATATTTCCCATTTAGTGTCTTGAGCATACTCAAATATAACAGATCTTTTCCTTTTAACTTAGCTACGCTTTCCATATGATAAAATATACCACTCTATAATTAGTAATCTCTTTTAGATATAAGGTAATTTTAGTAAATAGCTTTAAAAAGCCGATTTTATTTTTGTAATAATTGGTAAAGATAGATAGTAACTGAGAAAAGGTACAACAATAATTATGGAAAATTTTGTTACATTGATCTTGCGTTTAAAATTGTACAAACATATATTGTTTGTGAAGAATTATTGTTTGAATTAATATTCAATGTTCGTTTAATTTCATATGTAATTAAGTTCTTAAGAGACAAATTACACTTGAGGCATCATTTATCGTTTTAAGGGCCTCTAACCTTTACTTCCTGGAGCTTTCTACATGGTCAATCATTTCTAGCCGAAAATTGGGCGAAAAAAACCACTAAGTTAATGCGAAGCTCAAAAAATATCTTGATCAGATTAATTTAAAATTAATTGGTAGGAATACATGTACATGTGTAAAGCTCCAGCCAGAGTTCATTTTGGCCCCTACACATGCTGCATGTAACATAAACTATTTCATATTTATTCTAAGATGCCTATGTTTTATTGTTACGGGTTATTCGATTGTAGACGTATTCATGAATTTTGAGAACATAAATCATTGTATGAAGTACTGGTAAGTATGAAGTTTAGTTGTGGCATTAAAAAGCTTACTTGCGTTGAGCGGAAAATTTTTGAAACTACGTTTAGAATGATCTTTATTAGAGTTTGCCACTTTCGTGATAATGGTTAATTGTTAAATAATTGATTTAATTAGGTTATTCAGGTGTAGTTTATAAGTGTTTTATTTAGTGATTTTAATAAAGATGACGCGGCAAAATTAAATTATTGTAGTCTGTGATGAATTAAAGGGTGACTAATGTATTTATTGATTAATGTATTTGTAGAGATAGAGGTATTATTAATACATGTATTTTTCTAACCGAAAGTAATTTTTATCAGAATCTTCCATTTTGTTTGTTGATGTTAAATTATATGAAGTCTAACTTTCAAGTTTGGAGATGATTGTATAAGTATTGTTATATTTTGTAGATTCTCTCAATACAAATGATAATGTACATCACATTTTAGAGTACATAATTCTAATTATTTAATATGTATACAATTAGAAGTAACTACTTGTATTTCGCCCACAATAAATCAAATGTATACCTTCTGTTTTAATTTATTAATCCTCTCGGTCCGTCCCCTGCGATTGATAATCCTTATAAAAAACATCGTCATTCATTGCTGTTTTAATCAAAAAATACAAACATTTATTTCTAATTGTCGGCCACAACAGGTTACGAAATTTCGCAAATAATATTTACATCGAAAAGAAGCAAACACATTTCAAAGTAAAAAAAATTAAGTCATAGTATTAGTAACATATTCGATTACGTAACGTAAGCAAAACTTGTGAAAGGGAACCTAATTTCAAGAGAGATTAAGGATAAGATTCAGTTTAAAAATCTATCGTGCTAAGCGCTATCGTATTGGGCGAGAGCCATTAGGGTAAGTTAGTTATTTACGGTTAGTTTAATACTTTCCTGCTGTCTGCTGATTTAATTGATGTGCAAGGACCAAGCGCGTCCAGGCCATTGAAACTAGTGGCGAAAGATCAAAGGAAACGCTCGAAGTTTCGCTTCATATGCTTTGCCGTATGTACGTATTATTATGTTACAAGGTTAGGGTGAAAAGTCCCTGATAAATAAAACAGATGGCGCCACAATCAAAAATCCCATGTGCCATTTGTGACGTACCATCTTTAACTAGCACGTATTAATATTTTCAGACTGATATGTCATTCAGTTCTGTTTTGACACCCATCGAAAGCAAACAACCTTGAAGATTTTTGTAAACATGGAAAAAAGTGAGTTTCGCGACTTTGATTAAACATTATAGGGATTCCTCCTCCTCGCCATCTAATGGAACGATTCGCAAGTGGTTTACTGATTTTAGTTGTGGGAGGAAGACCACAAAGGACGCCGAACGTTTTGGTCGTCTAATTGAGGTTACAGCTCCAGAAATCGATAAAATCTATGGTATAATATTGGACGATCGGTGAGTTAAAAGTGCACGCGATTGCTGACCGGTTCTTATTTGGTGCATTTCAGGGCCGGATTTGCGAAAAAGTAGTTCTATAAATGAGGAGTAATTTGACATATACCATTTTTTTGCTCGCTTATCATTGTCATTGAAGTTTGGATAACGTGCCTGCCAGCTATCAATTATAGTGAGGATCCCAAGTTGGTGGGCATGAAATCAAAATTATGAAGGTGATTTGTGATCAGCGAGCCAAAAAAAATATATACTCAGAATCGATCAGTTTTGGAATGTTTGATATGTAGATTGGGAACAATAATGCTCCAATCACGTATCGTTGAGGTACACCACCCACTGCTTCGACTGATTGAAAGAAGCTAAATGAAATTTTCACAATGCAAGTTCATTGGATGTTTCGAACCATGGATTCATCACTGCACACCAGAGACCAAAGAACACTCGAAACAGTGGACTTGTCCTGACGAATCGATACCGAAAAAGGCCAAAGAAAGGTTATTGGCCAACAAAGTAATGGCGACAGTATTTTGGGATGCACAATAAGGACAAAACGATCACCGGCCTATATTATTATCGATGATAATTTTCCTGTAAATTTATTTTTCTTCGATCAAAATGATAATCAACAGTCTTAACTATTCATGCTTGCAGAATTATAAGGTCATACTGAATTATATTGAATTCTAATAAGAAATATGGATATTATTTATTTAGCACACACAATGAATGAATGCATAGTAAAGGTACCTATAGTCGAAAATAACTTAAAGGATGAATTCCTTCCAGAAGTAGGAGAATAATTGAACGAACCATCCTTAGGAAACTAACAAGGATGTTGGTATCAGTTTCTTCAACATCAATCTGAAACGGGATTCAAGAATGAAGATGAACTAAGCAGTCTTCTTCAGTCAGTATCTCAGTTTGAAAAGAATATAAATAAACTCTTAGGGAATTTAATTTAAAAAATTGAGAAAATCTCGTGGTCGACTTCTGGCTCACCCTCTATGCAGTTGATGCAATATTTAAAAAATTACCATTTGTCGTAAAACTGGACTAATGCCAAAAAGTTATGCCTGCATAAAATTGATGTCAGGTTGTTCCGTTTGAAGTAATAATTTTTATATTCAATTTGACCTAACGTCTAAAATACCCCATATAATTATATGAAACCATGTGTTGCAAGTATGAAGCAGATGAGCCTAATCTAAATTCGGAATAATATATAGGATTTCCCATTTGAGAAAATGTATGTTTGGGTACCCCTAGTAATAAAGGAAATAATTTTAAAATGTTAAATTTACAGATGTCTACAATTTTGGTGAATAACTTGATATCTTCTATAATAACGGATATTTCAAACTTCGAGACCCTGTATACTATTTTCAGGGAATAAAATTGTATAAAAATCTGTCAACTCTTCCTCGATACATTTCAGGTTAGGATAATGAATGAAAACTGCTGAATATTCAAGTACTTGATTTTGTAATTCTTTATTGCTTATTTGTTGATGCTTACGAAGAACATGTGCTATGAATATATTTAGGAACATTAATTTCAGCTTTTTTCAAAAACTTGAAATTAGCTAGTACCTATTCGTTCATTATTGACTGGCTCGGATTTTCTTGAAATGGTCTAGAGCTACTAGACCATGGAGGGTTGAAAAGAACACCCTGCTTCACCTTTGAAGTACCATTAATTTTTATATGAATAGGGGATGGATGGTGACTAATTATATCAAATCATACTAAAGTTATAAGTGATTGGTTTCAAGGCTTGTACCACTGAACTTATGAACCATATTTTCGAGTAGACTAGAGTTGGTGTACAGACAAGTGATGCGATCTTGCCATCTCGAAAACTACTTGAAAAACGTGAAGAAATGTGAAACGAATACTACTAATTTGCGCTTGAAAGTTTCATTTTTATTGGTGCACCTTTGAAACATTTACAAAAGGAAAAGGCATTTTCAAGTGAATCTCACAATTTATAAAAATTGTGGCATGTGCACCTATTAAAATGAACCAACCATGTGCGTTATTCTCATGATTGAAATACGATAGAAACTATAGAAAAGTTCACAACGGTGAATACACTATAACGCTAATAACTAATCACCTTTATCCATTAAAAATACTGTTTGACTATTTTTACAGTATTTGTTGACGATAAGGGTGATTATTTATCACTTATTAGTTTACGAAAAATAAAACTAAGATTCCGTGATTATGCTGCTAGGATATTTAAAATTTGTGGGATCCATTATAAAATTTGTACGAGTCATAAGATCGTTTTCCATATCTCAGTAAAGATTATATGTATTATATGATTGTCAGCTTAAGTATATCTCAATATCTTATTCTAAATATCTACTATGTATTAGAATGGTCATGAAATTGAATTTCATCCAATAACATGTTCATTTTTGAAGAAAAAAATCAGATTCAATACTCAAATAAGCTAATCCAACTGAATCAATTGCTGCTTGCTTTTCCAAAATGTTTATATTCATTACTTGTTAATCTGATTTAACACAAGATTCCCTTCTCAGGCATTCATAAAACTCGTGATTGTTAAGCAAATTCAATAACCAGTAAAATAATCGTATCGCGATTAATTGTTTAATTAAATCTATTTTATAATCAAACTGTTGTTTTCTGCAAGTGAAACAATAGTCTGTTCTTCAGTTTATGTTGAGAAATCGCCAATATTGAATATTTGAATTTAAAACTAATGCGATATTCTATATTTAGAATGTACGCACTGAATGGAATCATCATCATACTGAAGGATGAGGTCTAATATCTAGGCGTAACACTAGATAAGACTCTAGTAGTGTGCGGAAGGATGGCAGATAGAGCGTCGGATAGTTTACGCGAGATACTATTCTGTATGTGTACCATGATGTTAAGGTCTATTATCATCTAAGGGGCGATAGCCAGGAGCTATAGAACCAAACAAAGACAATTGATTAAGATTCAAAGGCTCGCATGCATATGCATACCTAGAGCACTAAGATATTCTTCTACAGCTAGCATGAAGAAAATACTGGGACTAACACTCCTTCATATATATACAAAGGACTGCAAAAAACACTGCTTAAAATTTGCAAAAACACAAAACTGCTGCGGAAGGATTACGACTCTCTGAAGATGCACCCAATGCTTGATACTCATAAGGAAGGAGTTGTTTACGCAGAACTTCGAAACCCACCTAGAAAATAAACAAGAGTGGAGACAGTCGAAAGTTAACCAACCCTATTAGGAAAGGAATAATATGTTGGTATACATGATGGATCCAGAACAGTAGAAAGTATGGGGGCCAAAACCAAATACTGGCAATCAGTAATTAGACCATCATGTCCGAAAGTCAAGCAGATGCTGTGCTAAAATATCATTACCTCAAGGTTGGTTCTAAACTGCAAAACCAAACCAAACACCTTAGAGGTGGGGAACAATCACTTTCCACTGGGTCGCAAGAATTAAGGAAAATGAACTGGCGGACGCATTTGCACGCAAAGGAGCTGAAACGGTGATGATACGATCGAAACCCTTCTCCGTTATAAGAAATCGTCATAGCTGAAGACAGAGCTCCTCCCGGGATATAGAAAGTCCAATATCCTACTACACAAATTTAGGAAAATGGATGTCTTGGAATGAATAAGGGAAAATAGGAACAACCTAAAAATCATAACAGGACTCTGAAAATTCAATAGTCATGAGGAAAAATAGTCTAGTGGATATATGGGACGTGTGGATCATAAGCTGAGAAAACGCAGATACAAGTGGTTTCAAATGCTACAAATGTACGTATCGCAAAAACGTTACCCAGGTAATCCCGAAAGGCGCTCATCTACTCCGTAGAAACAAATACTCCTGGTTAAACAAAGCTACCGTAGAAGGTATGGGGAAATACTTAATTTTTCTGAAGGATCTGAGGCTCACCGGCGTAACGTAAAACAGAACCGAAGGACACAGTAGAGACAGCACCCCTTATAATAATAATCTAATATTCAATGGATATCATAAACTCAATGGTCTCTAGACTATAGTTTCAAATTAAAAGTAATATATATATATAGCAGTTATTGGCCTTCATTTCTTGATCATTCTTCACATATACAGACTGCATAATGTCAAATATTCATAAATATTACACAATTCAACTTACATCACAATATATTTATCACAACTCAATAGGGATAGGTAACTTTTATATAATGTCTAAAAAAGCAATGATGTTATTTATGGGGATATCAAATTATATAACAATACTGGAATCAAGAAAAATACATTTCTTTTGTACATGGTATTTTCTCTTGACATTATAGTTATAATATAGTTGAAAGTAATGTTAGTATTCAACAAGATTAATATACAGGATGTTTGAAAAAAAAGGCGGCCCCCGTTGCTAGAATTGGTAGAACACTAAAAAATAAAAGGGGTTTGCTTGGAAAAAATGTTCGTAACGGCATCCGTATTCAAGATATAGGGTGTTGTAAAAAAATTTCAAACGCATTTTTTACGATTATTTTGAAACTACTGGCAACATTGTGATGAAATTTTGTACGAACATGTTTTGGAAGCTGACACATCGTATGAATTTATTTTTATATCTGACTCTCATAGAGGGCACTAAGTACACGGTTTGAACCAAGTAGTTTTGAACATAACTTTTTTGAGGTTAGATTTTCTAATTCAAATTCAAGGTGAAATTGAACATCATTCAATTTTACATAAAAAAGATACTCTTGGTAAAACTCGATACTGTGTTCCCGTTTCGGAATATTTTGATTCGAAAATAATGAAGTAATAACTGATGCTGGTATAAAGTGAAAAACTATTACCAATTTGTTAAGAACCAAAAACGATAACATTATTCTTATGCAAAAGTTATTAATTGAACAAAGAATCACAAGAAAATTAAAATAAATTTGAATATAAACATGAAATATTTAATCAGTTAGAGTAAATGTTCAAAATTTCCTCCGTTCTCACGAATACACAATTCTATCCTTTTTTTGTAAAGAATGCATTGATTTTCTAAACGGTTGAGGATCAACTATGAGGTCATTAAAGTGACGTTCAATTCTGTCTTGCAACTCTTGACGTGAATTTACCTTTGTAGAATAGACTTTTCCTTAACATACGACCAAACTGTGTAGTCCAAAGGATTGAAATCGCATGATTGAATATTTCATGTTTTTATTTAACTTTATTTTAATTTTCTTCTTGTGATTCTTTGTTTGATTAATAACTTTAGCATTTGAATAATGTTATTGCTCTCGGTTTTTAATAAATTGGTAATTGTTTTTCACTTTATAACATCAGTTATTACTTCATCATTTTCAAATCAAAATATTTCAAAAACGGTACACAATATCGAGTTTTACCAAGAGTACCTTTTTCGTGTACAATTGAATGATGTTCAACTTTACCTGAAATTTGAATTGGAAAATCTAACCTCAAAAAAGTTATGTTTAAAAACTACTTGGTACGAACCGTGAAATTAGCGCCCTCTATGAGAGTCAGATATAAAAATAAATTCATACGATGTGTCAGCTTCCAAAACATGTTCATACAAAATTTCATTACAATGTTGCCAGTAGTTTCGAAATAATCGTAAAAAATGTGTTTAAATTTTTTTTTACAGCACCCTGTATCTTGAATACGGATGTCGTTACGAACATTTTTTACTGAGCGAACCCCTTATTTTTCAGTGTTCTAGCTATCCTAGCAACGGTGCCATCTTTTTTTGAAACACCCTGTATTAGATGAGTTATAAAATCATTTTGTAAATTCTTTTATAAAATATTCACATTATGAACTATAATATAATAATATATGTTACATAAATTCTATCTTTGGTGAATTTTGCATCAGATTAGTTTTATGATACCATTTACTTTTTCACCTAGTTAATTTTTTCTACAATACACATTTATTTTTACCATTTGTATACAAAAAATTTGATAACTTTAGTTAGTTCTTGAAGAAGACTCATTGAATCCACTCTGATGCAAATTACAGTTTATAACTGGATAGTAACATACAATTTATCAATATTTGAGCAACAAAATTGCTAAATTCATCATATGTATCTAAATAACTGCCCAACCTTTTCCTGGGATACTTTATTCTCAAGACATTCAATTTTAATTAAAGTGATAATTTATTATTCAACCAATGTGACTATAATTTTATGATTCATATAACAAACAGTAACAATATTCAGCAAGTAATTTTAAACCATCGCATTCTTATGTGCTTATTTCAATTTCATTCTAAAAATCGTCACAGGAACAGGAGCATAATATCACGATGGATGTCTTGACAACAATGTTAGTCCATCTCAATTGGAATTTATTAACAGAAAATAGGATATCAGGATTCTTTCAATTAAGTAACATCTTTAACTATATATACATACTACAATATGGATGAATTTAAAAGTAACCTAAAGCAAATATATCCTTTATCCAAGATAACATACACATACATATTTTTGTTGGGCAGAACCTTTTACAAATCTATAAAACGTGCATCTGGGATTGAACCTACCTCCTTGTGTGGTCTACATCTCCATTATCGGCAAATTATGTGATTTTTGTTTTATATATTTCATAATTCAAAATGATTAGATAATTTTGGTCCCCTTTTGATATTTTTCTTTTTCTTAGTTTTTTTCCTAATTTCTTCACTCAATTCAACTTCTTGGGTTACTTTTCGGTAAGGATTGATATATGTTGGATGCCGATCAATATGATTCAATTCTTGTCCGACAAGATATAATAATTTGATTGTATTAGAATCCAATAAATATTTCACTTGATTAGAAAAAGCTATGCCCCATTGCAAAAGTACATCCCAATTATTATTTATTTTTAATACTGATTCAGATATATCTGGAAATCTTATAATTATTTCTGAAAATAAGGCAGTATTTTCAAGTATATTTGATAGTGAATTCCTTATAGTATCGTCTAGTGGAAATTCAGAAACTCCTGGTATGAATGGTGATGCTTCTATGA
Source organism: Endomychus coccineus (assembly GCA_958510875.1). Taxonomy (NCBI): domain Eukaryota; kingdom Metazoa; phylum Arthropoda; class Insecta; order Coleoptera; family Endomychidae; genus Endomychus; species Endomychus coccineus. The sequence goes on along the minus strand of OY294068.1, from coordinate 179,106,218 downwards.
TAGCACGATTGTCCTGTATACTACTGAATACTTTCTCAGCCATCAATACTATCATTGAATACTGTTTTTCATAACTAGTAATCCTCTTGAAACTTTTAATAGCTTCTAGTTGTTCCACTCTTTGCCTTTGAAATAACCGTTTATCTAGTTTATATAGGAAAATTGAACAAATGAAATTATTACATCTTTATTTGATTGAATACTAAAGAAAGGATACATAGCTCTTCAGCTACATCTGCAGACTCATTTGCTTTTATATTTATTATGTTGATGTAACTGAAATAAAATAAAAATAAACAGCTTTTATAAAACATGTTCTACATATTTTTAGAATTCTATAATTCAAATGTACATCGTATTTCTTCGATCGTAGTCGTACTATGATACAAGTGACAAGACAATGGGATTGGGAAGTTTGCAAGTTGGGAATATTTGAAATGAGAATACAAAATATGTAATTTATGTTCAATTATTCTACAGGACAAAAGCGTAGCAAGAACACCTCTTGAATCATTTTAATCTAGTTTCAGAGAGAAGTGAGAGAACCATCGCAGCAATGTTCAATGATCTATGCATAGAGATCATATAAAATATGATCTCTATGGATCTATGCCGTGGTCTAGAACCTCATTGGAACTACTTTTCAAAAGATCAAAGTATGGCCACCACAGAACAATTGGTAGGCTTAGGTAGTTTCTAGTGATTGATCAACTGAGGCACAGCATTATTAAACTAGAGCACTTTCTAGTGCTTCACTGACCATAGCATTGGCACCTTTCGAGTGATTTACTGTTCAGAATTTCATCTCATCCGGAAATTACAGGTGCTTCGAATAAGTCGTGATTAGTACAAGAATTTTATAGTGCTTTATGGACTAGATACGTCGAATGTTTCAAATTTACTTGATATTCTCTGGTCTAAATGTCAGTGGTCACCAAATTAAGTGACCACTGAACAGTTGAGTAGTTCATTTGAATCATTTACGTAATTTTATAATTTTCAATTCCCATTAGTTTCTTGTTAATCTTAATATTAACAAGTAAATCCTAAATATCAATATGACTGCTTGTGGTCCGGTAATGGCCAAGAGCCCTCTGGAATTAATAAGTAGAGATGCCATAATGCAGCCATCAGTAATTGAAGATTATTGGGGTTCAACTGTATGTGGTGGTCTCGCTTTCTTAGGAGTAGTACTTGCTAACTACGCCACTAAAAGGCCAGTTATGAGTGGTGGGTATAATTTTATATCTGCAGTTTGTCTTACACTATTTATTTATCTTAATTGCGAACTGAATAAAACAATACATTAATAAGGTAACATTTGGCAAAAACTTGAGATTTTAACTTCTTGTAACGTTGTCTATTGCTGGCATATTTTAGTCACTAAACTATGCAGTTGTCATCAGCATGAGAGAAATTGAAATGTTATAGATAAGGACCGGATTATTGTAAAATTCTCTCAGTATTGCACAGTGAAAGTTGGATTTTTACGGAAGGTTATTAATTAGTAAATGTAAATCCTTACAGGTATTCAAAAACACATCCTACTCACATCTGCAGGAGCAGCTCTGGGTCATTATATATATGGCAAAAGAAGAGAATATTTGGCTGGTAGAGATGCTGTTCTTAGGTATTATGTGGAAACTCATCCAGACGATTTTCCGCCTTATGGTAAGATTAATCTTTCAAACAAATTTGAACAATCACTAATATTTATTTTGTAGAACGCCAGAAATATGCAGATTTCTTAGGTCCATGGGTTCCTATCCGTTAAATTTGAATTTGTTGAATATTTAGGCTAATAAATTATGTAGATAATTTAACATATTATTTTGAAACCGCATGTACCTGACCTCCTTCCACATGGATTATACTATTTGCATGACATCGTGATTGATATATGGTGGGAATCTAGTAGCTGCTACTGTGATATAAACAAGAAAGCACCAATATGTTTTAAGTAATTGTAAGTGAAGTCCTGTTCTAAATTATACTCGCTTTTGGACCACCAGTATAGCTTATTGCTCGAACTTTTCTACAAACACTACAAGGGGATACCAAATTTCACATTAGAAAATTGATATAACATGGACAATAGAAGATAGTTGGCTGATTGTGGCAATATTTGGTGTACAAAATAATCTAAACAAAACAATGATCCAAAACTAGAACCCTGCTGTAGTTGACCAATTTAAAAACATTTGGTTAAAAGTGGATTTGATTTTTCTGAAATTTCCAGATGTCAACTATGATTAAATATGTTTAAAATAGTTGGATTCATGTTTTATTTAACCTCTTTTCCTAATAAAAACCAGTGATTACTGAAAGGAAAGTATACAATGGGAGCAGCATATTTCCCATAGAACTAATTCATGGTATCTTGGGACACATACTTCTTCACTGATTTTGCTTACTGCTACTAATCTATGGTTCTTAATTTGTATGGGAGCACATAATATACACAGAAATATATCTTCATATCTTATGGTTTCAGTAATTAATACCACTTCACACTTTACATTCTAAAAAAAATTGCTAATTTCTGCCCTAAGAAATATATATGATATTCCTTTTCATACATTATGTTCTGATACAAAACGGGATTTCAACCTTTTAAAGAATTGAATACAGAAATATATTTGTCATATACCTCTTCATATCTTGTGATTTCCTGATACAAATACCTCTTAAGACATTATGTTCTCTTCATCAAATGTGTAATTTCAACACTTTTATGAAATGATGAATACAGAAATATATTTCTAATATACTCTTCGTACGTTATGGTTTCCTCTTCACATATGTTCTGATACAAATCGGAAATTTCTACCATTTCTGGTTCTGGTACAAATTTATTTGTTACATACCTCCTAATATCTTATGATTTCCTAATACAAATCTGAAATTTCTACCCTTTTAAGAAACTATGAATACCGAAATATATTTCTAATATACCTCTTTGTATGTTTTGGTTTCCTAATATAAATATACATTTTTACATATTGTTCTCCTGATACAAAGCGAAAATTTCTACCCCTTCAAGAAATAAGGATAACAAATGTATTCGCAATATACCTCTACGTATGTTATCATTTCCTGATAAGAATCGGAAATTTCGCCCCTTGGGAAATAATGAGAACATAACTGTATATACCTCTTGATATCTTGATTTCCTGATATAAACACCTCTTCATACATACAATATTGACATTTCTACCCTTTTAAGAAACTATGAATACAAAACTATATTTCTAATATACTTCGTACGTTATAGTTTCGTAATATATATTTCCTCATACAAATCAGAAATTTCTACCCTTTCTGGTTCTAGTATCAATTTATTTGTTATATACCTTAATATCTTATGATTCCCTGATACAAATACCTCTTCACAGATTATGTTCTGATGCAAATTGGAAAATTAAGAAACGATGAATACAAAAATATATTTATAATGTACCTACCTATTCGTACGTCATGGTTTCCTAATATAAATACCTCTTCACATATCATGTTCTCCTGATACAATTCGGAAATTTCTACCCTTCCTGGTTCTGGTACTAATTTATTTGTTACATACCTCTTAATATGTTATGATTTCCTGATACAAATACCTCTTCACACATTATGTTCTCCTGATACAAATTTTAAAATTTCTACCCTTTTAAGAAACGATGAACACAAAAATATATTTCTAATATATCTCTCCGTACGTTATGGTTTCCTAATATAAATACCTCTTCACATAGTATGTTCTGATACAAATCGGAAATTTTTACCCTTTCTCGTACTAATTTACTTGTAACAAGTTGTTATATACCTCTTGATATCTTATGATTTCCTAATATAAATACCTCTTCACATATTATGTTCTTCTGAAACAAATTTGAAATTTCTACCCTTTTAAGAAACGATGAAACAAAACTATGTTTCTAATATACCTCCTCGTACGTTATGGTTTCCTAATATAAATACCTCTTCACATATTATGTTCTTCTGAAACAAATTTGAAATTTCTACCCTTTTAAGAAACGATGAATACAGAACTGTATTTCTAATATATCTCTTCGTACGTTATGGTTTCCTAATATAAATACCTCTTCACATAGTATGTTCTCCTGATACAAATCGGAAATTTCTACCCTTTCTGGTACTAATTTATTCATTACATACCTCTTATTATCTTATGATTTCCTGATACATATACCTTTTCACAGATTATGGTCTCCTGATACAAATTTGAAATTTCTACCCTTTTAAGAAACGATGAATACAAAACTATGTTTTTAATATACCTCTTCGTACGTTATGGTTTCCTAATATAAATACCTCTTCACATAGTATGTTCTCCTGATACAAATCTGAAATTTCTACCCTTTCTGGTACTAATCTATTCATTATATACCTCTTAATATCTTATGATTTCCTGATACAAATACCTCTTCACAGATTATGGTCTCCTGATACACATTTGAAATTTCTACCCTTTTAAGAAACAATGTTTCTAATATATCTCTTCGTACGTTATGGTTTCCTAATATAAATACGTCTTCACATAGTATGTTCTCCTGATACAAATCGGCCATTTCTTCCTTCCTGGTTCTGGTACTAGTTCATTTGTTATATACCTCTTAATATGTTATGATTTCCTGATACAAATACCTCTTCACATATTATGTTCTTCTAATTAATTCGACAATTGGGACTCTCTTACGTTGAGTATGTCAGAAAATGTTGCACTCGAACGTTTATGAAAAATGAAACATTTTGAAAAAACAATAATTTATTCATTTATTACGCAGGACATTCTATTTTACAAATTCATCCAAACAATAAAAATCTTCAGACGAATAAAAATCTTATTAGCATTATAACTTATAATTTATTGGATTTGGCATTGTATTTAATTTACAAATTCTATTTCCTAAGGATATCGGGATCATAGTTGTCCTTACCAGGTATACCACTACCTCCTGAATCACCTAGCCATGGGTATTTATTCGGACACTCTACGCATGTTTCTAAATACCTTGTATCAGTGATGTTCATCTCTGGAGTCTTAAAACTTAAAGCGCATTTATTGTGATTTTTGCAACCTGCTGGTGGTAAACTTTCCTTTTTCTTGTTACAGCTCCAAGGTTCGTAATTGTCGAGTTCGTTCAATTTCTTAGGATCAGTTATCCATGTCAGAGCTTGAGTGGTTGTAAGAAACCAAACGTCGGGTCTGGAATATTGGATTAAACAAGATTACATTATTTTACATAAAATTGACGACGAACAATTTTTTTTCCGTAAATAGAAACATAATCACTTTTATTACACCGTTAGGGGAATTTCGAACTCCATCAGCTAATTTTCAAAATCTTAATTTGTTGAAGTTCGAAATTCCATCGTATTTAACAAAGTAGGTAGTTTTATTTTTATTCATTAAAAATGGAATACCACAAAGTAATAGACAAAAAACTGAATTAAGTAATACATTTCAATTCGTTTTTTTGTCGTTAATAAATTGCACTTTCGTACTTACAGTGTTATGGCCCAGTCCAAGAATTTCTGCAATCCCATTTCATACTGCTCGATTGAGAACCAATTAGTATGGAATGGCATCATGTATGGCGCTTTATTTTGTTCGTAGTATCTGTTGAAGTCCTCTTGTAACCAGTGGAATACCTCGGTAGGGCTGTAATTACTCAGGACGCATTGATCCAAATATGGGCATTGACCTCCTTCGAAGTCTTCCACATAATGTGCATTTAACGGTACTTCCCAGACTCCTACAACGTTTGGATTAATAATTTCGATAAAAATTTTGCAAGCATAATAATAAGATAATTCACATAAAACGGGATTCCAATTCTGTAAATCATAGGACAGATACAGAAAATCTAAGTCATATTTACACTAATTTGATTAAATAAAATCTCTTGCAAATTCCTACATACGTCTTTATAATTGTTGAAATTGTTTTTAGGAAGAATGCTTAATAGTAATATTCCAGTACAGGTCTGAAACCTTTCTTAAGTATCTCATAAATCTTACACATCTGGTTCGAAAGTAGGTACTCAACAAATAACTTCGATCTCAGTTGTTATGAGAATACCAACATGCACTTGTATATTTTAAGAATATTACTGAATAGTGGTTTCTTACTAGAACAATTTTTCAAGCTATTTCATATAGCTTTTATCGCGGGCTTTGAGCGCGGCGACCGAATCAAGAAATTCCGTAACGAAAAATAATGTAAGACCTGAACACCTAACATGTGTCAAATTAATTAATTAATTTGAAGTTTCAAAAGTGAGAAATTTCGCTATTTTATACGAATGTTATAACACTCTAGCGCTTTAGACTCCGGGATTTTCACGTGGCCTATCGAAATTAGAAGGTTCGAATTATCTAAAAACATAATTGCATGAACTCCAGACGTCCTCTGTAATTAGCTACGAACAAAATCATTTTGACATATGCCTCTAGGAGCTCGCTACGCGTCAGTTAGAGTTTATACGTAAGACGCGCGTAGCAGAGACCTGAGAGTACCTGTTTCTATTAAGCTATTGCATATATTGCATATAGCTTTTATCGCGGGCTTTGAGTGCGGCGACCGAATCAAGAAATTCCGTAACGAAAAATAACAGAAACTCGTTTATGTTGCACTCTCTCGGGTGACTAATATTGAAAAATTGTATATCACGACAAAAAACGATAATTCTACATTCAAGTTTTATAATAATCGAAGGCAAGCTGCATCGACTGCATCTTTGTTGCAAAAATTCAAAAGACTGCCTTTAAATAGTGTTCAGACGACAGCTCAAAGTGTCTTAGATTTCATTAGTAATAGAAATGGCATTTCAATAATGACTTTCAATTGCCAAAGTCTAAATAGTCACAAATACGATTTACAAGATTCAGTTACGAGACAAACAAATGTGTTACTTCTTACCGAAACTTGCATGTCGCATGATAATCCGATTGAAATACCTAATTTCAATTGTATTGTTCAATTCAAACGAGATACTGTTCCAAAAGGTGGGGTAGCTATTTACCAAAATAATAATAATGTTACCAATATTATGACTCCGAATATTGAAATACATATTGCACACGTTAGCGATGTTAATGTTAGGCGCTCATTTGTTGGAGATATTTGTGCGTGCTTATGCAAACTTAGAAATGGCCTACACATAGTCATGGTAGCAATTTACATTTCTCCGAATCCAAAATTGGACGAGGTAGAGCATTTTATTCATCGCACTTTACTGGAGTACACTGAAGAAGGATCGAAAATACTTGGTACAAATGGTAATAAATTTCCACTTATCTTGGCTGGTGATTTCAACGTCAACTTCGCTGATAAAAAATCAGAGCTGTTGACAACTTTTCTTTCGGAAAAATTGAATTTGAAAATGACTTAATGATCCACAAGAATCTACAATAGAATATGGGACCACCATTGACGCGGTATTTTCTAGATATTTAGAGGATATCAAGTCTCAAACTTATGTCTCTTATTTCAGTTATTCAGTTACCATAAACCTATAGTTTCAATGATAACAAATTCCTGAATAACCTACATGTATTGTAAGATAATAAAAATATTTTAAACGATATTAACTTCTCATTTATTCAATAAAAGAAAAAAAAATGTTTTCTTATCGGTCACCACACTCAAAAGTAACTTGAATTAATATCAAAGAAAAAACTTGAATTAAAATATCAAAGAAAAAAAAATACTGCATAAATTTTAAAAAATAAATAATTATAATTGCATAAGTTGAGAAAAAATGCTATGCAATAGCTTTACCGCGGCAGTCCCCGAGTGCCACACGTATCTTTTTTTTTATACTTTAATATTGACGATGCAATTTCGATTATTCGTGGTTCTGTTCGTTTCGACGGCGTGGGCTCTTTTGATTGAAATTAAATTTGTGCGATATGGACGCTTGTGCTATAATTAGTTTTAATAAACCCCTTTTTTTGACATAGTGAGTCATCAGATGATGGTCGTGAGACCGAAACGTACGTGAAGACGAATATTTAAAACAAAGTGTTAATGTGACCTATTTCCCGAGAATTTTTATATATAATAACATAATAATACCTGGGAAGGATTTTGTCGGACACGTTCCAGATTTACACTCGTGAGGGATTTTGTAATCCAGAGTATAAGGCCATACGGGATATTCCATTGGGGGTGCTCCTACCGAACTGTCGTAAATAAAACCAAAATCTTCGATTACCTACAAATCAACATAAAAATATAAACTGCTGTTCATCATATCTTTTTACTATGTTCATGGAACATTGTGTGATCCAGCGGTTGAGAGCCTAGACATTGATTGGAATTTTCAAAGTTTCGAGGTTGTAGGGGATGATGGTTGTGCAAACTATAACTCAATATTGAAGTACAGTTCCCAATAAAGGTAAGGTTTGATTATGTAAAGACGAGAATGAACAACCTAACTGGGGTTAGTTGCTTTCTGAAAAAGTGTTGTTAGGGAAAAAGTTAGATCTATATTACCTTGTATTGAGTGTTTCTTCCAGGTTTTAGGTAAGGAGCGCGCATTCCTACGATATCACTTTTGGAAACGTTCGAGAAACGTCTCAAGATTTCTTTCATACCTATCATCTCTCCAACCCATTCTTCATATCCTTTATCTTCTAACCCAGTTTGCAGTCTGAAATTTCCATCATTTCTCTTACAAATGGTACTATGAATTTAGATTACAAAGAAAATATTCCCAGAAAGTGTATAGAATCGACCACCAATGGCTCTATCCACCCACTTATCGATGAGTTCATTAAATCATGGCTAGGAGGGGGAAAAAGCAAAAAAGAAGAACTTCCTTCAGGCATACTTGTAAGGATACATGACGAGCTGTAGCAATACCCTCTATATACATAAGACCTGCCCCCTCGATCATGACGTCACAAGGTTCTGCTGGTCACCCAAACGGTACGACAGGGTTGCCAGACGTGAACGGAGTCCTTAGTTGCACTCCATTTGCTTTTTTAAATGTAATTCAATGGATCGTTTTGACGTTTTTCTACTAATATGTAACTTAAATTAAGCTCATTGAACCAATACGAAATTATTTCTAAGATTCCGTGAGCTGTGTGTGACCATGCTGGATGTGTCGGTGTTATTAATTTATTTAAAGCCGAACTAGACTCACGTATCTAACCGGCGCCGGCGATTCAATAAATTTCTTAAAACCTTGATTTTCGATGGATTCCTGGAAAATCTCTCTTAATAGTAGTCTTTTGAGTGAAGTTTTTACATTCATTATTTTCCACCAAGTTAATAATAATATTTATAAACTAGGCTCTGGTTTCGGAATGCTCTATATATGAACCAAATTCAAGTAGAGCCTGTATAACATATTCATTAAATACCTTAAGGACTATTTTAAGAATTTGACGTTCCAAATTTGTAGGATAGAGTCCTCTCAAAATCAGTAACCATCAAAATTTCAACAATTTATGATGTTCCATGCATAAAATGAGTCGTGTCTCGAGTCAAACTGCATAACTTTATTGGGTTTTGAATTTAAGCCAATTGTTCCTTATAAGTAAAGTAAGTATATTTGAGAATGTGAATAGATGAAATAATGTTCATGAGTTATCAACTGGACTAGGATACACGATCTTCAACTTGTTATGTTTAGACAAATTGCTCATGGCTTTGCATCGTCACTTATAATACAGATCGTATCTGATTTGTTCAAATTTCAAAATAATTGACTTTATAAACATATACAATAATTCGTGATTTATTTTTGATACAGAACAAACATGAACAACCCTTTGAATTTTGAATTAACACTAACAATCATAAACACAAATGCAGTTGTTGGAGGAAACGTGTTATTGCAAGCGGTAGCAACAATACTTCCGGCGTCATCATCCAAAAATGGCTTCATATGAATCTCATCAAAGAAAAGAATAAATTAAATAGATTTTGGGTGTATGTAACGAACATTTGTCTTTCTTCAACCGGATTGCTTAAGCATACATTAGAAACTGTCTTTACAGTTATTGGATAGGGCAAAATTAATACATTTGAACTTCTTAAAAACAGCGAGTGGATTAATTTTATGTAAAAGTGAGGATAAAATAGCATTTGCAGAGAATCTATACCTTTCCTTGCAAGTCGTCTGCAGTGTAATCTGTTCCTATAGAGAATGACATTTCAACGCACTGTATTCAGTCATAACACTTTTATACACGCTATTTACAGGTGAAAAACTCTTCATTCACAAAAGGACATTCAACGAACAAGTACAACGTACGATTTTCCACAAGAAACAGGTAAAAATTTGTTAAACTCTAATATTTATCACCTGTCACACTCAATACTGATCATGTGCCATTAAGATTAAACGGTACTGTCTCAACCAAGCCTTTTATTGATGAAGTCATGCTTCCGTTTGTAACCATAAAATAATACTCAGCGACCACAAAAACCTATAATTTGACACGTTGGACGCGGACCGAGGCAGAAATATGAAGGAAAACGACGCAATTTTCAACAATTATCCTTCCTTTAGTGAAATTTGTAGTAAGAACCATCACGGTATCTTATTATTCCAATAACACTGGCTAGAATTTCTTCGAAAAACAAAATAATTAAAGTTTGTCCTGTAGAAATGGTAAATACTCATTTTCCGGAGTTTTCCGGAAAACTATCTTCGGTTTTGATTTTATGACCACAAAAACCTATAATTTGACACGTTGGACGAGGACCGAGATAGGAATATGAAAGAAAAACGACGCAATTTTTCACCAATTTTCCAGATTTTTCCTTTTTCTAGTGAAAATTGTACCGAGACACATCACGGCATCTTATTATTTCAATACCACAGTCCGAGAAAAAAAGTTGTATGTTGCTAAGATAAGGTAAAATTTTCCGGGTTTTCCAGCAAACGGGTCCGGATTTTTCATTTTCCGACTTCAGATTCGGGTTCAGCGAACCAAAAAATACCAAGATACCAAATTTCAGAAACTTTGAATTAAAAGAGCCCGCAATATTCCATTTGTTATAAAAGACATTCCATTTGTTAATTGAAAGTAGTTTTTCATTGTTTATTAATAGTAATGAACACGAGCCCCCTTTTTTTTCTTCTGACTAACGATGTGTAAGCCAAACTGAACACGATTCAAAAAGAATTTTGCATTTTCATGGGGTCTATAAAATGTTCGATGTATTTCACACTTTTGACTGGACTATAGTTTGAATCTGCAAAATTATGTGCAAAAAAATTACGGTAGCCTTTTTTTAAGTAAATCGTTAGCGAGGCATGTGACGAGCTTAGAACCAAAAAGTTGTGACTCCCCCCTTTGGGAATTTCTGGGAAAATCAAAATGTTTTTGGATTTGATTTTCCGCGAGAACGTTAGATCGGAGAGAATTTTTTTTCTACAAAAATTGTAGAGAATCATATTCTCTACAATTTATCTCATGCAGTCGCTGCGCTACAACCTCAAGTGCAAAAAGCCGAGGACGCAAAAGTTGCTAAAGGGCTCAAAGCAAGCAATGTGATTCCAGGACAAACATCTATAAACAAAATACCTAATACCTACAGAAGCTGGTTTTCTTGGTTTACTTCAAATCAAAGTTGAATTCACTATAGAACATAAAAAATTACTCACGATATTGTTTCGGTGGCAATTTCGTGTCCCTCACTTGCAAGCTGTTGTATCATATGATAGTTACTGTATTCGTGAGATATGAAGAATGTTCCCTTGATATTGCAGCCATTGGGATTTTCTCGACGTTTCAGGAATACTCTCTTATAGTGATGATAATTGTTCAAATTGACAGCGCCATCAAACGTCAGAAGAATAATTTGAGGAATCTGTAGAATGATTAAGAACAATAAGATAATTTTCCCCCTAAAATGTATTTTTTGATATTACTTCGTCAGCATATAATCCTCCTGGAATATCTGTTCCCTCTTTGGAGCAGAAACAATACGGCAGTACACATTCTGTGAGATTGCATTTCTTCGCTAAATCCAAAGGTCGATCTGTTATAGGTGCGGGTGCTGCAAATGACGTTATATGAATTCGAATATTCACAATTCATTTATTGAGGTTTTAGATTCCTCATGCTTTTTGAGATGATCTCATTTCCTATACCTAAGTCTAGACGTTTTCGAAATATTCAAATTTTTGAGTTTGCACCTTCCTCTTCGAAAATCAACAACACTTTAATTTTTCAATATTTTGAAATCGTTTTCGAGCATCAGGAAGAAAAAAGATGGGTCTTTCATTTGATTTATTTATTATTGTGGAGAAACAATTCAAAATCCCCCAAATTTGGTTCTTTTACAAAATGAAGGGGAATTAAATTCCGCATCGATCAGTATCAATGTTTTCGATACCGATGTTTGATAGTTTCCAAGTGATGATGACTTTTTGTTGACATTGAGAGAATTTCATTTTCGCCTGGTCGGCCATGGAAATGAGAAATGTCATGATGTTCAACAAAATAACACAAATATTCCAACAAGGGTTGTGTCAGGCTTAGTGGTCCGTTCACCGTCCGGGTTAGGTTTAGTAAAATCCTTATCAATGCCCTTCCGGCTATGATTTGAACCCAACTGTTACTTGTGAGACCTATCGATCGATGCGATTTTTTATTATGTTGTACTCGTAATCCCTCCTTTTACGAAACTTTGATTGCTCCAGATTATTCGGCTTTCCAGTATCGTGTTGAAACTCGAAATGGCGAAAAATTCAAATTCAACTAGGCCATCCTGTATAAAAAGGCATCATCATATATAAACTGTCTCCCTATACAGTTTTTGGCCTATATTCTCGTCAAGTAATCCAGATTTTCTATAAAAAACAGTTTTTCGAGGAGAAAAATAAAAACCTTTACCTAGAAATGAATGTTTCTAAATTTTCACTAAAATGTCGATTTTGCCGACATTTTCGAAACAAAGAAGCATCTAGAGTGTTTTTCTCCTCTAAATTCCCTATCGAACTGTCGTTTCGGTATTTTAAATTCTCGCTACTTTTTCGTCGCTAGAACGACCCAAAGTGACCCCTTTTTCAAAAATATACTCGTCATTTTCCGATTCTCGCCAATTTCAATAGGGTTTGGAAGACCGTCAAAAGAAAATTTCATCAAAACTAATACATTTTTCGATAGTTATCGTGTATCAAAGCAAAATTTTGAAAAATCGTACATTTGACGTGATAACTCGGAAACGGAAAATTGGATCGCCAAAAACAATTGACCGTCGGATGCCCACAAGGATTGCCTAAAAAATCTCAAATTTCCACTCCAAGTCGTTTCCGAGAATAAACATGATTAACGTAAAAAATACATCACGGAACAAGGCGACAGCAACCGAAAAGTGTCGATAACCAGTTACAAACGTGTCGAATTCGCGTTTGTTAACAAGGACGAGTTTTGAAAATCATGACATTTCTTATTTCCATGGCTAACTGTGCGAAACTGAATTCTCGTCAATTTCAACAATTGACGATTTCATAGAAGAAAAAATTGGCATTCCATTTGGAAAAAATAGTTATGGGTACTTGACTTTTCCCAAATTTGGTTGATTTTTAATTGTTTTCGCCAATAATAAATATACGCCAAAATAAATATACATCTTATTTCTTCCTGGTGCTCGAAAGCGATTTCAAAATATTCAAAAATTTCAGAGATGATTTTCAAAGAGAAAGGTGCTCAACAATTTTCAAAAATGTCTGAATATTTTGCCAACAGCTACTCTTAGGGGAAGCTGATGGATATCATCTCAAAGAACCATGAGTGATCTAGAAGCGTAATAAAAAAACATATCTTCTCGTTTAAAATAACGAAATGATGTCAACCTCTCGTACAACCGGAAGTGTGGCCACCTTGGTCATATTTACATTGAGTAGCAAAAAATTGATTAAGTTAACTTAACTGATCGAACAAGAGAATTATAGATATTTGGGCTTATAGAAGGATTGATTAAATCTCATATTAAAGTACAGAAGTACGACCTTGTTCAATTGATTAATTAATCAACATTAAACTTTGAATTTACTTACTTGAGGCTATTGGCCCACATCTTGCATCAGCTGGAAAAGCACAATATTTGTTAACGTCGTCAAACCTCAAATCAGATGGGCATCGATTAACGTAAGGATGACCATCAACACACTGCAATAAAAAAAATTGTATGTATTGGATGGTGAACATTATATGTACTATATGTCTTAATATAATTCTAGCTGTGAAAGAATATAATACAGTAATAATGTATATTATTTAATATATTTGGCTCTTATAAGATAATCATGAATATTGAAAATAATGGACTTCCCTATCCGTTTATTTGATAGTTATACTTCATCATGTTGTTCCAATACAGGTTTGAGGGCGTCTAAAAGCCGTTACAAAATATTACAATTTTCAACAAGGAAAGTTAATTTGTTCCAGGATCTTCACTTTATGATTCATCAATTCTTTCATACCAAATTATAGCTAAAGTTTGAGAGTTTAGGAGTGCAATGACAATCGGTCTTTGCAATGGCATTTTATTTGATTATTAGATTTTTTGGCAAAAAAAATTACAACCCTATAGGGTTATCCGGAATTTGATGCTTTTTTAACTGTAGGTAGAGCTCATTGAAATAAACGAACATTCCCGAAAAACTTTTTTCTAATAATTCAAAAATATATAGCTTAAGCAAAATATTCAAAAATCCAAGCGCAGACCTGAGCAAGGACACGCTGTTGATAAAAGAAAACCCAATTCCCTTATTACGAGCGCCACTTTGTATAGAAGCGAATGTTTGAACACATCCTTTAAACAAGACCATGCTGAGAGCTTTTTGTAATAACAGGATGGCATCCTTCTTATTTTTTTTGAGTTATTTGAAAATGTTATTCATTTCGATGAGTTAAAATGAAGAATCAACTTTTGAATGACCCTGTATAAGTAAAAATAGTTCAAAGTAGTATACGTATATAAATTAACGAATATTGAACTAAAATATGTTGAAATATACAATACTATACGTAGGCAAAATGTATTGTGAAAGTTACTAATATTGTCCAAAGGATTAAATTTCTTGCATCCCAAGGAGTAAAATATTAACTAATTTCCACATTGCCGGGTTTATTATTTGAATTATGAATTTTTAGCATTTTAAAATTTGGTACAATACTTTAATCAACAAATTTGTTAGTTGTCATTATTGATAAAGAATTATCACCCTTATCCACTAAGAATACTATTAAAGTACTGAGGACTTGTCGGCTACCAAGTAGCCATCATCAGAGTAAACTAAATTAAAAATCAAAACGTGTTTGTTTTAATACTATTTAGAGATAATAATGTAAATATGGATTACCCTCAGCTGGAGATAAATCGGAATTTGATAAATTGGTTTTTCGTTTATACATTTTCATCCCTTCTAAATTACCTAGATATTATTAGTCTGTACTGTGTTTTAAAAGTGATAAACTTTCTTGAGAAATGGTGTGACCATTCAAAATATGTTCGGCTACCGTTGATGTTTCACCATTATTTTTCTTTATATGGGCAAAATGTTCCTTGTAACGAATTAAAATTTCCTTCTATTTTGACCCACATAGCATTTTGAACACGATTCACAATTGATTTTGTAAATTCCGGATTTGCGAAATCGGAAACTTTTTTAAAGGTGTTGCTTAAAAGGGTTTTAGCTTGTTCTTACATCTATAAACTGGTTGTATTGCAAATTTAGAAAACAAACTATTGAATTTATTAATTATTGAAGAACCGTAAGTGACACTTTTCCAATTTTATCGAAGTATTTGAAGGTAATGGCTCTAATTTGATTAGTTGGCTACGTTACAATTTCTTTTTTGTTCAGAAATTAAATTATTGATCAAAGATTTCTGGTAACCATTGTCCAATTTGCAAAAAAGGAGAGAGTGGATTGCTCATTGCACATCCGCTTGTTTGTTTATACAACAATTCTCTCCTTTTTTGGCCCATATTTTTCAAAGCAAACTCTCCAACTGAGGGTAACCCATTGTTTACATTATTATCCCCAAATAGTATTTGAACAGGCATATTTTGATCTATAATTTAGCTTACTCTGATGATGGCTACTTGGTAGCCGAAAGGTCCTCCCTTTACTTTAATAGTATTTTTAGTGGAGAAGGGTGATTATTTCTTATCAAGTATTATAATATATCAAACACACACAGTGTGAACTCCTTATAGTTTATTGTTTTGGTCAATCTTAGATACTTATTGGGAAATTTGAATATAATCAAGTGAAAAGGAAATTTCTTCCTCAATTGCTTTTGATGATTTCCATTGGTATTGTCGAGGGCTACATATCTTCAAATTTCATTTTCTCGAATTTCGGTTGCATTAAAAAAAAATAGCGATATTTGGATTGAATTGAGAACTGATTTGAAGCTAAACATTTACAATCCCACCGAATGATTTTATAATCTTCACATATTTCTTCATCAAATAAAACAAAAACCTCGACTACGATATATTGTTATTGACCAATGACGAAAAACAACAATTATAATTATCATTAGTAAAAACGATCACCTAACCTGATAAAATCTCCCACAATTATTTGGATCAGCATAATTTCCATTTCCCGTACTTTCAGGACACTCGAACTCTTTCTTAGGTTCTTCTTTGGTTACTTTTCTTTCATTCTGGCAATAAACTGGAAATCACTATAGATAAAAACACTTAGAAAATGAATTAACAAATATAGGAATCTTAATTAGTTTTGAACGGTTTGAGGTCGAATCAAATCGACCATACATTCAAGATTTGTACAGGGTGAATGCTTTTTCAACTCAACATTATTTTAAAATTCCAGTTCGCGCTCCCGACAATGACATTGACATTCTTCAGATGCTTTCCCTACTACATCCATCGGCATTGAATGATATGTTTTATTTGGAATGTTAGCATGTATTTACAAGTCAAAATGGTTCCATGATATGCAATGATATTATACAGATACCGGTTTCGATATCATTACAAATAAATTAGAATGTTTATCGTACATTGTGGAATGTTAAGAGGTGGGTTCCATTGGCTTGTTTACCCCTATGCATACTGCTTTGAACAGATCATTCGATGTGACCCTATTATTAGAAATAAAAAGGGATACAATTTATCGTCACCTGAACACTTTACCATATTCGAACTAAACTACGTTCCATCGGTTTTCTATTATCAAATATTTTTCTCATTGGAATACTCGAGCCATAAATAAATAGACTGCAGGTAAAAGATCCACCCTGTTATATTTTCTCCGGACACCTGGGCAGTAAATGGTCCCGTATCCGGGACTCTCCACAGAGTGCACTCAGAGGTTTTGTCTCGTAGACAACGTGTTGATTTTATACTTTGAGTAGACCCCCTGCTTTCCTAATATTGATTCTTTACAAATTCAACTTTGTGTATGCAAATTTAGTAAAATTTTTTCATGGAATAAATACAAAAAAAAATCATTTCAATGGGAGGGGTGAGCCTGCCACTTTGATAGCTCAATATTTGAACCTGATTTACAATATGTTTCTTTTTCCAAGGATATTGGCTACTGCACTGCAACCCCTTTCCACGAGGTATGAAGATGGTTTAACTATGAAAAACTTTCTTGCGGAAGTCCATAATGCAGGATATGTAAAAACTCTTTGTAAACTCTCTGGAGTCAAAATTGCAGATATCCCAATCGCAATGTTCAATGTCACTGTGTGGATTGATAATCCACTGTGGTATTTCCATAGTCAATATATCTTCAAACTTAGTTTCGAAGTCTGTGTGGAGGATATTTAAATGTTGAACGTAGGCCGATACGTCATCATCCTGGCAGTTTGTCTGCGCCAAGTTGGAAAACTGGGAAAATTCGCGCCGTTCAATGTTTTGCTTCATTACTTTCTTTCTGGCATGAGAAGCAAATGTTCAAGTATCTGTGTTAGGTGGATGATTACATTTACGAGAAGCCAAATTATTGACGGCCTGCCCAAATGGCTTTAACTGCCGTGAACCCCCATTTTTTTTTCACGGACCCCTTATAGGTCAATATAGACCATTTTGGAAATGCTCTAGAGGATATTGGTACACTGCGGCCGACAGCTGGTCCCAGTGCTGAGTTTCCAGTAAATACAAAAATTATATTAGCGAAAGACCAGCACCACATAATTGGCACGTTTGGTTTGCCAGCGAAAGGCCAGTACCACATAATTAGAACATTTGGCTTCACAGCATATGCCTTGTATATTGATAAATAGTGACTAATTTATATTTTTTATACGGTCATGGTTACGGGGTATTATACCCTTTACAAGAATTACGATCCTTAATTTATACTTAGACAGGAAGGTCCCATATATGCAATTTCTATTCATTACTATTCTGGGGTTCTATTTTCAACAAATTTGTCTTAGCTACTTACTTATTGAATAATTTTTCAAGAAAGTTCATGAAAAACAACCAATTGTATATATTATAGTTCGCCTTCCTTGAACAAACAAGGGAACTGGAATGTTGATCTTAATATGATTATAACAGATACTTACGAAGCAAATGACATTGATAAATGTAAATCTTAAGGTACGAGGAAATGGAATGTTCATCGTAAAATGTACAGGCTATCAATTTACATACGCTGATACTGAATAAATTATATACTAACAACTCATTCATTTATTGAAGAAAGCAATATTTTATTTAGCACTACCAAAGATGGAACCATTAACTATCTCTAAACGCTTCAAATCTAACATGTATGACCTCATTTTTATACTTAGAAAATGCATTCTTCCAAAGAAGTAAGTATCGTAGAAAGCAGTACTTTGAATAAATAACATCAGTAAAATTCAGAGAAATCGAACATTAGTAAGTTGGGAACGTTGGAAACTATTTCGAATAACGTTTTACCGGTTTTCAATAATTATAGTTCTGTGCATATTATTTCTATATGTTATTAGTATTACATCAATTTTAAGCCCGTGTTCACTGTTGTAGTGATAATAATTCGAAACTATTGTTCTATACATTAAAAATTATAATAGAGGTACATAACAAATTATGTGCAAACGTTTGAGTGTAGAAACTAGTCACATATTAACAAATTAATAAATGAATAGAAATACATCTAGTGCTTTCATGTAAAAACAGTAAATTTTATTAGAGCAAAATGTGTTGTTATTGGGTGAGGCAATGTTTGGTGAAGGGAGGGTCTATTCAAGGTTACACTCCTCTCCTAAGGTACCCCTATTTTCAAATCCACTCACAAGGTCACAAGATACATTATTTTATAGATAGAAGAAATACGTTCATCCACCAACAAATTGATGGATTGAACTCAACCTCACACATTGGTTGGCATCAATTTTCCCATTTCTTAGGTGCTTTTAGATTCAATCTCTTTCTTGTTTACGTTGCCCGAACAAGATATGAAGTCAATGTTCTTGACAGAAGGAACGTGTAGTTGTCACTGTTATCGACTATTCAAAACAGACAGTTGAACTGTCACTTTGACAGAACAGATTAAAATTTAACTTTCATACTATTAAAGTATTCGTATAGAAATTATCATCAAAACTTTTAGGAATTTAACTCATTTTTCGCCCTTGTAAGGTGAATTACTACTGATTTTGAGTTTGAAAAAATGACCGCCAACATTATTTGTAATTTAGATTTGAGAAAACAATTATGACAGGGCCGGATTTAAGATTGGGCAGGTTTGGCCGCTGCCTCTAGCCCCTCACCACTACAAAATGCCCCCACCGACTTTGAGCGCCGTTTCTGATTATCAATGAATCTGAAAATATCTCCTAATATTGCGATCGACTCTTAGGTACTTAGGTCCCCACCAAAGAATGTATAAAGACCTGTCAAAACTAAATCCGGTCACGAATGAGGGTCATGTGATACATTACGTTAAATGTTGTTTTACTTTGAGTATCATCCTCAATTCCAAAGACTTCAAAATATTGATCGCTAAATATTGAAAATAATCAGGGTTTTGCGACCATGCAGAATAACACTAGAATTGTGTGTAATACTAGAGCGTAGTACCTTAGTAATATTACGAATAGAACTAGCTTCTAGATGTCGCTAAGAAAGCAATGCCATTATTCATTAATTCAAACTAGGAACTTCCATAAGATATTTTGAAAATGCTACTATTTAAAAACGTGGTCGGCTTTCGGCATTATACCTAGGGAGATTTCATGTTCAAAATATCAATATAGCAAAAAATTACGATAGGAAACTATAAAAAATTGATCATATGAGCTTTGTTTAGAAAAAATATTGATAGAAAAATGCAGGACTATAATTAAATTTGAAAAATTAATGGATGTCATATGTTCCTCTTGCAAGGGGCCTTACGCGGCCCAAATCAATACAGTCCCATTGAAAGCGGTTTACAACATTTTTGCGGCAAATACGAACGACGCAATAATCTCCATAATTGTTTAAGCACGGGCACCAGACAGCATCACAATAATAATCTAGATATTTATGCGAAAATCCGGAATTTTTTTAAGCCGATTGCAGCACTTCCTTTATAGCTCAATATCTCGGTAAAGATAGTTCAGAATTACTGAGATTCCTGCCTTTTGCCTAACAAAGGCTAAGTAATTTTCCCATCGGGTACTATACAATGTAACAGCAAACACTAAATCAAAAGAAAATTCGATATACGAGGGCAAGGTGAAAAGTCTTTGAGAAATAAAACAGATGGCGCCACAATCCAAAATCCCATGTGGCATTTGTGATGTACCATCTTTAACTAGAAGGTATTAAAATTTTCAGACTGATATGACATTCAGTTCTGTTTTGACACCCATCGACAGCAAGCAACCTTGAAGACTTTAGTAAACATGGGAAAAAGTGAATTTCGCGTCTTGATTAAACATTATTTCTTTCGAGGAAAGAACATTATGCAAACCAAAGCATCGCTTGTTAAACGTTATGAGGACTCTTCCACATCGATTGGAACGATTCACAAGTGGTTTACTGATTCTCGTTGTGGTAGTACGACCACAGAGAACGCCTATAAAATCCATGGTATGATATTGGACGATCGGCGAGTTAAAGTGCATGAGATTGCTGAGGCTCTGGTCGTTCAACCGAACGGGTACGGAACATTTTGAAGCGTATGCGGCCGCATTTGGCAAAGAAAAGAGTACTCTTCCACCAGGACAACGTACCGGTGCATAGGTCCGCATTTACAATGGCAAAATTGCATGAATTGCGCTCAAAATGGTTCGTTATCCACCATATTCTCCAGATTTGGCCCCTGCGATTTTTATCTATGTTCAAACTTGGCTCGGCGGAAAGAGATTTGGCTCCAACGATGAGGTCATCGTCGAAACAAACGCCTCTTTTGAAGGATTTCCGAAATCGTATTATTTGGAAAGGATCGAAAAATTAGAAAAACGTTGGACGAAGGGTATCGGGAAGGAGATTATGTTGAGAAATAAAATAAGTTTCGACCAATAAGTGAATCATTTCTTGATTAATTTTCAGGGGCTTTTCACCTTTTGCCCTCGTATACATGTGACAGCTATTCTATAGTGATTTGAAAGTGATTAGGAAAATAATCGTATTATTGAGTGGACATGGAAGGCCAAAACGAGTACAAATTAGGCGCGTCGAAGTCTAATTACGGATTGCAGGTACATTCTAATCATTATTCCTAATTGAATATAATCCGCTATTTGATAACAGTTTGAGTACTTTCATAGAATACGTTTTCTAAATTAGATATGATAATTTGTACATC
Organism: Endomychus coccineus; assembly: GCA_958510875.1. Lineage (NCBI taxonomy): Eukaryota > Metazoa > Arthropoda > Insecta > Coleoptera > Endomychidae > Endomychus > Endomychus coccineus. The sequence goes on along the minus strand of OY294068.1, from coordinate 179,084,448 downwards.
TTTTCATGTTCAAAGCCATTGGTATGTCTTATTTCCTCGAGATAAGAAGGATATTATATATATACACACGTATTTAATGCTAATCAACTTTCACTAAGAATTACCATAGTGTAATTGTAATTTCATTGCATTTTCATTTGTTTTCATTGTACGTATTGACATTCGAGATACTCGCGCAATAAGTAGGGACTTTCCAACGGAATTTATGTTTTCAACTTTCAATTTTGTATATGACGAAATTTGAGTTCATGAAATCATAACAATTGGAAACATCTACGTTCAAATATTCCAGGTAAATCAACTTTAATTGGAAAGGACATATTCAAATACATAACAATGCTATTCGAACTGCAAAAAGAAATTACATTCCGCAATAGGCACGATTCTGGCAAATGATGGGAAACTAGCTACAGACAAATTTGGCATCATCTTGAAGCCCATCCTCTGGTTGTGAATTGGAAAAGTGGCCGGTACGATTATCCAGACTAACATCCAAAAAAACATAACCTAACCTAAAGTATTTTCTCTCTGAGGCAATGCATTGCGAATCATTACAATATTTCAAAACCTAAATTTATGAGACTTCATCAGAATGTCTATAGTAAAGTTCTTCGGGTGCGACAGGACACCTGAATTATGTAGTATTGGTTGTCTTGTGAGGTTCGAAATGTATTCGAGGTTGAATGGAAGAATTGTACCGGATTTAATAAAAAGTATTTCGAACCCCTTTGTAATTAATTGTCAATAAGGAACTAGAATCATCTTTCAATAAATCCTTAAAATTCTTGTTTATACAGAGTGTCCCAGGTTTTAGTAGCAGAACTTTAACAGTCGATAGAAAATTTGATTTTGAGAAAAAAAGTTCTTATTAACATATATGCACAGACGCTTAATTTTTGAGATACAGGGTTTGAATTTTATAAAAAAATTCTTCATTGTGTTCGTATCTCCGAAGATAATCAAGATATCTCAATCAAATTTAGTACCGTGGATGCCTAGATAGGTTACAACGTCGTACAATAGATCTCCCAACTTCAACGAAAACCTTTTTCCAATTTTCATCCGATTTTCATGGTGGTGGTAATTAATGACAAAAATCAAATTTGTCGTGAAACGATGCGAGGCACAAAGAAATATCAAGAGACCTTATTTGTTTTAGTTCAAATTCTGCATCGAAATTTGTTACTCAAAAGTAACCTTTATAGGGTGATAACACTTTTCGGGTCAATTTATTGTTATTAAATACCTATATCTACGCTACTGCAAGTAATATCGGTCTCAAATTATGTGCAAAAGTGGTAACCCATCTAGACATCCAACGGTACTAAATTTGATTGAGACATTTTGATTATCTTCGGAGACACAAACAAAATTAAGAAATGTTTTATAAAATTCAACACCCTGTATCTCAAAAATTAAGCGTCTATGCGTATATGTTAATAGGAACTTTTTTCTCAAAATCAAATTTTCTATCGACTGTTGAAGTTCTGCTACTAAAACCTGGGACAACCTGTATAAAGATAAACGTATCAAAATTAGAATGACCAATTGTTAGGGTTCTAATCATTCAAAATAATGACAACAACAATGCATAGTTATTTTTCATTTGAAAAGTGCAATTTTCATGAATTAACGATCATTAAGCCGAATATTTATAAAAAAACGGATGGATCAGGAAAAAGTAATTAATCTATTTTGTATTTTACCCAACCCCAAGAAATTGAAGCAGTGTTCACTCATGCTGCTATTTTACCATATTGTTTGATGTGTAATCTTTGGTCTAGTACTCTTCATGTAATCTTGAACGTAATAAATCAACTTTCTCATAAAAAATTAATATATGACCACTTCATTTACAGGATAAATATATATTAATCGATGCATTGATCTAAGCAGACTCACCTTGAGCAAAAAGGTAACAACTTAAAGCACAAAACAAAACATATTTGGCATTCAGTTTTAGTAGGGAAGTGGCCATATTATTTCAACAAATTCACACACTTATTACTGGCCACGAATCACTACTGACTGCACACTTTCCATCTGATGGCTTCCTGCAGACAAATCATTTACTACATACTTTCTTTGCCACCAATCGGTCAAGGTAACATACCGGTTATTTCAGTTGATTGCTTGAAATATTATCAAAATTCATCAACGTTGTTAAATTCTGAAAGTGAAATAATTCGCAGTCTTCGAGAGTCGGAGAGTCCCTAACTATATATGCATTCTATTACTTGAGAACGCAATTTTCATCAGAAATATAGACAGTGAAAAAGATTAATTTCTGGAAAATCATATGCCTAATGGAAGTAGGGTATTTCTGCCAAATTCGATTGAGGGACATTTAAATCTGAATAATCTCAATTTCTAGGATTGTTAGTTCTCACTCATGTCAGTATCATATTTAAAAAAATGAAAATGTTTTTTTCTCGAATAGAAACTTCAATTTGAACTGTTGCGGAGAAACAGTTACCATCTCATAAGCTTAAAAACAAATAATTCTACCCAATTACCATACTGTTGCGTTCATTTAATAATTAGTTATTAACAAAATGGGTACTGTTTGTTTATATTTTTACGTTCTCAAACTTAGTTAATACAAATAATTTGGAGAAATATAATTACTGATTCAACACCTTAGTACATATGCCAAATTTGGGCAAGTATACCTATATGTGCAAAACTATAAAAAAATAGAAATTTGAAAGTTCTTTCAAAAATAGAATTTTCATTATAAATATTTAATTTTTCATTATTTTCAGGCAATTCTATGGTCCATATTACATCCGAAACGATTGCAGGAAAAATCAGTTATAATAATATACTTATTTTCACAATTTGTTTGCGAAATTGATTTTGATATGTATTGAATGAATTGATATTAGTATATTTATTAAGGTTTCTATATAAAATCTGGCGAAAAGCATTAGTGTTTAAATGAAGTGAAAGCCTAATTAGATAGATATAGGTATTTCTTGGGATTTCTATTACCAGAATAGTGCCTTGTATTGATGGAATGCTACGGAAGTTGGAGAATAAAACTCAAATTTTACACAAAACTTTTAACATTTAATTTAAAAATGCTGACAAATTGTTTCACCACACTGTGGCATTATCAAAGCGAGGAGTTATCAACTAAAGCTAAATCTAAAAGTATGTCCTTAAATATCAGGGATCAGAATGTGGTACAAATTGAGGGATGGGGGTGGATAATGGTGGGAGTGCGTTTACAAAATTGTTAACAAGCGGTGCATTTTGTAAACGCACTCCCACCATTATCCACCCCCATCCCTCAATTTGTACCACATTCTGATCCCTGATATTTAAGGACATACTTTACCACAGTGTGGTGAAACAATTTGTCAGCATTTTTAAATTAACTATTAAAAGTTTTGTGTAAAATTTGAGTTTTATTCTCCAACTTCCGAAGTATTATGAATTTACACTACGTAAACGCCGAAACCATAGATATAGATGGAATGCTAATTATAGAAGTGGATAAAGCTTGGGTAGAATCTAAATCGAATCTAATGAAAATGAGACAACAATTATTACATACTAGTATGGAAACAAAATTTGTTAAGATCAAGAAATCCATTGAAAGAAGTTATGATTGTGCACGTTTCAAGGTAGGGAGGGAGTATAGCACTAATGCCATAAAAGCATAAATTAAAGCATAAGAGAGAATTTCTGTCATCCAACATTTTAAAATGTTCGTAGAAACCTTTTTGTTAAGTGTTTACACATTCATAAATTGTCTTCCTATTCATGTATTGAGTATCTGTGTTACTGCACTAATAGTAAAATCTCTCAACCCTTATAATATTAAGCGTAGCTAGAGAAAGAAATGCGCATAATATTTTGAAAATCTATAGTGGAAAAATGTTGTGATTTCACTTTGCCACTATAGATTTTTGGAATATTATGCTCACTAGGCTAGAATCAGAGAATCAACTAAAAAACAAAATATTACTTAACTGAAATTGTCAGTTACAAGTATTTATATTTAGGTACAGGGTACCGCTCGGGTTCTACACTTCGATTACAGTTTATACTGTGCTACCATATACTTTGTTATAAAGAAATATACATCAACGATGAAATAGGTTCAACATTTTATCAAATACTATATTTTCGCTGTTTACAAAATCCAATTAAATTTGAGTTAGTATTTACGCGGAGAACTCGGCGTTCCTACAAAACAGAACAACCATTCCACAGAAGTAGTCTGTGAACTATACTTAAATGTAATACGAACTTAGTTGTTCTATGATTCGAAGGTTATACAAATTTAAACTAGATATAAAGAAGTGTAACCAACAGGCTAGGAATGTAAATGAAAGTTTGAAAGTGAAAACACCTCGCACCAAAAGCTTATCTTTAGGTTTTGTTAGTTTCATATTATGTACTAGATTCAATTCAACATTGAGAATTGAATTCGCAAAAGTAATGAAATGATTGCATTTCACAATTTTGAATAAAGCTATTATAATAGGTACTTACACTACACATGGATCGAATCCAATCAACGAATGTTGCTAAATTCTGCTCACCGGAAGGCAACCAAAATATCTCGATTAAGAACAATACCACTGTAGATCCACTCTGAAACTGAAGATTACCAATAAGGATGAGAATAACGATTTTAATTTCCATCAAAACGCTTTATTAAGTAGCTCATTTGTCTCTTGTTCTAGAAAGCTAAAAATTGACCATCTTGTCCATGCTCGTCTTAGTAGTCCGGTCAGGCCACAGAACTATAAAGACAGGGCTCGTAGATTTGAACGATTTAAATTCTATGGTCGGTCATATAGAAAAGCATAGAGGTGAATTGAATAGCTTTTTCTATGATGAGAACCGTTCGCTCATAGATTCAAATTCTATGGTCGGTCATACAGAAAAGCATAGATAAAGGGAATAACTTTCTCTATGGTGAGTACCGTTCGCTCATAGATTCAAATTCTATGGTTGGCCATACAGAAGAGCATAGACGTAAATAGTAATATTATCTCTATGATGAGAACCGTTCGTTCATAAAGATAAAGTATTTAAAATACTAGAGTAGAGTAGTTATCTATGACATAGCCTATTTTACTGAAACTATAACTTAAAACAATAATAAACTTTTTGTAACTCTTATTATCATTTCAGGGGAAATGAATGTTAATTTTAATTATTTGCATATAGATAAAATATGCCGTGCCTGTTTGAAAGAGGAGGAAGAAGTACTTTCGCTCAGAGATCCAACTCTAAGAGAAATATTTGCATCTTGTTCTTCTCTTGAGGTATTTTTAATCTATCAATACCAGGATTGATTTACCTTGATTGAAATCAAATTTCTGTGCATGCTAACTCAATTATGTTTATGAAATTTTAGGTATTGGACGATGATAAATATCCCACCGGTATTTGCAAACAATGCAATATAGAAATGTTACATGCCGAATCATTTAAAAAATTATGTATAAGATCAAACATTATCTTGCAAGAAAACAGCTCTCGTTATAAACTGGACGAGATAGAAATCAGTTTGCAAGAGCTAGTAAATGAATGTTTCTCAGAGACTGATATAATGAGGGATGAACCAGAGATAATTTCAGACATGGCACAACTAGATAGTATTTTAGAAGTTACAGAAAAAGAATTACAAAAAGATGGGTCTTCCAAGAAGGTGAAAAAGAAAGTGAAGAAAGATTATCCATTCACATGCTCTCTCTGCCCAGAAGGATTTAACTTGGAAGCCGATTTGGAAATTCATAAAATAGCTCATCCAGAAACAGGTGCCCCTGTTTGTACAATTTGCAACAAAAAATTCAAAGACATAAAGGTGTTGAAACGCCATGTAAGGATTCATATGAATCATAAACCATTTCAGTGCAATTTATGTGTAAAAACATTTTCCGAATCTGGAAGTTTAACAAGACATTTAAGAAAACATCGAGGGGAAAAACGACATTTTTGCACAGCCTGTGGGAAAGGGTTTTATGAAGCTAATGTTCTATCCATTCATATGAGGATTCATTCTGGTGAAAAACCGATCAAGTGTGCCACTTGTGGAAAAGGATTCTCAGATCCAAATGGCTTAAGAAGTCATATGAAATCTCATACTGGGGAGAAAAAATATGTATGTGATATCTGTAAAAAATCCTTCAGTCATTCATTTGTTCTTAAAAAGCATTACAGGACACACAGTGGCGAGAGACCTTATGTATGTAAAATTTGTGGGAAGGCTTTCACTCAGGTAATTGGAAATAATAATTATAGTATAATGATGATGCTATTAACGAGGTTTTAGAGTCATTATGTGGTTATTCATATGCGACAACATACTGGCGAACTACCGTTCACGTGTTCTATTTGCAACAAAGGCTTTGTCCAAAACAGTCAAATGATAATGCATTCTCGAGTTCATTCTGGATATAAACCATATATTTGCTCTGTAAGTATAAGTAGATGTATATAATATATTTCAAGATTGTCTTGTTGAGTTCATAATTCCACAACAGATTTTATTGTAAATACCTGGTTTTTGAAAAATTAAAACCTAATGTTTAGATGAGTTTGACTATTCAGGAATGTTTGATATTGATGGGATACAGACAGACATTTTAAAACATGATTAGATGTTTACAAATAATTTGATGTTTTCACCTTCCTATAAACAGACAACAGTCAAAAAGTTGGTTGAATGAACACCAACATTACAATCTTCCATGAGAAAATAATCCACACCATTTGGAAATTTTCTTGGTATGTCATATTTGGAGTTAATATTTGGGCAATTCTAAATTAAAGGAGACGGCCAAGGGGGGGGGGGGGGGGTCTGCGGAACTTGCCGGGGCAATTTTTTTCCTTTTCTACATCGTATTTGAACTCGTTTACCGGCATATAGAGATTTTTTATGAATTTTTTAATTTTTTCGGTTGTTTTTCAAAGAAAATTTCAAAAAACTGTTTTTGACCCCAGAAATAGACATTTTATAATAAATAAACGTCCAAGAAGTCATTTCCGATCAGAAATTGGCCGCTGAATCCGAAAATGGTGTCATCATTTTCTATTCATTGGCTGATTTTCGGCAAAATACCTTTTTTTTTTACGGCGTCATATCGGTGTGAGCAGCCACATAAAAAAAATGTTGTTTCTCGCGAAATCTGCTTGTTTTTACCTCAGCTTTACTAGAAAATTCTTCTGACTAAATGGATTTTAGAGGTGGCAAAATCGAAAAAAAAACGATATTACTGTACAAAAATCTGTCTTTTTTTGGGACATGACCCCGGAATCGAATTCAGCGAGAAATTTTACGATAAGAAAACAGTTTTAATACTCCAGTATACCATTAATTTTATGCCAAAAACCAGGTAAACGTAATTTTATTCCAGTTTTTGACCTTTTTCGACCTTAAAGTTGCAGAATTTAGAATTGTACATAGGATAAATGGATTACTTGGACAATTTTCAATCGAAAACATGCATGCTATTACATTATTTTTTTAAATATTTTGGTGCAGTTTGAAAAATAGTATATTATACACCAAGGTGTTGAAGACAATTATTATTATCGACCGGGCATCAAGGTGCGAGGTCTATAAATGTCTTCACCACCGTGGTGTATATACTATTTTTTCCACTACTAGCCAAATTTAAGGCAAAAGATAAAAATAAAAAATTTTCTTGTAAAAATCACGTAGCACAGGAAAGCAAATTCGCCTTTCCACTAATAAAACAAAAATCAAGTAGTCTGATGCAGATTGATATTTCCACTAATAAAAACTTATTCTCAAACGTTTGTAATTATCGTGTTTGGGTGTCTTTTTAAATGGATATGTTAGAAATTAATTGCACACCGCCTGAAATGCGGGAAGTTGCAGAGCAATTAAATGCCGAACTACTGCCCCAAAAATCTAAAAGCGTGTATTTGAAAACTTACGAAACTTTTCAACATTGGTGTGTAAGGAAAGGCGCTGCTGGAATTAGTGAAAACGTACTTCTAGCGTATTTCATTTTGTAGTTGCGGAATGTCATCGATATCGATGTCATCAGTCAGTATTGGTTGAGCGCGAATTTTAAACTAATGGCATTTTTTTATTCAAATAATTTTATCCTGTTAGGTAATTTCAAGCAGCAAATACGTTAAAGACAATCTCCTGGGTATACAAAATTACGTTGCACAAGTTTTTGTTAAACAACTATCCCTGGATTCTCAAAACATTTGAGTTTGTTCATTATTAACCTAAGTCAATAATAGAAAAAATTATTAACCACTACTAGAGAAATTCAACTTCTCAGCAGGCTAGGAGATGCAATAATTATCAACTTCACAGCTAGTAGTGGAAAAAAGCTTTTTGGTAGCTGCAAATCTAGAGATTTCGTTTTTTTGTAATGTTTGAAGTTTGTTTCTTAAAACTTTAAATCGACTAAAATCGTGTTCAAAATGACTGATTTTGATGTAAAATTTCCCAAGCATTCCGATTTTGACAATTTTTCAATCCCACATGATGACCCAGAGCCACAAAATTACTAAATTACACTAATTTATATTCGGTTTCGTTGTTTTGCCTCCTATTTTTTGCGCTTTGTTGAATTTTGTGGCTCTGGGTCATCACGTGGGATTGAAAAATTGTCAGAATCATATTGCTTGGGAAATTTTACATCAAAATCAGTCATTTTGATCACGATTTTAGTCGATTTAAAGTTTTAAGAAACAAACTTCAAAAATTACAAAAAAAAGTCTCTAGATTTGCAGCTACGAAAAAGCTCTTCTTCAAACTGCTTTTCCAAAGCATCAAAATATTTAAAAAAATTATGTAATGTTTTCGATCGAAAATTGTCCAAGGAATCCAAATATCCTACTTACGATTCTAAATTCTGCAACTTTGAGATCGAAAAAGGTCAAAATCTGGAATAAAATTACATTTACCGGTTTTTTTGGCGTAAAATTAATGGTATACTCGAGTGTAAAAACTATTGGATGACGTTCGGGAACTGTTTTTTATCGTAAAATTTCCCGCTGAATCCGATTCCGAGGTTATATGTCCCAAAAAAAGACTTGTCAGCGACCTAACGGCAGATTTCTGTACATTAATACCGGTTTTTTGTAATTTTTTTTTAGTTTTTTCGATTTTACGACCTCTAAAATCCATTTACTCAGAAGAATTCTTATTTTATCGTAAAGCTGAGGTGAAAACACGCAATTTTGCAAAAAAAAATTTTAAGTGGCTGCCCACCGATATAACGCCGTAAAAAAAAAGTAATTTTGCCGAAAATCAGCAAATGGATAAAAAATGATGCGTTATGTAAGGATTACGGAAGGAAACTGACACCATTTTCGGATTCAGGGGTCAATTTTCGATCGGAAATGACTTATTGGACGTTTATTTACTATAAAATGTCGATTTCTGGGGTCAAAACCGTTTTTTGGCATTTTCGTTGAAAAACAACCTAAATAATTGAAAAAATTCATCAAAAACTTTATAAAGGGTATTTTAATCTCTAAATGCCGGTAAACGAGTTCAAATATGATGTAAAAACGGAAAAAAATTGCCCCGACAAGTACCGCAGACCCCTTACATCTCCCCCCCCCATTGGCCGTCTCCTTTAATTTAGAATTGCCCATTTTGCAAATACTTAATGAGCTTAAGATATGACCTATTCTATTAATAGTCTCAATATCAAAGTCAGTAGATACTAATTATAAATTGAATTAAATTTCTATATCATTTTTATTCAATAAAATGCCTTCAAAACAGTTTCATATAATATAAATTGATTGACAGTCAGTCTGTGAGTCACGTGCATTGCGTATATACATACAGAATGAACTTAAATAACAGACATTACAAAATACAATCTTACCATAAAAGAACTATTAGCAGATTTAGTTTATGACTTTAATTCTGAATATGTAAAATCTTTAAATTAATTATCATTAAAGTTATGTTATAATTGAATGTTTTGCTAAGGTCGGCTCAGATGTTTTATTAACGAAACTACGTATATGTTCTTGATCCGTTGCTGCCAGAAATTAATAGGTATAAGAACTTCGATATCCTGTTGAGCGATTAAGAAATACTTAATAATACTAGCCTTATAAATTTGTATAATTAGATTTTACGTTTGCTACCAGTTATGGCCACTTTTTGGCGCGAAAAAATACGATCTTAATGTTTTTTGCGTTTAAAATGAAAACGGTGGCTCAAATGGAGAAACATGTGGAGAGAAAAATTGTAGAAAATGTGAAAACACGTCGTTTGAGCTGAAGTAAGAGTCACTTTGAGGTTATGGACTCGAGATTAAGCGAATTAGTGTTTTTTTGGGTCAATGCAAAATCTTTTTTTGCAAATCGAATAGTGACCAACAAAATGTTCTGTTTGGATGGAAAGATGGTACTTTTTATACATTTTCCACCGAGTTTTTTTAAGCTATTGCATATAGCTTTTATCGCGGGCTTTGAGCGCGGCGACCGAATCAAGAAATTCCGTAACGAAAAATAATGTAAGACCAAACACCTAACATGTGTCAAATTAATTAATTAATTTAAAGTTTCTAAAAGTGAGAAATTTCGCTATTTTATACGAATGTTATAACACTCTAGCGCTTTAGACTCCGGGATTTTCACGTGGCCTATCGAAATTAGAAGGTTCGAATTATCTAAAAACATGATTGCATGAACTCCAGACGTCCTATGTAATTAGTTACGAACGAAATCATTTTGACATATGCCTCTAGGAGCTCGCTACGCGTCAGTTAGAGTTTATACGTTAGACGCGCGTAGCAGAGACCTGAGAGTACCTTCTATTAAGCCATTGCATATAGCTTTTATCGCGGGCTTTGAGCGCGGCGACCGAATCAAGAAATTCCGTAACGAAAAATAACAGGAACTCGTTTATGTTGCGCTCTCTCGGGTGACTAATATTGAAAAATTGTATATCACGACAAAAAACGATAATTCTACATTCAAGTTTTATAATATTTGAAGGCAAGCTGCATCGACTGCATCTTTGTTGCAAGAATTCAAAAGACTGCCTTTAAATAGTGTTCAGACGACAGCTCAAAGTGTCTTAGATTTCCTTAGTAATAGAAATGGCATTTCAATAACGACTTTCAATTGCCAAAGTCTAAATAGTCACAAATACGATTTACAAGATTCAGTTACAAGACAAACAAATGTGTTACTTCTTACCGAATCTTGCATGGCGCATGATAATCCGATTGAAATACCTAATTTCAATTGTATTGTTCAATTCAAACGAGATACTGTTCCAAAAGGTGGGGTAGCTATTTAGCAAAATAATAATAATGTAACTAATATTATGACTCCGAATATTGAAATAAATATTGCATACGTTAGCGATGGCCTACACATAGTCATGGTAGCAATTTACATTTCTCCGAATCCAAAATTGGACGAGGTAGAGCATTTTATTCATCGCACTTTACTGGAGTACACTGAAGAAGGGTCGAAAATACTTGGTAAAAATGGTAATAAATTTCCACTTATCTTGGCTGGCGATTTCAACATCAACTTCGCTGATAAAAAATCAGAGCGGTTGACAACTTTTCTTTCGGAAAAATTGAATTTGAAAATGAATAATGATCCACAAGAATCCACAACAAAATATGGGGCCACCATTGACGCGGTATTTTCCAGATATTTAGAGGATATCAAGTCTCAAACTTATGTCTCTTATTTCAGTTACCATAAACCTATAGTTTCAATGATAACAAATTCCTGAATAACCTACATGTATTGTAAGATAATTAAAATAATTTAAACGATATTAACTTCTCATTTATTCATATTTAACTAATGTAAAGGTATTTTCATGTGGCCGCTCAGAATTTCGTGTGCGTGTTTTATGTTTTTTTTTCTGTCTACATGTGAATGAAAGGTACTATAATAGTATATATACATATACTATTATAGAAGCTACCTCCACCGTTTACATATAATAAAATAAAATAATTTCATCAAAAATGTTTGATAAAGATAATTAAGTAAAATCGAAACGTCAAAAAAAGAGAACTTTCGTTTAAACATTTTAAAACATGATACAATCTTTGAATTCATTATTCGTTATACAAGTATACATAACTTTTTTTTAATCCCGCGATGGGTTAAACCGAAATTGAATAAAATTTCACTACCATCAAGAATTGAATCTTCATGATTGTTATATACTAGATTAGCTCTTTTGTGGTAAGTTAGTACTTTGTAATATCGTTTGAAGAAGCTACAGTGTTTGCGAAACTAGCTACAATTTATTCTTTAAATTAGTGAAAATCAAACTTACTAGTTATTTCATAAGTTTATAATGGATTTTCATATGTAATGGCTGAATCTATTCAACATACATAATGTTTTCCCATATTGTATAGAGGATAATAATTATGTTCTATTTCATTTCAGACCTGTGGTAAAGCTTGTGCCAGATCCGGAGATCTGAATACCCACATGAGAACACATACAGGAGAAAAACCATTCAGTTGCACAGTATGTTCGAAGAAATATGTGACGTCGAGTCACTTGAAAGTACATATGAGAACACACAGCGGCGAACGAAACCATGTGTGTTCATTCTGCGGGAAAGCTTTTTTTGAAAGTCAATCACTGAAAGCGCACGTTCGGATACATACGGGAGAAAAACCATATGCTTGTAATATATGTACACAATGTTTTGCACAGGCTGGTGCACTTGCATCACATAAAAAAATTCATAAGTTTCATAATGAAGATGTTCCAAATACATAATGAATATGTATCAAAAAGTTTTTTATTTCTTCACTTAATGCTTTCCCTTCCCTCCCAGGTTCTAATAGTGATGGGGTAGTGCATCTTCCCTATATTGAATTCTTAAGGTGACATAAATTAAATATGGCTGTGCTTCATTAGAATTGAATTTGAAAGGTAAAATAATTCTTTGTGATGAACATGGCTATTTAATACTGTCATGTTGTTTATTTCTTAACTGTGGTTTATCTACTTCACAACAAAATGCCATGGTTTACATTGAAGGCCTGGCCATAGATTGATATATTGGCCACTGGTAAAATACAGGATGTTTCAAAAAAGGTGGCCCAGTTGCTAGGATAGGTAAAAAAAAATGTTGACGACATTTTTTACGGTTATTTCGAAACTACTGTCAACATTGTAATGAAATTTGATATGAATATGTTTTGGAAGCTGACACATCGCATGAATTTATTTTTATATCTGATTCATCTGAGGGCGTTAATTACACGGTTCATACCGAGTAGTTTTAATCATAACTTTTGAGGTTAGAATTTCTAACTCAAATTTTACTCCAAATTGAACACCATTCAATTTTACACAAAAAAGGTTCTCTTGGTAAAACTCGATATTATGTACCGTTTTCGGAATATGTTGATTTGAAAATAATGAAGTAATAACCTGATGCTGGGATAAAGTAAAAAACAATTACCAATTTATTAAAAACCAAAAAAAAATAACTTATTAATTACGCTAATTCTTGATCTTGATCAACTAAATCTAAAATGATATTCTCTTTCTGAATGGTTCTTGTTGTTCTGGGCATACCAACTTATTTTTTTTTGGTGTCACATTCCCAGTTTCTGGACAACGTCGTTCCAGGGCTCTAATGGTTTTTTATTTGATGTTTCTTCTGAGAAACTTTTCTGCATAACGCGTAACAGCTGCACTAGCGTTTACTATCAATAAATCTCAGTTTTCCATAGCTAACCATAGAGATCATATAGTTAGAGGAGTAAAGCGGGCCGTAATGCCACGCAGGGTTCGAATGAAATTTTCTCTATTACCGGTCCCCACTCTTCTCGCTTTTATATAAGAGCACGCCGTCATCAATGAATGTGGTTGGAGTGTGAGGGGAGGGTCTGCTAAGAAATTTGAACATGTCACGCACCGCTTATATACATTAAACATAGGCCCTATCTAATATATGATCTCTATGTAGCTAACTCAGACAAAACCATTTTGAAGTTTGCGACGACCTTTTTTACTGAGAACGTTTTGAACACTTACTCTAACAGATTAAATATTTCATATTTTTATTCAAATTTATTTCAATTCTTAGTGTGATTCTTCGTTCAATTAATAAATTTAGCATTAGAATAATGTTATTGTTTTTGGTTCTTAATAAATTGGTAGTTGTTTTTTACTTTATACCAGCATCAGTTATTACTTCATTATTTTCAAATCAAAACATTCCAAAAACGGTACACAGTATCGAGTTTTACCAAGAGTTTTTTTTTGTGTGAAATTGGATGGTGTTTAATTTGATGTAAGATTTGGATTAGGAAATCTAACCTCAAAAAAGTTATGATTAAAACTACTTGGTATGAACCATAGTCAAAGCATAAAGGTCTGTTGGAGCCTCCCTTCTGCTCTTTTTAAAATTCGAGTGTAAGCTGATTGGTCGTTTATTTCACGGGAATGTCGCGCTCTTGAATTCGAATTTAAAATCATTACATTGATAAATATGTTAGGTAAGTATTTTATTTAGGATAAGTATATTGTGATATTACTTTTATCTTTTCGTAATTAAAATGGAATTGTAAAATTGAACAAAAGATAAAATGTTATTATTATTTAATTCTTTTGTTTGATGATGTTGTTACGTGCCGGCGACGAGCCTATGAGAGCAAGGCTGTGATTGGAGGAGACGGGTGACGTCACCCGATGATAGGGAGGCTCCAACAGACCTTTATACTTCGACTATGGTACGAACCGTGTAATTAGCGCCCTCTATGCGAGTCACATATAAAAATTAATTCATGCGATGTGTCAGTTTCCAAAACATATTCATACCAAATTTCTTTACAATGTTGCCGGTAGTTTCGACATAATCGTAAAATGTCTTTAAATTTTTTTTTCACAACACCCTGTATCTTGAATACGGATGCGGTTACGAAAATTTTTTTACTTAGCGAAGCACTTATCTTTCAGTGTTGTACCTATCCTAGCAATGGGGCCATCTTTTTTTGAAACACCCTGTATAACAATTGACACATTTGAATGGTGTCTTGGTGCAATTTTTTTTTAATGACTACTTTCAATTGTGAATTTCTAATTTATCCAGGAACTTGGTACTATTTAGAAATTTACATTTTATCACTGATATCTAGATTGGACGGATTAATACATTTCAAAAATGAGTAACATTAATCAACAATAATTGATCATGAATAAATACTTCTTTCTGGTTGGAATAATTTGAAATATGAATTGTTGACCTTAAGCAGTTTGAAAACTCTGTGATAAATCTGCAGCAAGACTTTCCAAAGTCCACACATTATCTACATTTTTAACATCTGCTTCTGGATGTAACCTATTGCTCAAAATGGATAAATCAATATCACCAATGTTTCCAAAGTTCGGCTCATCAATTTTGAGATTTTCAAGTTGATTATCTTTATCGAGTTCTTTGTATGTAGATTTTTTCACTGCAACACTGAAATAGTGCTATTAGTAATGTTGCTTAAGTTACTAAGTTTTCCTTACTTTGGAACTTTTACATCAAACAAATTAAGAGGGTCATCTGACAGGTCATCGATGTCTGGTATTACAGGTATATCATCTGATTCTTGTTGTGATTCATTCTGAAAACGCTCTCTGTGGAAAAATTAATTCTATATTATGTCATTTAAGGAATGAATATATTAAATTGAATTTTTAAAAAATAACTCCTCACATAAACTGTTATACCCAAGATTTTACTTACTGCTCTAATATATTTGATGTGCGTGTCCTGAAATACATGATATTTGAGAAGATGTCTTTGAAAAATATACATTTATTTTACTTTGCCGATTTTGAACCCTCATCTGCCCAAACTCCAGTCTTTCTAACTCTGGGTTGTGTTCCCAAAGGGCTAATACTTCCTGAAGCATTGCTGAGTTCATCAGCAGTATCTGAGCTTCCTAAAGAATTACTAGCTCTCCGACCTTGCTTAGCATTGAGCTGAAGAAGAAAATTAACCTGTGGGTAAGTATATTAAAATGATATCATTCCCAATTTACCTTTCTGCCAGATGATAAATCTAATTCTTTTTCAAAATTCATCACTGATCAATGTATGCTGAATGATAGAACTTTCCAAATCTCCTCTTTATTGATCCCGAAAAAGAATGACTAAAATGATTCAAAGGTTCATTTTCAGGATATAAAAGTGTTTAACTTCAATTCATATCAATTACTACATGTTTAAATATATTCTTTGTTTTCCTTACCACAGAAAATTTAAAATTTTTGTGTAAAGTGTACATTCTACCAGGTTAAACCATTGAACAATTAGATAAGTTTTGAAAGCATCGACTTAAAGCGAATAGAGTAGTGTTAAAGACATTAAACAGTACTCTAGTATAAGAAGCGACCAGTGACGTCACGACGGCAGGGTTATGATATAACTTTGTGACGAACGTAGGGAAACGCAAATAACGTCGGATATTTGAAGTTTATAGATATATTTCATTCATCAAAACTGCTAGAATTGACCTGTGACATGCAAGAATGTTCATCTATGATTCTAGTATGATTTATTAACAATATAAGCATCGACATATACATATGGACTGCGCGTGGCAATGGTAAGCGCGGCTAGTTCAGGCGAGAGAGAGGGAAAACAAAGAGGCCGGCTCTATCGCGTTTCTATCAACGAGGTATAGACCTCGTTGGTTTCTATTGGCCGCTGCGTACTGTAGCTAGTATGTTTACGTCCCGAGCCGGCCTTTTCGTTTTCCCTCTCTCTCGCCTGCACTAGCCGCGCTTATCATTGCCACGCGCAGTCCATATGTATATGTCGATGATTATAAGTCGAAGTGTGAAAGGCCTTTACTAATAAACTACGCAATTTTCAACCAGCAAGTTAGCATTTTTCTTTCAAAAAGTTGAGCTATTTAGAGGAATCTTTCCAAATTTATTGTAAATATTATGACATCTTTACTAACGGTAATCCTTACAATTTAATCCATAGAAAACGTGCTAGGTACATTGCTTTTTCTGAATTTGCAGATTTTAGAATTCAATATGTTTTGGAAATGATTATGATGTAGGTTACTCATCTGTAAGTGATTTTATAATACGATCATAATTTCTTAAGATATGAAATTCAAATCTGTAATTATTATATTATGTTATATGTAGATACTTTGGTATTCATAAAATACATAATAATGACGAACGTATTTCACGAGATTTGCTACAAACTATACAATCATGAGTTACATGAAGAAAAGGCAAACTATTAAATATTAATAGTAGTAAAATAACGCATGAATATTATAATCTTAATGATAAATAATTCATATTTTACAAAACTTTAAGTGGAGTTTGGAATTTCTCACGTATTCAAATGTGCCATGTGTATAAGTACCTATATAATTTATAGTTTTTGATAATCCAGTTTTCAAGTCTCATTACTGTTGAATAATTTCTTTGACCTATTTCCCAGAAATATATAAGGCTTCATAACTACTCTGTAAGGATTATTTATTATCATCTTTTGAAGATGGTATTTACACCCCGAATATATTTCTGTGCCATTTTAAACTGAATTATTGATAATTAAATAGAAATGAATCTATGTTAATCTGATTGTATATAATATCAATTATCTTTTTATCATACAAATTAATGATATAGTTATATGTAGATCTACGGTTATTCTGTGAGCTATGAGATTGTGTTTATAAAATGTCGATTGATAAATAATTATGTGTTATGCACTAGTGAGTATATAAACATAAGATGTGTTAGAAACCATTTAACGATTATACATACACATATATCTCTACTTCATACAACATGGCAAATTCGCCGTTATTTGCTTCAATAAAACAAATTCTGTTTTATTGCGGATTCTGGAGTTCGGAGATAAATATCAAATGGAAACAAAATTGCTTCACTGTCTATTGTTATTTTGGCGAAATTTCGTTGCTGTCTCTCATCGTCGGCGAATTCATGCAGATCAAGGAAGAACTGGACGCAATGAACGAAGATATCAAAAAATTCGCATTTTTCGTGGGTTGTGTCGTTATGGCGATTGTAACAATAGTAAAACAACGCTTATGCAAAAGGAGCAATGTGATCGAATATATGAGCAAGATGTTGATGCACGAAGAACAAATGAATATGAATGTTTACTTAAAAATCCGACAGGTTCATTTGAATGTTACGAATGACGTATTTTTTCTCCCAAAGGGGTACATACGTACAATCTTAGCGTCAATGTTTGCAGTAGGTTCTTATTTGATGTTCCTTTACGTCAAGGATTATATTAACCCATGTGATGGAGTAACCAAAGGATGCGTCAGAATCTTATTGATTCCTACTTATTCTCCGATTGATATCAATAAGCACTATGGTTTGGCTATAATATATCAAGCTGTCGGAATTTTGTACAGTGTGCTGCTGATGCTTTGTACCGACATGATTATTTTTGCATTCATAATATACACCGTCAGTCGTATCAAAATACTTCAGCATATAATAGAAAACATCGATCATTATGCGTCAGAAGTTTCTGACGATTCTAAACCTGAAGGAGACCAATATTATGCAATCATCAAACTGTGTGTCGAAGAACACCAAAAAATAATCAGGTACGTATCAGAAATACCAATATTCCTTCGCAATAGCCTATTCTATTCCGTTGACCAACAGTTTGAACATACGATGCGGTTGAGGCATTGGCGTACCCCAGAGAAATAAAATTAAATATTAATTTTTATGTTTATTTTAATTTACTAGCAAATGTAGTATAATAATTTAGTAAAATATAATTATTATTATTTTAGCAGAAATATTATATTGTCTATTTCATGTACATACGTTGTCCTGTACACTATACTAAAAAGAGAAAACAAACATAAATGCATAAATTTAATCTATTGTGTCTGTGTATTTTCCCAAAATGATAGTTAATGGTGTATTCGTTGTTCTTGATTTTTTGGCTGTATAGTTCATCTATTCCCGCTCTCAAGAATTGGTCAGTGCCCTCTACTTTTAGGTTGAGGACCTTCTATTGGGATTTGAGCTTCTATCAGTTGTAGAAGCTTTCCTTCTGCCATCTTTTGGCTTCTGGGGAGGAACATTGTCGCTTTGTGTTCTTTTGGAATGTCTTCTCCCGCACACACCGTGAGTTCTAATCCCTTCCAACTCTTTAGCTGCGGGATTCTTAATCGCAGCCATTCCGCTGATTGTGGTGTCTCATGCCCGGGCGGAAAAGGATGCCTCCGAATTGGAGCTTATGCTCCCGCCCGGTGCATATCTCTTCTACTATTGCCTCCTCCAGTTGCGTTTTGTCGTCCGCACTGAGGGTAGTCTCAGGGAACGCTTTGGGAGAAGATAGCAATATACTCTGTTCTCAAGGCAGCTGCATAGCTGCCTCCCGTAGAGATGGTGGTAGTGTTTTTGCCCTCCTTCCTTGTGATGTTTGTATATTCCCGCTTCCGTTTCTTGTCTTGGGGTTGGACCTGTAGCTCTTTTGTCCGTATGAGTGCTCCCTTCTTCCTCTCTTCCCCCCTTTCTTCTCCTCCTTCATTCCTTTCTTGCGAGATAGCCTCACATAAGAAGAAGTAAGTTTCTTTTGTGAACGGATGTCATGCTCCGTAATGATTGCGGTTGTTTTTCCTTCTTTATCCATAGTTGAACCCACTAGTAGCTAGGGAACTAGAAGGTCGTGTTCTGCAGGGCCTCGCGTGCAGGAGTAAAGGTATTTAAACTAGAGGTCCTCAGGTCACCAGAGTCCGCACTACCCCCGGATTGGCCCGCTTCAGGTAGTTCTTTTGTCCGTATGAGTGCTCCCTTTCTTCCTCTCTTCCCTCCTTTCTTCTCCTCCGTCATTCCTTTCTTGTGAGATAGCCTCACATAAGGAGAAGTAAGTTTCTTTTGTGAACGGATGTCATGCTCCGTAATGATTGCTGTTGTTTTTCCTTCTTTATCCATAGTTGAACCAACTAGTAGCTAGGGAACTAGAAGGTCGAGTTCTGCAGTGCCCCTCGTGCAGGAGTGAAGGTATTTAAACTAGAGGTCCTCAGGTCTCCATAGTCCGCATATTAACGATAAAGCTTCCCATTTACCACGCAGCCATCGGTATATGCTGTTCCACCTTGGCTTGGGAGTATTTTTATTGCGATTCCCACTCACTTGGCCGGAGAGTTAAGGCAAGCCCCCACATCATGATTACTAGACCCAATACATTGGAAAATTGTTATTTACCGGACAGTATGAAATAGTGATATTTATACATAGCGTTGACTATTACCAGCGTTCTCGTCTCTATTCGATCGAAATGCTCGTTGTGTTATTGCAATCGAAAGATCTTGTTCGTAATTTTTATGAACTTGGAAATATCCATAATTCAAAATTTTGCTGCAGCCGCTGTATTTAGTAATTTTTCAAGAATGAAAATTTTCAGAAAAATGAGAAACTTTGTTGGTAAACTTGTAGATATAGTACAGTTCAGAGTTCCCTAATTTTCTCCCTTAACCACATTTCATAATCAGTTTTTAAATTGTGTTGATGTGAACTGGACAACTAATATTTTCAACATTCTGTCAAAAGTTTTCTATATTTTATTGCCTATACCTATCTCATATTTATTTTTTTCATGTGAAGCAATCCCTATTAAATTCGTCGCAAGAGGAATTGAGGCAACCGATCAAAGTTGGTTATTGCGAATATACATATGGATGCCATTGACAATCAATTCATAATTTTTTTGTTTTTAGGAACTTTGAGAAGCTAAACAATGCAGTAAAGTACATTATGTTCATTGATTTTCTTCTACATTCCCTGCAAATAGCTTCTTTTACATTTGGAACATTTGGGGTATGTTTTATTCAACTTATTATTAATACATTTATTTTTTGAACAACGATAAGTCATTCGAGGAAGAGAAATATGGGGATTTTGCCCTAAGATATACATTGATCAAACAGGAAGGGCCTTTAAAAATCGAACCAAATAACATAGGTGTAGTTTCATTAATAATGAAACTGATCCTTAAAAAACATATGATTATGGAAAACGATAACTTTAATGATAATTTAATAAGTCAACATATCCAGAATAAAATTAATAAAACATTTGCTGGAATCCCTAGAAATTAATAAGCATGAAAATTCCGATACCCTACAAAATAAATGATCAACCAATGCTTAATAATTCTCCCCTGTTGAATGTGTGTAAT
The DNA here is from genome assembly GCA_958510875.1 of Endomychus coccineus. Lineage (NCBI taxonomy): Eukaryota > Metazoa > Arthropoda > Insecta > Coleoptera > Endomychidae > Endomychus > Endomychus coccineus. The sequence goes on along the minus strand of OY294068.1, from coordinate 179,063,262 downwards.
TTTACTCATTTTGTAAGATCTGTTTGGAGAAACTTCCTTGACATTGAAACTAGTCGCATTTAATGCATTAAATTATTGAAAATAGAACTTTTATTATTTCTTTTATTTGAATTTCTAAAGGATCTTTATCACGACTGACTATTAATTATGCACAAGCCTATATGTTTGATACTGAAAATATGAAAATATAAATCAATTATAAATTTCAATTTTAGGGAAAAAAACATAGTAACATCGAAGCTTTTAGCAGTATGTGCAACTGCGTATCATTGCTTCAATTGATCCTGTTATATTGGCATTCACACGTCTTAACTGAAGAGGTAATATTGCAAGATTCGTGATTTTGTAACATGATTCCAATTTATTGTATATCCGCAGAGTTTGAGAGTGGCCGATGCAATATATCAAAGTCCATGGTACGAAGTGAACAGTAAAAATAAGCGTTCTTTGATGATCATGATGATAAGATCAGGGAGGCCATTAACGCTCACTATTGGTCCTATATACGAAGTCAAGTTAGAAGTGTTTCTGAAGGTAGAAGGAACATATAGAGATTTTATATGAAAAGAGAAAGCGTTCTGTACATTTTCTATTACTTTGGGAATTACGTAAGGGATAAATAACATAGGTAGTATACGTGTTACGCCATGATTTTCACTGATGATTGTCAGTATTATTGCCAATAATTTATTAGTAGACTTATTTATTAGGTATTTGAAAGCAGGGGGATACTTACTGATAATATTATTTATATTTGTTGCAGATACTGAAGACTGTCTACACTTTCATAAGCATATTCAGGGGAGTTTCATAATTCAGTAATCTCTCTAGTATTTCCAAGTTTATTTTCTGATTGATTTTCTTTAGCAGTAGCCTATTTCGTTGGATATTTCATTCAACAAAAGTCAGCTTCTTATAAACATTTGAAATATGCACTGTATTATTGGTAGAGTATGGTTTGTTAAGAATCAGAATGTTTAAGCAAATGAAAGTACTTAGTTTATGTTGTTCACAATTTTTTCTTATACACTGGAGTATCAGTTTCGATTTTTGTTGAATATTGTAGTGTACCAGTCACGCTTGTTTCTTCATTTATAGTGGAATATGAATCATAATTTGTTGAATCTTGTATTTGCCCTGACTTTTAGAGCGCTACGGGTAGGTTCAACGGTAATAATGGTGATAGAGAAATAGAAGCTTGATGAACATCATAGTATGTATCTTCATGTATCATCTACTAAATGTTCATAGCTGTTAATTATTTGTTCAAATATATAAGTTATATCCATCTTTATTCTTATATTTTCTCTATTCCTATGAATTCCTCCATTTCCATGCGCGGTTCGATCACCAACTGTACACTCTCATGACCATCATGTGAGGTCCATTGTGGAAACCATTACCAAGAGCTACTTTACATCCCAGTGAAGCTTGTACTCCATCTAGCAGTGATACGAACTCCCATGATGCCTACAACCCTCGAATAAAAAGTCAAAGATACATCTAATGTTTTGTTGGTCATCAATCAAAACGGGAGCGGACGAGTCTGGAGCACTTACACCACTTGATTGGGTCAATTCTGCGCCCCTTGATACAAGAATCAGACCAGCAGGCCCAAGGCAGTGCCGAAGGCTAAGATTTTACATGAACTGATATCTCTTATGGCTTCAAGCTGCATATGTGTGCTGCAGAAGTGTTCTAGCCAAAGAGAAGCCAGTGCTAGGAAGTTCTGGTAGGATGTGAGAGGCAGTTTTGTTCGCCTCTTCACATCTACTACAAGTTGGGTCTTCAACACTGGCCATTGTGAGGCGAGAACTCTCTAATGTGGAGCGTCGTCTGTCTCATGCTGGGAGCATTACGCCAGACTGAGAGCCACTGTTCATTCAGTAGCTCATTGAAGGCGGTGGTTCATGAAATTCCTATCGTTGAATAGGGGCCAGGGACCCTCAAGGAACCACGTTTGGCCAATTCATAGGTCACTCCGTTTCCCTTCACGCCAGATTGGGCTGGTATCCACACTAACTAGAGTTGTCCAAGACAAGCCTAGAAGTCACACTGTGGGCACGAAGTGAACCCAGGGCCGCTCTGCTGTCAGTGCAGACTTAAATCTGCCTACCTCGGTAGCTTAATCCAAGGTTTCTTAGGGCACATGTCTGTACTGCACAGACCTCGGCCTGGAAAACGGTTGCGTGGGCACCTAGTGGAACTGAAATCTCCCTTCTGGGTGTACACGAGTAGAATCCGGCTCCGCTAGACTTGTCAGTCTTAGACCCGTCTGTGAATCACATGAGTCTCTCTGGCGGAAGCGGTCCAGAGTCCTTTGTTGGTCATGATCAATCCATAGATTAGTAGACAAGCGTGTTCTTCCAAAGTTTGACATGTAACTGATAATTTAATACTTCAGTATCTACCCACCTGCTTGAGCCGGTTGGAAGTAAACGAACTGGGATACTTTTCTCATGTCAGGCAGCAAAACTGACCTAAGACAAGTAGCATTAGGGTTTGACTTCCAATAAAAATTACATAAATTTATAAAGTGACATTACATTTACGAGCAACAGGCTTGAACGATTGATCGATCTCTAACAAACCTAACAGGTACTTAAGTAACATTGAAAATGTTTTTAGTTCCCTAGTACGGACCTGGAATTCGTGTAAAGTGTTACTGTTGCATTTGCCACATGACGTAGATGCATAATAGATCCAAAATGTTGATCGGAACTAGCTTGCCCACGAATCTTGATATTATGCGAGGGCAAGGTGAAAAGTTCCTGAAATGAAACAAGAAATGATTTATTTGGGCAAAACTTATTTTATTTCTCAACATAATCTCGTTGTAGCCCGATACACTTCGAACTTTTTTCTAATTTTTCGATCCCTCCCAAATAATACGATTTCGTATACGTTACTACCGCAACGAAAATCGGTAAACCTCGATGGTGAGGAGTTCCCATAATGTTTAACAAACGATGCTTTGGTTTGCGTAATGTTATTTTCGTACAAGGAATAATGTTTAATCAAGACGCGAAATTTACTTTTTTCCATGTTTACCAAAATCTTCAAGGGTGCTTGCTTTTGATGGGTCTCAAAACAGAACTGAATGACATATGAGTCTGAAACTTTTAAAGCGTTCTAGTTAAATGGTACATCACAAATGTCCTATGGGTTTTTTGATTGTGGCGCCATCTGTTTTATTTTTCAGGAACTTTTAACCTTGCCCTCGTATTCTGCACTCTTGCCGCATAATTCAACCCATATTAAGCACTTGATGTCAGTTTATTCCAGAAAGTATTATGGAATATTCCAACTAATGTGAAAAGTCGACTAATAAACCTAAATTGTATGGAGGCAAGTTTTTCCTTATGTTGATCTCACGGTTAATGGATAAAAATCAACCGAAAGCTCCTTCACTTTAATAAATTTATTTGTATTATACTTTCAATTCTTTATCTCACCTTCATAAATGAAAGGAGTGCGCGACGGAATAAAGCTGACTTGCCAATTGTTGAAGAGCCTGCTTACAATCTGCGCGCATGTTGAAGAGGAATTTGGAGGGTCCTTAAAATTGTTCGTATTCATTTAAAAATCTTCTTCAGTCGTTTTATGTGCTTTGTGATCACAATTTGTGTTACTGAACGTGTAAAACTATAATGTGGCCTGTACATCCTTTTCAAAATCATCTGTGCGTCTTGTACATATCGATGGCTTTGATTACATATTACATTGCAATGCAAGGAAAGTTGGACTTTGCAGCCGATGATGCGACTGGCGTTGAAAAAAAAGATCAGAGGTTGAGTGATTTGAGAGACTTGAAATATTTTAATACGAATCATGCAAAACATGATTTTACCGATTATAGCGAGCATCAATTTACAACTAGTGATTTCAAGGGAACTAAACACATTTTGAATATTTTGGGGCTCTTCGAATTAACGACAAAATGGGGTGCCCGGATGGAAAGTAAAAGTGAAGTTTTAGCCGCACAACTTGCGGTTAGAAATATTAACGCTTTGAATGTTTTGCCAGGATATGAATTGAATTTAATGATTAATGATACAAAGGTAGGTTTGTATAGCTTGCAATTTATCTCTATTCATTACTTAATGACGAAATTTTGAATTCGTTGTACATTTAAGCATTCAGTCATAGGCAGTTTCAAAAAGAAATAGGCACTTCCATTTTTATGATATCTGATTCAGTGGCGGCTCGTGAACTTTTTGAGAGAGGAGGCTGGACATAAAACGTTTTTGTAAAAATATACTCTATTCAGCCAATTAATTTAACCTTCAGTGACAAAATTGATTGTTACCCAGCAAGAACCAACGTGGAGGTATAGAGTTTCTCTTGCCCACAAATTTTTTTTTCGTTCGTTTTTTTTTTAATTTTTTTTTGGATTTTTAATTTTTTTTTTTTTTTTGGAATTTTTCATATTTTGTTTTTTGTTATTAATTTTATCAACTTTTCTATATATTAACGAAATTCTACGGTCTTTAATTTGCGAAAAATGATCAATAATATTATCATAAAATGTATCATTATGTTTTAAGCGTTTTACTAAATCTTTTTCAATAGATATTAAACTAACATTGTATAAACGATTTTGGCCCATTGTATTTCGCATGTATGTTTTAATTCGTTTGAGAGTAGAAAATGATCTCTCCACCGATGCCGACGTGACAGGAATGGTGACTGTCAAACAAAGTAGTTTATAAAACTGAGGTAAGACTTGTTGCAAATCATTATCTATCATATATTTTATTATATCGGCGTGACTGTCGTACTGGCCTAAAATATCTTTATCCCAGTATACAACGCATAATTCATTGTGCAGCGCTATTTTATCAAAAAAATTATATTTTAGAACTAAGTTATCTGAAAGTGTATTGAGAAACTCTTTTGAAAAAGATTCGAAAAATCTTCTATTCGACAAATCGAAAAACTTCAATTCATGTAAATCGGAAAATCGAATCTCAATATTTGACCTTTAATAGTATCTAATATTTCATAAAAAAGTTGTTTATAATGTAGTTTCTTGTCTACCAAATTATATGTTTTCCTCCTTTTCACGGGAGAAGCCTCATCAGTTGAATAATTTCCAAATAAAATATTAAAATGAAATTCTGTATAACGGAAACTTGAATTTTATCAATGAGATGTGTTAAACGATCTCTTGAATGAATTATATTAGTGAATTTATGTTGTAAAATTCGAAAATTGTTCAAATATTAATTTAAAAGTATCAAGAAATAACAAAAATTCTTCATTTTCTAAATAAGATTTTAAACCAACAGCTGCATTCAATGAAACCTGATCTGTTGAAAAGTCATCACTGTTTAATATAAAATCAAATATTTCAATTAATTTGTCTTTATTTTTATGGATGGTAAACTAAACATTGCATGTGATGTAAAATTCCATCGAGTTCGAGCATTACAGGGAATTCTGTTTCCTACTATGTTATTTAAAACTTACGTTTGTTTGAAGACCGTTTAAATGTCCCGCCATTACAGATGCCGTCGTAAGTCTGATTTATTCGCAAAGTCGAATCGTTGAAATGTTTCCATTGAAAAATTGAATAAATTGACCGCTGTTCTTCCCGAACTAACATCGTAGAACCCTAAAAATCTTTCCACTAGTTGTCCATTTTCACAATTAATAATTTACCGAACAGACGAATGCTAATCTAACCTTATTTCGCGTGGTGTCATTCAACCATTATACCCGCATAAAACAAAACAAATGCCTGCAAATACTGACGCGTTAGTCATAAAATCGCGAAGCTTACTGTCGTATTCACAAAACAAATCTAACAATTACCTTTATTAAATGAATTTTCAGTTTCATCATGCCCTCTAAAAGCCAAATCTCGAAATGATAAATACAATAAGAAATCAATGATTTTTTTTAAAACTTCGCGGTTTTCTTTAACTGTATTATTATGATTTTCGATTTCGCGTGTTCGTGTAGGATCAATCGCATGAACAATATTCTGTTTACCGGTTAATTTAAACTTAATACACGATGTAATATGTTCCTGCGATTTTTCATGTCTTTCTAGGCCCCGAGCTAAATTTTTCAAATCATTATAACCCAAGTGCCCCCAACATGAAGTTGTATCTGATGTGAATAGCAAGCAATACCAGCAATATAATTTATTGTGTACATCAGATCCCGTTAACCATACATATTTTTTATAATTATCAGTATTAAACGATCGATTTTGATACTTCCCTGCCATCACTAATCCTTTCAAATCCGGTAAAGGCCGTTTGTTTTTGAAGAACACTTTTCTATCATATGTTAATCCACTAAATGGATTTTCTAAGAACTTTACAACTAAGTCACTCATAATTTTAACGTTCACCGATTCCGATTAGATAAATTATAACTTAAAAATTAACTACTTAACCTTACTACGCCTCATGGAATAAAAATAACAACTAACCGCACTCTTCTAGCAGCGGTAGGCGGGAGCGCAAGTAATCGTATTTCATTCGACCGACGAATGGATACGAAAAGCTAGCCTCCCTACCATGTTGCTGTTTTCGCCGTTTAACGCTATTTGGCGATTGACTGGTCGGAAAAACGGCAACTGTGTTGAACAACACAACTCAGCGTTTGAGATATATAGAGAATCTAGCCTCTGACCACTGTTGCCGGATTGAAAATAACTACTGAGAACGGGGAATTAATTGTGAAATTTAAAGAATTATCAGAGAAACAGGAAATAAAATGGAGAATGATCATTAAGATAAATTGGTGAGGAGGCTGAGCCTCCTTAGCCTCCTTCGAGGAGCCGCCACTGATCTGATTCGAGAGATCAACATTATGATTTCTTCCTCACATTTTACCCAGAGCTTTAGATCAGCAACATTAATAGATTCGAAATCATGTGACCCCATTCGTTAAAAAATTATTTGGATCGTGATATTTATTCTAACTTTCTGAGAAATGTCTTACAAAATATAATACGCAGTGTAGTTTAGAGATATGAGTGAATATGTGACCAACAATACTTACCTCCTCATCATGTTTGATTGTTCGGCATTCTTTAGATGTATTTCAAAATATCATTTGCCAATGCATGCAGAAAGAGAATATAACTTATCAATAATAGCTTCCTGAATTTCAACTGTTGAACATGTATATTATATAAATCAAAAATGAAATTCTACATATAAACTTTAATTATCTGAAAATGAACCCATATGATTATAAATAATTTTATATATTGAATCCATGCTTTATATATACCTGAGCATGAGGTGTAATAAATGACCTCGAAACCTGGCAGTACGAATCTACAAAAAAAAATGGATTGTGAGAATTACACGTTACAATATTGATCAATTATAAACTCATACTTTAAAGCAATTTTTTTATTAATAATATTTCATTCCACAAATATGTTCTCGGAACTATTTTTGCAAATGAATTCAACTTGTGAGTGACATTACATTCACCAGCAGCAGGTTTGAACGATTGATCGATCTCTAACAAACATAACAGGTATACAGGATGACCCAGAGGCCCGAAAAAGTCGAATAGCTTCGTTGCTATTGGAGATATTACCAAGTGCATAATTGGAAAATATTTGTATTCATATACAGGTGGTCTTTATTAAGTAACACGTCAAACTTTTGTATTTTCAATGGAACACCCTGTAATGTGATCATTATTTCGAAAGCCCTCATTAATCTGATAAGAATGATATGACGTACCATGGTCTCTTACTGATGGTTTCCGAATTATGAAACATTTTAGAGTTAAAAGGGGTCTCCTTCAAAAAATCACTCTGTGCATACTGATCGAGATATAACAGCGATTCATACGCAGTCTTTCAATGTGGTGGACATAGTATACATTAGCAGAAATTTCTCGAAAATATGCAAAGTATACAGGGTGAACCATAACAGGAAAACACGCATAACTTTCTTATTCTCTATGGAACATCCTGTATATTATTTCATTAGTCGAAAGGTCTTTCAATATGCTCTCCAACGATGTAGTAAGTATGGTCATAAGTGAAAATTCAGGCTGTTATTGGATAAAACAAACGAGAAACTAAACTTTCCACTGAAAACCATAGAGATCATATATTAAATAGAGGAGTGAAGCGGGCCGTAATGCCACGCAGGGGTAGAATGAAGTTTTCTCTATTAGCGGTCCCCACTCTTCTTCTCGCTTTTATATAAGAGCACGCCGTCATCAATGTAAGCGGTTGGAGGAGAGTGTGAGGGGAGGTACCGCTAAGAAATTTGAACATGTCACGCACCGCTTATTACCTTTAACACAGGCTTTACTCCTCTATCTAATATATGATCTCTACAATGCACTAATCGATAAGGCTGATCAAAATACCACAAATTACCAATAAGTCACTTCATGCAAATAATGAACAAACGTACAAAAAGTGTGTATTTGATTGAGAACAGAACATGATTTGATACATTTAACAAGTAATAATAATCTTATATACAAAACAATACCTTACAATTCGAATATCGGATCTTAAAGTAGGTACTCAATGATATGACCTTGTTGTTCGATACAAACATTTAGTTTTCATACAAAAGGAAGTTTAACACGCATTAGCATGTCTGGGTCAATAGAACGAATTGCATGCCTTATTCTGATCTACATGTCTTCAGCAGTTGTTGGTCTAACACAAAAAACTTTCTCTTTTACAAATCCTCAAAGGAAACAATCTATTGGGGTTGAATCGGAAGAACAGGCAGTCCAAGTGATTGCTCCTCCTCTCACTATCCAACGATTCGGATAAGCTTGATTCAAAAATTGATGAACAATTCGATGATAGTGTACAGGCCCCATCCTGCTACAGTCACATCGGTCTTTCACTTTTTCACTTAGTACGGACCCGGAATTCGTGAAAAGTGTTACTGTTGCATTTGCCACATGACGTAGATGCGTAATAGATCTAAAATGTTGATCGGCGCCAACTTGTGATTGCCCATGAAGCTGGATATTATATTCTGCACTCTTGCCGCCTAATTCAACACATAACACCTTAAACATCGCCATCCTGACGAACTTTCTGAAAACAAAGTTTCATCAGGATTTTTAAGGCACACGATCAATTCCTTTTTATTTTCTAGTGTGATCCAGGAGTGGGAATTGACCGCTTCTTTCACGCTATTTATTCGAAAAACATTCTGTTATCCCTTCTTGGTGCAGGTTGCTCCAATGTAACTGAGAGCTTGGCCCATATAGTACCATATTGGAATATCCTCCAAGTAAGTAAATACCGAGTAACTAGCAGATTTTTTGCGGTATTATAACTTGATAATGCGATCAATTTGATATGGAACTTCTTAATATGCGGTCCAATCAGTGCTTTAAACTGACTGCAACCGTTCTCTTCCGAATGTTGTGATCTGACCCAGTAGTGGATCGTCTCTTTGATGTTACTCTTCGAGGCGCCCACCGCTGGTTCAGGACCTATTAGGGGTTATTTGGCTCCTAGAATTGACAATAATACTCTACCAATAAAAGATACAAATCCAATGGAATCGAAGAATATTTACGACGCTATAGTCGAGATCATTAATTTAACAAATCTATGATTCCTGCAATTATCAGAGAAATTTAACGGACTGTTTCTTCATATGGATATTTTGTTCGCAAAAATTTTGACGAGCTCGTAACCTTTGATGCAATAAAATGTCCATTATTATTGAATAGCGTAATTTGATGAGGACGTTCTGATGAATGAGAATCACTATTTTAGGTTTCATTTGGGTCAACATCACCGATTCTGAGTGATAGAAGGCAATTCCCATTCTTCTTCCGTACAATTGCCCCCGAGTCGTCCCATAATTCCGCTAAAATACACTTTATCAAACACTTCGGATGGAAAGTGGTCGCCGCATTCAGCCAGAGTGAAAATACATACCTGTTACCAATAAATGATCTGGTGAAGGAGTTAGAGAACTCTAACGTATCATGCATGGGTACAATAACCTTCTCACTTGACAACTACAAAGAACAATTGAAAGTCTTGAAAGTAAGTATTGAAGTGTGTATTCGCTGCATATGTGTTCCCAATACTTTTCAATATATATTACTTAATATTTAGCTTGAAAAATGTATTTGCCTATTTCTTTATTTTATTTATATTTTTATTTTACCCGAACATTCATAGTTCATTATTAGGAACTTGTATGACACACAATAAGATTGAATGACATTTGCATTATTAGAATTGTCACAACTCAAGCAAATAAAATGGAAAACATTTCAAGATTCCGACTGCGTGAAAAACAAAATGGCTTCGTGCGTTTGCTGTGCTGTTTCTTCCAATTTATTTCTATATTATTTCCAGGAAATACTTTTATACTTGCGTAAAATATTTTCTTCTGAGTAATAATAAAATAAAAGGATGGGTGCATTAAACAAAATTTGTATCAAACTTTGTTCAATAATTGTAAATATTAAAATTTGTTCAAATCAATTTTTTTAATTATAAAATTATAACAATATTGAAGATATTTGATTAAAAATGTTTTTTTGAAAATGATTTTTTGTTATTCATATTCAATATGTAATGTTATAATATCATCATATAATCATATAGTTTATTCTAAACATGCTATGGTAAAATATTATGTATTAAATGTGAATAACTAAGAAATAATTTTTTGAAGGACATTTTAAATTAAATACCTACAATATTATTATGATTTTATAATTAAAAAAAAATTGATTTGAACGGATTCTAATAAATTGTACAATAAGTTGTTGAACAAATTTTGATGTAATTTTCTTTAATGCAGCCATTCTTATATATGCCTGAAGATAAGGTGTAACCTTTGACCTCGAAACCTGGTAGTGCCAAATTGAATGTATTGTAAGAATTAAACCATATTAAAATTTTAAAATTAATATGAACTCACTCTTGGGTGATATAAAGATAATTGAATAGATATTTAGAAGAAAGTTATCTGGAATTTGCTTTAACATTGGATGCCTTTTAAAACTGTACTATGTGAAATTGATTGCTAGATGGCATTACAGTGTCGACATAACTGAAATCCCAGTTTGTCAAAAAGGTAATGGGATAAGGGACGACATAGGCAAGGTCTTCATGGAAACACAGAACTTCCAAAACTACCTTGGGAATGCAGGAAAATAGAGGCATGGGAATGTTCACCCTGTTAGGAGAAGAGCAATTTATTGATATACCGATGGATCCTGAACATCATCAATAGCTGGTGTTCTTGGAACCAGAACCAAATACTCGGAACCTACGAGTGAATACACTGGTATCTTTCAAGCTGAAGTCCATGCAATTGAGCGATCAATCTGGATCTGATATTGAATTACAAAGACGGAAACAAATATTCAAGAAATACAACTCAAATCATTAAAGGACATGAAACGAGCTGCTGAAAGTTAACAGCATCTGTGTCAACTTACTGGAATCTGCCATAACTCTGTGGTAGTGCTTCCATCTCTCGTTGTCAAACATATCGATATTTGAATCTACACTTCATTTTAATGTATGCAACCTAATGGAAATTGTAATAAAAATATTTTTTTTTTTGAAAGCTTAATTTCGGAGGCAATTTGAGTACTTTAACCGCCCCTGACTTCGTCATTTTTGTCGTCCGCAAACGGTTTGAATGTAATGAATACTCCTGGGAGTCCAAGATACACGATGCAAAAAGAATTATCTAAATCCCACCTACTTTTTCTCGGCTTATTAACTGGACTAAAATATGTGGAAATAGTTGCTGAAAATTGACAGAAGTTTCGATCCGTTGGTATAAGATAAGTTTTAGTACATTCAAGTTCTCGACTAATGCAGGTCACTGAGAATCATCAGTGCATTGATTCATATCATATGATTGATGATACCTGGATGTTAGATATTCTGTCAACTTGTAGATCGCAAACAGATTTGATATTCAGACCAGCGCATTCACCATTGTGTAGGTGGGTTGATCTATTCGTAAATAACAAAATTTCATGCAGATAAGAAACAGATAAATCATTTGCTCATCAAATATTACAATGTCTTGCAATATACTAAAATCGAATGTTGTTATGATGAAACCATGAGATTTCTGGAGTAGAACATTTTGCATTTTCCGCATACATGTAACCCTCATCATAAAGCACTATATTATATCTTTATGAATTCGGTGGTTATTTGATCTGAAGTAGGTCACACCAACACTTATGTCTATTATAATTTCGTTTTACGTACGTTACGGTCTCACGACCAACATCAGAAGACGTTTGAGAACTAATTGACATCAACAAAAGCGCGGGATATTTAAAACTAATTGTACTAAGCACTGTGAGTATTTATCGCATTAATTTCAATTAGAAATGTGTATATCGCAACTACAAACAAAACACGAATAATTGGAATTGTAGCACATTAATGTTCAGAATATATGAATACGTATTAAAAAACCACCACACAGTAGTTGTTTTTATATTTGAAGACATTATATCTCGACGACGAATATAAGTGTTCTGAGACCAAAACAATTCTTCTACGCCAAGGTACCCACAAAGTTGAACAGTACATATATACAATTTCAAACATTCGGAAGAAGTACGTAGGAATTTGCGTATGTTTAATTAATTAGATTTGTGAGGTTTTGACGCAATGATTGTACATCGGTTCTACCGTTTACCGACTCATTATCACGTTTTACCGAATCATCTCCAGGACAGATCTCTTATGATGATTGATTTATCTAGCTGGATTATTAACTTTTTTCTAATCGCACTGATGGTTATAATCAAAACAATGTTTAACACTCGCAGTGGAATTTTCTATGTTTTTGTTTTTATTGCTACACTTTTTTTTTTGTACATATTGTTTAGAGATTCCTGTAAAAGTCCTATCACAATCTAAGCAATTCAATTAATATACCGTGTGGGGTTGTTTATCCTTAGGTATTAACGGTTTTAGATTTGAAAAATATTTATCAACACTGTTATGTTAGTAAGCTTATGCGCAACATTCATGTCATACTTTTTCAAACACTTCTCGATTTTTTCTAAGCAATAATTATTATAAAAGATGTATCCTGGAGAAGATTCACATAAAACGAGACAAGACGTGTTTTTTTGAAATAAATATTCATATATTTTGGACATTAGTGTGTTACAATTTCAATTATTCGTGTTTTGTTGTTGTTGTTGTTGCGACGTAGACATGTAATGTGGCATATATCCCAAAAATTCAAATATAAGTAATTCAAGAATCATTATTGTGTTGTTTATATAGTTTTTATAAGTTATTGGAAATTTTAAAGGGTTCGTTGCTATGATGATATCTCATAATTATGGGTATTTTGAGTGAAATGTAAAATATACGAATTTAGTTTCCGGTTTTTCTCTAATATGGAGGTAAATGATATACAGTATAGTTAATATTACATCAAACTAAGATAATTACAATCTTCAACTAAACCGAATTAAACATATCGCTAAAAATAATAATAGTGAACAAAATATTGAAACAAGAACTTGACAAAAAAGCTGTGAACCTTATTTACCTCACCCCACATTGAAGGAAATCCTGAAACTAATTAAAAAAATTGTATAAATGTATATGTATAAATATAATTATTACTTCACTCGTTGATAAAAGGATAATATTGACACTAAATTAATAATGAAATTGCTCTTGTTTCAGGATTTGGATATAAGAATTATAATTGGGAGTTTTTCATCCAAATTGGCTATAAAAATATTCTGCGAGGTACGTATTTACAGGAGCCTATAAGTCAAAATTATCTTTATATCTGACATATCTCTGTCTGTGTGTCTATCTATCTGTCTGTCTGTCTGTTTATCTCTCTCTCTTCATCTCCTTCTCTCTTTCTAAATCATCTTCGAATACTGTGTCAAAAATGCAGTAGGAAAATATGATAGCCGAAGTAGTCCAATATCCTCTATAGGGATAAAACAAAATCTGAACCGTGATTTGATTGTTCGTGCATATTAGAAAATGAGTAGGTACAAATGTGTATTGTACCTCTACGCTCCATTATCCAATTCAATGACATATAAACGTTCTGTTTTAGGTGTATGAATTGAACATGTTTGGTCCAGACTATGTATGGATTTTACAGGACCAACAAGAATTATGGTGGGAATTTGACAATGAATGCAGTTTCAATTATTTGAGAGAAGTTATTCAAGGACTAGTTTTAGTTTCAGATTTGGATACAATTACGGGAACTCAAACTTCAATTTCTGGAATGGTAATAATTGTTTTAATTAGAGGTTTAACCAACTAATCATACTGCAGATCGTGTTCAATTACGATTGTTATTTCCTGGATGTGCACAAGTTGGTTGTAGCTGGGCAATAATTCAAACAACACTTTGTAGCAAATACAATAAGGAAGAGTTGATAATTCTAGTTATATTTCACGGATTCATATTCAGCATATTTCAGTTTGTTATTTCAACTAGCTCTACTTCAATTATAACAGAAATAAAATGTATGCGAATGATTCCTGAAAATATAATTAAATTTGATGTGCTTCATGGGAAGTAAATCATTAATTAGGAAATGAACTGATATTTCTCATTAGCTTGCGCCATGGTAAGAATTCTAGAGATCAAGCTAATCAGTTATACGAGATCGCACTTTATACAAGTTACTGGAAATGATAGAGTAATACACCAAGATAATAATTAATAAATAAAGTGATATTTTTGATCGGATTCCGGTGGAAGAAGAGTTTTAATGATGATACCAGCCTGAAAATTTGTACAGAGACAATCGATAATTTGCTAATCAATGAAAATGACGACACTTTTGGTTATACCGGAAATGTAAATTACCTTCGTTATTTTAAATAGGAAGGTATATTCTTAATTGACTCTCATGGGATGATTATGTGAATACCATTGCGAAAACCGCTTCACAAAAACTTGCTATTTTATTCCGTTACCAGAGCTACTTTACATTCCAGCAACTCCTTATAATGTACAAAGCACAGATTTGACCTTTCCTGGAGTACTGTTCACATATTTGAAGTTCGGTTCCCAAAAATATTCATTTTTGCCATTGAAGTGAAGGATGTCATGATTTTCTAACTTCTCCTCGTCGGGTTATTGTATATATAGTATATTATATATTTATATATATAAACTGAACCTTTCTCGCTTTTTTGATAGCAAATTCAAATAGAATATCTGTCAGATTTAGATTTTCACAAATTTCATTTTCTATGGTACTGATAGCTCAAAATTTTACTTTAATTATTTTTTATACTGATGCTAGGGTCGCGTAACTTAAAAAATTTTGATAATGATGCTATCAGCATCGAAACTGCTGTCACAATATTTATTATTGTTCCGATAGTATTAGTAGAATCGAAAAAAAATTATAATATGTTTACGGAAAGTAAGATAATTTGCCGCTGAACGGCCGGTACGGATTCAATTGCAGAGATCAAAACTCCCATTACCGGAAAATAATACTTTTAGCTGATCACGCAGGAGCTCATAGCCGTGATGGCTGCTTGACTATCCGACATGATGACTATTTCTTGTCTACTCAAGTCTCTTTCTATATTGAACCGGGCACATTTTCCTATACCGTGAATTCCCGCTTGAAAAATGTTCGGAAAATTGTCTAAGCTTCCAGAGTATTCGGTTCTGGTCCCATATACTCCTATTCCAGTTCCTTCTATTGTATTTGTCAGTGTTCCATTTAATGGCCTTTCTACTGTGTCTTGGGATGATGTTTTTGTCCATGAACTGGACACATTTTCCTATAGCGTGAATTCCCGCTTGGAAAATGTTCAGGAAATTGTCTAAGCTTCCAGAGTATCTAGTTCTGGTCCATATATTCCTATTCCAGTTCCTTCTGTTGTATTTGAGCCACCAGTGTTCCACTTAATGGCCTCTCTACTGTGTCTTGGGATGGTGTTTTTGTCCCATGAACTGGACACATTTTCCTATAGCGTGAATTCCCGCTTGGAAAATGTTCAGGAAATTGTCTAAGCTTCCAGAGTATCTAGTTCTGGTCCATATATTCCTATTCCAGTTCCTTCTGTTGTATTTGAGCCACCAGTGTTCCACTTAATGGCCTCTCTACTGTGTCTTGGGATGGTGTTTTTGTCCCATGAATTGGACACATTTTCCTATAGCGTGAATTCCCGCTTGGAAAATGTTCAGAAAATTGTCTAAGCTTCCAGAGTATCTAGTTCTGGTCCATATATTCCTATTCCAGTTCCTTCTGTTGTATTTGAGCCACCAGTGTTCCATTTAATGGCCTTTCTACTGTGTCTTGGGATGATGTTTTTGTCCATGAACTGGACACATTTTCCTATAGCGTGAATTCCCGCTTGGAAAATGTTCAGGAAATTGTCTAAGCTTCCAGAGTATCTAGTTCTGGTCCATATATTCCTATTCCAGTTCCTTCTGTTGTATTTGAGCCACCAGTGTTCCACTTAATGGCCTCTCTACTGTGTCTTGGGATGGTGTTTTTGTCCCATGAATTGGACACATTTTCCTATAGCGTGAATTCCCGCTTGGAAAATGTTCAGGAAATTGTCTAAGCTTCCAGAGTATCTAGTTCTGGTCCATATATTCCTATTCCAGTTCCTTCTGTTGTATTTGAGCCACCAGTGTTCCACTTAATGGCCTCTCTACTGTGTCTTGGGATGGTGTTTTTGTCCCATGAACTGGACACATTTTCCTATAGCGTGAATTCTTGCTTGAAAAATGTTCGGAAAATTGTCTAAGCTTTCAGAGTATTCGGTTCTGGTCCCATATACTCCTATTCCAGTTGCTTCTATTGTATTTGAGCCACCAGTGTTACATTTGATGGCCTTTCTACTATGTCTTGAGATGGTGTTTTTGTCCCATGAACTGGGCACATTTTCCTATAGCGTGAATTACCGCTTGGAAAATGTTCAGGAAATTGTCTAAGCTTCCAGAGTATCTAGTTCTGATCCATATATTCCTATTCCAGTTCCTTCTGTTGTATTTGAGCCACCAGTGTTCCACTTAATGGCCTCTCTACTGTGTCTTGGGATGGTGTTTTTGTCCCATGAACTGGACACATTTTCCTATAGCGTGAATTCTTGCTTGAAAAATGTTCGGAAAATTGTCTAAGCTTTCAGAGTATTCGGTTCTGGTCCCATATACTCCTATTCCAGTTGCTTCTATTGTATTTGAGCCACCAGTGTTACATTTAATGGCCTTTCTACTATGTCTTGAGATGGTGTTTTTGTCCCATGAACTGGGTACATTTTCCTATAGCGTGAATTACCGCTTGGAAAATGTTCAGGGGATTGCCTAAGCTTTCAGAGTATTCCGTTCTGGTCCCATATACTCCTATTCCAGTTCCTTCTGTTGTATTAGAGCACCCAAGATATCATTTAATGGACTTTCTACTGCGCGTTGGGATGTTGTTTTTATCAAATTCACTTTTGCGACTTACCTTCACATTCCTCTAATACCCCCGCCTCATCATAGACAAATAGATTTCCTGCAACTTTGAAATACTTTACTACTCATTTTGCTACAAATAACTCTATATCAACCTCAAATCTCAGAAGTTGCACTTGTTATAAACTCTAGGGTGATTACTTACACGATTTGTCATCAATTGTGAAATGCCACATCAATAGAGGTCTACCAATCTATTATGTTCATTCGCTGAGATACTTAATGAGCCATTATATTGAAGTTCCTCTCCAATTCTAGACTGATGACGATTTTGAAAAAGAATTGAATATGTCCAATAGATACATATCAAAGTATGCCAGGCAAGTGTATGACGCAGTATGGGCTACTGCGTTAACATTTAGAGAAAGCGAACTCAACTATTGGATAGATACACTAAGAAATTTCAGTTACAGAAGAAACGACATGGTTTGCGAATTTGTTGAAAAGATGAGTACCCTCAACTTTATAGGAATATCTGTGAGTATTTTGTTCAATATTACTACGTCAATACTCATCTTTGGTGTAGGGTATCATTTTAAATATCATTTAATTGGGGATCCAGAAGCTAACAGCTCATACTCATGTTAAAACAGTTAGCTTTCGTTTTATATTCATGTGATCTGAGCAACGCGTTCATGCACAAGGATACTTCAATCCACATTTACTAGAGCATACAATGTGTGGTGTGATTTTAGTGATACTTGAGTCGGCTTACTGAAGTCATAAAGCAATAGATCGATTCACAATTGCTGTTGCACTAGCTTGTTGACACGTTTGTAAGGCTTGGCATCCTTAGATTATTCCCCGGCTTAATAAACTAACATGGAGCACAATGTAATTATAATGTTCAACACAGCTTACAAGCATTTTCAAGGAGCACAATATAATTAATCTCTAACATACCGTACAACGCGATATGTATTTCTCTTAGACTATATAAAATTTAGAGAAGATGTTGTTAATTAGAGCGTTAATCATAAACTAGAACGTACAACCACTAATATTTACACAAGTTAGGCTTGTAAACTTAAGATCTACCGTTGACTTATCCACTGCAATGAAATGTTACCGGTATTAACTGGGAAGACAGATCTAGATCTGTTGTAATAAAAGAGTGAGTACATTCTCAAAAACTCCAAACTCCCCAGAGTCGTAGTGGTTTCAATTAGGAATGACCTTGGGAAATATAAAATCTAGTTGAATTGCTTATGAATAAAAAAACGTTTACTCATTTATGTTATTCGATTTATTCGTTTTATTAAAATACAATAATAAATTATTACTCAAATTCAATTGCAGATTCAATTCGGTTTGGCTGTCACTGTCATTTTCATACACGTTAATGAAAAGTGTATACAAATTTATTTAATTTAATACCTGCACTTTTATTTAAGCTTCTTTATAATCTTTAAAATTTTGTATATTTCGAGAGCTGTTACAAAAAATCGGTACATAATGGTACAGGAAAGACA
Source organism: Endomychus coccineus (assembly GCA_958510875.1). Lineage (NCBI taxonomy): Eukaryota > Metazoa > Arthropoda > Insecta > Coleoptera > Endomychidae > Endomychus > Endomychus coccineus. Next base: position 179,044,334 of record OY294068.1, on the reverse strand, counting down.
TTTTGTATAGTAGTTATAAAATATTAAACACATCTGGTTACCTCGTTCTAGAGATATGATGTCTTCAACTATAGAAACATTACTGTTTAGTAGTTTTCTAAAACATGTTCAGATATTTTACACATTAGTTTGTTACAATTTCAATTATTCTTGAATTAGTTCCGCGCTTTAGTTGATGTGAATTAGTTCTCAAATGTCTTCTGATGATGGTCATGAGAACGAAAATATGGTAGAAGTGAGTTTTTATACGCCCCATTTCCCAAGAATTTATATATAATTCATAAATGGCACAAGAATCATTATTATGGAAGATAAACCTACATGATCACATTCATCCTATGCGGTAGAGTATTCATATCTTACGCGAAAGTTTTTCCATCAAACATATTTTTTATTCGGTTCGATTCCTGGTTCGGTACCAGAACAATTCCCCGTAGAAACTGTGACGTGATATTAATGACTTATATAGACTTATTAAATCGTCTACGAGTGGAAGTAGGTATGTATACAAGGGCAAGGATAAATCAAGCAAACAATCACAAAACAAACCTTCAAAGAATCTACTAACCTAGAATTGCTGCTTGGAGAAAATAGCACATCCAAATTTGTAACCTTGCCTAAAAGAAGGGTAATTTATTACATCCATAAATAAACTTATGATTAACCTACTACCCTAGAATAGCCGCTTGGGGGTTCTATCAGATACAAAATTATGTAATGTAAATAGAAAGATATCAAATTGTTTGGCTGTCTGTAAGTTTCGAACCTTCGCTACAAAATGAATCGTTTATCATGCAGGCCCCTTACTACAGTTCACACAATAAAACGATTCTACCGGAACAATTACAATCTCCGGTAAACCATTACTTCTATGGGGATCTACTCGGGTATCGGTACAGGCAGCCTGGATACTGTGTAAATCCCATTAATAATTCTTATAGTTAGTTTTTGTACGCTCTTAAACTTTTTCCTCTCGATCACCTATTTATATTTTCAGGGGCCCATAACATTTTCCGGAGCGGATAGAGTTGGGAATTCTCTTCTGCACCAAATACAAGGTAAGCTATGATTTAAACTGATCACCTCAAATTAATACTATGTTTGTGTCATTATCACGACTTAAGATCACCTTAAATATCCTAGTTGTTATATATTTAATGCGTTGGATGAATAATAAACACAATTTTCTGTTAAGGCGCCTACAGACACACGTACTTCTAGTAAGACAAGTACGCACGTACTTACATGATGTGTAGGGCGGCATATGGATAAGTGAAGTGACGCTGACATTCTTGTTTATCTACTCCCGAATACAAGAGAGACAAGCTGCTCGTATATCATTCACGCTTAATATATTGACAAGTAGGGAGATTACTATTCAAAAGTGAATATTCCAGTCATCACATAATTTTGTCCAATTTCCTGATAGTCTTAACTATTCCCGCTGAATCTAATAACATGGATTAAATGAACGATCTTAGACGTTCGGTTATAATTATCAATTTAAGCTGGCTCCTGTATATTCTCTTCCCAACATTCTAGCAACGCTGTAATCTTCTGATAATTGTACTTCAAGGTTGCTCTAGTAATGGCATTTATGTTTAATTGGATGTAGAACTTAATTACAACACCATTTGCCGAGAAAATTCTTACTGACACTTTTACTTTTTATATATCTGAATAACCAAATAATTGTATCAATTGAAAATGTTTCAATTTCGTTAAGATTCAATTTACTTTTTTTGTGGGACTGCATTAATTTATGTTTCATTTCAATATTACTTTCATTTGTGTTCATAATGAAGATTAAATTCTAATATATTTTGATTTGCTTCCAAATTCAAACGAATATCATCAGTTTTGCTTGATTTAATCGGATACTAAAAATCGTATTCACAACTATCGCCCCATCAGTCTTATTAATAATTTTTGCAAAATTTTCGAAAAATGTTTGAAAAATAGAAGTTTCTTTAATAGATTCAGTATTCATTCCAACAATCAGTTTGGATTTCGAGATAATTTGAGTACGACTGATGCCATCATTGAATCAATAGACTTTATCACAAATAATTTCAATAATAATCAAAAAACAATTGCATTACTTATGGACATAGCTAAGGCTTTCGACACGGTCTCACATTAGAACTATTAGATATACACTCTAGCTATGGAATCAGGGGGAAGACGCCAATTTTAATAAAAAACTATTTAGAAAATAGGTGTCAAATAGTTAAAATCAACGGTACTTTAAGTGACTCATTGACAGTTAATATAGGAGTTCCACAAGGTACAGTATTAGGCCCGATACTTTTCCTAGTTTATATCAACACACTCTGCAATAGCAATATAAACGGTTAAACAATATCCTATGCAGATGACACAATTTTAATTTTCTCTGGTCCATCATGGGATCTTGTAAAAGAAAGGGCTTGCGAAGGACTCAAAACAATGAGGTTGGATGCTCTTGAATTAACAATTAACTTAACCAAGACTAACTATATCGCATTTTCAATCAGCAATCATTCTCGGCCAGATTTTAATTACCTACAACTTGATAATACTGAATATATTTATGAAACTAATACAATTAAATATCTAGGTATCTATGTCTATCTTAAATGGGACCATCATGTCATTTATCTGAGTAAAAAGACTAAACAACTAATACATACATTTTACTTACTAAGAGATTTACTATGGAATGATTCACTTGTAACAATTTACAAATCTTTGGTGGAGTCATTAATTCATTATGGTATGATTGCATCGGGCGGGTTGTATAATAATTCATTAGATATTCTAAATATTAGCCAGAACTACATTTTAAAAATTATTAAACAAATCTAAATTATTTCCCATGGAACATTTATACTCGGAAGAAATTTCAAATGTGGGAAACTTGTACACTCATACTTTATGTAAGTTTTTCCAGCAAAAAGTAAATCATAAAAGTCACACTTATCATACTCAATTAACTAGGAACACTACAAATAAACAAATCAGCATCACAAAGAACATCCTATGTCTTGCGGTAAAATGCTATAACATGCTTCCTATTGATATCAAAACAATTTATAATATGAAACACTTTTCTGAAATTTCTAAACATTTCATTCTTGAAAACCAAAAGAAATTCTCATCCTTTTTACTGACTGAAGGTAGGATGAAAGGCTGAAGAGAAAAACTTTTTTTGTTAATCACTTTAATTTAATTCGATTTTAAATGTATTACGAATATATCACTATCAGAAACTTAATACTAATGTTATTTTAATTTTATTTTTAATTTATTTTCATTAACCATATTTGTTCATTTACTTACACATACAAAAGCTTCTTTATTGTAATATTTAGGTGTAACTCATTATTCACATTATTATATCATTAGTTCTCAAATTTGACATTTATACTAATACTATCGTATGTATAAAATGAAATGAAATATTTTTATCTATGAAATAAATGAAATTTCAATTTTTATTGTAGTTGTGTCAATTGTATCTCATTTTTATTATATTCAATTTCCATTATACTTTGATGCCAATTGTATTTTGATAATGACAATCAGGCTTCCGATAATGAACCGTAGAACCGTAGAATATCTGTAATATTTTGAGATAATTTTGCCAAAACTAATTGACTCTTTAACAAGGAAAATTAATTATATAACTTTCATTACAGTTGAAGAATGTTATATTATTCCTAACTAAATAACTATATAACTGAAACTAATTAAATGAGAATTTTAAACGTATGGTGGTTTCATACGCCACAATAAACAGCTTGTTCCTCTGTGAACTAACTCGATCCAGGATCGTTCTATTCTGTGCGTGATTTAATGTGAGAAGTAAGATTAAGATTTCGAATGGTAATTGGAAACTTGAAAGGGTACCCATAACCTTCGAGTGCAATCATCGCCTTTGAGTAATTATAATCATTGTCCAAGAGTGGAACGGACTCAAGAACATTCGAAGAAGACATGAAAACCCCATTGAAGAGGTTTTTTTATGAATTCGAAGGAATTTGTGACAGACTATACTCTTGATGAATCAAGGCAATCATGTACCTTCGCGCTCACTGTAATGTAAATTTAAATAGAATCAGACATACCCATCAGGGTTGAAATCCCGGCCATCTGTTAAGTTATATTAGGTATTACTGCCTGATACCACTCACAGAATTGTTTTTTGACATCACATATTAGGTCTTCAGCCAGTCTAGTGATATATAAATTTTCTATAACCACTATGTTCGTCATGGCAACACTGTCTGAAATAGACTGAGGCGCCCTCAGTTTTTCATTATGAGAACTTTACATAATAGAATCGAACATCATAAAAGTAAGTTTTAAAAGAAATTAACAATGGAAATGAACGAACGCTGTAATAAAAAAACTGCAACGAAACGTAATATTATGAGGAATAAGAATTTAAACAACGTTTGAATCGATACAGAATTAAAATGCGACATTGCAGCTACAAATATAATTGAAATGTGCGCTTTGCATTTGAGATCCAAGCAAATGCTAGAATACTCAGAAAACATGAAATAATTCTAATGTACTTCACATTACCATTTATAAATTGATAAAATGTTTTAAAGCTAAAACTGAACGTTTTAAACTGCAATCTCATAGAATATTGCAACCAATGAAAAAATACATGAGAAATCTGTTCTAAAATGAAAGCTGAAAGATTATATAACGAAACTAATAAAATTTAGAATGAAGAAATAAAAATCACAAATATATTAAAATCTATAGTTAAAATATCCTACAATTCATCGAAGTCACTTGATAATATTTTAATAAACCATGAAGATAAAATTGATGAAATTGGAAAAAGTGGTATATACCAACATAGTTGTAATTCTTGCCCATCAATTCGAATTGGCAGAACATATAGAAAATTTAGGCCTGGTTTTCCAAATTTTGCAAATCATTTGACTGAAACCAAATTTAAATTTAGCATAATGGTAAATTTCAAAATACTAGATACAGTACGCAAATAAAGGTTCTACCTAAATAATCTAGAGGTGCTTCAGAAACAAAAATCATTTAAAAATAGAGTTTAATCACGTTTAATACACAAATTTTGTTAAATTATACTTGCATTACTGCAATCAGACAGTGATTTCGTAAAGTACTGAATAATTCATTGTTAGCCAAACTATCCATTTCTGAGGAATCTCATGAAACAGGTCGATTTTTAATCTCAATTTACCACATTTATAAGGAAAATTAAATATACAGGGTGATCCACGTTTGAGTAATGTCGTCCGCGAGAATTTTTTCAAATGGAACACCCCATATATTACTCATTTTTTTAAATCTCCATGGAAAGCTGATTTCAAAAATATATCATACATAGGGTTTGTATACAGTGCGTTTGTTAAATTCAGTGCTCTCATAAAAAAGTGGATAAAGTCGTAAAAAATTGGAGGAAAAATTTTTCGAAAGAACGCTCGAACCCTTCGAATTTTATTTTCATTCTGGCATTCTCCCAAATTTAATACATACAGAATGATTCGTGTAGCAGAAATGGCGTCATCGGTATTTTTTGATGGCAACCCTATTTTAATTTTCATTCGACCCATACTGAAGTTACCTTAGCGTAGTTAAAAGGTTCCCTTTCACTTTCCCTCATGGAAAAAGGGGTTGCTATCAAAAAATTTCGATGACGTATAACAATACTTACTTTGAAACATTTATTATTGTTAAAAATTATCAAATATCTAGGTATAAACATTGACAGGTATTTAAAATGGGACGAACATATAAAACAATTGACAATTAAAATACGCAAACTGATTTATAAATTTTATATTTTGAGAGAAATATTACAACATCATTCATTAATAACTATCTACAAGGTTCTAATTGAATCTATAATCCGATATGGTCTGAGATGGCTTATATGATAGCAATCTGAAACAATTAAATGTTGCGCAAAACTATATTTCGAAAAAACACAAATGATTCTTATCACGGTTTTCAATCAATCCTGAGCTGTGATATACTGTAATAATTCCTATTTGTAGTGTCTTGAATTCCGAATCAGAAACATAAAATATGAACATAAAACATAACATAGTAAATCTAAATACAGCACTAATTGTAGCTAAAATGTTTCTCATAAATGAATGAAAGTACTATATACATTATAATCCTTGGAACCACCAAATCTGATTCACCTAATTCAATTTAAAACATTTCTTTCAACAATTAACACAAATGACACAAATTGCTATTGTTTTGAAAATAATACAAAAACAAATTTCCAATTAACATCGCACTGTTAATTTTTCAGATGGAAATTTGCAGAAGATCGCAATATACGAGACGGATAAAAGAAGATTGGATTTTAACTGTGAATCTTGCGGAAAATTGGTTTGGAGAAATGGAGATATACCCATAGCTCAACGTGTATTGAAAACCACGTTGATAAGAATACCCCCGTTACTGTTTTATACGATATTTACGTTATCACTAATTGGTATTATGGCGTCGTTCGTGTTCCTGTTTTTCAATTTATATTTCCGAAGGATGAAATGCTTAAAATTATCCAGTCCTAAGCTCAACAATGTAGCAGTGATTGGCTGTATATTGGTTTATTCGTCTGTAAGCCTGTTGGGTTTTGATAAATTTGCATTGAACGTTTACTTATCAGAGTTATGTACCGTAAGTAATTTCTCATAAAATCTATCCGAATGAAATTCAATTTGAAATTCAGAACAACTGCGAATAATATTTACTGTACTTCATCAAAGAGAAATCTGTGTGGTTTAGCCAAATGATAATAACTTAAAAATAAAGCAATCGGAATGCCCATCACAATACCAAACAATATAAATTTTGGCACAAAAGACATAGCAAATTTCATATTGGTTCAATTGCTTTACGAATCGGCTCTTGATACTCCTAATTTTTTTCATGAATATATGCATGACACTTTTTTCTTTCCACATCACTTATTTTTTCACCTAATTCCATTCCTTCATCTACCACTAAGTTCCAGATGGGCCACCAATTATGGTCTTGCTTCTGGACACTTGTGGGTTCCTGTTTATCAACGTGACCTGAATCCAGGTCCTTACTAGGCTAGGAAACTGCTTCATCCTTCTTTCGGTGGTGCTATTATTAAATGCTCTATGTCTAAATGTGCGTATAGATATGCGAGCCAAACAGTTGACGAACTGCTTGTGAACCACAAGTTCGCATAGTTTAGACGTGTTTCGAGCATGGAGCAAACGGCTTGTGAACCGCTCACGACGATCCATTTCTTGTCGGTTTTTCTCACGAACACAAAGGCGTTCTCAGTTCAAAGTTGGATGGCGACGTGTCTGGTTCATTGTAATCTGCTCGCGAACCTACTGGCTTGCATAGAATTCTATTTATTCTGTTCCTGTATATATGAATGGCTGCTAAGTTATACAAAAATTTACTGTAGCTCGTTTTTAAAAGTGATAAACAACTCTCGGAAATGCCATTCCCGCCTGTAGAACATGACGGCCGATTTGCTATATCTAATAAGATAATCTAATGGATATATTTCTTTCTGTTTGACCTACATAACATTTTCACAAAATTGACATTGAATTTTATAAATACCTGATACTTCATTGTTGGCGGAATAAAAGTCTATAGTGGAAAAGGGTGTGATTTTACTATCAGTGAAAACTCCACAGATATAAACTCAGTATTTGAGATCTTACAATTTAGTTAGTAGGCTTCAGATTTCCCAATAAGGTGAAGAAAAATTAAATATATAGTGTTACTAGTTAGATGTCACAATTGAACCAATGGTTGCATTTGCTTAAAAGTAATTAATCTTCATTTCAGGTAAGAGTTTATCTACTATCTTCCGGATTTGCATTGGCGTTTGGATCAATGTTTGCTAAAACATATAGGGTTCACAAGCTGATCAACAACTATCCCACCAGTGTCGTGAAAACCAAATTACTGAAGGATGCACATTTGATAACACTTATTTTCACACCTACCATAATAGATGCTATTATATTATGCCTTTGGATCATGGTGGATCCAATGGAAAGAAAATTGGTGAATTTGACATTGCAAATAAGTCCCGAAGACCGTGGTGTGGTGTATCAACCTCAGGTAAGTTCAGGTGAGTGATTTACACTCACCCCACTGATGTAGCACACTCTCTGTTCTTCCACTTGACTATAAAAGAAAAAGGCATCATTATTCAAGAATAGAAGAAAAAAATAGACCAATTCTGTAATAAATAATCATAGAATCAAATAAAAGTAAAAGTAAATGCTCTAAGCACTGGAAACAAAAAATTATATGTTATAACTGATGTTAAATAGTTCATCAATCATGGTCATGCGATTTCAATCCTTTGGACTACACCGTTTGGTCGTATGTTGAGAAAAAAGTTTATTCTGCAGAGGTAAATTCACGTCAAGAGTTGCAAGACAGAATTGAACGTCTCTTTAATGACCTCATAGCTGATCCTCAATCATTTAGAAAATTAATGCATTTTTTAGAAAAAAGGATAGAATTGTGTATTCCGGAAAACGGAGGACATTTTGAACACTTACTCTAACTGATTGATTATTCCATGTTTTTTTCAAATTTATTTCAATTTTCTTCTTGTGATTCTTTGTTTAAGTAATAACTTTAGCATTAAAATAATGTTATTGTTTTGGTTTTTAGTAAATTCGTGATCCTTTTTCATTTTACACCAGCATCAGTTATTACTTCATCATTTTCGAATCAGAATATTCCGAAAACGGTACACAGTATCGAGTTTTACCAAAAGTACTTTTTAATTAGAAAATCTAACCTCAAAAAAGTTATGTCTAAAAGTACTCGGTATGAACCGTGTAATTAGCGTCCTCTATGAGACTCACATATGAGAATAAAACCCTGCGATGTGTCAGCTTCCAAAATATATTCATACAAAATTGCAATACAATGTTGCCAGTAGTTTCGACATGAACGTAAAAAATTTGTTTGAAAATCTTGAATACGGATGCCGTTACGAAAAATGTTCACTAAGCAAACCCCACTTATCCACCAGTGTTCTACCTATCCTAGCCATCTTTTTTTGAAACACGAATATCTTAAAACTATGCCTTTTTATGAAAAATTGAAGAGAACTAAATTTGTTCGTCGGAAAATTTTCTGGTACCTTAAGTATTTCATCCACTGTAATATAATTATTATATACCTGCTTGCAAAACGAAGGTAAATAAATGCACATCCTTTCCCACCCTCTCAATAACGATATCCTCTCTACAGCGGCCACTTTCACAGTATACATTTGTGGCCGCTATTTGAAGGTTTAACTGTAATTATCTACACATCTTGGAATCCATTTGTGTTCATTATTCATATACATTTCCATTTTAGGTATCTATTTTACAAATCACTACAATGTAACGACTTCAACCCCGAATATATGGATTATTTATGAACTTGATTTTGCAGGTTGAAGTTTGCCGGTCACAAAATACCAGTGGATGGTTCGTTGCTTTGTACGGATACAAAGGAATCATGCTGATAATGGGTGTTTTCATGGCCTGGGAAAATAGACATGTCAAAGTTCCGGCTCTCAACGACTCCTAGTACATTGGGATATGCGTTTACAGCGCCGTTTTTAGTGCTATAATCGTTGTACTATCCAGTTTAATTTCAGAATATGTGATCATCAGTTATCTCGCAACCTCATTGAGTATCTTATTATCGACAACGATAACTTTATTTCTATTATTCCTGCCGAAGTTGAAGATAGTGTTCGGCCACGTTACAAACATGGATCCAATAATGCACAGCATGGGTCTTAAATTTGAGTGCAATACGCGAAGATTCATAACGCACGATCCCAAAGAAATCATGCACAGGTTGGAAATACAGAATAGAGTTTACAAGTGCGAACTGAAAGCTTTAGATGAAGAGATTAAGTATCTCGAGAATATTTTGAACATACCATCAATCAGTTCGAATGAATCTAGTAGCACAGTGGCGGAAGTTAATAATGGAATAGATCGCCAAACTCTGTCTTCCCGAACAAACAGCGGGCGAGCTTCTTGGCCGTCCACATGCGGACAGATATTGATTCCAATAAACAAGTTCGCATCAGAGAACATATACAATGATGATCTCGTTTTTGATAAATTTAATATTATATGAAAGTTGACAGAAATCTTTGGGACTATATCTGATGGAACCTATATGTAGAAAGAGAACGTGAATAGTTTGCGAAGACGTCGATACGAACATATGATAATGCTATCCAGAGACCATGTAGCTGAATACCTATCTAGAAAGTTAAGAGTCAAATTTTACAAACAATAATTCCTGAATGAATTCTTCGCAATGCAATGTCCGTCATGGTTCTGTGTTAGGACATTAGTTGAATTTAGCTAAAATACATTTGTATATTATAATATAGAATGAATTGGATTGTTTTTTTGTTTTTTACGTGATTACTTAATACGGCCAGACTAAATTTCCAAAACGCCAAATAGTTGAGTCGATGAAGCATTTATACTATCAACTTTTTATCAGTTATTGGATTTTTATGAAATTTGGCGTGTGGCTTCCTGAATGGCCCAGGATAGTAGGTGTTGTAAATCAGAATGCTCCCCACGAGTTATTGAGTAAGCTGTTCGAACCTATGAACAAGTTATCAAATAAAAAGAGACGGTAAACATGAAGTTTTGAGTACATAATGCATTTTTTTTCAATCGTATAATTGGTGTTCACTTCCAGCATATCGTTGATACGATGCGAAAAAAAGTTGGTGCAAAGACAGATCCTTGTGAAACACCAGTACTGATAGCCATTGTATCGGAACATACTCTGTCAACCACCACATGGTGTGATCTATCTGAGAGAAAACTCGATAGTAAGTGATAAAGTTGAGGCGGCAAACCATATGACGAAACTTTCTCAAGAAGGCTTTGGTGCCACACTCGGTCAAATGCTTTAGAGATATCTAATGATACAGCTAGAGATTCCCCATGTTTTTCAACACCATACCTCTGCTGACGAAAGCCATATCCGGTCATTCACAATTTGTAGTTCTCTAGGTATTTCATGAGCTCGATGTTGATTGCTTTCTCCATTGCTTCAGAGATCACAGATAATAGTGCAATGGGTATATGATTATTCGGAAGGGTCCTCTTTTCTTTTTTTGGAATTGGTTGCACTCTAGCTGTCTTCCAGCTGGAAGGAAACACTCCAATATTGTATGAGAGGGTAACCAGCTTGCAGAAAACTGGTGTTAGTTGAAGTGCACATTCTGTGAGAACGACAGGTGAAATTCCGTTTCGGCTCCCTAGACTTTAAGGTATTGAGATCAAGCAAAATGCGCCTAACTGTGCGCTAACGAAAGACAATTCCAGGCTTATGGCTGTCGATAGCAGCAATATTAGGAGGTTCCTTCCCTTGTGGATTCAAAGTTGAAATTGCTGCAAACATATACATCAAAAAACAAATATAACTTTCATAGTGAAAATAAGCATTTAAAAAAAAGAGGGTGTTAAAGAACTATATAGAAATACGCTAAAATCATGTTTTAGAATATTCAGACAACATTTATTGTTGAACAGTACATATTTTTTGTTCCTATAACTTTTTTCCATGAATAAGTATTTTACGACTTTTCTTGAACAAACAGTCAAGTTGAGTTTGAGAGTACGAATTCAAAAATTCCAAGCAGTGGATCCAATCTGGTGGCTCGTTAAAATAAAAAAATTTGACTGCAGTCAAACTATGTCGAAATGGAAAAAAATAAGAAGTTTTCATTTTTGTAATTTATTCTAGTAAAATACATGCCCTTCGAGTGACAGCACTTTTAAAAATTAATCTCTATCAGTAATCATTATGGAATAGTTATTCAGATTCAGAAGATTGAATTTTCCGTTCAAAATCAGATAGAATCTATTTTATCCACTATAGAGCGATTTGCAATAGTTCAAATACGTACGACCAATAGGAACGGCGTGATAGTCTTCACGGTGGGTTATACACGCACACACAGACAGCATCTCATAAATAGTCTAGATCGATTCAGAAATGCTCAAAACGGATGTATCCGGGAAAATTCCGAAATTTTTTTTGTCCTGCTGCAATTCTTTCTCTACACTATATTCTACGTATAGTGAAGGAAGTGAAAATAAGACTCCCCACAAAAGCAGTGAACATTCCCTGGAAATTTGACCCGAAAAAATGTCCATGTCTTAGAAAATAAAAAAATGTCTAGAAATATGTTCAGAGTTTTTGATCAATGCGAGTGGCTCCAAACGCCCACAACTTCAAATTTAGAAGCATCTTTGGTGGTTAGAGTACTCGGCATATATTGATCGGATATAAGAAAAAGACACTCAATAAGAGAGGGAAGATAGCGGTATAAGCGAAAATGCAATTTATTAAAATGACACTCAATATGAGAGGGAAGAAAATGGTATAAGCGAAAATGCAATCCATTAAATTCCGATTCATCTCCAGCTGAGGGTAACCCATTGCTTACATTATTATCCTCAGATAGTATTTGAAAGGGCACATTTTGATTTATAATTTAGTTTACTCTGATGATGGCTACTTGGTAGTAGAAAGGTTCTCAGTACTTTAATAGTAGTTTTAGAGGATAAGTAATAAGGAAACACTTCTTAGAAGACTTTCACTTGAAATAGTTTTTGAACCTAAGAAAATAACATGAGTGAACACAAAACAACAAGAAACGTGTGGTTATCAAACAGAACCTGTGTATTGTCTAGAGCTAACTTTATGACGTCACGATGCCATGAGTAATCAATGTTCCGGCCAGCTATAAACTAATACTAATACACTATAATTTTCATATACTGTTGTTTACGTACGTTTTAAATTTACATGTCATCAATTTGTTAGTTTTCTTCACAACGATTTTGTCATTTTGCGAGAATGACAAATCAACTTTGAACATATAAAATTTTTTCGTTAACATTGGTTTGGTGTACACTGTATAAACTCACCTTCAGACATTGGCGTTTTTTGACAAATTATGACCCCCTTCTAGACTGAATGAGACATAATTTTGAATTAGGCTATTTATAATTATTATTATTCATTAGTTATATATTCACTGTAAACATGGACTGATAATATTACGCGGCGGTTCCTAGCATGCAGGTGAATCCACCGGTGTCCACTATTAGTCCTCATTGATGTACATATATATATATATATATATATATATATATATATATATATATATATATATATATATATATATTCATATGCATGATGTGTGCTTTTCCTGAAATTGCTGATCAACTTTAACTGCTCGCAACGTATCTTATGAAATTCCATTAATTAACTATTTCGCATATTCTGTTGTCAGCATTTCATTCAATCTACCTGCTCGATATTAATTTACTCCATTTACGTGGGTGAATATTGCATTGGAGAAGTTCCCCTTTGTAAATTATTATTGCAGCGTTTCCTGGAATCATTGATTATAATAGCTGTAACTCCATGTCTATTTCTGCATTTAATAATATACTATTGTTCTTTTACCTCTGACAAATTCCTCATTTTACACCTTCATGGATCTACCTGATAACTATTCCTTCTGAACAGTATGTTCCTGCTTTGTATTGTATTTTATGCCAACAGTTAGCAACAGATTTATTCTATTAGCTGTAATTCTGAATTTTTATGAAATCAAACTTCAGAAGTACATAAGCAATTTTCCCATTACTGTAATTCTACCTACATGAACGTTATATCCTCTGTAAACTGCGAAAATGTTGTAGCCACTATCTTTCAGTTTTCTTCAAATGGTACGCTCAATAATAAATTCCTTCGAAGACGCAGTTGCTGCAGTGTTACAAATGAACGTCTAATAGTTCATAAAATCGCAGGTGAACGAATTACATGCAATAATGGAGTATAAAACAGCAAAGAGCTAAAGTGGTACAACCACTTGTACACATTGTAGGAATGTTATTTGTGATATTTTATGTATATGACGAAGAGGGAAAATAACTTCAGGCACAATAAAAGTAAAACGTAACGCGTTCGGGATCTTCAGTGATCATAGTAATGGCCATTTTGATGCCGGCCACCACTTCCATGGAAGACTTGCGGTTTTGTACCTTGAGTACTGTCAAATAAAAGTTAGGTCCCCTATGTCTTGCCGTTGGGCCCTCAGTTTCCTCCTCTTGGTTTTTCCTTTTGTTTTCTGCTTCCACTAGTGCAAAGGGAAATAATGGTCCTCTTGGTAGATGTAGGACTGCCCCTTGGTTCTGAGAAATTGCTATCCTCCCTTGGATGTGCTCAGAGAGACTTCCAAGGCAGGTCGTAACCCGAGATTCGGCTTCATTCGCTTTGACGAACCCGGAGTGATTCGAGTCGTCTCAATCATTCGTCTCCACATGCCTGGACAACAGATTTGTGACTGAGCCACCATTCATATAGGCCATGACCCTTTAGGATACCCTCGTTCAGATAAGCCTTTCCACTAACACAAGGCATAAAGTACCCGACACACGTCAAGGTTCTGCAGCCGCTAGGGAATGTATATACATGTACTGGTCACTAAAGCCCTACGCCAAACATCTGACAAGCATTTGATTTGTGAAAGAACATTATTAAAATAGAGTTAGGCAAATATTGGTGGAACACTTTTGAAGAAGATGTACAGAAATAACATCCAACCCAGGGGCAGAGGTAGCGGACAAATTATGTTGATGGTCAGTTTCGGCGTCAGACATACGTCTCCTTATGTGTCAAGTGTCCAATTTTCACAATATTAAACAGTACTGGTCTATGAAATGTAACATTTTAATCTTTATTACTAATTCTGTTTGAAAATCTACAAGCTATACAACTAACCATTGCTTATTGTTATAATGAACTAAACATTCATTGTTTAATTTACAGTTTATTCACAACACACTACTCACGATTGGATATCTACGACCATTTAAAACACAAATTGTGTGAATAAAGCCACAGAACATCGAGAATTCATAATTAATCAGTCGTTCGTAGTCGCTTAAAATGGCCACTTCCGTATTATTCATATTATACATATCTTCACACTCTACTCCTTCTTGAGATTTTATATTCTTCAGTTGTAAGCAATGTGTACCTATTGGAAGTATCTGTAATGTCAGAAGAGCTTAAATGCACCAAAGCATTACAAATAATTAGGAAACTCAGCGATAATTAAAATTTCGATGACGTATAAAATATTATTTAACTCAATGTGAGTTTATAGTGAACGTATGGCAATATTTTTGTGCAATCTGTGTTTCCATGAGTTGAATTGAAGTGTTATGTATCATTAATGAAGGTCATACATTCTATGTAAGACATTGTTGTGACTCCATGCCAGTTCAAGTTCACTCAGCTCAATGAAACTAGTAGCACTAGGCTATGTTACATGAACCGTTTTGATATCATCGAATAACAAACAATACAATGTATTCTTAATGAGGATGGCAATTGCCATCATTGTCGCAATTGGATCATCTTGTAAACGCCTACAATACGTTGTAACATGATTCTCTCTGTATAAAACTTTACTTAAGGAATTTACAATATTCCTATTCACCAGTATTTATGGTCATTTAATTTAGAGCAGCATGACAGGTTGGAGTTTCATCCCAATCATTTATTAGTCAGAGCAAAAATGTGAAAAACATCCTTGACACTTACCCTTTTTATTTCACTAGACACTTATGGATTTAAATAGAGAAAGGTGAGTGGAGGGATAAACGCTAGTGTTAATCAGAAGAACCCGTACTCAAAATAAATAGAATAATTTATAAACAACAATTAAAAAATAGTAAAATAATAAAAAAAATATTATGATTAACTTTATTGCTAATATCATAAAATTATTAATAAGAGTAATCTAAGAAGAAAACCTAAAGTTTAATAAAATTACCTAGAGAGTCTGAATTAACTAAACTAAAGAAATGAAACAAAAATTATGAAAATGATTTCCCAACCAGGATGACCCTCAATCCAAAAGCTATGAACTGATTAAACAATTATTATTGACTTGGACTTGAATAAAAACTGATTTGAATAGAACTGAAACTCTGATTTTAACGAAAACACCCTCTTACCCATAACACTTTGAATAATCTATTAAAAGTAATTCAATTGAAAATGAGAAAGTGCCACGTGATTTTCCAAAAGACTAATTCAAGTTAGAAAATATAACTAAAGGTTTTTCGCATTTTGTTGATATTTATAAAGCGTCCTTTTTTTACAATTCTTACTTATAGTGATCATAATTTTAATTGTGTACCAATAAGCAGTAAGATAGTTTATATTTTTTTTCCTTCTTCTTGAAACCTCTCATTCAGAATGTGAGGATTTCTAAGCTTTCTGCCCTTTTCTAAATATTACCAAATGATTTTCTCCTCTATTAATCATTTCAACTTTAATCAAGCCTATATTTAATTACAATTTTGAAGATTAGGTACTACGTTACGTCCCGATTTATGTGTGATACATTTTGATTAATTATGTAACTTATGAAAGAAAGACGTGTAAAACTACCATATTGACATCAACAGCGGGGCTGTACCCCGTTACCTAAGCATCTCCAGATGGTTAAGATTAAAATTTATTATAGCTACACATTAGTTTCCCGTCCTATATTGGTTATTGATCTTGACAGGTTTATGATTTCCTTTAGAACAAGAAATTTGTGTGAAATTATGATTTATTTCGGGCGTCGCATTTGTTGCGGGATCATAAAACCTTCTCGTTTCGGGCGTACTTCCTAGATGCAATAAAATGTATTTGCAATACCTTCTCGTTTCGTGCGATTTAAGCTGAACGTCGGAAACTAAATAATTGTGTAGGAAATTACCTTTCTTCCTCCAATACTTTATACTTTTAGCCAATTTAGAATACCTACTTAGAGATATCTTAGTCTATCATAGGATCGGTTGGATTATAGAGAAATAACAAATAATAATCTTATATGCAGTAGATATTTTTTATTTCTTAAAATTCACATTTGGGATACAAATTGTCATAATAAAAGTATTTACTGGTATTTACTCACACAATCGTTTAGTAGAAAGGGCAAAAATTACAAAAATAATAGACTTATAGATATTAACATTAATGTTAATAGTAGATACCTAATTCAAGAAAAATAATACATATTATGCTTCTATTATTTACAGCCCACTCAAATTTTAATTATATACATCAAGTTTCGCCCAAGCATACTTTACTTTGTATAATATCGTCAATACCCTTATTTATACGACAATCTAAGTCACTGTATTTTTTTGCACGCTTTGGAGTGTTCATATTCAGCTCAGTTTGCTTAACAGTAGTATCGTACTACCGTATTCCATCATTAAGTATTTAAAGCAGTTCATAAATATTTGGATGCGCTTTTCCAATACGATTGTTGTGGGAAGTTTTCCATTATCAGAAGCCATGCCTCAGGAATACTCTTTTGGCAAATGGGCCAGGGCTGCACACATACAAACATGTTCCCTAATCTCTGTATTTTGCTTGTATCCTGTAACCAAACCCAACTATTGCACTTTTCGCCACAGGCATTGATTGAAATGAAAATTACACCCTTGGATTTTTACTCCCAAGAAAGTTTGTTTGAGAGCGTTTATTGCAGCCCGTTCAAAGTCAATGTGGACTTTTTCTGACTCAAATTTTGTACTTTTTTCCAACAGTGTTATATGTGGCTCCTTTTCTATTCGGTAAAAGCGCATAGATGGCTGGAACAATCCTTGTGCTGACATCAGTGCTTCCCAAATCTACGTGTATTGTATATAATTGGTAGAACAGGGAACAACAGCTTTCAAATGTCCCGTCCATGAAAAATTCTGAGCCTTGGGATAGAAGTGTCCTATCACTGCAAAAAATCAATACTCGATCTTCCTGGCCGTCGTCGATTAGCACAAGGTGTTGCGTTGTCTTCGGGATGACGATTTCTTGCCGTTTCTTCGGTCAAGATTTAACTCTAAAAGTGTTTTGCTTGCCTCTGTAGAATCTATCTTTGACGAACGAAACGAGAGGAATAAGCTCGGTGATTTTTAATCCGCCCAAAACGAGAGGGTTACAGGTAGTTTTAAGCTATTGCATATAGCTTTTATCGCGGAATTTGAGCGCGGCGTCCGAATCAAGAAAAAAAAAATACAAATACCGTAACAAAAATCTAAAAAAATAAAAAACAAATACCGTAACGAAATATCCTGACACCCATCACTCCGCCTACCATGTAGCTCGGCCGAGCTTAAAATTGTCGGAATGTTAACTTTGAACCCTTTAAAAGGTCGTGATAGCCCCAAACTGGGTCGAAAACTGTTTTGAATTGGTTAATTTTCGATAAATCGAATGACGTTCACGTGAGAAGCGCGTAGGTCGCGAGTTAGAAAAGTGCAAATTTACGGTACATAGAACGTCTTAACGAGGACTTTTCGCATGCGGTTTTCGCTCCATGTCGTTAGTTTATGAACGGGGCCAACTAAATAGCATAGTCTCGGGCCCCAAAATTCGATTAAATAGGAAAATTTAATTAAAACAGTTTGAGGTATTCTCAGCTGTCACCTACTAGCATCTGACGTGCGACGTACGACAGGGAATTTCCTAGCTACTCAAATATACCGAAAGCGGGTAAAAGCTAGCGGCCCATAGCCCAAAATACTTTATTACAACTGGCGCCGGCCGCACGGGGTTGGAAACGGCCCCAAATTAACAACACCGAGGTAAAATGTATAAACTTTAAGTTACGCGCAGCGAGCTCCTCGAAGCATATGTTAAAATGATTTCGTTCGTAGCTAATTACATAGGACGTCTGGCGTTCATGCAATTATGTTTTTGGATAATTCGAACCTTCTAATTTCGATAGGCCACGTGAAAATCCCGGAGTCCAAAGCGCTAAAGACTTCTGAGTGTTATAATATTCGTATAAAATTACGAAATTTCGCAATTTCAGAAACTTCAAATCAATTATGACATAATTATTTCAAACGTAAAGTAAGACACACGTTTTAGATTCCACAACCACCCTTGACCAAGATAATTTTTGATATCCCGATATAATGGAAATTGAATTTAATAAAAATGAGATACAATTGGCACAAACTACAATAAACATTGAAATTTCATTTATTTCATAGATAAAAATATTTCATTTCATTTTATACATACGATAGTATTTGTATGAATGTCAAATTTAAGAACTAATAATATCTAATGTGAATAATAAGTTAAAATGTATAAACTCTAACTTACGCGCAGCGAGCTCCTCGAGGATATGTCAAAATGATTACATTCGTAGTTAATTACATAAGTCGTCTGGCGTTCATGCAATTGTGTTTTTATACAATTCGAACCTTCTAATTTCGATAGGCCACGTGAAAATCCCGGAGCCGGAAGCGCTATCGAGATCTGAACGTTAAAACTTTCGTAAAAAATTGTGTTTACAAGTCAACTGACACTTGTCACCATAGATAACTCTACCACCGGTAGTAGAGTTATCTATGCACTTGTCACAGAATATTCTTCGTAGAGATCAAGATGATACTCTTTTTTACTCATAATTCGTGAAAATTTTGAAGGGGTAGTGGATGTTTTTCTGCCCAACTTTTTCCAGTGGCGTAGTGCTATGCAATAGCTTTACCGCGGCATTCTCCGAGTGCCACACGTTTCATTTTTTGATTTACTCACAAAACGGGTCGCCTGAAACAAGAAATCACCGAAATTATTGACCATCTTGACCATGCCAGCTATGTTATCATATCACCTTCCTTTAAGTGTGTGTGTACTAATTCACATTTGTTATTGGTACTACACATCTGGCAACTCCTATGGGTTCTTGTGACTTTGCTTTGAGACATTGTAATTTTACATGAAATTTTAATTTTCTGAATATAATTTTATTTCTTCAATATTGGAAATAACCTGTGCTAAACCCGTATTACAACGTCATACGAATCTAGGTATGTATCTGGTTATCATAATCTCACCGGATAATTAATTTATATTAAAGTTATATAATAAATTGCCAAAATGCCAAAATGCCAACGAGATGGCATTCCCAAATGATATAATGCTAGGATTATGTATTTACACAGGTCAGCGTTACGAATACAAATAAAAAGTATAACTTTTAAAACACGCAAATGTACTTAGAATGGATGTTTTGTTGCGCTCCGGAATATCACGTTATTCAAAACAGATCTAGTTTTTACGCGTGTAACATCCTTAACACGATGCTATTGTATTAAAGTTTTGCTACGGCTCCCAGATTCCCTTTATCTTGAATTTACACTTATAGTGCTTCAATTGAATTCCAGCTTTCGGTTAGTGAAATGAACATATGTCGATACACGTGCCTAGAAATTTATTATGTCTCTTCCAAACGTGGTAGCGCAGTTTTAAAGGATTCCACGAGTAAGAAAAAATTTACTGCGGAGAGAACTTGCTTTCTCTCAGGAACTGGAACAGCATATCAGAAATGTTGTCTTCACATTTATAATTACTGAACGCAAAAATCTATTCATATAAATTGAGATGCAAAAAAAATTCCACTATTAACATTTTACTCATGTAGAAAGTTGGTCATATTTTTATAATTATTGAATTCTTCAAGTTCTCTTTAGATTCTTCATCAGTAGCGCCGGAAATGAGAATAAATTATGTCTCAACAATAAAATATCTATGCGTATCTAGTAAATCCTATATTTTCTTAAATTATTCAATTCAAGAATGGTTTTAATCTCTACGGAGACCTTATCTATTGCGTCGCTGGTAAGAAAAACATAAGAAGCCTAAGCTCATCGCCATCATCATCTTAGGGGGCTTAACTCCCAGATACATCTAGGCCAATTAGTTGGGCCCATTTTCCACCCCTTATTCTATTTTACCAGGTTTGTGGCCCACCAGAAACCCAGAATAATACTAACCCTGGCTTCCATAAGTTCTTCGTTTGCCGGAGCCAAAGTAACGGTACTTGAGGGATGTCAAAGCAGGGCATTCCAACAGGATGTGAGAGGCAGTTTCTTCCACCTCTCTGCATTTCCTATATGGAGGATCATCTGCGATGCCCATATTATGAAGGTGTTTGTTGAGACGACAGTGATCCGTTAGGATTCCAGTCATCTCTCTGATGCCCCTCCTGTTTGAAAAAAGTTACTTTAAGAGCCTAGGCACAGGCTCTTTAATAAAAAGTTTGCCCTGCCTCATACGTGGTGATTCTCGTCACAAGTCGACAACTATTTTTTCAGTTAGCCCAGAAGGGCCAGCCCTCACGCGCAATTTGATGAAGCGAACATTGGTTCCGGTCCGACAGGGACGTCAGACGACTCCCGGCTGGCCAGGGAGTCAACCATTTCACTTCCTTCAACTCCACCGTGTCTAGGAATCCAGTTGAGTTGTGCTTTATTTCTCTTGGCTACTTCAGTGTATCCCTGCATTCTTTGACAAGCCTTAATGTGACTCTAGGTGACTTGAGAGCTCCCAGGGCCAACCGGCTGTCTGTGGAGATGAATATGCGCCTATTTACATAGTTTCTTCGCAGGTCAATATTGCGTAGACCTCCGCCTGAAAAATCAGTGACCTTGGCTTTTTTAGGTACACTCTCGCTTCAGGAGCCTGACCTACCTTGGACCGTCTGTGAACCATACGAGCTCACCTCAATATTTCTCTGTGGGCCCTTACATGCAGATCTTTGTGTGGCAACGGCGAGAGAAGCTTCTCCTTTCATAATCCACCACAGTATCTGCCAAGCTAGTTGATAAAAACTTGGAAGCCCCTGAAAAAGTACCAAACTACTCTCCAAGAAGAGTATTTTCTATTCCACAAATTCTAATACCATTGCTAAAGAACATCAGACACAAAAAAATGATGTATCAATAAATGACTATGAAGCTGGCTGTTCAGCTACTACTACAAACATAACTGTAACAAAATAATAACTCTCAATACAATGCAGAATAAATACATATTTCTCTGAGGATAGAGACAGAAACGAATTCAGGTACAATATGTACTACTTTTTAGCATGTGTGGGTACTCGGTGATTCGAGATGTCCACGAAACATACCTCCAACACACCGAGCAACGTATCTCCGTTTTTGTTATCTGGGTATTATAGCATGTTGACATCACTGGCGATGTAAAAGCTGATCAAGTAGCTGAGGCAGCCATTATATATAAATTGCTCTTAGTAGACCCAGTCACACACCTCCACCTCGAAATAAATAATTGCTACAAAATGGCAAAATTGGATCCAGCCCACCTGGAATTGTCCCAGAGATAATTTCCATTGAGTCATTGATCATATGGTAACCTATTTTCGAACAAACCTCCTTCGAAGGCAAGTATAGCCAAATATTGTACTATGAGATAGAATCAATAAGTAAATGATCATCAAGTCAAAACCTGGGTCTCGTTAAGAATTACTTTGAACTGAGGGCTGATTTGTAGCAAAATCAAGTGAATGCAGGAAAAAACAATGATGAATTTTAATAATAATGAATTTCAGATAAATTACACGTTCATTAAATGATATTTCAACTCTATTATTGTATTCAGACATTGTAAATTATATTGTTATCATGCAAATTATACATCAATTTGATAGAAATGTCTTGGTTTGTCTCATCTTTTACCTCTGATGGAATGATCTTAATTGGCAATATTTTCTAAAATCACTCTGATAATTTCTTGGATAAGTTGTGATGAATCACAATTTCTTGTCACACTCGAGCAACGTATAATTCATCTATATTGTGAAATTAAACACTAATACGTTATATTTGTAACTTCCGTTACTCAAGTTGCAGCGTCATTACGCCATTCTCAGACTCTATTCTACTACAATGGAAATGAATAACTTCAACCATGAATATACTTATGGGTAGGTAGCAAAGGATTACTGTGGTCGGCCATTCGTGAACTCAGAGGATTAGTACTATAGGATTACGTGGTGGGTTTTTACATTCTAATAACGACAAATTGCTATTAACAGCAGTATATAAAAGATACTCAGGACAATATTCGTAGAACAAATACATTACACAGCTTTAAATAGTGGTGAATAAGCTAGGTCTGCATGATCATTAAGAAGTAGGGTATTAAAAAATTCTATCGTTTCACCCTTTACTATGTGATATGAAATACATTGCATAGCTTCAAATAATGGTGAATAAATTTGGTCTGTTTGATCACTAATAAGTAGGGTATTGTTTTTGTGTTTGAAAATTTCCAAAGATTCCAGCGTGTTCAGTTTCGAGCCTTTTTCAGCTATATGTTAAATATGTAAACTATCTATTTCAGGCATATAATGATTATTATCGAAAAAATGACCTGCAAATGTTGAACCTGTTTTTGGAAGTATAAAGCATTCTTTATGTCCACATAACCGAATATAAAATGAGTGTCCAGTTTGGCTTAATTGTTTTTACTTCCTGCTGAAAATTTGATTCTGACATTGGCATTGAAAAGGCCTGTGTGCCATTGAATGAAAGGCCGCCATTTCATGTGATCTAGAACTGAACGAATCTGATGGGATTATGATATCCGAGTAAGGTTTTTCCTATAATATTGAGAAAACTGTTATCTGTTCTTGTGAGTGTTAAATCTAAAATGTTGATAAAATTGTTTAATTCTGTTTCAACTGTAAACTTTTTTTTCGAGTGGATTGAATTCAGAAATAGTAGAATGTTATCCAATCGTCAATTGGTTCCTTTAAAACGTGTTGAAATATCATCAACATATCTAGATTATGTATTAAAGGGACATACATTTGGTGGATGCGCTGGTACATTGATCCTGACACATAAAGAGTTTGTGATTCCTCTTAGGTCAATCACGGATAGAATACTCCAGTGGGTCAACAAACGACGAATAAAAATATGAACAATTCTTGTGGGTATAGATATTTTTGATGATGACCTTCATCAAATATACTGCATAAATTGATGAAAAACGTATGTTGTCGAGTAAAAGTCAAAATTTGAAAAACAGCGAAAACAACTTGTTCACATACTACTAATTTTCAAGGTATGCACTACAATTGGAAACTAACTTGGGAAAGGATAATCCATAATTATAATTTAATTCAAACATGTTTTGCCAACATTCCAAGTTTTTTGCTCGAGAAGTTTCATGTAACTGATTTACAAGCCTTAATCGATTAAGCATGAATTACTGTATTTACTCATCCTTATTTCCTACTCCGGAAACGCGATTAGGAACGAATCGTTGTACATTTAACGCGAGGTATTAAATGCATCATTGGCAATTGACTATATCTTTCACAAAGTTTCCGTTTACAGATCTGCAGCTATGAGTTTAATTATTCATAGTTTTACCTGACGTATCCATGGCTACCCGAGATATGAAATCACGGAAGTCATTACCAAACTTTCGCCTGGAGGATTCATCGATTATATCACCAAAGCAGATGATTTTCTTACATGTTCGTTTTAATGACCAATAATTTCAGTGTAGAACATACTATTGACCTTTGAATGCTTACATATATTCAAAGAAATGTTAAGTTATTCAAATTGATTCCAACATGTACGTAGACTACAGCGTATTTACCAGGAAATTGAGATGTACTTAGAGATTAACAATTTTAATAAATATGACCAATCACTAATTGAAAACTACACATCAAAATTTCATAATTCCTTCAATATTCAATATTTTGTACTAAATCTATGAAGTTATCTTATTGAAACACAAGAGAAATACCACTGACTTACTCATTACGAAATCTCGCAAATTGGCTGGTTTCATACTATGACGAAGATACTGGGTAAGGAAGGATTAATTGAAATTTGACGCTTAAGAGGTAGAAGAGGTTTCAATCGATATAAAGTGACGTTTTTGACAGCTTATACAATCGTGTATCTTTTACATGACAGACCGCTTATAGATTGAAGGCTCATCACATCTCAAACTATCCGTGACGGAATAAAAACATCGAACTCGGTTCTCGGTGACACATAATTGATACAGAGAATTGAATAATAATGTGAACAAACCACAAATTGTATGATTGAGAACATGGAATGTGTCGGCAAATTTATTGAAAAATAATGAATTATGAATATCTATCAGAAATTTGACGCTTAAGAGGTAGAAAGGGTTCAAATTGATATGGTGTGACGTTTTTGACAGCCCACACAACCATGTGACTTTTACATGACAGACCGCTCATAGATTGAAGGCTCATCACAGCTCGAACTATCCGTGATAGATTACCAAACATCGAACTCGGTTTTCGGTGTCACACAATTTATAGAGAGACTTGGATAATAACATGTGAACAAAACACAAATTGTATGATTGAGAACATGAAACGTGTCGGCGAAGTTATTGAAAAATAATGAATTATGAATATCTATTCGATCAAACAAAACTATTCTATTACTATGCAGTGAATATAAAGTAACAAATTGATGATATTGGCCAAATCATATTCTTTTTTTTTTTAATTCAATTTTTATGCAAATCGATGTTCCAAAAGATGGTGACATTCTTTGGCTCAGTTCCCCAACGTCAGTTTCATGTAGCCACTTTATATTTGCCACAATCTCATAAAGAAAAAGCTACATTTTGTTGTAGGACGTTTCTTCCATATATTCACCACTATCAATCAATCAAAATGGGGACAGCCAAGTCCAGAGCACTCAGATCACTTCATTTGGTCTTAATACAAGACTCAGTGCAGCAGGCCCAAGGCAGCGCCGAAGGCTAAGATTCTGCGTGGATGTCTCTTACGTTTTATGATAACACTTTTGCAGATGGTTGATCAGTGACTTCACGTCTGCCTCGTCTCATTGACGAGCCCCTGAGAAGAGCTAAACAGATATCTGAGACTATAGGACGTGTTATCCCTGTTCAAACTGGGGAACCAAAACTTTGTCTAATGACTGCTAACACGGAATGTGTTTGTATTTCACTATGCATTGTGACTCAATCTTTAAATAACAAACCAATTGATTATAATCAAGCAATTCCAATTTTCCTAAATGAAAAATGTTTTATCCTTATTATTCTGCAGTGACCTATTATATTCGGTAAATAGCATTATCATTTAATCCATATCATTTCTAGAGATAAAATAGTTGATTCAAGGCCCTCAATTCTATGGCAATGTGTCTTTAGGCGGATACCGTTCCATTGACCTATGTCAACTTTTTGTTGCGAGAAATATTTCTCGCCAAATAATTGTTGGCCGGATTCGTGACGCCAGTTCTGCCTACGGCATCGACCTGCTTTCAAACGAATTTCTCTCATATACCTCTGGTTTACAGTTTATAAACCATCTGAGACCTCCACGAGGCTTATGCAAATTAGTCTAATTTAATTATCAAAACTGTCCACGTCACTTCGTACTAACCTGTTTACTATTAATCATCACTTATGAAAATAAGCAAGAAGGGTTCACGGTTGTATCCAGTTAATTTGGTAATTTTGAATATTTCATTAGATGTCACCTTATCAGACTTGACGTCTTAGACAAGAATGGATGAGTAAAATGTCAAATGCCTATAGAGACTGGAGTGGATTTACATTTTTTGGTACATTTCATTTTGAGTGATTAGCTGTAAGTTTTGATCATTTCGATGATATTGAGCTCTTCTTATAAACAAATTATATGTTATATCGTCACATCGGATGAAACATAATGGAAGCTATGCAATGAAAATAGATTGTTACCGATATGATATAGCAGTTGGGTTACTAAAACCCCAATCGATTCATATTCATATTAGAAACTAGTCGCAACAATAAGACCAATAATGAGGTGCAAACTATAAGAAGCTGATATAACAATTATTAGAGTTATTGTTGAATTCACGTTAGCCTACTTTGTCTCATAAACATTCAGTAGACATCCAAATTGAGACGTTTTAGCATATAAAATAATGTTCTAAAAAATTTTCAGATATCAAAAATGGAAAAAAAATACTTATTACAAGGATGATTTGCTATGGTCCTGAGAACACATTTTCTCAAAAACATCGCATCCTATTGCAATTTATGTAATTCTATTATTTTTGTCGTTGAAGTTCTACTCGAAACAAGATGACGGTATCGCTGAATCTCCGTCTAAGAATTATCTCAGTCATCAACGCCATATTTCAATTATGAATACTTATAAGATAATATCCTGTACCAAATTTCTTTAGTAGCATGCAGGGTTTGAAAATAAGATAGATAGATAGATATTTATAAATATTTTACAACGCTCAAACTACCGGGATATCGAAAATTATCATGGTCAAGGGTGGTTGTGGAATCTAAAACGTGTGTCTTACTTTAAGTTTGGAATAATTATGTCATAATTAATTTGAAGTGTCTAAGAGTGAGAAATTTCGCAATTTTATACGAATATTGTAACACTCAGAAGTCTTTAGCGCTTTGGACTCCGGGATTTCCACGTGGCTTATCGAATTCAGAAAGTTCGAATTATCTAAAAACATAATTGCATGAACGCCAGACGTCCTATATAATTAGCTACGAACGAAATCATTTTGACATATGCCTCGAGGAGCTCGCTGCGCGTAAGTTAGAGTTTACACATTTTATCTCGGTCTTGTTAATTTGGAGTCGTTTCTTGATCCGTGCGACCAGCGCCAGTTGTAATAAAGTGTTTTTGGCTATGGGCCGCTAGCTTTCAACCGCTTCGTGTATATTTTAGTCGCGAGAAAATTCCCTCTGGTACGTCACACGTTAGACGCGCGTAGCTGAGATCTGAGAATAGCTCAAACTATTTTAATCAAATTTTCCTATGTAATGGACATTTATCAACAAAAGAAGGGCCGTCGGGTACAGTCCGATACTAAATCTAACTACATGGAGCGAAAACGGCACGCGAAAAGTCGTCGTAAAGCCGTATTAGGTACAACCAGTTTTTTGCACTTTTATAACTCGCGTGCTACGGGCTTCTCACGTAAACGTCATTCGATTTACGGAAAATTAACTATTTCAAAACAGTTTTTGACTCGGATTGTGGCTATCACGACCTCTGAAAAGGTTCAAAGTTCATATAATTATTTCATAATTTGTAGTTCATTATTGTTTTACAACTGAAATAAATAGGTATGAAATTTGTAGGTTATTGATGATGTCAGTGTGACAGTGACATAATTATTTCAAACGTAAAGTAAGACACACGTTTTAGATTCCACAACCACCCTTGACCAAGATAATTTTTGATATCCCGGTATAAATAAAGTCATTATTAACTCGATTTTCATTGATAAAATTCATATCATTTCCATATTTTGGCTTGTAACTTTGTAATGAAAAAAGATATGAAAAACTCCTTCGGCAAAAGTTCATCATAAATGCGCGATCTTTCTAAATATTCACTTATAATATCCCATGTGCAGAATTATTGCCGGAAATTTTTTCGAGATGGCGAATATTTTGAAAATTATCCCGAGTCGAAGATAATTTTCTTAAAATATTCGCAATCGAGAAAAAATTTCCGGAAATTAGTTTGTGCACTCGGGATATTCGATAAGAGAATTTCACACCGAAGAAAAATTAGTTTAAAATAATTTCAATGTGATATTATTTGACATTTTGTCATGAAAATATGAGACATTACGAAGGAATGCCATAATTTTGTAGCTTTGTTATGTATTGTATCACTTTCAAACTCATTTGTTAAATGTCAACAATTTTCCAATATAATTTTGCTTCTCTACCGTAAAACAAAAAATATCTGCTGAAATTTTTTCGTTGGCATGGCAACAAGTCAAAATAAAAGTATTTCATTGGTCGAAAATTGTCGGTGTGAAATTCTCAATAAAATATGTATGTTTCTGAGAAAAATATCTTTGAGGACGTCATATCCGGTTTTTTAGAACTTCCAAAAGCAATGTTTTCAGTGCAAAAGTGAGCATAAGTTGTCCCATTTGAAGTCCATATGTCAATTTTTGATTTGTACTTTTTGGTTACCCTCTGGGGCATCGAGTCTGAGACACCCTGTACTTCTGATAAATAGCATATTCTGAACTAACATTATAAATCCTGAAATTTATAATGTAAGCAGTAACCATCGACATAATACATATGGACTGCGCGTGGCAATGATAAGCGCGGGTAGTGCCGGCGTGAGAGAGGGGAAAACGAAGAGGACTAATACTGTCTTTATCTATCGGCTCGCGACGTAAACATACTAGCTACAGTCATGTTGCATTTCCATGGCAACGCAGCGGCCAATAGAAACGCGATAGTTAAAGTAGATAAAGACAGTAATAGTCCTCTTCGTTTTCCCCTCTCTCACGCCGGCACTACCCGTGCTTATCATTGCCACGCGCAGTCCATATGTATATGTCGATGGCAGTAACAGAAATGTTACTGCTTACACTAATTATAACTTACTTTTATGATTAGATATGAAGATGTTTTCGTGAGAAATTGATCAGCATTGGGTCATGACAATTCATAATTCCGGAACACAAACTGAATGCAAAGTCAAGGGCTACTTGTAGTTTCGAAATCTCTAAGCCGTTTATGAAATTGAGGGAAATACAACAAAGCTTTCGAGGATTGTTGAGAAGGTATACAATTAAAGTTCAGATTTAATCTGTCCCTTTGCAATGAGAATTGTAAGATTGAATAATTTATCAACAGTTTTAACAGCATCTTGACAAATTAATTATTCAGATTGAAAAATTGAGAGATTAGATCAACTAGGAAATATTGGTTCGGTATATAATTTTACCTAGAAACTATTGAATCGACCAAATAATTATAATAACCCTACTTGCATAGCTGATATCGTAGTGCTAAAAGTATAAAAACGTGTCAGAAATTGAAATTTAGCATCGACGTTAAGAGAAGATAGTACCCTATGGAAGGGTCATCGAAGACGAGACACTCAGCACACTGACCATCCTGGGACTTTCCTATTCTGAAGAGATGTCTTCCAAATTAACCATGTTCACTTAAGAGGGGCATTCGTGGGTAAGCAACATTGCCGCTATTGGAAGCCATTCCTCGATGACAGGGATGAAAGAGTATGTCACTCTGCCCTTCACGAAGTTGTTCCAGAAAACTTGCTAGTGCGATAGAGTGATGGTCCGTAGTTGGCGTTTAAAATCCGACCATAACCGAAACTTAGCCAGACAAAAAGTTGACAATGTGAGTACAAGTCCCAAACCTCCTGGCCAATGCCATAGAAAAAAGTTCAGAGAGGAGAAAATGAAGTAGCGGCTGCTTGGCCAGGACATAGTTAATAGGTATATCAAAGTTTATGAGTTTAATCTTGTTTTTGAATTTTTTGTAAGACCTTTCCTCAGTGATATTATGGATTCAAATAAAGTTAACAGCAACTTCAGCAATAAAAAAATTATTGTTAATAGGTTTTCACTATATTAAAACACAGAATTATTTTGTCAGCGATGTGACTTCAGGAAACAATAGTAAACAAGTTAAGTGACAAAGTCACATGATGACGGAACGCATCACACAATATTGTTAGAGACTTTTCGAACGAACAGTATCCAAATAAATGGATTGGAAGAGGTAATAATTGCCCCCAGATTTGGCCTCCACGATCACCAGACCTCAACAAATCTGATTTCTTTCTTTGGGGCACGTTAAAAGAATATATGTATTGCTCGCCAGTTGCGTCTCAAGGAGAATTGTGGAACCGCATTATGGATAAATGCACACTTATCAGAAACAATCAACAGTTATTGGATAGAGTGAACTTCCATTTTCGAAAAAGAATAACGTTATGCCCAAGAGGAAACGGTGATCATTTTGAACAATTTTTATAACTCAAGTAAATTGTATTATGTTATTTCTAGTGATAAAGTTGTTTGTTTTTCCATAAATTATTTTATCGCAATTGGGCTAAGAAATTTTGTCAAATTTTAAGGGTGCACTATCCCTTATCAACCCTTCGAAATGATCCAACTGAACTCTACTTACTGTCGATTAATACTCTTGGAACGCATACAACGTGTACCAGATTTGGTTTTTCTAGGTTGGAGTATAATTGAGATATACATTTTTTCAAAATTTAAAGTCTCACTTTGAGGGCCTATAACTTCTCAGGGGTGCAGCTTGGTATAGACGTGAGTTACGTTAAATCATCAGATTTTGGGGTCCCTACATGCTGTTCTGTGTCGGTTCTTACGCGGGACATCCTGTATATCTCATTGAGAACATACCATTAAATTTTGGAACATTTATACATATATTGTCATGAATTTGTGTTCCACAATTTATAATCAAGTCGTCATGAATTTACAGGTTTCCAATTTCGAAACTTTTAAATCTATAATTTTTTGTGAAAAGTGGAATTTTACGATATATTACAATAGCATTTACATTCCGTAAATCAAAATCGACATAAGATTTTGAATTGGTGCCAGAATGCCTTAGTTTATCAGTGAAACGATATTTATTCAGTTCCAATCGTTAAACTATTTTCAGAAGTAGCTATCAGCTATCTGGATATGACGGACGGTGATTTAAAATTCAACACGAAATGTTAGTTGTGTGATACCTTGATATGTATAAATGCGATGGAGGTGTTCAAACTTATTGTCAGTTATTTTTTAATTTTTCTCAACGCAAGAAATCTGGATTCTGCGTACAAACTTCTAAGACCAGAGGAATCACGGATAGATACCAACAGTCAGTAATGTCGAAACTAGACAACGAGAGCGAAGTGCTAGAATGTTAGACCGCGCGACAGAGATTAGTGTAGTCGGAAGTTGAAGTTGAATTTGTTCAGTTCTAGAACTACATAAAACTCTTAAAATTTCTGAAATATGGAATTTCCACTATTAAGATTAGCCATTTCACATTAAAGGTAATTGAATTTAAAAAATCATGTAACTTCGTTAATTTTTGAAACTCATTATGAATTGATAATGGGAGCGGTTAATTGAGGATATTACTTGAGAAAATTCAAAATTATCTGGAATAACAATTGTCCCCAAAATGAATGAATTAATGACATCTCGACTATTAAAAACTGATTTTGACGGTTGATATAACTTGAAAATTCGAGAATAAATTGTATGTTTATGATTTAATAGGATCAAATGAACTATTTCGCAGATAAATTCTATCAGAGAGATGCTATGTCTGGAAAATATTTGACTAAACCGATCATTTTTTAATAATTTGCTACATTTTAAGTAACAATAAATTCTGTTTAAAAATGCACAAGGCGTAAAATGAACATTTTAAAAATAATTAATTGGAATTTTTTTTTAATATCAGTATTGTTTCTGAAATTAGTAATTTATTTCCACCGGGAGAGCGATTTAAACAAGGAAAATATAAGTACGTTGATTTTTCAATTATTTTATTGGTAGACATTTAAGACCTCGACTTTAAAACTCATTGTCGTTTAAATCTAATATACAACCAAATATTTTCACAACACAATACATGTTGTCATATGAAAAACGAAGAGCAGAATTTTTATAACTGAGCTGCCTTTCCCAATAAACTATACCTTTTTTTACGATGTTCAATTATTCATTTTGTATAGGCAATAGTTCCTATCAGTATGCTCGGAGTATTTATATATTAGTTATTCCTTGTTTTGTATTGTATATTGATAACTAATTTTATGATATTCTAAGCTACAAATAGATATAAAAGGTTCTATGTCTGTAACAAGAGCCGAAGCGAATTAGAATGGAAAAAAGATGTTTTACTTTGTTAAACATTTATAGGAGTCGATCTACGGAATGGTAGATGGTAATGGTATTGTTTTTAATTGTGTGAATAACAAAACCCTAGTTTTTATACATTGTGTTTATTTCCCTCCGTTTACGTTTTATATACAAATTCTCGGGAAATAGGTCACACTAACACTCATCTTTTATTTTCGTCTTCACGTACGTTTCGGTCTCACGACCATCATCAGAAGACTTATTATGTCCAAAATGGGATTTTTCAAAACTAATTGTATCAGCACAAAGCGTCCTTATCGCACCAATTTCAATTTAAAATGCCCACATCGCCGAAACGAACAGAACACGAATAATCGAAATTGTACCACATCAATGTTTCAAGTATGAAATATATCAAGAATCCACTATTCAGTAATATTCTCATAATATACAAACGCATGTCAGTATAGTGTCTTCACGACTGAAGACCAAAACTATTATGTTAAGTATCTACTTTCGAACCAGATGTTAAGATTTATGAGGTAATAGAAAAAGGAGTCAGACCTTATTGGAACATTACTTTTGAGCATTTGAGCATTCTTCTTAAAATATACTTTTACATTATAAAAACGCATGTGGGAATTTGCAAGAGTTTTAATCAATTACTTTAGTATAAATCTGACTTAATATCTGAATATCTGTCCTATGATTTACATATCTGGAGTCACGTTTAATGTGAATCATCTCCAGAATAGATCCTTTATGATAATTGGTTTCCTTAGTTTATGTCAAATGTCTCTGAATAATGACGAACAAATAAATCACTTTCTTCAAAATCCAATTTAAAAAAGTTGTCGACAGCCAATACAAACTGTCAGCATCCAGAACACGATAATAAGCCTTTATCAATCAGAACTCTGACTCTTCTATTTCAATGAGTGCTCTTCGTTGACAAAATAGCAAAACCTTCCAGTCGTATGGATTCTGTTCTTTTCTCTTAGATAATCGCAGTGAATCCAGACTGATTTCATGCTTGCTTATCAATACTTCAATTTCTTTCCATAAAGATGCATTAAACGCAACAGCATTAAATTAACTATAAGTTTGTAACTATTAATGATTTTCAAGTCAAATAACGATTATTCAAGATATAAATAAAGATAAAAGGTAACATAATCCAAACTCGTTGGGTTGCCAAATTTCTCAGGGGAGGCTATCTTTAAAACAGGAGGGACTATTTATAACTCGTCAAAACACGCACGGAATAATTGTAGAGCGGCGACCCCTAGCCGATAGTTGTCTAGAAGAAGGAAGTTCGTAACTCGCGAGAGACCTGAGGGTATACATCGTATCCTCCCCTTTTCGCCCGCCTATGGTCATTATTTAGGTTTTGACGAAACCAGTCAATTCCTCATAATGAAAATAGACTGGGTACCACATTTACAATTCTTGGTGTCGATAGTATCCAAGAAAACAGGAAGAAACAAATTTTTGGGCCAATTTTTGAAGGGTTCTACAGCCCACAGGAAAGATTTTTGGGATCATGTTCATAGGAAATTTTATTATTGTTTTGATGGTAAGATAACCATCCGAAGAATATCAACGTCGTTTCCGGATACATCGAGAGCATGAGGACATGAGCATGAGAGCATGGCATATTTGGACCTTGTTTCTTACCCGGAAACTTCCAGGGTAATCTTGAAAATTTAGATGAAAATTTCATCCCATCTGATCTAGGGATGAATCTTCACAATTTTCACAACTCAGAGTTTCTAAAAATTTTTTTTGTTTTGAATTATTTGTAAAAGAATAAAGTGGATGTGATGTTTTATATGCACTAATACACACTCTATATACGAATGTACGAAACAATTGAAGTTCTTATGTCATTCGATTATGTGTAATACTTTGTTATAAATCTGAATCGTCAATTCGGGTCAACTCTGAGTTTTTGAATTTTTTTTTTATTTTGTATTATTTGTAAAAGAATAAAGTGGATGTGATGATTTATATGCACTAATACACACTCTATATACGAATGTAGAAATAATTGAAGTTCTTATGTCATTCGATTATGTATAATACTTTGTTATGAATCTGAATTGTCAATTCGGGTCTGAATCTAAATCGTCGATGGTAAGTTATAAAATAGGAAATATTCACTTTACTACATATAAACTTGATTTATATTAATATTATCTTGCTTTAGGATTATAAGATTTAAATTAACTATAGTTAAGTAAGCATCATTTAACTAAGCACTCTACGTTTATGAATTTTGTCGGATTAAATGGATTTAGGAAGGTTAATTACCTGCAATATGTCTGAGTACATTAATTGTGAGTTATATTGTTGTTTTTATCAGCTAATTATAAGGTTTTTATTGAAGTTTTATAAAAGAGATCAAATCTTCAAATTTTGGTACCTAATTACCTGAAAAATTCCACTGCAGAATATTTGATTGTTTGTCGTGAGTGAACTAATTTCTATTTATTTTGTACAAACTACTTTCAAAATCAACTATGTTTCATAACACATTTGTCATGAAAGGTTCAAAGAAGAGAGTAATTTGGCGCAATAGGTAGTGGAAATTAGTTACAATACAGACGTTTCAAATCGACAAGCTTCAAACGAAATTCACTGATGATAAAATGTAATTCATTTGATCGTCAATACAAATAATGAAAATCATGCATGATGAATTACTGAAATCCTGATTTTGCCGCTTCTGTAGTTTATGTCACAAACGTTCCTATCGTATAACAATCATTAGGTAGTTTAATAAAGTGCCATTGAATTTTGAGTCTATCTCTTCAATAGCTCAGCCTCATCTCCGACCCAGAAACATTCAAGGATTATTTCTGCTTGTCTTTACTGTACATTTTCAACATTATTCTGACAAGCGGTCTGTCTCTTGAAGCATTGAAAATAGGTGACAGAACTGATGTTTGTATTAATAGACCTATCATAGCCCTGGTAAGAAGTATTTCAAATCATGTCTTTTGCAAACTGTCTCATTGTCAAAACGGGTTTGTTGGATAAATATCAACGGTAACTAACTTAACTGTCATTACGCAATTTTTTTGCACAATCTTTTGAAGTGGGCGATTAGGCCTTTGACCGGTTGGATCATCAGGTAATAATCAAAGGTTCATAAATTTGGTTTCCTCTACATCTGCTCGCTTTGATTGCCAGATACTGAATTGGATTTAACAGGAAATTTCCGTAGAATGCGAGATGCATTACGTGCTTGCTATTAAACGGAAACAAATTATCTCAGATCAGTAAGACAATTTCAATCAATATGAATTGGAGGTTAATTGAAAATTACACAATAATTATTAGGAAGTTTTGTTCTGAGTATGAAATCACATACTTATTCAAATGAAATCCCAGTTAGATGCCATATCGTGCGTTGGTGCATGTAGTTATCAGTTCAAGATCCCTTTGACTTTAATTTGGTGACAAAGTTATCCAACTAACCTGAATGAGCTGAATGATCTCTTGATAGAACTACAATCTTCATGAAAACTGACTATTAGCTCCATATTTTGTCAACGGTTGAATGTCATGGATGATTTTATTATCCATTTCTACATTCCATCTGTATTTTAATTCCATGCAAGCATACAAAACGCAAATAAAATAATAAAATAATAATGAACTTATGACGATTGAAGTACATACAAGAACTTATCTCATCTCTACTAGCTCATATTACTAACGGTATTATACAAACTGAAGACTATCGGAATATATTTAAAAAAAAACAAGAATAAAACCGATTTCCAAAAATATCTCCAATTATTATTATTTTTTCAGTTGTATCAAAAAGAGTGGAGAAAATACTCAAAAAAAGAATCCTTTCATATGTAAGCAAAAACAGCATAATATTGAAACATCAACTTGGTTTCAAACAAAATACTTCAACCCAAGATGTAATACTATTCCTTAACACTTTAGTTAATCGGCAAAAATCGCTATGCATATTTATTGAACCGTCTGAAGCGTTTGACTCAATTAGTTACTTGTGACTACTAGATTCATTAGAAAATATTGGCGCTTTAGAGGTAGAGCTCATGAACGGATGAGAAACTGCTCACTAAACAGAATACAAAGTGTTAGATTCTATATTCGAATAAGCGAATATAAGACTTCAGAATGGTAAAAAAAACGGTTCGACTTCAAATTACTATTTATCAATATCAAAAACCGTTTGCGTACCATTCTATTAAAAAAAAGCAACTCCCATAGTACTCAGATATTGAGCTAGAAAAACAATCAATAAAATGGGTCACATCAATTAAATATCTTGGTATAATGATTGACTCTAACCAACGCTGGTACAAATGAATAAACATATCGCTCCTCAGTTTCATCTACAGACTTAAATATTTGGACAAAGTATTGGGAACGGAACAACTCAATATCTTATATTATAATATAGTAGAATAACCCGTACGATACGCCATTGTACCATGATGTGGATGGAGCCTGCAAGTCCTTATTTCAATTCTTAAAAATTTTATAGAAACGCTTCCTAAAAATAATACTGACAAAAAAATACCTACCAACAGATGAACTATATAAAAAAGCGAACTATATAAAAAAGCACAAGTGTTAAATATTCAACAACTATTCTATTTTTAAATTGTGAAAAAACAAAAACATCAAAAATATATATTAAAACAAAGTAACTACCAATACTATACACGGAATAAAGAAAATTATCTACCTTTTCCTAAAAACCATAGGTTACTATTTCTTTGGTCTAAGGATTATGTCGAAACTACTCGTATACCTGAAAAAATAAACAAACATGAACTTTTTAATAGAAAATTCAAAATATTTATACTTACCACACAACATTCAGAAATAATCGCCCAAGTAGACCTGAAAAGTCATTACTAACCTACATATACAAATTGATCTAAAATTTAAATTATTAATTTCTTATATTTTTGTGTCACACAGAAGTATGTTCTCTCATACTCTCGTGAGTATGGTTCTTATTTGCAATTTTTATTATGAACTTTATATGTATTATTTTCTGCAAATATTTTTATATCATATTGTTTCATCTCACAGTGGCATCTTCTTAGTAATTTATGAAGTAAATACGTTTTCAATTTTTCAAATCGGTTGACAACTTTGAAGCCTCATAACTAACTATCATTCTTAGTTATTTCCCAACCTATCCCAGAGTCGATATGAAATTGCCCTCAAAGTCAATGATGTAGTAAGAATGACTTCTACGTTCATGAAATATTTTCATATGGTACATCGTATTCTACAATACTTTGTTACTCACTCCTGAAAGCACCACCCAATTTCAACATTCTGTCGATATCTTTTGTTACAAAGCTTTCAGTCGAGTGTGACGTCTATCTGCAAAAGTTGTCATTGATTAATCGGTTGTACCTGTTGATATCAATTAGCTGACGTAAGCCAAGTCATGTCCTAGGGGCTCAAAAGGCTACCGAAACGCAATAACTTTCATTAATGGTGATTCACTCTCCAATAATGTGAGCTGTCATGCTTTCCCTGGCGCTTGGGAGCAGTTTACTGAAATCTATTTTTATAAAGTGTTAGTTTTATTATTTGCAGACATAAGTTTTGAAAAAGCATGTAGCTCCGCATCATTGAAGATAATTAATCAAAAATGGCGATTTTCACTACTCGTGATATAAGGAGAGGGAAACATTTATATACTATGCATTTTCACTTCCCTCACTATATGTAGAATATAGTGTGAGGGAAGTATTATAATGGGCCCAAAACATATCCATTTTGAGGTTACAAAGACGTCCGATATTAAATCCTAGATGCCCTTAGATATTATGATTTTCGGTCGGGTTATTTATATACTCGGGAGAATTATCGTTCATTGCAAACTTTCTCGTTCCGGTAATGAGCCTCGAGAGATTATAATGTCACTGATCGATCTAGACTGAAAAGATCTTATATCACTTCCAACTTCATAAAGAGTGATCTTTTCCATGAAAATATACATGTATTCAATTACGAAGTGCAATAACGATAAATTTCTCCTAGAAGGACACGCAGTACTTACTTTGATCATGCACTTAATTTTATTTATATTACACATCTGATCTTCTGTTCCAACTGGAGAACTGTCCAGTTTTGTCGTCATGAACCCTATCCTTCAAACAGCACCTCCACAGAAGTGGTCTGATGGGGTAAGATTGCTAGGCCTGTGTGACATAACATAAACAGAAAATTGGGTCTGAAGAAGAGTGACTATTTCATATCTTTCCAAATTCCATTGAAATTAAAATGGGCTTCACAGATCGATACTAATTTCTTTGCCAGAACTACTATCATGAAGTTCTGTGTTTTATAAATTTCTGATTAAAGTGTGCCATGATTGGGTTTAGGTATCAAATCACCTACCTAAAATATACTTTTAACATTTTAAAGACGCAGGTAGGAATTTGCAAGGTTTTCAATTAATTAGATTAGCATAAATTTGACTCAATGTTTGAACGCCTGTTCTATGATTTACAGACTTAGAGTCACGTCTTATGTAAATCATCTCCAGGATAGGTTTTTTATAATGACTGGTTTCTTTAGTTGAAATATTAGCATTTTTGTAATTGAATTGATGGTTGTTTGATCTGTTAGTAAGACATCGTACCAATTTACTTCACATATTGGTACAAATAAATGAAGTGGAGATAATCTTTTCAACAAATGGAAAATCGAATATTTTTTCCTTCCGGTCGAAATGAAATTATTGTAGAACATCGATTATTCCATCCGATAGGGAAGTTTTAGTAGTTTAGTCGCTTTGAAGTTCTATATAAAAGATTGATTCGTCCTTCAATAACCCATCTGTGGGACAAATAGAAGGAGTTTCCGAAGGAAAATGAGGGACTGTAAATACCCTTTCCAGATAGTTGGAGTTAATTAGGTGGTCTCAAAATATGTGAAAGTTTTCAACAAAGAATTGGGTTTCAATATTATTTCTTCATCTTCATAATACCAAAGTCTCATCTAATAGCAATGAAAAAAACATTTATAGCCTACAGAAATTGCAATTTTTATTACAAATGCACAGATATAAATGTTACGTTAAATTACACCAAAAACACAGTTAATGAACAAGTAATAAAGTAATTATTTTTGTAAAAATTAAATAATTATGTTAAACTTAGCCTACAATTGTATGCAATTCCTCGTAGATAGTTTAAGGTGTTCCGTATTGCGTACGAGACAACTTGAAGGTGACGTACTGAATCCTTCTACAAGCTGTTCAATTTTAACTTGTTAAGACTCCCCTAGTTTTGCAAAGCCCTAATAAATTTTCAAATATTGCGATGTACAGCGGAAACAATTGAACTGAAGCTATTGTCCCAACCTTCTATTCCATTGTTAGTTTTAGGTGTGCCTTCTCTGCCTGAACCATAACAATTCCGAACACAAATTGGAAATTTTGCCTATCGCCTTCGTCCTTTTCTGTCCAATCCATGTATCCTCAGAATAATTTATTAAATCCGCCAATTCTCTCGACATATTGTCTCTGCAATCCATTACTCTGGATCTGACTCCAGATACACTGGTTGAAGTGAAAAAACCAACGTATTAGTGCACTAGGAAATTCATGTCGCACGGCATTCATGACTGCCTTTTCAAAATCCATCAATACCGATGTTCGTTGAAGTTCTGGGTCCAAAGTTTTTAATGCAGCATTCAGTCGACTATATGTATCTTTCGTTTTATTTGGCAGCAAAGCGTAAACTGTTGGAATTGTGTTCGAACGTTTTGCACCATAAATTATGTAAACTTGGCTAAACATATTTGGAGATGTTGACAATGTTCCATCTACATATCAATGTTCGCACTCCATCATGTATTCTTAGTTTTTCCTTGTCGTAAACAATAATATACGATCTTCCGACGGACCACTGTCGTAAAACAAAAATTGTTTGACAATGCTTGCTTGTGCATATGCTTCTGGAATTGCTAATTCTTTCTTTTGTTTCTCATGTACACTGTATTGTTCTTTTCATTGCCTATATTTGTGCCACTGGAGTAGCTTCAGTCGCCGAAATACCTTCTGATGTTGCAGCTACAATCAGTTGAATACTCAATCCGCCCTGTGCAACTAGGCGCTTCATGTTGTCTTATTATTATTATTATGTGTGATGCTTTTCTTGCTTCTATATCAGCGAATTCTGGGACATGGTTGTGGACTGTAGCTTTCACAATTTCTTCTGTCAATGTATGCACACCTCCAGGGCATCACTGCTTATGGTAAAGGGAACACTTCCAAACAATCTTTTCACCACATATCTTTTCTTGCGAATAAATGTATCCGTTCTTCACTAGCATTTTCCCCCCTCCCTCTCTCTCTCTCTCTCTCTCTCTCTCTCTCTCTCTCTCTCTCTCTCTCTCTCTCTAATTTGATTTTGGGACTACACCCAACGATGGAACTAAATCAACTGATTAGAACTACTCCTTAGAAATTATTTTTACGGATACTTGCACTCTAATCCCTTAATCCTTTCCTGTTGATAAAGGCTTTAGTCTCCGAAGAAGAGCCATCATAATGGTATAACAAATTACCTGAATGAAGATGAGTTTTTACCAAAATGTTTTTAAAGAGAGTTTTAAAAATAAAATTGTAATTTAGAAGCCGTTAAAGGGGGCCAATTAGAGAATCATGAAAGCAATAAATTGTCGTTGCGATGAATTGTCGTAGCGATAAATTGTCGTAGCGATGAAATCTTGCTGTGGTGGATTGTCGGCAATGAGTTGTCGTGCGCTGAGTTGTCGCCCGAAGAATGCACGTGCATTCTAAAAAAATTGTTAGGAAATGTCAAACTTATTATCAATAAAATTCTTTGTTGTTGGATTTAATCTTAGTTATTCAGGAAATTATCTAACCTATACATTTTAATGGACTAAGCCATCCAAAATTTTTATGCATGTTTGTGCTTCTTGGCAAATAGTTTAATGCACAGTAATTTCAAAATAGAAACTCTAGACCTCTTTGCATTAAATTATTCTGCATTGAACTATTTTCCGAGCAAAATCATGCTCAAAATATGTTGGGTAGCTTATT
Source organism: Endomychus coccineus (assembly GCA_958510875.1). Taxonomy (NCBI): domain Eukaryota; kingdom Metazoa; phylum Arthropoda; class Insecta; order Coleoptera; family Endomychidae; genus Endomychus; species Endomychus coccineus. The sequence continues at coordinate 179,002,604 of OY294068.1, read as the reverse complement.
CGATTAAATTTATAGATCTTGTGATATAAAATTTGAATAAATCTATGCTCAAGTAATTCACTGTACAATTTGTTCTTGGTACCTATCCTTTGTAACATATAGAATTTATGGTTTGCAATTTGAGCTGACATGAAAGAATTACACGTACGTGCATATAATCGTATGTTTTCAAGCTACATTATTTAGAAGTTCGCTAAACCATTTATTCCTCTATGGGAGACCTTTCCTGCAATTCTGAATAGTTGGTAAATTACATCCCGCTATGGTCAGGATTATTATTAGGTTTAAAGTCGTTCATAGTTCTCTGTTGCGCGTGGACTTGTATTAGATTTTACATTATTTAGGAGTTGGCTTTATAAGATCTTTAGTGCAATTTCGATTAGATTTTATGAGAAAATTACATCCTATTTTGGTCTTGATTATTAGTGAATTTAATGTTGTTGTCGTTAGGTACTTGGTCCGGGTTGAATAGTGAAATATGAATGAACTTAAAATTGCCTCTCTATAATATACAATGATGAGAATAGAAACCGCAACATCCAGTATTCAATGTCGCCTTGGGGTTTATCATTCCAAGCTCCTTGAGATTGTCTGGGAGGTGGGGTAGATTACCCAATAAGAGATTTTTTACATCATCAATATTACCGTTTTCAGCAGCCTTAAGCAGTTTATCATTGGCATCTTTTACGCTTTGCAATAGATCTTGTATTCCTTTATCAGTGGCTGAATTGAAAGGAGTCTCTCCTTTATCATTTTTTGCATTAACATCTGCTTCTTTTCCTAACAGAGTGTTATCTATATCCGTATAGCCCTTTTCAGCAGCCCAATGTAAAGGAGTACATCCACTATTATCTTTTGCATTAACATTTGCTCCTTTGCCTAATAGAGTGTCTACTATTTCTACATAACCCTTTTCAGCAGCCCAATGTAGAAGAGTCTTTCCGTGATCATCTTTTGCTGCAACATTAACTGTTTCTGTTGTTAATAGCACCTTTACTACACCTTCATAATCATTGTAAGCAGCCCAAAATAATGCCCGAAAACATCCATTAACATCGATTTCTGCTGATAATAGCACTTTTACTACACCTTCATGACCATCTCTTGCAGCTGAAACTAGTTGCTCAGAAAGAGTTTTAACATCTATTTCTGTTGTTAATAAAGCTTTGACTACACCTTCATGGCCATTTTGAGCAGCCAAATATAATGCTTGAGGATATGTATTAACTTCTATTCCTTTAGCTGTTAATAACACTTTTACCACACCTTCATGGCCATTTTTAGCAGCCCAATATATCCCAGGTATTTTAGGTCGGTGAGAGACCGGGGAAACGTGTAAGTTATGGAAGGAAATGTATATCAGGTTTTTCTAAAGAATGTGTCGTAAGTTTTTCCGTGGGAGGGAGGGCGGTTAAAAAATTGGTTTAATCAACCACTGCCTGTATTCAAATTGACCCGAATGTAAGATACAGGTGACCTACTACCAAAATATATTGCACTCCAACCCGTCACACCACTGGTAAGGGAGTATGGATTTCAAAATCTAGTTGTAAATCTCTCCTTTCCCCATCAGAACGCCTTGCGCTTGTTCATCGGCACACAAACAGAAACGTGACTAGTTAATAAAGACCACATGATACCATTCCTGTATTCAGTCGATGCGTTTATTACAACATTCCAGCCTGCAGGAACGATGAATTGGTGTAAAGTGTGGGCATATAAACGGTCGGTGAGAACGATGTAAGATTTTGATCCCCGATATACCAGCGCCACAGACATTCTTCGTTCAAAATCTCCCCTCCAATAATTCCCTAAGTTCCTGTGTTGGAAAATCTTAAAGGAAATATTCTCAGCCTATGGCGTCGGGATCAACGTTGACCCTTATGACCACCTTCTTCAGACCACCTGATCCAACACGACGGGACGAGATTTCACGAAGACATCAGAATTGCGCAATAGTATAGGAAAGCGCCCAGGTAGTATTTATTAAGAAAAAACTGAAATGATGAAAATTGAATATGAAACATAGTTTTATTCAGTACATAATCACTCTACACATGAATCAAGTAATTTTTACGCTTCAGAAACCAGTTAGTTTGATTTATTGTGAATTCATATTACTTTAAAAATTTTTCATTGTTACACATCGATTGACCAACATTAAATTTGTACAAGTTCAAAACGTCCTAGCTGTTCATTTTCATATATGTATCTACCTCTAAATTTTTTAATTGTTCAGTAGATATGAAAATTTTTGAGTGAGGGAATGAAATAGCTTATTGAAATGCGAATGAAATGTTTCGGAAGTATTTGTTGTTCTCGTCAAAAGGGAGGCCCGTATACTTTTGGAGAAGTCGCAATTTTACTGATATCAGCAGAAAAATTTTCTACGGTGCAATCTCGGACTTCATCGGGGTTCAATAAAGATAAACCAAATGCATGTTGTAGCCATTTACCAAGTTTTCGCCACCAAGATTGACCTGATTGATACAGCCACGTATCTTTAGATCTTCAGTTCACACTTCGCCTGCAGTTTTGTATATAGCTAGTTCAAAATCTATAGGAACCGTTTACGGCTTGAAACGAAAACCTCTTTCCCCACAAATATTAATTATTTGTGCAGTTTTTTGCTTATTTGGCAGGAGGCAATACACAGCCGACATATATTGCCAATTTTGTAGACCATTTAAACAAATTATGAAAAAATTAAAATAATGTCAAATGTATCTTCGTTCAATTGCCTTAATTCGCTTCTAATTAATTTGTGACGTTTATCATATGAATTGCCCACATATTTATTTTTCCGTGCATTGCTAACTATCGCTGTAGGCAATATATCTTCTTCGATGGAATGGTTGTGCATCACTACGTCATCATTCCCCATTGCCTACAGTTTCGCTTCACACTTCGCCTATATAGATCGCACATTTCACGATATGATCAACACGCAACTTGTTATTTTGGACAACCAGTAACTTTTTGTAATTTTCACTGTCCTCTAAACTACTGATACTAGGAATAAACTGCTGTGAGGTATAATTTAAACTAAATTCTATCCATCCATATTAAAAACAGGTACCTGTAGTGTTAATTATCTTACTCACCTTCATTAGGGTGTTCCCGGTCGAGCAACTTGGACCAACCTTCGTCTCTCAATTTGGACGTGACCTTTAGAAATTTTTACCTGACGTCGGGAAAATCGACGCTGGTCTGAAAAATTTTGTTCGTTACGCTCTTTGCGATTGGCAATTTCCATAAGAGAAAATCCGGCCTCCTTCATTAACAATCTGACCACGTTCTTAATCACATAACGAGCGATAATGCCGAATTCTAGGAAATGTTATAATTTACTATGAGAATGCAAATGCAAAAATGACAAGAATTTATTTATTTTCAGCAGAAAATGATTTAAAACCTTAATTTTTTACATGAAATAACGAGATAACGGTTACATTTTTTTGTCGAAACCTTAACAGTTTCTTTGTTATATCGAAGTATATCTTTTGTGGGAATTTCGAATGAATAGCTTCAGTAATACTGAGTGTTATTATTCAAATCAGGATAATAATAGTTGAGAGTATTATTATTAGCTATTATTAATATAAACAATGATGAAAAACGTTCACAACTATCATTTTCTCCAACTTTATTTTTTAATTACTAATTATTATTGCAATAATATAAAAACTTGTAAGTTGGACGTGTTTAAACGACACCGTATATACCCATGCTGATTGGTTGGAAGAATGTCGTTAGCTTCGATGCGTTATAATATCTTGTAGCACATACTAACTAAACTGACATGTCGATAGCTTTTCCAGGATCGAGTTTATATCCTATGTTGTAAATGTGAGTAATGTTTGCCTTTAACCATTTCTTGGGAAGTAATGCTGTTCTCATAGTTATCTGTATACTTCATTTCAGTGGCTTAACGATAAAAGGAGCTGCGGACTCTAGTAGCCGAGGCGTCAGATTGTCAGAACCTTGCGTAGATTTTTGTTTTAGAGCACTTAGACCTTTTATGATAAGATTTTGCATAACTAATATATCTATTAGTCAGACTATTGAATGGGGGGCCCAATAAATGATGGGATCTTACAAACTCCGGAATCTTCAATTCTGTTGTACCATAAATTGCAGCATTCATTTATTATATCTGAGGGATGTATCTAAAAAGCTTAGCAATCATGTCTAAAACGTTGTGATAACCGGTTTAGGACGTTATGACACGATCGTTTGGATGCTAGGACGTTTTAACACTGGTCGTTATGACTCAAAAATATATGTCTTTATTGTTATTCATTTTATGTAGGATTTTATTGTTAGGTTAGTAGGTAATAAGCAATGAATAGTAGTGATAATAGTACAATAATACTGATGATGGTAATGAGACCGAAACGTTCGTTAAGACGGAAATATATTCGACGTATGTATTAATTTAACTTATTACCTAAAAATATACATATAGTTCATACGTGGGCAAAGAATCATTATTATATTAATAATGAATTTTATACATGGATTTTTAGAAATTCAGAAATATTGTATATGATTTTTTCTTGATAATTCCAGTGGTGGCTCGTGAGTTATGAAAGAGGGTGTGCACAAGGAAACATCTGTGCTCCTATTTTTCACGCTGAAAAAAACGTCCATGACTTTGTTCTCCAAATCAAATGATGGGACCGCCAATGCGTTTAGTCGATCTTCTGACATTGTGCTTCTCAGAAAAGTTTTAATGCATTTGAGGGTGGAAAAAGCATCGTTCACATCCTGCTGTAGACATGGACATTGTACAAATAATATCCAACAGTTTGTATGTTTCTGAGGGAACCTTTTTTAGGTTGTTGTCTGTTATGAACATCAAAAGTGGCAAAATACCACCTACGTCACACACGTCATAGCGCTCATGAACTGATGAAAGTTCACTTTTTGATTTTACACTGTCCAACATTGGATTAGATCTCAGAGTTTCATAAAAATGTTTTTGTGGAAATGCATGTCTATGAGTTCCAAAATTTTGAGAATCAAGTAATTGTTGTGCCCTTTAGTACCAGCCGCCACTGAATTATGGCTCTCATATCCAGATAATAGAACTTATTTCAAAACAAAAACTCACAGTCCTTCGCAAAGATGCTACAAACTCGAAACAATTCATTTAGATTCATCAACAGTATTTCAAAATAAAGAAGGATACTGTGGGATTCAGTTATCCGTAGAGTAAATATAAGAAAACGATAAATAAATGAACAAACGCAGTTTACGATTGAAATACGTTTTATTTGTGGTTCTATATCGCATTCTCCAAAGTCTTAAGACTATCGAATGCACCACTGAACAACGCTGATCTGCCAATTGCAGAGAGGTTGTAGCATATTTGAAGATGAGATTATAGTGGAAGCGCATTTTCTGCAAACACATATCTCTATTTGCTTCGTAGCGTTTCTTGATAATGATTATTTCACTTGAATAATTTTCAGTGCATTCTGGGAAAAGTTGTTCTTAAATGGCTCAATCTTCCATATCGAAACAGAGGAAAAATCGTACCAAATAGAAATTAGAATTCTAAGAATAATTGCCTAGATCCTTTTACATAATTCAAGTTCATCTTTTGTGCTATTCTTTTGACATTTTAAGATCTACACAATTGGAAATAGCGAACAAATATTCAAGATCCTACAGTGAAGTTAGCAGCGGCAAGTCTGAATCTCAAAATGTTCTCCACGAAGTTCAATTTTGAATTCAAATCGTTTGCTACGGGTTTTATCTTATTATTAACAGATAACTTCCGTTAGCTGTCTTTTCATTTAAATATTCACAATGATTCGTTATACACAAGAGAACGTTATGTCATCTCCAAACGGCAACTCTAGGTTCGTAGGTTATTTGTGAGTTCGTTGTGGACGCAGTAACAAAACTGAACAGAAAAGAGAACATATATTATCCCCAAGCGATAATTCGAGGTTGTAAGTTATTCGTAAGTTCATTTTTGGATGCAATAACATCAGATGAACAAATAAGGGAACATATAAACTATAAAAGAGTTCACACTGTGGATATATTATAGCACTATTGATAAGAAATAATCATCCTTATCCAATGAAAAAACTATTAAAGTACTGAGGATCTTTCGGCTACCAAGTACATTTCATTAGAGTAAACTAAATTATCAATCAAAATATGCCTGTTTGAATACTATTTGGGGATAATAATGTAAACAATCGGTTACCCTCAGCTGGAGATAAATCGGAAATTAATATTTTGATTTTTCGTTTATACATTTCCATCCCTCCTAAATTACCTAGATCTGCACTGTGTTTTAAAAGTGATAAATTGTCTTGAGAAATGGTGTGACCTGGTATCAAAATATGTTCGGCTACCGCTGATTGTTCACAATTATTTTTATTTATATGGGAAAAATGTTCCTTATAACGAGTTAAAATGTTCCTTCTAATTTCACTCACATAGCATTTTGAACACGACTCTTAATTGATTTTGTGAATCCCGGATTTGTCGAAAGCGGAATCTTCATCAAAGGTGTTGCATAAATGGTGTTTCAGCTTGTTCTTACATTCATGAACTGGTTATATCGTGAATTTAAAAATACAGACTATAGAACCATTGTCTAACGCAATTTTGCTTTATCAAAGGGACGTTCAATAATCTATGAACTAGACTATAGAACCGCGCTGTTTCACATCTAAGTGGTGTATCTGAATCCGCTGGGATATTCCTATTTGTTTGAGTGGGTTTTCTGCATATGTCAGATTACAAATGATTACCATCTTTTATAATGTTAATATCAAGGAAAGGAAGTTGATTATCTGTTTCTATTTCAACAGTGAATCTCAGTGAATCAAAACTGATTCAACTCTGATTTCAAGAAGATTTCAAGTTCGCTTAGAAAAATGTTCGCCAAAAAGTAGAAAGTGGATTGCCCATTGTACTTCCGCTTGCTTGTTTATAATAATTTTTGTTAAAAGTGACATAATTTTGTTCCATACATAAAGATGTAAGGATCACGTATTCTGTGCAGTTTCTATGGGGAATATCAATATGTGGAAGCCATGTCTTCAGAATGTTTATCGACTCAGGGATTGGAGTATTTATCGATAGTGAAACAACATCAAATAAAACGAGAGCATCACCAGGTTCACGTTTGAAATCTATCAATTTTGCAACAACTTCCAATGAATTCTTCATGGACAAACTAGGAGCGACTTGGAAGTTGTTAAATTCCTTCACTAAGCATTTTGCTATGTTATACGTAGGACAATTAGTGTTTAAAATGATTGGTCTCATCGAATTTACCGTATTGTGATAATCTTCTTTGCCGATGATTAGGAGAGAATTTCCCTTACCTGCTTTCATTCATGTAATAACAGTCTTTTTCTTTCAATGATTTACAGCTATTAACGTAAGAATTGTCTTGCATTTGTTACGAATAACAGCCTTATCTACACAGTTGAGAGACCAAATCGTATTTTCAATATCTTGAATAGTAGACTTCAGCGGACAGCTAAGTTTGAAAAATCTTGGCGTCCGGATGGATTCCGCGACACAATAGCTCGACTTGATGCCGTATTTTCAATATCAATAATTGAATCCTCTGTAGGTAATTTCTTAGAATCATTTAGAAAATTTAACATCGATTTTATTGTGAATAAAGTTTATATTCTTAGTTTCTTCTCCAGAATTTTTTGGTAAAATATGTTGAAATTTATGGCTGATTGATTCAACTTTTCTACTGGCTTTTGTCGAAACTGTGTTTAATAATTTAGAAAAAAGAACTCGAATTAGAATGATGTTGTTTCAAAAGCTAATTTTAAATGTAAATTATAAGCCAAAAATTGTAAATGATCTAGTTTATGATATTTGTTACAGCAAATCAGGGATTTACAAACTCAATTGCGAGTCGTGTTCAAAACGCTATGTGGGTCAAACTAGGAGAAACATTTTAAATCGTTATAAGGAACATTTTGCCCATATAAAGGTCGCACCATTTCTCAAGAAAGTTTATGACTCTTAAAACACAGTACAGACAAATATATAGGTAATTAAGAAGAGATGGAAATGTATAAACGAAAAAGCAATTCATTGAATTCCGATTTATTTCCAGCAGAGGGTTACCCATTATTTACTTTATTATCCCCAAATAGTATTTAAATAGGCACATTTTGAATTATGACTTAGTTCCCTCTGATGATGGATACTTGGTAGTCGAATCGAAAGGTCCTCAGTACTTTAATAGTTTTTCTAGTTAATAAGGGTGATTATTCCTTATCATGAGAACGTATATTATCTCCAAGCAAATTCTAGGTTGGTATTTGTTTCTCCATTTGTAATGCGGTCGGACTAAACTGTAGCTACCGTGATTAATACGTAGTTTTACCTGGTACTCTGAATGGGCATTTAAATTAGTCTACAATACAATTCAAAAAAATGTTTTGCCAGTTCTTAACTTATCGCGAATGACTTCACAATCAATTCGTTTTATAAGTTAAACTGCAACCGCTTTATGTTTACCTTCGAGTTGGTTTTCTTTACAAGAAGTTTTTTGTTAAGAGTGTTCCATTTCTTATCCACTTCACATTTCACAATAACCAAAATACAAAAACCAACGTGAGTAAAATAAAAGAAAACATCCTAAGCAATTTCAAACCAGTTATTTCCATTTACCAATTCCTTGATATGATTGAAATACTCTCTAAACATGGATCCCGGAACAAGCTGAAATTCAAAGGCAGCATAATTGCAAGATTATAATTCTCAGCGGGAATATTTCTACTATTAAAACCCAGTCGCTCTGCTTTCATCAATTTGAGGGGAAATAAATAGTTTATAAAGTAGTCTTCCTCGATGAACGAATATGCGTAAGGAAATATCTTCTTCATGGGGAGTACAATGTGCCCAACTAAGTGGCTTTAATGCACTTGGAGGTTAAGCCTTCTCCCCTCAACTGATGATGATGATGAAGATAATTGTCATTGCACGATAGTCTTAATTTTATAAATATTATGGTATTGGATTGTATAAATCTTTTAATATACTTTGATCTGTCGACCTACTTCAGTTAGCGTTTAATCAATGGTTTGTGACATACCTTGTTACTTATTGGCGACAATTCCTTACTACGGCTTCAATACACCTTCAAATCTACCAGATCTGAATCCGATTGACTTTTATGCTGGTTTCTTGGGCACCAGATTCTCTGTCAAGGTTTATTCCTGGTTAAGAGCTTCTGCTAGGGCATTTACCAAAAAGCGTATTACTGTGTTATCTATGGATAGCCTTGTCCCAGGATAGTCTCAGTGAAGTAAGTCACCAGGGGTCAATAGGGCAGACTGAATAGTATTAGAATTGCAGGCTTCAATTGCAATTAATACTTGACTACTTAAATATTGTTGCAGAAAGTAATTTAGATAAACACGGAACTTTCCAATAAGTTCATTTATAGCTTGAACATAAATAAATATTTAACTCTGTCTGTATTATAATTTATCCTGACACGGGGGGAGCGCAAGGAAGCTCAGAAACAATAATTGTATATTTTACTATTTACCTAATTCTTCAAAGGTAACTGGCGGAACACTTACATTTGATAGTACAGAGAATGCTTCTGGAATGATCGCTCTTGCTTTCTTTTCGCACTGTCTCACTGACAATAATTCAAATCAACGTTTGCGGGGCGGGGCGTTCTTTTATACCAATCGAGGTTCTGGTCAAGTTACCTACACCAGTTCCAGCCGAGCCCTTTTTTGCTCATTTCGCGCTCATGACGGTTCACCAGTTCCTCGATTTTGTGCCGTTTTTAGGGTTACATCTGTTCCGATATCTTTTGTTGACACCAAATATGCACGTTTCTGAATGCAATCAAAATATACGCGACTTATGAATGGAACCGTATGCAAATCTGACACTTAAACTATTCGGATGTCAATGCCCGGTACTATCTATCTTCCTATACAACAATATAATTATTCGGAATTATCAATTTGAAATACTAATATGAACGATATCTAAGATTTACAACTAATCTACGTGCTTCCCATTAAATAATTATTCAATATTTCAGAGCTTCGTTACAGGTTATTGCCAGTATTGCGAAAAACTCTCAACAGATAGAAGCCGTTCAAATTGTGGAGGAAGATAAAAACAGGAACAAGCTTCCAGTAATATGAGTAGCTCAGAAAGGGTCAGAGCTAGACACTTTAACGGGGAAATGACGTTTACGACCTCAAGGGCTTTAGTTATATCCGCAATTTCGAGCATATTCGAATATCATTTAGGAGACTTTGTGCGTAATATTATTATGTATGAGTATTTGAAATTCCCTGACACATGAAGATAATGAAATTTAATGGATTAAAAATCACTTTGAGCACAACATGTTTGCATTATTGACTGGGCCGATGTAATTTACTATATTATCTTATAGACAGTAATGATATTTGCTTCAACGTTGTCACCTACTAGGAGTTTAATATAGTCGTTAGAAATATTATACGTCAGCTTGTGGCCCTTTGAAAACATAACTCCCAGGCAAATTCTGAAATTACAAAAGAGAGTGCGATGAAAAAGTTGAAAACTTGTTGCTGGGAGATGTTCGAATTAAGGTCGACTAGTGGATAAAGCATAGCTGCAAGGTTCTTTTTGCATTTGATGAAAAATATCAGTAAGCATTTGGGACAATTGAATTCGCCGTCTCGATGCAATGCCGATGCTGATTTCAGTCTTCAAGCCGTATGGTGATATCTTTGTCATTTGTTCCTGATGAGGGTGATGCAATCAACCATTTGTACGATGAATTGCCTATGCGTTTGAACCTTCACTAGAATGGTTCGAGGTCTCATAGTTAGGTCGTCCTCAACGACGGGATAGAGGGAGACGCAACCCGCTATTTCCGCCCACACTTTACACGAATAACGATGACGAAGGTGCACATAGACGATTATGAAATCAAGTGTCCATGAACCATCCAACGATCTGAAAATATATAAATGCTCTCTAAAATATAAATTAGGAAGGAATTTGTACAAGAGGAATTACTTTCAGGTCAGCTGCAGCTACTTTAATTGAAGAAAAAACATCGCCAATATGATGAGAAGATAGTATTTATATTAGGGATTATAGAAATATAAATATTATTGAGTATTTGAGAGCAATATCCCATACTTATGTTATGGATGCGTAATAATTATTGAGAAGAATAAATAGTCAAAAACACTATATTTTTCTGCCGGTTCAACCACCAGCGTCGTATTATCTCAGACCGGTTTGAGACACAAAATTTGTTAGGTACTTTGACTACTTCCCATTTAACTGGAAGTTAATAATAAAGATTCTTGACCCAGGTATGAATTATATATAAATTTTCGGGAAATAGGTCACATTAACACCTATGTTTCATATTTTAGTCTTTACGTACGTTTCGGTCTCACGACCATCATCAGAAGACTTATTATTTCAATAACCTGATTACTTAGAACTAAATTGTATTAACACAAAGCGTTCTTATCGTACCAATTTCGTCTAAAATGTCAACGTCGCCGAAACGAACAGAAACACGAAATCAAAATTGTAACACCACAATGTTATAAGTATTATATATCAAGAATCCACTTTTTAGTAGAACACATTTCATCATAGTGTATGAACGACTACCAAACGAGACGAGTTCAAGTATTCACTTTCCAACTAGATGTCACGATTTATTAGGTAATAAAAGAAGGTCTGGCCTCTGAGATATACTTTTGACAAGTCTACCTAAAATATACTTTTAACATTATATGGACGCAAGTAGGAATTTGCAAGAATATTAATTAATTAAGTTAGTATAAATATGACTTAGTGTCTGAACGTCAGTCCTATGATTTACAGATTTGGAGTCACGTTTTATGTGAATCATCTCCAGAATAGATCTTTTATAATAATTTGTTTCCTAAGTTAAAATATTAACATATTGCTATTTTGAATGCAACTCTCTAGTTTCTATACTATCTCACTACTATTTCAATATTTTAATGAAATGTGGGCTTAAATATCTTTCAGGTGAAAATAAAATGGATAAATTGAATTAGACATTTTATTTATATTTTTGATTATCTGACTCAATTATATTTGATATTATATTGTATTCATTAATAATTTGTTTATTTGCATTACAATGACTATAATCAGGTATTGCTGATCTGCATAAAATCAAATTGTTCTATGAGTTTTTTCCAGTCAATGCATTTCCAATCGAGTTAAATATTTTGCATTCCCATTTATATACGATACTGCTCCTGGTTAAATGATGTAGTATTCATTCCCATTCACTTCAGAAAGGATTTTATAACATGCGTGATAATAAATTTCGATGTATTTTCCGTTGGGCGATTTAAACATGACCGATGACTTTGAATGAGAGTTTCATTTTTTGACATTATTAGAACTGCTTGTTACTCATACCAAATTATGTGTCGATTCAGAAATAATTGAACAGATGAAATGATTAATGTTTTACACAAATAAAAACTGGACTATAATTAATAACTAAACTTCGTATTGTAATTGAAGCTTCTCGATTCGAAATGACATGAATAAGAAAACAAATTGTTCTTACTTTATTTTGTAGTGTTATTTACTTTCGTATGTCTGTGGTGAAATGTAAATAAAATGATAACTCACCTAAACTGATATATAATTTGATGTATTTACACAAATTAATCTAACCAGAGATAATGTAATCCGCGCAATTGAATAAATAGAGCTATGCAAATTGAAATCATCTTGCACTTCTTGATTCCACTAGAATATGTAATTAATTTATACACCTGCGAATGAGCTCTCGAGAATGATTAATAAGGGAACTTATTAAAATACGGTTTATTATCGCATTCCTAATTTTATCCTCATCTCTAAATGTTAATCCAATTCGTGAAGTGTATTCTTAATTTTTTGTCCCAACGTATTTTGCAATTCATAAATACATGAAGAGTCCACGGAAGAAAGGCGAAATGTCCATCGAGAGTTGTTTTGAGAAAATCAAATTTTAAACTTTAGAGCACTGACTGGCATAGTAGAATAAGAATAACTTTGGATCTTTTTTATATAACTTATTCTTTGTACTGTTTTGTATCATATTTGATGGTTTACTAGTTTTAAAAAATCTGAAGATGCAAAAAAAAATTTATCAAGAGTATAAAACAAATTTTACACGGAAAAAAAGCGAAATGTTCCCTGTTTATATAATGAAAAAGACCCCTATCGTTTTTCTATTTTTTTCTTTTCTCCTCGTTGTTGGTTATGGGGTAAGCTTTGGTAAAACGACCTGGCTTTTTCAGAAGTGCAGAACTGGCTGAGATGGAGCTGATCTGTGAATTTCTCCTTTGATATTTTTATTGGATCTGAAAAAGGAGAAATGCATAAGAAGGTGAAAACGATTGAGTTATAAAGCAAACTTACCAGGATACACTTTGGTGGTAAAACAAACTATCCCTCTGGAAGCTGCAACTCATCAGAAGTCGTCAAGCGTGGGCGGATAATCGATGAATTCCAGTGTCCATTATAGGTATCTCTGTGTTCCAAAAGTCGTGGATGGTCATTTGATATTCTTAGCTCTCTGATTGGTCTTGATTTAAGAGCCGGTTTATTCACGTACATGCTGTCCAACATGTGAGACCAGTTTCGTATAAGTGATTGATCAACTTCTATGACGTTGAATGGATCGGGTTTTATTCTGCATGATCGGATTTCCCTGTACCAGTCTTCTGGAAGTTCAGCTCTAATTTTCTGATTGATCACTCCCATATCTCGATCGCACTCCATATGAGAGTGCCCTCTTATTGGAAACGTTACTTCAATTTTGTCTAGTCTCTTCGTAACATTAACGACATAATGAAGATAGCGGAACACGGTGAAGTTTCTGTTTTGACCTCCACATGAATCACAGAGTATGTGGAGGTACCTTATACTTTGCGTCAAGTTGAAGAAATGATACGACTTCATTTGAGCCCTTGCCTCCTATGGTTTCAGGATGTAGCACTGCCTGTTGACATTACATGAATATTGAATGAGTTTAAGGTCAGTTGTCTTCTATAATACACGTCATTGGTCGGAATATTGGGAGCAGGTAAATTTTTTTGAAAATCCATAGCAATAGCTTCGGTTTCAACACACTTCATGGCCATTTTTCGAGCATTCCTCTTTCGCTGATAGAACACCTCAGCTTTAGCTTTGTGTAATTGGTTTTCCAAGGTAATTTTTCTTATCTTAACCTCTATCTCTTTTTGGGCAGATGAATCACATCCTACATTCATTTTCGCATGAAAAACCTTTAATTCAGCTGTGAAGTTGTCGCAGGTACTACAAGTATCAGAACGAGGATAACTGAAACTGATGTTGAAATGCTTATTGAAAATGTTGCGATACGTTTCGTATGAGACAGCTAAAGGATTGATGGTCTTGTACATATCGTACATTTTTTTTATATTCAACTCTTCAGGAAGGTATACTTTCTCTGTTTCTTTTCTACTGTAATGACTTTCTCTACCTTTAAAACTTCTTATATGTTCAAGAACTTCATTCAGCCTCTCCTGCGATAGTGTATGTTTCTTTTTATTTTTCCCCGCATGTCTGTTGGCGCACTTCCTGAAGCTTTCAAACTTTTTTGGATATTTTCAAGTCTCTTTCGTCCGATCCCATGGATGCTTAGGAATGCTTTAAAGCAAATTGGAGTGTCAGTAGTTCCATTTTCAGATACTGTCCTTACTCTGAAAGAGTATGAAGCATCGTCTAACTTGGCTGTGGCTTCATTTGTAGCTCTTCTTCGTTTTACGGGCATTAAAGAAATAAGTCCTGCCAAGTAATTATTTTGCTCATTATAAACCAAAGTGTTGAAATGTCTAATAATATTTGATCGGTTTTCTTCATCTACGACGGAAAAACACTTCAATCGTTTGCAGCGACAGTCTTCCCCTATTTCGTGGCTCTGTTGTCTCATTCGTTTCATTACTTCACTGGTTCGTCCTGTTGTTTTCCTTTTCTTAGATGTTCTTCGACGAATATCCACATTATCACTTCCACTATCCGACATTATTTACCACGTGTACATACACGTGTAACAAAGCATACATATGCTTTATGCGGAAAAAACAACGCAATAAATACCACGAAAGTCAAACGTAAACTAAACGTTTCGAAAAAACAAGTCGATTCTTGTTGATAATGTGGACATTTCGCCTTTCTAGACTTTTCGCATGGACATTTCGCGTTTCTTCGAGGTAGGGGATATTTTCAAACGACGTTTAAGGTGTGATGCATCGCGTTTTTTTCTTTTTTGATTACGGCATATAAATATAGTACTATAACCTACACGTTGCCGTATTTAGCTCGAAAATAATAAAAATGTGACATTTCGCCTTTCTTCCGTGGACTCTTCACATATAAACAAATAAAAATAAAATCACTCAGTTAAATATCACTACGGTCATTGAATATTGTTATTTCGAACATAAAACAGTTCATTTACAAATAGAAAGTTCACCACGCAAATAGCCGATTTCAAATGTCGCTGTATTTTCTAAGTCAAATCACAGGAGACTGCTATCACTTTCGAAAACAAATGAACAATTCTATTGATTACGGATAGTGTAGAGCTTCTTTGCTCAGAACCCACGGGCGGATACATTGCAGAAAATGGGGGCCCCCATGGGTTATTTTTTTAGCTCAAATTTATTCATGCCACTCGACTTCAGGAAGAAGTTGGACTTGATTTAATGCAATTGCATCAGAATATCACATAAACTAACAAATAAACTGAACCTAAATATCTGAATATCTAAAAAAATTTAACGAATACCTAAAAAATGGTAACTTGCCCCCCTTGGACATTTTCCGTATTCGCCCTTATCAGAAACAGGTCATAATCTGCAGTAGTGGGGGTCCCTGATCAAACGATTGGTGCCTACCGTGGAATGAGACAAAATTGAAAATTGAATTGAATTCTGTTTTTCTTTCAGTATAATTACATATACACTTGCCAACTTCTTTTCAGTTTATATAAACGTGTTGTTATAAAATCTGTATATCTGATATATTGTGCCATCTATTAAATATCCGGAAGTTGATATTATATAATGTTTTTACATGATACAATTTGAAAAAAAAGTTTGTATAAGCCTGTATCGGCTACTGCACAAAAATTGATCAAAATATCGAATAAATAAATTTAATAAAGAATTAAATAGTTTTCCCCTCTCTACCCACCCTTAAATTGAGCCTTGCTTATTACTCGAATTTCTTGGAATAAAGAAGAATGTAAACTCAACAGACAAATAAAATGTATCGTGTTTACTCTTCAAATGTTGAATAGCTGCAAAAACTGCGGTCCCAGTGCGAGTAAATATTACCTGGTTCTCGAAAATAGAGAGAAATAAATTAAAATTTTCCTGTGTACATGAGACTTTCCTAGATGATTTTGAAAAAAAAATTCTTGGAGCCAACTTTAATTTAGTAGTAGACTACCGCGGATATCTAATCTTGAAAAATCTTAGGACATTTCGCCAATCATTACAAGTGGCATCTTCAGGGCAGACTTGAGGCTTGAACTGAAACAGATTTTACTGGTTTCTGTAGTCGTATTTATTGTGGGACAAAATCTTCCACGCTACACAGTTCACTGCCTTTACTGCCGTTGTGTGATTATGTGCGAAGTGGAATTTCCGAAGATGGGTTTCCAAACGTTGAAAAGGTAATATCCTGAGTCACGGTTTAGATTATTCGAATGTTTTAGGATTTCTCGCTGATCGAAGTTTGGGGCTCGGGCTAGGATTTCAGTATTTTCGAAAATGATTTGACGATTAGTGTCAAACTTGTGTTCCGCAAATGCAGATCTACTGATGTCACGAAGTCTTAAACAGCGCTAGTTCTTCCACACTAGTAGCCACTGTACGACCTGTTTCACCAATGTAGACTTTACCGCAAGAACAGGGAATGCTATAAGCACCTTCTAAGTGAAGAAGAAAAATGGAATCTTTGATAGGCTTGTAATACTGAGATAGTTTTGGAAAGGTGAGAGTGTGGAAAATCGAGTAGAAAAATTATGTTTTTTAAGGATTTTGGAAATTCACTCTATTATGTTTTCAATATATGGAAGATAGGCAATGGATAACGTAGGGGTTTGTGGCTCAGGTTAATTTGAAATGTCAGGCAAAGTTGTGCTATTGTGAAACGGAATCGATCCGGAAGCCAAGATTTATCAAAATTTAATTTAGTAAGAAAATAGCTATTAGAAAATTTTGATAAGACTTCGATTTCGAGATATTTTGGTTGGATATTCCGAAAACATGTCAAACGCAGAGTAATGAAAAGTTTCCTCAAATTTCAGAAAAATAGGAGCGAGAGTAAAGAGGTAGTCACCTATTATTATTTACGCCCTTGAACAGTTGATCAAACGCGTTCTAGTGAATTTCGAATGATATAGGGAAATATACAACAAGGGAAAGACATATTTACTCTGCGTTTTCGATATGTTTTCGAAATTTCAAACCAAAATATCTCGAAGCAAAATTTTAAAAGGGCAATTTTTTTTAGTAAATTAAACCTAGCTCTCAGAACTAGATTATCAAACGAGCCACTTTGATATTCTCACGCTCTATTGTAAATAATATACGGAGAATACGGTTTCATAAGTTTTCCGTAATGCATTATCAAACTAATAAACTATACGATGCAATATATCCTACCAATTCTATTTTGCGCAAACTGTATTCTTCTAATATGGAAATTAAATTATCTGATTAATAGCCTGATGAAATAAATAAACTCCTGAAATTTCGTTCTGGGATGATAATACGGATGGCATAGATACCTTCATCAGTACTTAAGACAATGAATTGCCAGTAATTATTAAACTGTGTTAGAAATTAGTAGCTGGATGATATTGACTTCAAGAGCATATACATGTATCGCTAGATACCCAATCTGGTAGCTTGTTTCAATAATTTAGAGTTATCATATCAATGGACAGAAACACAGACATGTTCACTCCATGTGATAATCATATTTCAAGCTTCAGAAGATGGATTAGTTCAATTCTGTCAGCACATCTGGCAATTTGTAGTCTACATGTTGATGGTAGGGTTGAAACACATTTATTAAGAATGGTTACATGTTCCCTCAATTTCTAGATCAAAATGCTCCCTTTCTTATGATAAAATGACGGAAGTTCAGTTCATTCTTAGATATAAATTCAGTTGATCATCATTGTATCAGTACTTCTGATTTCAGACTATGTTCAAATATGAAAGAATTCAGGAACTCAAATATCTTAAATAGTATACCAATCTTGGAAAATCTTGACTTCCAGATGGATTTTAAGCATTTGGAGTTTTTCAACGAAATGCTAAGACTTGACCCAAACGATTTGCTTGTCAGCTTTGACGTCGAATCACTCTTTAACAATATGTTACCTGACAATAACATTTGAATGGACTTACTACCGTTAATTAATTTTCGTCTATCTTCCACATATTTTCTGAAGAAGATGAGGAATTTTACGAGCAGTTCTCGGGAGCTGCCATGGCTTCCTCACTTTCTCCGGTCATAGCTAATATCTTCGTAGAAATGTTTGAGCCAGCTGCTATTGACTCATCTGATCTCTAGCCGAAACGTTGGTTTAAATATGTCGACGACGCTTTTGTTATTTAGCAACATGGTCGCGAAAATCTTGTTCAGTTCCTCAATCATTTAAATTCATTACATCCCAATATTCTTCTCATCATGGAACTTGAATCGGAAGGTTCCCTCCCGTTCCTAGATGCATTAGCTAGTCGACAGAGTGACAACTGACCGATATTAGTGTCGATTCCATAGTTCCGGGGTCACGGAGATGAATAGGGACCATCTTCATGCCTTTTTAGTTTGAGATCAATTCTAGTGGCGCTAGGAGGAGGGAGATAAGTGGTGGAATATAAAATTATTATTCGATTCTTCAGAACTGGTCAATGGCAGAAATTTATTGAGAAACATGTGAAATCTCTAGCTGTATTATTGGATATTTTCAAAGCATTTGACCGAGTCTGACACTAGAGCCTTCTTGGGATTATATATTACTTTATTATATGTAAGTTCCCTGAATAAAATATCATTATTATTCATTGTTCAATTAGAAAAGATACTGACAATGGAGTAATTTGGGCCAATATCTAATAAGATTTCTAGCATTCTTTCATTACCAAATAATTGTATTCTTGTTCGTTTCATAATTTACCTACTTGTTCCATTACAGATGTATCTGAGACTTTTCGATGACCAAACACCTCCGATAGAAGGAATAAATTACACCGAAGTATGGAAGTACGTGCAAGAAAATCGTGGAGCCCAACAACAGCCATTAGACACTGCAATACCACTCACCATCATAAATGCAGTAATATTCATCACTGGTCTCCTTGGAAATATAGCTGTTTGCATCGTGATCAGGCGACATCCAGCACTGCATACCGTGACAAACTACTATCTTTTCAATTTAGCCATCTCGGACCTGACGTTATTAGTTTTCGGTGAGTGAATCGACAGCACTATGAATGCCGATAAGCGACCCGTGATTTATGTCATGTTAAGAAATAAATGAACGTTTTTTATGACGACAGTTATTGTGGAATGTTCTGAGTTCGACAGACTCATAAAAAGGCGATGAAAGTTTTGAGATTCGACGATTCCAAATACAGGATGAGTACGAAGTCATGTTTGGCAGACCTAGAGCTTTTTCTTTGAAGCAAATTGTTCAAAAATCTCTCGTTTGGGAATATTTTTGAGGAGGAATCTATTTTCTTGGAACCAAGATTACCGAAAGGTGCTATTTTGTCGTAGAAAGTTGAATTTTAACAAGGGTAAATGACTACCCATTCGCATGCTCCTGCCAACATCAAAATCATTACGATTATTCCAAATTAATCCATCAAACCAACAACAAAATGGCAACTTGACAAATTCAATAATGTTATCATCTCTGGCTACTTCATTGTTGATAAGAGCAGTGGCGTATCCAGAAAATCTCTCAGGGAAGGGTGAATTATTTTTTCAATCCTGGCACTCATACCTATTAGGTTAAATAAATAAGCAGATGATGCTATGGTAAATTGAATGAAAACTACCTTAAATTATTGATGAGAAAAGGTGACTTCAGAATACACATTTTTCTGATGTTTCAGCAGCACCAGCAGGTTTTTTATTCGTGATTATAATATTTTTAGGTATAGTTACACAATAATCACATTATTGAATGGAAGCGACAGCAAAACTCAAAAGTCTTCCTTTAGATGGTTTCTGAGCAAGTTTTAATCCGGCGTAAAGCAGTGGAGCTCCGTTCCACCGAAGTTACACTTATGGGCTTCTGCAGATTGGTCAGTAACACTGCAGCGAACAGTTTCAAACTGCTGTTTCCCACTCTCGAGCTTATCAGCGGAACGAGGAAGCCACAAAGCTACCATGCGACATCTCTGTCTAGGTATAAATACCCTATTGGCAAAAAATGCTAGATAGAAATCAAATATACAATATGATATGAAAAGGGCATAGTACAATGTGAATTTACCCCAAATTAGAATACCAAACCTTACACGTGAAACAAAACAACTATGATACACAGATTCAATAACAGCCGTATCTAGATACTTCGAGAGAATTTTAATACTATAGCTGATGCTATTTAATTTCCTACTCAGAGTATTAATGTGAGCGAACAAGCGTAATGTATCATCAATAATAATTCCCAAGCTTTTCACACTAATGCTCAACATTACATTGCTGTTATTAATAGAAATTGAGTTCGGATTTTGATGATTTTTATTTGCAGTAAACACTATATATTGAGTTTTAGTTTCATTTAACATCAATCAATTTATTTCCAACCACATTTTACTCTTGACATTACATCACTTATTTCTTGTTCCAATTTATCAAAACTGTCGACAGTAACAAGCAAGAAGGTATCGTCTGCATAGTTCCCAATCTTATGAAGGGTACAATTCAAGATGCCTAAAAGATCGTTCATATAAATATTAAATAATAACGGCCCAGGAAAGCTACCCTGCGGAATTCCCTTGCACATAATTCTCACTGATGATGAATATTTCTTATAATCCTCAGTGATTAGGACATATTGTCTTCTGTTTTCTAAATAAGATTGTATTAGTTTTAGAGCTGTTCTTCTCACGCCATAGCTATTTAACTTTGATGCTGAAATGTCAGGATTTCTGTATTGTATTATTATAATTGTATTCTTCTATTCATCTATGTAGAAAATTATAGAATACAATTCAAGGAATAAAGGTTATTCTTATCATTATTATTAGCAACATACAGTATTGAATGTAATATATAAGTTCACTATCTTTTCTTTAGTATAAAATGTGAACATAAAATTATTAGTTAACGAAATCTACAAACTTTTCTTATATTTTGTAACAGTTTTCAAATCGGTTCTTAGTTTGATTACACTTCCTCAATCTTCTCAACGAGTTGTAACATATCCATCTCGACTATAATAATGAAATCTTTCAAGGCTTTGCGAATCTTTTGATTGATCGTACAATTGCAATAAAGCTTTCCCATGAATTTTCCATGATTCTTTCAACACATCAATTTTTCTATATGTGACAGGTCTTATTAGACATCTATATCTGGCTTAATATTCGACGGAGCGGAATGTTCACAATATTGGTGCCTCAATTAATATTTCGTCTTGGACCAATTATAATACTCCCCATACACTATATATACTCTACGTAGAGTGAGGGAAGTGAAAATATGGAATATGGTCACTATTTAATCAACTGGCTTCGAAGGGCGAGACCTTCAACGCAATTTGATGAAACGATCATAGGTTCTGGTTCCCAGTAGTGAAAAGGTGATTTAACAATAGCTCTCTTCTGAAAAGGAGTGACTGCGTATGTTTGCAAGCTGAACTTGAAAAGTGCGAACAGTACTCCAGCACAGATCAAATCTGTACTTTGTGTAGATCATAAAGAGTTGGTGGGGTGTAATGCACCTATTTGGCACGGTGTTTAAAACCAAGTTTATGTGAAACATTTTTCCCAATGGTCTCTCATGATCGTCCCATGATAGGGTGCTGTTGGTGGTCATATCGATCATGAATGTTGAGGCATAGAAACAGATGTACCATCAAGAAGAGATGGTGGGATACGCCATAACGAAAAAATGAAGTTTTCATTGCAATAAACTCAACCACCACCTGGAGTAATCTATCTGAGAGAAGGTGAGAGTATTTTGCTGAACATTTCACCAGATTGGATACAAGCATTTCTTAGTGGTTTTCCTTCTGAAAAACACCAGGCGAATTCTGGTGTTCCACATGGCTTTATTCTAGGCCCTGTCTTGTATATAATATACATTTCCGACCTAACAAACTTCCTAAAATGTCAACTTGCCTTTTTGCCGCTGACAGTAACATTTTTGGTAACACTCTCTACAAGAGATTCGAACTTCAACAGGATACTTTATCATTAGAAAAATGATGCAGTGATTGGCAGATACTTTTGAATTTGGATAAATTCACAGTTCAACATAAAGGCAAAAATAACTCCCAAGTATCCTATTTTTCAGTGAAGATTAGTAGCAAGTCACGTGGACTTGGAATTACTATAAATTACTCGATATCATGGTCTGAACATATAAGTGGGGTAGTTCGAACTGCCAATTCTACATAATTAATTTTACGAAAATCCTTCGAATCTCCAGATAGTCAGCTCTTCCTTAAATTATACTACACCCACATCTATCCTATAATGGAATATGGCGTATCAATTTAGTGTTCCTTCCTCATCAAAGACATCCAATTATCTGAGAATGTTCGGCAAAGAGTTATGCGATGAACTTCTCAGCATTCTCATGACGTTCGGTTGCAATGGCCAATCTACCCTGATTAAACCAGAAGAGGAAACGCGGTGATGGTATCTTACTTTACCGAATCCTTCACAACACCTTTTTAGTTGACTTATGCTACTTGTTAACATTGAACACTGACGTTAGACCACGAGAACACCATCTTAAGATTGAGCTCGAAAATTTTGAACTACGTTGCGACAAAACACATTCACCATCATCCATAAGTACTTTAATAAATACATACGATACTCACACATCAGGAACCCTGTGGTAGCCTCATTTTCCGTGGCTGGTGTTGTGCTCGTGTGCTGAGTATGGCCTTTTGAGGGTCTTGTACAAAGCGATTCAAAAAAATTCTGTAGGTCTCACCAAATCAACCATTTTATTTTAAAATTTTGTATCTATTTTTCCTTGGCATATTGAGTGTAATACCTCTGCCCTTATCATCATTATAATAATGGAAACAATCATAATAATAAAATTAATTTTTCATCAAAAGAAACAAAAGAACAACTTATGCAACTTCCTCATCTCAGGAATTTCAGGATTAAGGTTTCCCGATTGGCAAGAACATAGGAATCATTACTCTAGGATTCAAATATTATTCTTCAGGTGAAGGATTACCTGCTTGCGAAACACTGAGATGAATTATTCTAGAATTGTATTCAGAAAAACATAAGACAAATATTCGTCAGTAAGAATGAATAAAATTAACAATTTAAATTGATTGCAACTTTAATGTATCAACAATATCAGAGTAGTGAGCCATAAACTTATATCAACTTACCAGTCTGGAAAGTATACAGTGTGTTGGAGCAATCAACAAATATAATATTATGAATTCATAGACATTAAACGCCCAAACTATAGGGTTATTCAGGACATAAAAATTTCAGGAGTGAATTATATGAGCTATGCATCATTCAATAGTAAAATCTCTGTAACTGACGGAATCCACTTTGAATAAATATGATGATTCTGTTGATAAATGCTAGGAATTGTGCAGAGTAAAATAATTTTTCATCTCAAAATGTTCCTCATACATATTTCTCGTCTACTATACCTCTTTCTCAGTGAAAATTCACTGAGCATTTTATGAACATTCTTTGCTTTAAGAACATGGAAGCATAACAGCTTCTATTATTTGTTTCATTCCGTCTTCGACGAATAAATTTGTTTCAATGCAGAATTAAGACAACAAAATAATTAAACGAAGTCGGCAACTAGGTTTCAATTAATCTAGATTATGGATTTGTAGGCATTTCATGTTGACGTTTATTAATGACGTATCAACTGAACGAACTCCTACATTAAATTAAATAGGAATTGAATAAATAATAATAAACATAAAATCAATGCTACATGCGCGCGTTATAAACACCTTTCGACATTGGTTAATCTTAGGTTTGATCGTCCTACTTACCAACGTTCGAGCCATGGTGACTCTAGGACCGTGAAAATTGGAAACGGTAGGAAAATAGTCGATAAGAATTGACGACCATCGATGGAGCTACGAAGATGCATAAAATGAAACAAAGAATTAATTTGTAAATTCATTCCAATATAAAGTAGAACTTGAATTCATCTCATCCAGATTGATTGTGAAATTAAACACTCTATGATGATATCACTTGTATTTGTAACTCCAGTTACTCGAATTTCAACGTTATTACACCATCTTCAGACGGTATAGAAATACAATTAAAATATATGACTTCAACTATAAATGTCCTTATCGTTTGATGGCGAAGGATTACCGTGGTCGGTCATTTATGAACTTGGAGGGTTATTACTATATGATTATGTGGTGGGTTTTTATCATAGACCTATTACCCTAAGGAGACGAAACATTTCATTCATAAAACTCCATTTGACTTTTCGCAATGATTACATGAAGTATGACAAAGAAAACCAACGGACCTCTTTATCGCCGAGTGATAATTACTCCTTATTGGCAACGCTGTAACTATGATTGAAATCTTGGTACCACTTGTAAGGCAACACCGCTTCGAAATAGCTACGAGAAATACAGAAGCTAAAGTCCCCATTCATAAAAGGCGCGACGTTGTCGCCTTCTGAACAAATGATTCAATGGAATGGAATAGTTTTATATTTGAAAATTTAAATATTCTATAATTCGATTGTATATTCCAGGTTACCATAAATTATGGAATATTTTTCAGAGAAAACGACATTTCAACAGTATTGCTTCTAATATAACCAATAAATAAAGCTATGGACATTTTTATAATAATTACAAATCTCAATTCGGCACACAGAACAACTAATCCGGCAACAGCACATTCCATACGGCCATACTTGTAATATACAGCGGTCCGAGTGGCCCGAAAAATGTTGGCAATGTGTGATCGTGTTTAAATGTAAACAATTCTGTCTCCTTAAGATAATAGGGTATTAAAAATTCTAACGTTTCACCCTTTACTATGTGCTATGAGATATTATCCATATTGTAAAATTTAAACACTATTATTAGTCCAGTCTATGAGCTGGGGATTTTGGCCGACTTACTAAAAAAAAGCAAGGGGTCGTATCGAAAAAATTCTTTTTGTATAATGTTCTGTGGCCGATTGAAATCATTCGTAAGGGTTGAGCCAAGTGGACAAGGCCTCCCATTCACCCTTAAACGCTAAATTAACTCTATTCCCCCCCTCTTTTTTGAGATAACTTTGAATTTATACAAAAATGGGTTTTTTGAGTTCTTCAATTTATTGACAGGACTATTAAGGCTGTCTGATTATTAAGAAGTAGGGTATTAAAAAATTCCATCGTTTCACCCTTTACTATGTGGAATGAAATCTTATCCATATTGTGAAATTCAAACACTATTATGTTGATATCACTTTTATTTGTTGTAACTTTCGTTACTATAGTTTCAGCGTTATTACATCATCTTAAGACGATAGCAAAATGATAATGTTGAAAGTAACGGAAGTACATAGTACTGTTTTAGTTTTACAATATGGATAAATAGCTTGGTGTATGCTTATAGTTCATCCCATTCGTTCTCATTGAGTAGACAGCAAGATAGATTATAAACTTCAGATCTATCAATTGTCTTTGGTTTGTCTTTATTACTGAATGATGTATATTCTAATTTGGAATTGAGCTTAAATGCAATATTCGAGTCATTATGTTTGAGAATGTTTTCTATTTCTGAAAAATAACTCAGACCTACAAATCTCTTGTCTTCTTGAATTAAAATTTCTGGTAGTTGAAGTAAATGTTGTTTTCTTGTTCACGGTTGATTAAATTAGTTATTATTTGGGATTTGCAATTTATTCAATTGTATTTACTTCCAGCTGAAATTTCGAATATGAAATCGTACTGAAAAAAGCCTATGCATCATTGAATCAGTCATTTCATGTGATCTAGGACTGAAGACAAATCTGATGGGATAATAATCCGAGTGAATTTTTCCGACGAATATTAAAAGAAATGTTGTTATCTATTCTTGTGAGTGTTAAAAATATAAAACACTGAAATAATTGTTTCTACTGTAATCTTTATTTTTGGGGTGGATTGAATCCAGAAATAGTATTTTTCCCTTCAAGACACCTTCCACATATCTATACCAAAAAAATAAATATCTACTAGCAAGTTGTGATTTAAAAATTTTACCTCCAAGAATAGAGTTGGAAATTTCTGCTAGAAGCGGGCCAAGAGGATCACCCTTTGGAATACCGTATAATTGAATGAAAAATGAGTGAAAATAGCTTTGATTGATTCAAAATTCAAAACATAGAATTAATTCATGTTGAGTAAATGGATTAAATTTACTACTAATAATAATATCGGTTAAAATCATGAAATATTTGAAATATAACTTACTGTTAGATGGGATATTGTCAGATCCGATTTTTCTAACGAGATCTATTGAGCTTTCAAAGCTATGTTCAGATAAAAAATATGTAAGGTTCTTAAAACAATTATTTAATTTGATTCGTAGTTTCCTAGTTCGGCTATTATTATAGGGAGTAACGGGTAGAATTCTTCATGATTTTCAATCAATCCACTAAATTTACGTATTAGGTTTTCGATAAAATGATTGATTTCCTATAATACATATGATATCTTTGGTATAATAACTGTTGCATTGGACTTATTGGATTTAGTAAAAATCAAAATATCCCTGATAGTTTTTTGTTTAATACATTGAATGAGTTTGTTGCTACCAAAGTTATACATTTTAATTTTATTTGAATACCGTCTGAAGATGGTGTAATAACGCTGAAACTCGAGTTATGGAAGTTACAAATAAAAGTGATATCAACAAAGTAGTATTTAGTTTCATAATGTGGATGAAATTTCATATCACATACTAAATGGGGAAACGATAAAGTTTTTTTTCATTACATTTAAATTTTACTTCCCTCACTGTACGCATTATTAGAATGCACACTAACGCTGCTCGTCCTCATGTGGAAGATTTTCGTCATATTACAGCTCTTCATGATAGGTTGGCAAACTTAGAGCACAAACAGTAATAACTGTTGTAATGCTTGGATTGGCATGAACGCCATGCAACAACTGAGTTCCATATCCACGTCAGAATAATTGAACTGGTCATTTCGGCAATATGTTGAAAAGTAACGTGGGTCAGGATCAGAGAGTTGGATTCCACACAGTTGTTGGAAGACAATACATTTCAATTCACTCTGTTAACATCGCTGAAAAGCTTCATGGAAAGTTTCGATGATCTGAAGTTCAACAAAACTCCCATCTCTACTGATGTGAATGTTTTTCAGTGCCACTAAGCGTGGCCTTGCAGTGTTCGCAAGTTCTCGACCATATTAATGCAATAACAGTTAGGATGTTCATATAACAAAGATTTCGGTCAAGTTAACTTACTACTTACTATACTTCAGAGAAGGGTGTATTTAAAACACGATTTTCCTCAAAAACAGTAGGTTTCGTCACCGGACAGCAAACGATTTTTTGTCAAAATGTGAATATAGGACCTTTCCTTTTTGAGATATCTTGTCAACAAGCATGCTGCCTTATGCGTAAAACGTTCTACATGCATGAGTTTCACGTGCATCAACGTCCTACCACCGGTCACGACATGACTCAAGACTATTGGAGTATTGCTCCAAAAGTCCCAATAACAATGTATCAAGGTATCAACCGAACAACAATGGAAGAAAGCTGGACCGTGTTCAACCTTAACCTCAACAGCTGCAGCGGTAATTTCACGAAAGTAGAAATGCTTTTCAAGCATGACTGCAGAACTTGTCCAATGATCTAGGACCCAATGTTATTGATGTAGAACATTCCGAAAATACAATTGTTTTCAGTGCCTTCAATCGACATTGGAACCGATAAATGGAAATATTGAGAAATATGTTCTCATGAAGTTCTTGAATATTCACGACTTTAAAGAAGCCCGCTGTAATCGTGGAAATTCAGTGAATGGTGGTATGTAATACTAAAGTGAGGTTCCTTGAACGATCATCAAATTTGCATACCGATATTGAAGGCATCATATTAGAGTTGCTAAGATCGAAATTTCTGAAGATACATTTTTCGAGAAAATAGCAAATTCCACACCTTTAGTTTGAAAGTACACTTACAATAAGTCCAACGTTACATATCATCCATTCAGACAGGACCGGATTCAGGGGTGGGCCATGGCCCAGAGGTCTCCACCACCTAGGGGCCCCCACCAAAAATCAAGTGAAGAAAAAAAATTTTGCTTATTACAGAAATCATATGACAATTATATAATATAGTAATCAATAGTATCGTTAACAATAGTATTGATGTGAATATTGGTAATCAATAATGAATAATATCGTCTTTTTGCGTCGTTTAGTGAAACATTTGCATGTATAGATTTTGCAATATATTTTTTGCTATTAAAAATCTATTTCTAATATCACATTCCTCTAAAACACAACTTAGTAAGAACTTCATTGATACAAGTAATTTGAATTTTCCCGCGTATACAATAGGTGGTGCCGTATTTAAGATAAGTTCCTAGTTTTTGTCACTGCATGGCTACCGCCATAAATCTTTTCAAACGAGAACATGCATGAAGATCTAAACAATGGATCGAAAAGAAGATCGGCACAAAGTGAAACTACCTGTGTAAAGTTATTGATATTTATGTACATTAAATAATATATATTGTGTAGACTTTTTATTACAAGAACATTTCAAAATGCATTCAGTATACAAGTCGGTGTATACTGAATAAAAAAAAAAATTTGGCCTCTGAAATATAGCGGCCCCCACCAAACTTGAGCCCAGGTGCCTCCACCACCTTAAATCCGGCCCTGCATTCAGAATCTATTGAAATTAATGAGAAAACGAACGTAAAGACTACATTATTCATAATGCTAATTTATTACGTTGATTATTTGGTGGATGCGACAGGACAATCCAGCCGACCGAGCGTCGTTGTAAAGCTGAATCAAGCTTCATACAATGAACGAACTGTATGTCTCTTGCCAGAGCAATTTGAACGTGCAGTTGACCATACTACTTATGGTAGTAGTTGTGAATTTTTAGTTACTTCTCCATTCTCTTCGTCCCATTATATCATCGAATTAGAAGATAAGAATAACTCTCCCTCTAGATATTCTAAGTTTAAAAATATCAATTTCTTGAATCAAAACGGCAATCAAAGACTAAGTGATACAATGCCATCACAAGCGGATCAGTTCGATATTGTCTCTTAGGAGATAAATAAGATCGTTCGATAAAGTTTTATCTTGAATTAATAACGCAGCTATGTGTTGAATGCTATCATGAAATGGTGAAAGTTTTATTTGTTACCTGAAATAAAGTGACTATTACACACCAGCGCTGCGAGTGAGTGGAGTAATGTCCCAGTTTTTATGCTTTTTATGCTCAAGATCGTTTGATATGAGTGTAACTGCACAATTTTCTCTCATGGGAAATAACAGATAACAGCTGCAATCTAGAAATATTGTTCAGTAGTCAAATGAATGTAAGAGCTACTAACCAATTGTGTATAGGGGGATTAGTATTCTGTACGGTTGAAGTTGTCCCGGAAATAGCATTCCTCTTTTGGAATGGAAATATAGACCATTCCATTGTCGTACAAATAATTCTAGTCACAAATAAATACAAATAACTCGATTGAAATTGATACCACTCATAAACAGAATCATTTTATAATTCAACAACTCTTGAACATCATTTTTAAAATAACAAAAAGTGGATCTCATTTAGAGGAAGCCTCTTATAAAGTCAAGACATTTCCAATTCCATATTTAATTAAAATTATTTGAATGGAAGTACACTGGCAGTAGGCCCACCGTTGAATGCAACTTTCAGTATCATCTTCATCATCTTTTGGAATGAATGAGAGAATGAACGTGAAGACCAAGTTATTTTGGTTATTTGGAGGATGCGCCAGGGTACGGTCTCCTCAACCGATCAGATTTGGAGGGAATCTCGATTACACTCAGGACATTTCCAATTCCATATTCAGTTGTAAATATTCGGATGAAAATATTATAACGTAGAACAATTCTATCTGAACTGAAACTCATATTCAAACAGGAATCGATACAAATTCGCCGATTTCTGTTAGCTATCGTTTCTTACGCTTAAGATAGAGAAAACATTTCGGAAGTTTTGATACATAATTTTCAATTAATCCTCGTCAATAGCATACTCTAGAGTTCCTCGGATTTCGTATAATTACCGAACTGGTGGTGGATCGAAACTCTGCGAAATAGTTGTCAAGCAATTAGCTGAAACTCCAACAAGAACTAATTTGTTCTCAAGAGGAGTGGTGAATTTGGTTTCATGAGATATGCCAGTGGTGAACGAATACAGCTGCTTTGTTCGACCTTGAAAAACTAATATGCGTTTGATCAAGAAATAAACTGATATTCCTTATTAGTTTTCGCCTGACACATGACAACGGTGAAGTTTCTTCAGATCGAGCAGTAACATAACCGGGATTTTAGCTATAAAAAAAAAAACATGTAGGTTCGAATCAAAAATTTTTTTTTGCATTAGCTTCAAGAGGTTCTCAGGATCATTCATACACCTTGAAACCTCTTGGGAACCCCAACCCCACCCATTGAGGGCAAAAATAGTCCGAAATCTCCCTCAAATTTGCAACATGCCAAGTCTTGAATTGTATTTTCTACACAAAAAGGTATTTTGGCATTTCGAGTGAACCTAAAAGGTTTTTTGGGTCGCTGAACACGAATCCGTAGCCAGATTTACTTGCAATACATCGTAGGGGTGGTCAAGTCGACAAAAGTGGCCAATTTCGCACTCCCAATATGTTATTTTGCAATTTACGTGTTTTTGGCATTTTGAATGCATCAAGGAGGTTTTTTGGGTCGCTGAACACGAATCCGGTGACAGATTTACTTGCAATCCATTGTAGGGGTGGTAAAATCGAAAAAATTGGCCAATTTTGCACCCCTAATATGTTATTTTGCAATTTACATGTTTTAGGCATTTAGATTGCACCAAGGAGGTTTTTTGGGTCGCTGAATACGATTCCGAAGCCAGATTTACTTGAAATTCATCGTTGGGGTGGTGAAATAGACAAAATTGGTCACCAACACCAACATATTGGTATCTTGAAATAGAATAAAACGGTTTTCAAAATGTATTTTTTTCGTTTTTACGTTTCTTTAGGCACAGGTATACAAAATCTCTACGCCAGGTATAGTATATAGTATACCTATAGGTATTGATATACAGGCATCTATCTTTATACCGGCAGGTGCACTATTTTGTAAGTAACGTACCCAGATATAATGTAAAAAACGTAGATATAAGGTGTGTCGTACTCATCATCTGGCTTTGGAATTGTATTTAGCGACTCAAAAAACACCCTTGGTGCACTCGAAATGATAAAAACACGTAAATTGCAAAACAACATATTAAGGGTGCAAAATTGGCCAATTTTGTCAATTTTACCACCTCAACGATGGATTGCAAGTAAATCTGGCTTCGGATTCGTGTTCAGCGACCCAAAAAACCTCCTCGGTGCACTCGAATTGACAAAAACACGTAAATTGCAGATAACATATAAGGGGTGCAAAATTGGCCAATTTTGTCGATTTCACCACCCCAACGATAAATTTTGAGTAAATCTGGTTTCGGAATCGTATTCAGCGACCCAAAAAACCTTCTTGGTGCACTCGAAATGCCAAAATACCTTTTCTTGTAGAAAATACAATTCAAGACTTGGCATGTTGCAAATGTCGCCCCCAATAGGTGGGGTTGGGGTTCTCAAGAGGTTTTAAGGTGTATGAATGATCCTGAGAACCTCCTGAAGCTAATGCAACAAACATTTTTCGATTCGAACTTACATGTTTTATTTTTATTTTCCAGTTCACAGCCTGGACTAAATACTACAAAACGATAATTCTGTCGAAATATAAACATTAGTTTATTTCTGATTATCACATTGATCAAGTGTTGCCATCAGTGACATTTACTATTAATTAGAGTGGATGACGTGAGCTATTTTTCGTTTACTCAGCATTTTGTCAGTAGTTTTTTATATTTTGACAGAGTCACTAGCATTGCAACATACTCGTTCCACTGACTGGTTCAAGAGAGCGTAATACCCGTCCAGAATTACTTGTTGTAATGTTACTGATTCATTATTGGAACCAAGTGATTTGATTATTTGGTGGATGCGCGAGGATAGTCCCCTCAACTGAGCGTCGTTGTAAAAACGGTCATACCATGAACAAACTGTACGTGTAAAGCTAGAGAGATTTGAACGTGCAGTTGAGCTTACTAATTATGTTAGTGGTTGATATGAATTTGTAGATACTATCCATACTCTTCATTCAATCATATCCTTGGATTAGAAGATGAGAATAACTCTCACTCTAGACATTGGCTTAAAAACATCATCAAAAAAAAAATTCTTACCTTCTTCAATAATCGAAGCGGCACTCAAAGACAATGACACGACAAGCGATCGGTTCGATATTGTCTTTTAGAAGATAAATATTTATGTATTTATTCTATAAAGTTTCATATCAAATCAACAACGCAGCTATATGTATAATTCGATCATGAAACGGTGAAAGTTATTTTTATCACCCAATACAAGTGGCTATTTTACTTCAGCAAAGCAACTGATTGGAGTAATGTTATAGCTTTTATGGGATGATTATTTGAAATGATTGTAACTGCACATTTTTTTCTCATGGGAAATAAAAATAACAGCTGCAATTCAAAAATATTTTTCAGCAGTCACATAAATGTAAAAGTAACAAACCAATTGAGGAAAGAAAGAGTAGAATTCTGTATGGCTGACGTTGTTGCGGAAGTAGCATTTCCTTTGTAGAATGGAAATATATATCATTGTCGTACAAGCAATTCTAGTCCCAAATAATAACAAATCGCTTGGACTCGATTAAAATAAAAGAACCATGCATAATAAAAATAAAGTGATAATTTCAAGGTAACTATCTAGAAATTTCTCGATACTGAGTGGAAATTTCATGATATAATATATGTATAATAGGATGTTCCCTAATGATATGGGAATATTTTAAGTGGTGATTCCTGGGTCGAATTTAAGTAAAACATTGCTATAAACCTGTCTTAAGACGCTATGTTTCGTTATAGAGGGTGGCAAACTTTTATTTTTTTAGATTTTTTATCTAAAAAATGGTGAAATATTGAGTTTCGAGACAGATTAATGTGACGCTTTTTCACCTAATAAGATGTTTTGAGATCTAAGCAGTGTCGTAGTTATGGGTTGCCATACAGCGATATAAAAAAAGTGGTACGTTGCTGAGTTTTTTCGATCTAGATATTTTTTTGGATAGCCTGGTTAATTCTGTATGAAAAAGTCAGATGCGCCGTTTTTGAGTAAGAAAATAAAAACCGTATTGACCAGAAAAATTAATGGTATTATTGATGAATACAATTTTGCAATAAGTCTAGTCGGCCGCTGTCACTTGAGTTTGACATTCCACACTTTCAATAAGTCTGTGTCGTTCAAATTTGTTCGCTGAAGAAATCTTATCCATACAGAATTGACCTGGCTATCCAAAGAAAAGTTAGATCGAGAAAGCTCAGTGGCGTACTACATTTTAGGACTTTCTTAGGGCTAGCCCATAACTACGACACTGTTCAATGTTAGGACATCTTAATGAGTGAAAACGCGTGTTGTTAAATTACCTTAATATGTCTCAAAAATCAGCTCAATATCTCGTACCATTTTTGAAAAATACCTAGAAAGAATAAAACTTTGCCACCCTGTACATCTAAAACAGACCGTTTCAGGGCATGTTCAAAGGCACTTTCTACTCACAATTGACTCGGGAATCAGCCTTTGAAATGTTCGCATATCATTAAGGAACATCCTGTATAAACAAGTTTCTTTGCCTAATTGGCCACAATATAGTACGTTAAGAGATATTGAATTAAACTTAGTGAATTATGAAGATAACTCAGATAATTTAACATAATTATCAAGATGAATAAGCGTAAAACATTAAGCTATAGGAGGGACTCGAACCCACATTCATGGTCCAGTGTGTTAACTAATTGCACCAATTTGATTTCGTCAGAGTCTTATATTTTTGTAAATATAAACCTCTGGAAGAATAGTAGATCATTGATCAACACAATGCAAATCGAATATTAAGTTCAATCGTTTTGAATTGAGGAGTGTAGGTATGAGTATTACTATTGTTGAAAATTACTCTGACAGTACTCATTCAATGACATCATCCCGGTGCTTATATATGTCGATAGAACTGACTGATAAATGTTCTCGGATAAGTATAAACAAGTTCGAAGTTTCTTTGCCTAATTGACCACAATTTCGTGTAAGCACATTAAGAAAATATGATTCAATATCTATATATGTATATAGCTATATTACGCGGGCAGGTAAACTTGTTGAATCAATTAAGGTGTCGGTTCGGCTGCCTCTATGTCATTCACAATGGTTTGAGACTTAATAAATATTTTAGATAAGTGGGAACAGCTGACGGCGTGGACAATTGTAAAATTATACTCTGTCATGTTGGAGTTTATTTGAATTAGCAGGAATATCTGTGTTATGGAATGTTCGGTCACGGACATTACGTTATGTGACTGTCAATGTCGCTTACTTGGTCTCCCCATATCGATTCATTGAGAAAGAAGTTGTCATCTTCTCTATTTCTTCTTAGAAAGCTCAGGTTGATTGTCAATAGTTGTGTTTTATTTCTATTTTTCATCATATTACTCATCTTGTTCTGCTCTGGAAAAACTCCTCAGACTCCATTATTACATTTCGTTGTCAAAAAAGAGCTTACTAGCTAACATTGACAGTAGATCGCATTGTAGGCAATATTCTAAACAGCTTGGGATAATGACGTTGCCAAGTTATACATTTTTCACTCATTGCTAGTGATTCATAGTAACGTACGTAACTTGCTTGTGAATTCTGACTCCCACAACTATCCCACTCGTTCTGGGGAGCTAATTAGACCTCAACGGTACAGAATTACTAAGTCACGCGTCAATTCATTAGATATCGCTTAGGAGCCTTTCCATATCTCAGTTTAAAGGTAAGTTAAGAGGTTTTCAGTCTTTTCTGCCTTTCACTTAGTCGAAGAATATTTAGGCGCTGATTTGCTGGACTAGAATGTAAATGAATATATGAATATTTTTTTTCTTTTTGCTAGTTTTTCGTGTTTCACTAGTTGTCCCATTGTAGCAGGCAATCTCTTATATGTAGGTAGGCTGGTTAGTCTATTTGTTACTAGAAGTATATAAAGTTTTTTAGTTATTTGATTTGTTTAATATTGGTACTAAATTGTATTTCCTTGAGAATTTCACTCCGACAACTTGCGACCAATGAAATACTTTTATTTTGACTTGTTGCCATGCCAACGGAAAAATTTCAGCTGATATTTTTTTCTTTTAAGGTAGAGAAGCAAAATTATATATTTTTTGACGTTCAACAAATGAGTTTCAAAGTGATACAATACATAACAAAACATTATGGCTTTCCTTTGTAATTTTCATGACAAAATGTCAAAAAATATCACATTGAAATTATTTTAAACTAATTTTTCTTCGGTGTAAAATTCTCTTACCGAAAATCCCGAGTGCACAAATTAATTTCCAGAAATTTTGCACATGGGATATTATAAGTGAATATTCATTACGTTATTATGTGGATACTTTGTACTTTGTTGTATTCTATTTGATTTTGTTGACTTATCACTAACAGATTTTGTATTTGTGGCGTTGGGTAATAAATATTATTATTATATGTTAGTACCGGTCTTGTTGAGGAGTCGAATTAGAAACCTTGCTGCCAAATTTCAAGGCGGTCGACTTTATAGCTTTGGAAACTATAAGTAAGTGGTATTCACCTTTTATATTATACTAGCTGTTGTTTACTGGCTAGGCCCACAAAGTCGGCTAATATTCGTAGAATATCGCCGCCGCGATGTCGTTCCCCAAGTTTCAATACTCAATTAAAATGTTTCTAATGAGTGGAAACCGCTAAAGGCATGAAAAGACGTAAAAATATACTCCATGTCTGGTGAAAGTTTATTTGAATTGACAGGGATATCTATGATATAGTATAGTCCCTCACGGAGGTCATATGACTGTCAATGTTTCACCTGTCTATGATGTAAACATCACCTGTCTTGTTAGGTTATGTGTTGTCTGTCATAGCATGTCTTCCTAAATTCCATAGGTCTGTCATGTGAATTTTACGTAATTATATTAGCAGTCACAAACGTCAAAATATATAGGAACTCTTTCAACTGTTTCGGAAAACCCGTTCTAAGAGGGTATTCACGTCATATAAGGAATATATCTGGCAAGTTTTAAGTCGGTCCGCTTCATAGTTCCGGAGATTTTGTGATAAGTGTCAGTGAATGGTATTTGCCTTTTGTATATACAGATATAATATAGGTCTTAGTGTTAATCTACGTATTTATATAGCACTGAATAGGTACTATGTAGCTTCACCTCGACATGAAGATAACTGTATTCATTGAGCCGTCTAATTGAACGATATTAGTACACGATCAAACGCAACTGCAGCGTCGTCAACTGTGCCGTGATGAAGAATGTACTAGGTCAACAGAATTTGATCGAATACCTAGCCTGAACTAGGACTCTGATCAGTCTGCATGTATTCACTACACTCCGGTCAGTGGCGTCACTGACAAGATAACTATGTAGAAAGTTTTAGATAGCAAGTAGAAACTTCTACTTACGATCTAGAAACGTCTACTTACTTACAGGAATTTCTATTTGCTAACTAGAAATTGTAGATAGTTCTTGAAATTATCACCTTATTTTTAATATGCCTGGTCCTTTTCGGCCTTCATAGAATCAATAATACGTATAAAATGAATCATTTTATAATTCAACAACTCTAGAATATTATATTTAGAGTAACAAAGGACCGATCTGATTTGGAAGGAATCTCGATTACACTCAGAACATTTCCAATTCCATATTCAATTGTAAATATTTGGATGGAAATAATATATTGGAGAACAATCCTATCTGAACTGAAACTCATATTCAAACAGAAATCGATACAAATCCGCCGGTTTGTGTTAGCTATCGTTTCTTACGCTCAAGATAGAGAAAACATTTCGTTTTGATACATAATTTTCAATTAATCCTCGTCAATAGCATACTCTAGAGTTCCTCGGATTTCGTATAATTACCGAACTGGCAATGGATCGAAATAGTTGTCAAGCAACTAGCTGAAACTCCAACAAGAACTAATTTGTTCTCAAGAGGAGTGGTGAATTTGGTTTCATGAGATATGCCAGTGGTGAACGAATACAGCTGCTTTGTTCGACCTTGAAAAACTAATATGCGTTTGATTAAGGAATAAACTGATAGTCCTTATTAGTTTTCACCTGATACATAACAACGGTAAAGTTTCTCTAGATCGAGCAGTAACATTACAACTATCAGTTCCGCACAGAGGCTTATCGTGTTCCTCAACAGAATGAGTAACTTGCAATACTACAGAACGATAATTCTGTCGAAATATAAATATCAGTTTGGTGTTGCGATTAGTGGAGTCAATGTTAGATTTTTTGGTGGGACATTTACTATT
Organism: Endomychus coccineus; assembly: GCA_958510875.1. Lineage (NCBI taxonomy): Eukaryota > Metazoa > Arthropoda > Insecta > Coleoptera > Endomychidae > Endomychus > Endomychus coccineus. Next base: position 178,964,626 of record OY294068.1, on the reverse strand, counting down.
AAGGAGAGTGAATGACGTGAGATATTTCTGGTTTACTCAGCAGTTTGTCAGTATTTTTTTTTATTTTGATAGTCAATAGCATTGCAATTTACTCGTTCCCCTGACGAGTTCGAGAGAGCGCAATACCGTTCCGTAACTACTTGTTGTAATGTTATTTATACCTTACGATTGTTATTATACTTTGCAATGATTATTCGACACGTACTACCACGACAAGCTGAGTCGATATGTGTATGGGAAACTACTTCTGAAAATGTTCGTAGAGAGGTCGTTCAGCCAAAAGCACAATTTTGTTCGTAACCGTTTATTATATAACAATGCCTCAAAGCTGCAATAGCATATGATACCCTATTGATTATTCTGCAAGTAGAAGATAGTAAAACTCCAATAAAATCCGTAACGATAATTTGCATGTTTCCACTACCTAGCCTGATATTTAAGACTCAAAATCAGTTGGAGTAAGATGGAATGCAACATTCTCTGAAATCAATCAGATGCTTAATACATCTCATATAGTCATACTTCCTTTTCTTAACAATTTTAGTCAGTTTCACACAAACATCATTACATTCTGCAGAATAGGAAAAACAAATTCTCAGATAATGAAACATACATTCCAAGTTATAACATTTGAAAAATTAAAACTTCTTCAAGCTGGTTGAGTAATTGAAAGCACTCAACCAAATGCAATTCATTAATGACTGAGGTAAAAACCCCCTTTTACTCTGATGACCACGAAAGTCTTTACAAAGCTGTTTATTTCAGATATGCGACTTTAATCAGAATCTTTCCTTACTTCTCAGCGTAGAATCGGGCAGTGGAGGGAAAAAATCTGGTTGCCATATGAAACAATTGAATTACAAAATTATCGGGATAGTGACATTCGACTCCAATAATCGAGCACCCTGAGCTTATTCATTTTTGAAGAGTTCCCAAAGATTATGGAAGCTATAGGACTTATTTGGGCTTAACTTTCTAAAAAGTTTTCCTTTGTGGCTGTATCTGCCACTAATTTAAAAAAAAACTGAAATACATCAAAGAAGGAGCTCTTCAGACACATGATGATTTTTTACATAAAATTATATTGAAATTTATCAGAGATGCCAAAAATCAATATTTAAAACAAGTGAGGTTGACGTCCATTTCTGGTACAACCGGAAATTGAAGATAACTGAACTGAAAGCTTGCTAATAAAGGCTGGTGCTCCATTCATTCGTATGGCGTGGTATGGCTTGCAGCTAAAAGCAGTCGTTGTCTTTCAAAGGAAAGATGGTTAGGGCCGTGGGATGGGATCGGAAGTATGAGGTGGATCACTGAGAGGAAATTTGATGGGCCAGCATTATGCTAATTTGTTTTGCGACAGGACACTGTTGGACGTCTAGAGAACGTACGACAAGTCAGGCTGGTCGAGCAATCAAATTCAAGCTCGGTAAGTATATCCCTGGTGTTCATTTATACACTCTGGTACGCTTTAAAATTTCACGATCATGAACTTACTCAAAACTTCATACTCCGTAAATAATAAATCACTTCTAAATAAGACCCTGTGTATATAGGTATCTGTCGAAACGATAAACGTGATTAATGCCGTTAATCTTGTGAGAGCTTCCAAGAGCCGACTTTTATTCTCAAGACTGTCCCAGTTCCTTCTGGGAATGTTATCAACGCGCAAATTATTGAGACTCAGTCCTCAAGTCAACACGAAGTTTTCGTGGAGTTGATACAACAAATTACATAATATAGTATAAAAAAAACCATGAATAACGATTCCCTTCCTTGGAGTGACAAAATAAAAAATAATTTTTATCGAGAACCATTTCTTCATGTATTATGCAAGGAATAAATCGCTCATCTGGAAATTGGAGCTGCCTCTGTATTGAGTGCCATGTTTCGAAAGTAACCCATCTAAGCAGATGATGCCGAGTACAGTTCACACGATGTAATTTCAGTTTAATTCAATGGCCCATCCATCTTCATCCTCATTCAGGGGGAACAGGATATCCAGCACCACTAACGTTGTCAGCATAATTAATACCGCTTCAAATGCAATACAATTCAATCCGAATGGTTCCAGGACAATATCACCTTGATTCAAATACAAGCCACAAGCTTTTTACAGTGTTGGTAGCATATTTTTAGGATCATCATTCGAAGGATAGGCTTGAACCAATTCTGATAGAATCAAAAATTCCCCAAATCGGAATCAAACTTGATAAAAGCCATCCGTGGATGAACTATTGTTTGATAGATACATGAATAGAAATATCTCCCGATAATAAATACGCGTAACACAATGAAATGAACAATAGAGTCCAATCTGACCTCTACCAAATTGGAATCGGCTTTATTTTTGAACATTCTGTGTTTGCGATGTATTGATTTCCAATCTATTCAATAACTATCATGATGAAAAATACAATTCGCATAAAATATAATAGCCTTTGATCTTAAAATAAGAAACTATGGATTGCATTTGAATCTTTGATAGGGGTTCTTGGTGTAAAGCTGTTGAAGGTACCACCAAACCACTACTTTTTAAAACCAGCGTAGAAGTATTTTCCCAATAATTGTAACTAAACTATCTGGTTATTTTTCGTTTGGGCTGCAAATTCAGTTGGTGTTGTATACCAAGATAGCTGAATAAAAGCTATTACTATCTATATGTTATATATTTTTTTTATTCATTTATTATAATATGGGTATCTACAGGATAAACATCCCAAATAATACATGAAGACTTAAATGAACTGTGATCAATTAATCGACAAGATTCCCCTCACTTTTGTTAGCAAGAAAGCTTTAGGGCATTCCTACGGATCGAATGTACAAGATTGTAGGGGCGGAAAATATAATAAATATTGGAAATGATTTAGAAACCGCAAATTTTATTATACTCTGTATTATATTGAAATGCAAATTGTCGTTGCTGATTTTATTGAAGTCTTATCATTTCTGAGATTTGAAGCATCGATATATAATACATTTTGTGTTACAACCAAAATTGTGTTCTTTAAATATTATATAAAATAATACGAATTATTTGATCTCAAATGTAATTTCCAAATAGATTGCAGTGTTTACCAAATGTTCGAAGGAAAAAATAACTATATGAAATTGTTTGAAATAAGAAAAAAAAACATTGGTTATCCGGCTTCCTCAAGAGACACTCTCCTAAGCTGAAATTGAAAGGCAGGGTTATGTGAAGTCATTCAAGTGGCACCTGATTTTAATTTTGATTTTTAATAAAAATAAGTTGTGGTGCTATGTACAGTTTTTTACATATCCTTTGAAGGATACAAATGATGCGCTGATCATTTTAAGCTGAGATACAATCATTAGATGAATGTAAAGTTTATGATATAGCTTTGCAAAATTGTGCTTTTTGATCACCACCTGGAATCACAGCATCAGGTTATAGCTATTTGCGATATGTTTTCGACCCATGATAGAAATAATCATTATTAATAAAGTTATAACTACAAAAACGGTCAACAGTAGTTGGAATAAAGTTCAATGTCGCCAATTTCGATATGACCAGTGTATTATTGTTATTGTATTGAAACTATTTTAAGCATGATTTATTCTGACAGGTCAACTATTTACACCATTACACCACAGAGTGAACACAGAAAATAGACTGTATCTTCACAATTCGATCACGTCACTTGAATCTTAAGATCAGAATTTCGGACTATTCGGATATATGTGTATGTATGATATATTTATATGGAAAAACACGGTTAAGCAATTGAAAAACTGAAGATGGATGTCAAAAATACCACTCGAAACGTGGCTAGCGCGTCCTAAGACAATACAATTTATACTTTCACTACTTTAAGGCGATCTGCAAAATTTCAAATATATACTAAGCAATCGTCTCCACAGTGGTTTCCGCACGCACGTACGCACGCACATACACACATAGACGTCTGCGAAAATCGGCCCGATTACAATACACACTCCCCTTATACTATATACTATGTATAGTGAGGGACATAAAATAAAATAATACAACTACATGTATATCAACTATAAGTGAGGCTATAAATATAATTCTCAAATTCAAATTAAAACTGTTTAATTAATTAACAATGATTACTTAAATATATTAGACAATGACAAAATGCATAATATAGTCCAGGCTATGAACCGGAAAAAAAATGTAAGTTCGAATCCAAAAATTTTTGTTGCATAAGCTTCAGGAAGTTCTCAGGATCATTCGTACACCTTAAAACCTCTTGGGAACCCCAATCCCACCCAATGTCTTGAGTTGTATTTTCTACAAAAAAAGGTATTTTGGCATTTCGAGTGCACCTAGGAGGTTTTTTGGGTCGATGAACACGAATCCGTAGCCACATTCACTTGCAATCCATCGTAGGTGTGGTAAAATTGACGAAATTGGCCAACTTTGCACCCCTATATGTTACTTTGCAATTTACGTGTTCTTGGCATTTCGAATGCACCATGGAGGCTTTTTGGGTCACTGAATATGATTCCGAAGCCAGATTTACTCCGAAGTAATTTTAAAATGCAAAAATATTGAAAATTTAGAAGCGTGTCAAATTAGCCACGTTTGTAAATTTCCCACCCCTACTACCACTATATTCGAGTAAATCTGGCTTCGGAATCGTATTCAGCGACCCAAAAAACTTCCTTAGTGCATTCGAAATGCCTAAAACACATAAAATGCAAAATAACATATTAGTGGTGCAAAATTGGCCAATTTTGTCGATTTTACCACCCCTACGATGGATTGCAAGTAAATCTGGCTACGGATTCGTGTTCAGTGACCCAAAAAACCTACTAGGTGCACTCGAAATGTCAAAATACCTTTTTTTTGTGGAAAATACAATTCAAGACTTGGAGATTTCGGGCCATTTTTGCCCCCATTGGGTGGAGTTGCGGTTCCCAAGAGGTTTTAAGGTGTATGAATGATCCTGAGAACCTCCTGAAGCTGATGCAAAAAAAATTTTTGATTCGAACTTACTTTCTTTTTTTTATTATAGCTAAAATTCCGGTTCACAGCCTGGACTAATACATGAGAAATAAGAGGAACTATGAATTATGGAAAACTCAAAAACTCCCTTCCGATTCCAGAACATACACTGTTTACTCCCTTAAATATTTCGTTTATTGGTGTATGATAATCATAATCTTCTATGAGGTAGATGGCAGGAGGAACAGATAGGAATTAAATAAAATAATTTCTGAATATGCAGAACTTTATGAGCAAACATGATTGAAGAACAGTTTCAGCTTTCATTAAATTTAATGAGACAGCATTGTTCTAGAGAATAGTGGTCATGTGCTATGTAGCTGCCTTGTGGAACCCCTGATGTGATATTTGTGGCGTGATAGACATTTGTTAATTTCAACTATTTGAGATCTGCCATAAATGTTTGATTGCAGCCTGCTAAACAGATTTCCCGAAATACCTTTGACTTTCAATTTGAATAAGAGTATACGCTGCTCACTCAGTAGGCCTTTGAAAATCAGTGTAAGTGACATCAACTTGCAATCTCTTTTCAAGACATTTGACTAGGACGATGACGCTACCTACGTTTCACGGCTGTCAGCTGTTTCTTGAGCATAAAGTTCGATAACAGGTAGTGAAATTATATAATAAATAAAACTTATTGTGTCTAAATAGTGATATATCATGAACCTTGTTATCTTTCCAGTTCATTTTAAATCTTTATGAATTCTTCATTTCATTGATATACTTAGAAACTTTGTTTTTGTTGTTGTTTGTGCTTAAAGTAATACCTCAACGTTTTCCAAATTACAAATTGGCATATTTAAGCAGAACATTGAACATCATTTACATGGAAAACGCTGCGAGGACAAACAAAAAGATACGTTAATGTGACCCTTTTCCGCTCCGAAAATGCTAACACAATCAAGTTCAAAGCATCGTGGAACTTTAGAGTTTAAATATAATTATTCGCTATGAATTTCAGTCAAAAATTTAAATATTTCATCGTCTGCAAATATTCTTAAGCGAGTTAAAACAAGTTTGTTCAAGCTTTTGTGCTTGAGTTTGTAAATAGAATGTGTAACAGTGAAGAAAAAACTATCACTTTGCCCTATTTCTATTTATGTTGTCAAAGTTATTCAGATGTTCGTGGAACACAATAAATTCAAGTATCCTAGATAATTTTATTGTCATTTTTCATCATCTAAGGTATTGGTGATTGAAATTCGAAATTATTACTAACACATGAATGAAGAGCATTATAGAACCATGAAAAACGAATCGATCAGAATGTATAACCATGTTCCTCAAAATATAAGGAATCTCGATTACAGGAGTTTCAAAAACACACCAAAATCACGTCTTATAGAAAAATGTTATTACTCCAAATCGGAATATTTTAATACTCAGCTATAACTACTTTTTTCCTCGAAAACACTATTTAAAAATATACGTAGCATTATCTTAATTTTAAACCTATCTCTACTGACGCATGCTATACCATATTTCTCTTGGTCTCATGAATAAAGATTATTTATTATTATTATTATTCTTGTAATCTGCAGCTACCATGATGGAAAATATTTAATGATAAATATACGTTAGGTGTGCGTTAGGCTTAACAGAATATAAAATAGAGTGAGTAAAATAAGTAAGAAACTCTGCTAGTAAAAATAAGTGAAATGTATAAATACAATACCCGGTTGAATTGGCCAAGATCTGTAAATTAATCATCTTTTTCTTTTAATTTAGTTTTCATGCCTCTGGTTTGCCAAAAGCAGCCAGCCCTGGACGGCTTTTACAATTACCATGTCATTTGAATCGGATAGCTTAAACACATCAAAATGCAAATGAATAGCCTATGAAAGAAATAGAGGGATGACTAATGTAATCAAATCGAAAAAAAAATTACCTATTATGACTTCCCAAATTTTAGATTTCTTATTGTTATGACCAGCTCAATTGAACTTTCTTACAGTTTTATCAGTAAATATATGTATTTCAACATGTTATATGTAGTCGAAACCAACAATTTTCGAATCAACTGTCCATGGTATTCAAAATCAAGGGTGGAAGATACCACCGTATCGTTCCCTTTCAAGTCGTGTGTCGATGACATATTGCGTATTATGCCTCCAAAGTATCAGAACTATTTTAATTTCATACGCAAGAAATTCAGTAGATGAACTGGACTACCACGGCACCAGGATATCCGGTCTCCACTTCCGGTCTAGCTGTCGATGTACATCCGGTGCATGAGCTCGTCCTTATCAGTTTTGAAAGGATGTAGGTGATAAGGATTTTATTTTATTTGTAAAGAGTATACAGGGTGTGTTCAAAAAGTGTGTCACATGTACAGAGTCACGTGACTAACACATGGCAGCATGGCGGCCCTAAGGTCCAACTGTCATGGCGACCATAAGGTCCAGCTGTCATGGTGGGCATAAGGACCAGCTGTCATGGCGACCATAAGGACCAGCTGTCATGGCGACCATAAGGACCAGCTGTCATGGCGACCATAAGGACCAGCTGTCATGGCGACCATAAGGTCCAGCTGTCATGGTGGGCATAAGGACCAGCTGTCATGGCGACCATAAGGACCAGCTGTCATGGCGACCATAAGGACCAGCTGTCATGGCGATCATAAGGACCAGCTGTCATGGCGACCATAAGGACCAGCTGTCATGGTGACCATAAGGACCAGCTGTCATGGTGACCATAAGGTCCAGCTGTCATGGCGACCATAAGGTCCAGCTGTCATGGCGAGCATGAGGTACAGCTGTCATGGCGAGCATGAGGTACAGCTGTCATGGCTACCATAAGGTCCAGCTGTCATGGCGACCATAAGGTACAGCTGTCATGGCGAACCCAAGGTACAGACTGCTTCGTGGAGGGGGCTCCGCCACCTCTAGGAAGCAATCTGTACCTTTGGTCCAAAGGTACAGGCTGCTTCAGGGAGATGTCACCACCACGTGACAGCTGTCATCGAAGGTACAGAATGCTTCGTAGAGATGTCGCCACCACGTGACAGCTGTCATGGCGACCCTTGGGTACAGGCTGCTTCATGGAGATGTCGCCACCATATGACAGCTGTCATGGTGAACCAAAGGTACAGGTTGCTTCGTGTAGGTGTCACCAACACGTGACAGCTGTCATGGTGAGCTAAAGGTACAGAATGCTTCGTGGAGATGTCGCCACCCCGTGACAGCTGTCATGGCGACCCTTGGGTACAGGCTGCTTCATGGAGATGTCGTCACCATATGACAGCTGTCATGGTGAACCAAAGGTACAGGTTGCTTCGTGTAGGTGTCACCAACACGTGACAGCTGTCATGGTGAGCTAAAGGTACAGGCTGCTTCGTGTAGGTGTCACGTGACAGATGTCATGGCGGACCGAAGGTACAGGCTGCTTCGTGTAGGTGTCACCACCACGTGACAAAGACTGCTTTGTCATTGTTTCAATCCGGCGACCATAGTTTACGAACGATGATGACGTCACTGCTTCGAACCGATGACAGTAACTGATTCAATCCGGCGACCATAGTTCACGAACGATGATGACGTCACTGCTTCAAGCCAATGACAGTAACTGATTCAACCCGGCGACCATAGTTTACGAACGATGATGACGTCATCATCGTTCACGAACTATGATGGGCTAATGAGGAATAAAATGTGAATAATCATAATGATTGTAGTACATTCATACACATGTTTTTTCGCATGATTCAACACATGCTTTAATATTCAGACAAGTGTTTCAACATTCAGACACGTGTTTCAACATTCAGACACGTGTTTCAACATTCAGACACGTGTTTCAACATTCAGACACGTGTTTCAACATTCAGACACGTGTTTCAGCATTCAGACACGTGTTTCAGACACGTGTTTCAACATTCAGACACGTGTTTCAGCATTCAGACACGTGTTTCAGACACGTGTTTCAACATTCAGACACGTGTTTCAACATTCAGACACGTGTTCCAGCATTCATACCTATTTAACATGTATTTGATACCTGATTTTGACAGAACCGTAGAAGCACCTAACCGCGCGATCAGACATACACAATATAACATCATCATCTAGTATATAAACAAATGCTTATTAACATATGTTCCAGTATGATTTCGATTCGCCTTCAGGCATGATGAAGATTGTTAAGCAAAAAGACTCGTTGAGTATTATGAACTTAGGGTCAAGCAATGAGAATGTTGAACAACCACAACGTCACAGCTCTTTGCTGCCTAATACTCTACGAACAATAATCTGTGTTCCAAGTAATTGTGGGAAAACAAATGTGATGTTATCTCTATTGTTAGATGCAAACGGTCTGAAATTTGAAAACGTGTACATATATTCAAAGTCTTCACACCAACCAAAATACCAGTTACTAAAGGAGACATTGAAGAAAATTGAGGGGCTTGGATATTTTCCTTGTACCGAAAGTGATGAGGTCATAGACCCCACAGAAGCGAGGCCTAATTCAATCATAATATTCGATGACGTGATGTTTGAGAAACAGGAGAAAATTCGTGCTTATTTTTCAAGAGGGAGACACAACTCAATTGATAGTTTCTATCTTTGCCAGTCTTTTGCTAAATGTCCAAAACATGGATTGCGCGACAATGCCAATTGCTTGATTATTTTCAAACAGGATGAGCTCAATTTGAAACATATATTCACCGATCATATAAGTACCGACATGTCACTCGAAAAATTCAAAGAGATATGTAGCGTATGTTGGAAAGATAAATATGGATTCCTTATGATAAACAAAGACTGTGATATGAACAAAGGACGTTATCGCAAAGGTTTTGATAGTTATATATACATCTAACATGTATATATACTTTCATTTGAAATAGACAACCCGCTCAGCATGGACGTGGGTGTGAGTAACACGCTTAAAGAAAAACAACAATTGAAGAAAAAAATTTGGGAGTTAGCAAACGTTGTGAGGAAAAAATATATGGCTGTGAAATTGGGTAAAGCTGAAAATGATGAGATTCTAGATAATATGTTCAGGAATGTATATAAACCTCTGGAGGAAATTGCGAAAAATGCTGAAATAATCAAACAAAATTCGTTGGTTAAACCTGAAAGTATTGTTTCTACAGCAACACAAATGGAGAACATACCAATCCCAAATATTGTAACTGAAGGGGAAGAGTTCGTATATAACCCCCAAAATACTGAGGAGGATGTGTTTACCCTCGAACCTACTATCGATCAGATTCGTGAAGAATTCAGAAAACATAAGAAAGATAATGCAGAGGCTACAGAGGAGTTTCTGCAACAATACCCCACATTAGCACGTTATTACTTGGAAGGATTCCTATTGGATGATGATGTCAAGAAATACGATGATAGAATGGGATTGCAATATAATTCAACTTTAGACAAATGGTTCATGGATAATCAACCTATAGAAATTGATAGTGAGAGTAATATAATTATCAAGGGTACTCCGTTCAAGGGTACCACAGGACTGTATAATTTGATATTTTACAGAGATGTTCTACCTGATACTTACACTGTGGAAGATGGGAAAAATTACAGTCAAATGATGGAAATGACTAGTGCTTATAGGCGTAATAACGATCCAGCTGATCGAATAAGAAACATTGTAAAATACAAAAATGTACTGAAACCTTTGATTAATTCCATGAAAAGACCCAGAGCCAAAACATACACTGGAAGTGCATATATCAAAAATGATATGCTTGAATATAACGAGAAACCTATCGAATATGTTTATTGGGATGACGTTAACGAAATTGTGGATAGACTGAGACTTCTTGTTGCATCCTCGCATGCAGGTAACCATAATCATCACAATGAGATAATCTCTATAATAGAAGAATTGATAGAGGCAGGGGTAATTGAACAAAAACCAGGTGTAAGACAAATTCATCTCAGTTATAAAGATGGTTTCAATGGATAAGTTTGGCAGAGCCTCCTCTTCCATGTGGATATATGATACAAATGTATTTAATAATAATTTCAAACAAGTTCACGGACAAGGATTATTCCTAACGAGCGATGGAAGTTATGATATGGAAAATCGTAGATTGTGCAACGTAAAATCACCGAATGATGATGGAGATGTTGCAAATAAAGTATATGTTGATAAATTAACACACAAACTGAATCTGAAAACGGAAACCAGTCTTAAAGATACCTTCAATGTTAGGGTTGATAATTTGATCAAAGATATCAACAAGGATCTGGATGAACATAACTTAACGAATGACAAGGTTATTCTCAACATTGATAAACATCTGATGGACATTCAGAATAAATATAATGGAATGGGGATCTATATAAAATCAGAGTATAAAACAATCAGTGATAGTGTGAGGGAAAACAGAAATGAATTGAAAGAGATCAATAACACATTTAACAGTGTGAACATGCGTCTAAATGACATTACTAGTAAAGTGGAGGCGTTAGAACGACGGATGACATCTGTGGAACCTTCTAAGAAGAGACCCTCATCATCCACAACAACAAAGCAGGGCTCTGTGAAACGTATATCTCCAAATCCTGTGAATATACCCAAAAAATTAATTCTACACTAGATTTCCACATTGATAAGATGAGTAGAGAACAAGTTGTGCATGAGCTTCATAAGCCGAGTAGGAAGAATTTCAAACGACGCAGAACGATCATAAAAGGTTTGGATGATTTGTGGCAAATGGATCTGGCAGAAATGGGTAATTACGCTCGTGAAAATAGAGGATTCAAATACATTTTGATCATGATCGATTGTTTCTCGAAATTTCTATGGACACGCCCGCTCAAAACGAAATCAGCCGAAGAAGTTCGGAAAGCGGTCAGTTCTATATTGCTAGAAGGACATCGTAAGCCTAGGAATCTGCAAAGCGATCAGGGAAAAGAATTCTTCAATAAACACTTTAACAATCTAATGAAGAAACATAATATCAATCATTATAATACGTATAGTGTGAAAAAAGCAGCCATTGCTGAACGTGTCATTCGAACGTTAAAGGAATCGCTCTACAAACATTTCAGTCTCAGCGGGAAATACAAATGGCTTGATATACTTGAAGAAACCACAGAAAAATATAATAAACGTAAACATAGTACTATAAATATGGCTCCAATAAAAGTGACGAAACAGATTGAGAGCGAGATATTGAAGCGATCCTACTCACACATCAAGTTAGCTCTGCCTCACAAATACAACGTAGGAGATGTGGTACGAATAAGTAAGGCTGAACATATTTTTGAGAAGGGATTTACGCCCAATTGGAGTACGGAATTATTTAAAATCATCAAAGTAAAAATTACCAACCCGGTCACATATCTACTAGAAGATATGACCAACGCACCAATCAGCGGCTGTTTCTACGAGGAAGAATTACAGAAAACAAAACAACCCGATGTGTATTTAGTCGAAAAAATATTACGAAAGAGGAGGGGTCAACAGTATGTGAAATGGTTGGGTCTAGATAATAATCACAACAGTTGGATCAATAATTCGGATCTCGTTCAATGAATCCATCATTGACCATTTGGAGATTATTAGGAACAAACAAATAGCTGGAATATTATTGACTCGAGGGTATGGTTATTATAATAGAACAAAAATTCCGTGAATATGAGGGTGAATCAAGAGTGAAGATTATAATATTTGAAACATATATTGTTAAGATTATACTTAAGTCTTTTGTATTGAGAAAATTTTGAAATTAGTAAAAAATATTATTTTGAGATCTTTGATCTTTCTCCCTCCCCTCGTTAAATAACGGTGCAATCTTGAATTTTCATCAGTCTGTATGGAAGCGTACGTAGGAGAAGGTGTTCTCAATACGCTTATAAACAAGCTCCCGTTTGAACTTCATATTCCTGGTTATCAATTCTGTGGTCCCGGTACAAAATTAGAAGAACGGTTGAGAAGAGGAGATTCAGGTATCAATCCACTCGATAAAGCTTGCCGCCAACACGATATTTCATATCTGCGAAACGCTAGTTTGGAAGGACGTCACGAGGCGGATAAAATATTAGAGAACGCTGCTTGGCAACGTGTCAAATCTAAAGACACAAAATTTGGAGAAAGGATTGCCGCTTTCGGTGTAAATAAAATTATGAAGGCAAAGAGGAAATTGGGAATGGGTATGAGAAAGAAGGTTGGGTTCGGAAGTGCAATTGTCGATGGGGTGAGAAAAGTTATGAAGAATAAGTTTGACTCATCCAATCTGAAGAAAACATCCCAAACAGCGTTGAAAGTTGCACGAAAACAATTCAAAAAAGCGGGTGGTCGGAAAAATGTTCGGTTACCAAGAGTAATTCCTATTCCAAAGACTGGAGGATTTCTACAATTTTTAATACCTCTGTTTTCCGGCTTATCAGCTGCTGGAGCATTGGCGGGGGGTGGTGCAGGCATCGCTAAGGCCGTCAACGACAGCAAAGCAGCTCGGAAAACCTTGGAGGAAACGGAAAAACATAATAAAACAATGGAAGCTATAGCTTTGGGGAAACAAGGATCTGGTCTATATTTGAAAAAGTATCGCAAAGGTCTTGGTCTATATTTAAATAAACATCCAAAAAACTGTCAGTAAACCTACCCAGAAGACCTCTGACCGATCTCGATCTACGAAAACTAGCAAAAGCTCTGAAAATTCCCCATTTTAGAGGAGTATTTATGCGTGATGAACTACCATCCAACGGATCATGGAAAAACGAGCGTGGAATAGTTAATTTAGATAGCTCGGACAATGGAGGCACTCACTGGGTTGGGTTTAATAAAGTCGGTGATACAGTTTTATATTATGATAGTTTTGGCAATTTACGCCCCCCTCGCGAACTAGTGGATTATTTCAAAAAGTGTAAGATATTATTCAATCACGATAATTTTCAACAATATAACACTTATAATTGTGGTCAGTTATGTTTAGATTTCCTCTCTAACTCTTCAGTTGTGCTCGACTAACCCTGAATTTATTAGTATATAAATAGATTGTTGGTAAAGTTTGCATCAATCATGTCTCAGACGTTCACTATCACGGGTAAGAGCTCCCGCTTATCTGTAGATTTCCACCCACCTATAGAACTAGATCCTCATTCATATTATTCTATCGCACTTGTTGGCTTGCATACGTACAATAGCATTCCGAACATTGAAGAAGGTTTTAATAAATTTTATTATAAAAATGTGAAGGGTGAGGAAGAAGTAGTAACTATACCTACGGGGTCCTACGAGTTGACAGACATCAAGGATTTCATACAAAGTGCAGTTTGTGGGATAGGAGTGAAGCAAGAAGAACGTGACCGAAAATTATCAATAAAATCTAACAACAACACTCTACACGCAGAGCTGAAGAGTGATTTTGAAGTGAATTTTATTCCTAAAGATAGTATAAGCGAACTGTTGGGATTCAGCAAAAAGAAATTGACATCTCGCGAACTACACGTATCTGATCGACCTATAAACATAATCAAAGTTCAAACAATACGTGTTGAGTGTAACTTAACCGCAGGAGCATATTATAACAATAAGATAGCTCATACGATATATGAGTTCTCACCTCTTGTACCACCTGGGTTTTCCATTGATATAGAGCCGAAGAATCTTATTTATCTACCGGTCATCAGCAAGACGTCCTTCGATAACATCACGCTGAATATTTTAGATCAGAATTGGAAACCGGTAAATTTTCGTGGAGAAGAAATTATTATACGATTGGAATTGAAAAAGATCGTTAGGGATTATACCTCACAACAATAAATAATAATCCAATACTCACCACCACTCATTATATGAAAGGAATTCAACTGAGAAGGTTGCAGTAGCCATCACTTGAGAACATGGGTTTGGATTTCAGCAATAAAAGACATCTCCATAGTGGTCATCAGTCATTATCTACAACGAGCTCGAGGGAGAAGGTTGCTTCTGCATCACTATCATTGGAAAATATCAATTTTTTGAAGTCCCTTGGTTACAATGTCGGAAAAACTTCAAATATTCAACGAGCCAAACTTCAATGAAGACATCATCCGAGAAGAAACTCATACCTACTATCCCCACACAACATCTTTTGGCAACAGCGATGAAATTGAGATATTAATCAATCAACAAGATGTGTTGGTAGATTTGGCCTCGTCTGCTTTATTCATCGAGGCAGAATTCCAGCCAGAAGCAAGTGGTGATGGTGAATGTAAACTAACGAATAATTTCGGAGCGTTTCTCTTCGAATATATCAGTTATGAATTGAATGGAAAAGAGATAGACAAAGTACGTGATCCTGGTATTGTCAGCACCATCAGAGCTTATCTAACATATGCCAAACATGAATCTATACCTCTAGCTATTTCTGGATGGTCATTTAAGGATGTATTGAGTTCAGTCTACAATAATAAAATCAATTTATGGATACCGTTGAATTTTCTACTAGGCCTATTCATTGACTATAACAAAGTTTTGGGTGGAAAACATAAGCTGCGCTTGATAAGGTCTCGAACCGATAACGATTGCTATACTAATAGCACAGGCACGAAAACGGCTAAAATAAATGTGAAGACGATAGCATTGAAAGTGCGACATGTGTTTCCAAGTGATCAAGTTAAATTTCAAATGTTGGGGAATTTGAGTGCTGAGAAGCCTATTTTGATTCCATTCCGTAGTTGGGATCTGCATGAAAATCCGTTGATGAAGGAGAGCACTCGCGACATTTGGGCTGTTAAAACTTCAATGAATTTGGAACGACCCAGATATGTGATTCTAGCTTTCCAAACTGATCGAAAAAATAATCCTGTTAAGCACAGTGCATATTTCGATAATATAAACTTGCTAAATGTTAAATTATACTTGAATTCAGAGTGTTATCCATATGAAGCAATGAAATTGAATTTCACCGACCAGCAATACGTGGAAGCATACCAGATGTACTATGATTTCCAGAAATCATTTTCAAATAAAATAATAAGCGAACCCATGTTAGATTATATAGCATTCAAGAATAGAGCAATTTTTGTGATTGACTGTTCAAAACAAAACGATGCTATAAAGTCATCAACAGTTGACGTCAAACTAGAGATGGGAAGTTTCCTGAATTTCCCCAAAAACACCAGGGCTTATTGCATCATCATTAACGATCGTATAATGGAGTATTCTCCGATTACAGGATCAGTTCGGAATTTGGTGTGAAGAACCAGGTGATGAATCATAATGTTATAATTTATGTTCTAAATGATGTACTATCAAAATGTATCTTTCCCAATAAATGTTATTATTATTATTATATTTGATATTTTATTTCTCAAACGGTAGGTGGTGATGTAAACATCCGACGATCATAGTTTGTAAACTATGGTAGTCGGTTGCTGGAAATGAAACAAATTGAAACAACTAGTGACGTTATCAGTCAGTTATCAACGTTTGCAATGATATCGAAACGGAGAGTTACCCCCCACCCTCACTATTCACGTTCACGTTCTCACGTATGTAAGAGAGAATCATTTCAGAAAATGTTCAGTTATAAAAATGAACTTAGCAGCGTGCGTTCGTGATTCAAATGTGGCTACATGGTCCACCAACAATTTTATTAAGTCAACAGTTAATGAAGTGTGTCTAAAATTTGGGATCGATATAAGAAACGATGAAAGAAACTATTTATTTTGGAATATTCAACTAAACCAACGCGTTCTGATGAATGAAGATCTATTGGATTGGTTAGGTTATCGCGGCAAAAAATATCATGCTAAAAAGGGTGTTATAACAAGATTGTTGAGGAAAAACCCGCATATACACCATTTAGAAATTTGTGATAAGACTGATGCACGAAAGAAATATTATGTTCTAGATGCTATTGATTTCGAATCATTATTGATGCAAATGCGAACTCCTAAAGTCATCGAGTTACGTGAACTGTTTTCGTTAATGAAATTTATTATGATGAAATATTGTGAGTACGAGAAATTCTATGAACAACAAGAACGTCAAAGAGCTGAGGAACGTGAATGTCTTGCGAAAGAACGATCTCAACGCTTATCTCAACAAATTCAAATGAATGTTATCACCTTACGGAATAACATTGCACCAAATATTGTTCCACCTCCTATAAATTTTGGAAAGAGACGAAATTTAGGTAATTACTTTGTTTTTTATAATAAAATTTATATAATATATATTATTTAGGATTATATCGAACATCGAATGATATGAGACCAGAATGGTACCTAATGCGTCGACAGGAGGATGGTTGGCGTGATGCCGACAAAAAATTACAAAATCGGGGAATGCGATTAATACGTAAATGGTCTAACATATCTCATGCTATCGATATTGGTAACGAAGTGAAACAGAATTTCCGCCGCGATTTGAAATGGTATGCAAGAGGAAATATTATTCATGCCGCAGAAGAAGAGGGGGGTGAACAATTGATTAGTGATATCAACATCGAGTCATTGATAGAATGTGTTATCAATCACAAAAATAAAGCTTATGAACTAGCAAATGATAATGTCAATATATTATTATAATTATCATTCCTTTTGTTTTATTAAAACACTTATATCTTCATACAATCATTTATTTACATGGTAAATAGCCTTCTTTACATATTTAACAAACATTTTCAACATTAGTACTGATAAAGAAGATAAAATTGCATACAAAATTGCGAAAATTTTAGAAATTTCTTCGTCTAGTGAGGATGATGTACGTGTGGATGGTGTTGATATTGTCTTTTGTATGACATGTGGTAAACATGATGATTGTTGGAGCAATTGCCATTCAGCCATATCTCCCTCACTCCGATCAAAGAATAAAAGTTTAAGTTTATAATGTATGGTGGTACGATTATCTTGAGGAATGTTGAATGCGAATACCTCTAATTGATTATCGTTGATTTTTCTAAAATTCATCGGAATCCATTCGGTACGGTTACACCCCCCACCACCATCGGTTGCAACATCCTTCAGACAAATATAAATGCGCTCAACGTGTTGGGGAACGTTCGCGTATAGAATACCATTCAGAATTGTGGTTAGAATCACGAAATTTGTTTTTAACATCCCCACTCCCATCATTATCTTCACTTTTTGCACTTGTAAATGTATTCAACAGTCTTATAACTTTTATTTTATGTTCGTAAAAATTCAAGTCTCTTCTTAGTTCATGAACTTTCTCCACAAATTTTCTAAGTATACGTGTGTATTCTTCAAAAGATATATGCATAATGACACATTTACAAACTTACTGGATATCTTTATCATAACTTCCAACTATTCACATTTACACATAGAGTATCATTATTATTACTCGCATTTCATTCCTCATCTGACCATCATAGTTCGTGAACGATGATGACGTCATCATCGTTCGTAAACTATGGTCGCCGGGTTGAATCAGTTACTGTCATTGGCTTGAGGCAGTGACGTCATCATCGTTCGTGAACTATGGTCACCGGATTGAATCAGTTACTGTCATCGGTTCGAAGCAGTGACGTCATCATCGTTCGTAAACTATGGTCGCCGGATTGAAACAATGACAAAGCAGTCTTTGTCACGTGGTGGTGACACCTACACGAAGCAGCCTGTACCTTCGGTCCGCCATGACATCTGTCACGTGACACCTACACGAAGCAGCCTGTACCTTTAGCTCACCATGACAGCTGTCACGTGTTGGTGACACCTACACGAAGCAACCTGTACCTTTGGTTCACCATGACAGCTGTCATATGGTGGCGACATCTCCATGAAGCAGCCTGTACCCAAGGGTCGCCATGACAGCTGTCACGGGGTGGCGACATCTCCACGAAGCATTCTGTACCTTTAGCTCACCATGACAGCTGTCACGTGTTGGTGACACCTACACGAAGCAACCTGTACCTTTGGTTCACCATGACAGCTGTCATATGGTGGCGACATCTCCATGAAGCAGCCTGTACCCAAGGGTCGCCATGACAGCTGTCACGTGGTGGCGACATCTCCACGAAGCATTCTGTACCTTCGATGACAGCTGTCACGTGGTGGTGACATCTCCATGAAGCAGCCTGTACCTTTGGACCAAAGGTACAGATTGCTTCCTAGAGGTGGCGGAGCCCCCTCCACGAAGCAGTCTGTACCTTGGGTTCGCCATGACAGCTGTACCTTATGGTCGCCATGACAGCTGGACCTTATGGTAGCCATGACAGCTGTACCTCATGCTCGCCATGACAGCTGTACCTCATGCTCGCCATGACAGCTGGACCTTATGGTCGCCATGACAGCTGGACCTTATGGTCACCATGACAGCTGGTCCTTATGGTCGCCATGACAGCTGGTCCTTATGATCGCCATGACAGCTGGTCCTTATGGTCGCCATGACAGCTGGTCCTTATGGTCGCCATGACAGCTGGTCCTTATGCCCACCATGACAGCTGGACCTTATGGTCGCCATGACAGCTGGTCCTTATGGTTGCCATGACAGCTGGTCCTTATGGTCGCCATGACAGCTGGTCCTTATGGTCGCCATGACAGCTGGTTCTTATGCCCACCATGACAGCTGGACCTTATGGTCGCCATGACAGTTGGACCTTAGGGCCGCCATGCTGCCATGTGTTAGTCACGTGACTCTGTACATGTGACACACTCTTTGAACACACCCTGTATACTCTTTACAAATAAAATAAAATCCTTATCACCTACATCCTTTCAAAACTGATAAGGACGAGCTCATGCACCGGATGCACATCGACAGCTAGACCGGAAGTGGAGACCGGATATCCTGGTGCCGTGGTAGTCCAGTTCATCTACTAAACTCTCTTGTGAATAGTATAGATTGCTAGTCATAAAACAACCCGCGAATTGTTATTATTACCACTTTGCTATAAACGACCACAGTGGAAAGAGCCAAATCTAGGCAATGGAGCGTTAACAGCGCTTTTCCGCATGTCACGATATTTTGTTGCATTACTTGGCTAGCGAGTCCGCTCTTGTTCTTTCCAGTGTTCTTGACATTAATATTCTGATTTTCATTGCATTGTAACAAAGCGCTTGAATACACAATTATTTTTCTTGGTTATTTTTATCCGTATTCAATCAAATATTACTTGTTATGTTCCCTAATGTAGGGCTTGCTTTGTAATACAATTGCAGAAATTGGAAATAAATTAATAAAACCATAGAATTTTGAGCTATTGGATTCTGCAGTTGTAGCGTAGGCTGTCTTATTATCTTGATATGTTATGTTCCATAGAAAAAAATTCCGATTCCTTCATACTTTTGCTAATCCCCTTATAATAATAGTACCCCGAATTAATATTATTATTTATTTATTCAGTCAATGGATATATTGATTCTAACAAATATTGTGCAGTTTAACGAAATGTTGAATTCAAATGTTAGCATGCAACAAAAATATGTGCGGTTTGGCACACTTTTGTTTATTTGTTTTGCTTATGTATCGTCATCCCATTCATTGGATATACTCATGAAATTTGTCGTTGAAATTTGGTTGAGATGCATCAATTCAGACGTTTTTACGAGTTCCATTGCGCCGAAGCTCGCACAATTGCATACACTTGTAAGCGTGATATTGGATACTTTTGAGAATGGTTATTGTGAAGCTTTCTGAACAATATCGCAGTAACTTCCCGTCAAAACTGTAACACAAATCTGAGTAGAAAGCTCTACGACTTTCTCAATTTCCTTCGTGGAAATAGCAAAAGTCAAAAGTGAATTACCACAGAAATGGACGTACAACAACGAATACTTCAAGAAACGAGGATAATAAATTGTGATAATGAAATCCAGGGATTCTGGTATTCCCGATAACTGTTTGGATGAATCCAGGGTAGTAGATTTTGACAATATATCATGGAAAGCTTTGAAGAGCTTTGTGCGTTTTCAATTATTGTGATATTTTCATAAACAGCGCCCGGCATTTTGAAATTTAGATTTCTCTCAGTTGGTAGCTCTGTTTGTTGCTTTGAAAGTCGTGCTTGGCAATGCATATTATGTCATGATAATATGCATTTAACATTTATTTAGATATTTTATAGAAATTCAACTTCAGTAGCGGATACTTTACATGCATTAACACCAATTTTTAGTTCTCCCACTGCATACTCGTTGTCTAAGGGAAGTATTGTAATAGAAAAAAATAATTTTTTTCCAGATTTTTGCGGATGTACCTACTGGTTTGAGTTTCTCTGAATAGATGAGTTTTTTGTATTTCGTATTTTTTGTCAAATGTAGGAAAAATTTCGATCATGATACACTAAATCAGGGGTCTACAAAATATAATCCACGGGACTAAATCCGGCCAGCCAGTGTCATCAATCCGACCGGCGAGAGCTAATGGCTTATTGTTGTTATTGTTGTTGTGATAATTTGAACTCAATAAACTATCGCCATTACTGTGTTGGCCGATAAGCCTACGGCTTTTTCGGCTTCGATTCGCCAGGACAAGCCCACTATTTCGACTGTTCTTTGGTCTCTGATTTGGACTTTTCAGCTTGCTCTCGTAGGTGAGAAGTGTATTTATTCGCCGTGTGGTACCTGTAAAGTAAGTGATCACTTCGTCAATATAGCGATACCAACGTCCAAACATGTACTGGAATTTTGAATTTAGTATTTGATTTCCCAAGAGCTTCATATTTCCTGTGCTATTATCGGTAATGTATTATTGCGCATTAACAATTGGCTCATGGTCAGCTGTGTGGGATTACTTTGAAAGAGGTTTGTAATATCAGATGATACAAGCTAGGTGTCTGTCTTTATTTGTTTTTTTTATTTTTCCTATTAACTGAAATCTATTTTGTATACCGTATTTGGGATAAAGTTTCAATATTTGGTGAAACTGTACTAGATGTTTTGGAGAGAGTGCTTAATGTTGGTCTGGAATTTTGTTGTGGGGTCCGATTTTAATTCTACAACAGTTTTATCTAAATATGTGGATCTATTTATTACAAGTATTGTATAATCTTTATTAGTTTTTCAATTGTCTTTTCATTGAGTAGCTTAGCAATTTTAATTTCAGGATTAACAAATTTGCTGGGGGTTAATTTAATGCAATTTAGCAGTATATCGCTCGCAAGATATTAATTTTTGTTTATGATCCTTAATTTCAACAGTAAGGTTTTCAAAGTGGTTATTATTAGGTTTGAATGAGATATTATATATGGAGCCTCTGTTAACTGAATTAATTTCTGACTGACTGAAGGTTACTTCGCTTAAGTTGACAAGGTTGAGGAATAAACTATGCAAACAGTTAGAAAAGCAATAAATGTCGCAAAAAGTTCGGATGAAGTTAACATTCCTATTCATTACTTTATTCAAATTTATGCTTTCAGATTTAATTTAGTACTGTGTCTTCCATGTCATACGTGAGGCATAGAAAATCCAACGAAGTTTAACTTTATGTCACAACTTACAGAACTTGAATCGGAACACCTGAAGGTTTGTTCTATTTAGAATGACAATTGTCACTTAATCCAGACAAATGCCAACACGAGCTCAAGTCACGTTTCCTCTTTATACTAATGTATAGAGTTTACAGTTCACAGGATTATTATATATAAAGTTTCTCAACTAATTTGATTCGTAACCTTTATTAACCCCATTGTTTTTCAGGGAAATCGTGAAAGTTGATTTAAAACTGATTCCACCCAATTTCAACAAAATTGTATAACAACAACATCAACAACAACAACAAAAATTATTGAATTTAACTTGAACTTACACCGTACTTCAAAAAAGTATAGCAAAACGACTATAGGATCGAAGGGTTAGGATATCGGCCTGCAACCCTGTAGGTTTGGGTTCGATTCCATAAAGCGAAAAATATTATTTTGTAAATTTTCTCATAAATATTACTAATTTGAATATTACTGACTTATTTCATTATCTTCACACTAATGCGAAGTGTATCTTATAGGATATGAAACTATTATAAAAAAAATCAGTAAGTGAATCGGAAGATTTGCGAAGAGTAACTTTGCCACGCACACTATTTATCTATCTCCAATCGGCAACACATTTCTAGTTATATATTATTATTCTTTAGTTCAGTTTGTCTGTATGTTGACGAGTATATACAAAGTATTATATTCAGATTTGCCTGGGTCAGATGCCCGACTGACGTACAGAATAACCTCGCTCTGATAGGCTCGGTAATCTAACGAGGCGTGAATATGTCAAGAGATTCAGTGGTCCCGGCGTGTGGCACGCTATTACGGACAAAATGTTACGAATATCACAATCCACAAAAAATTTGAGAATTTTACCACTTTAGATTTCAGTATAGACAAAAAGATCGCCATGTGTGATCACATCCGAACTTTCGTTTACTTCGATGTTCACATTTTTTTAAATATAATTGCTTAGGAGATGTCTTCTGTGAAGTATAATAAAGAAAGAGGAATTAATAATTTCCGATAACTAATTAATATTTCTGATCGAAATACACATGAGAATGAAAATAAATATCTATTCCCTTCTAAGAAAATCGTGAAGTTCGAAACAGATATTTAATCAATAATGAAAAGAAACCCATCCATAGATGTATGCTCTTTTTGTAATATTTGATACATTTAGAAACAATAATTGAAGAAACATTTTATTCCGAGTAGCCTTTGATGATGAGCACCGTTATCGACAAGTCCGCTGAGGTGGGCTTTCTTCAATTCCAACATATCTATCTAGTACCCAATTATATTAATAATAACAGTAGTTGTTTGCAAAATATTTGATGATATCTGCTAGACAGATGAATGTTTTCATTAAATCAGCTTAATATTCATCGACAATTTCAGTTATATTTCTAGTCTTCGAGTAGGAGCATGGGCACAGTATGAACATGATTTGCTGTAATGCGAATAAAAGAAAATAAAGTAGAACAAACAATACTGCTCTGTTGTCGCCGCCAAATAATGTTACAGATTTGTCTGTTAAGAAACTTGAGCAAGATTGAGTGTAATAAATACTTGAACTTCTAACAGAAAGATATTATTTGTTTCCATTTTGGAATAGATTGTTTTGCTTACATAAAACTATGCAATACATGAAAGAAAAAATCACAAACTATTGTAACATGGCTTTCTCTTCATGAGACTCTGTGAAACTTTACTTGAGGGATTTATATTATTCCTAATCCTCCATCTGTTTATTTATTGTCAGTGAGGCCATTTAATTTAGAGAACCATGACACTTTGGAGTTTGATCTCAATCATTGATTAGCACGAATAAACGTGAAAAATATCATTAACATTTACCCTACTGGTGAGTAAGAGGAAGGGTAAAATCTAATAATAATCAGATAAACTCGTACTCAACAACACCAATAAGATTTGATAATAAAAATAAAACTTAAATTAATGATGATAAAACAATTGATAATTAAAGAATTTATTACAAATAAGAATAAAAAATAAGATCAAAATCTAAACTCAGATAAAACAAACCCAGATAATCTGAATTAACTAAAAGACAGAAATAAAACTAAGATCATTAAATTGATTCCCCAACCAGGATGAACCTATGTGATCGAAACTAAATGAACTGATTTCAAGGTATTATTGAACTTGAACTTGAATAAAAATTAAGAACAACAAACTGATTGAAAATCTAAAACCACCCTTCCTACCAAAAACAGTCTAAAGAAACTATAAAGAGAACAATTCAAGCTAGAAAATATAACTAAAGATTTAAGGCGTTGTCCCTAATATTTGTGATGTGATGTGTCTTTTTTCTCAAGAACTAATCTACAATTCAGAAAAGGATCCCTGAATTATTTAACTAATAATCAGTAACATTCTTCTCTTGAGGTCTCTAATATAGAATGTTTTTGGTGGGGATTTATAAACATATCTGTCGTTTTCTGTATATCACTAACTGATTTGAATGTGCATATTATTTCAAGAAATTCACGACTATATTTGATAACAATTTGATGATAGATACTACGTTACGTCCCGATTTACGTGTGATACATTTTGTTCAATCATGTAACTTATGAAAAAAAGACTTGTAAATTTTGCACATTCAGATCAACAATGGGCCTGAGAAAGTCACTACCTAAGCATCTCCAGATTGTTAACATTTACATTTATCATATAGCTTGCATTCGTTTTCCGTCCTATATTGACAGGTTGATAATTTCCTTAGAACAAGAAATTATTGACCATCTTGACCATACCAGCTGTGGTATCATATCATCCTCCTTGGAGCGGATGTGAATTGTTTTATATTTATTTTAGAAATTCCTTCTGAAAATCTTTCTGATTCTTTCTTTGTAATATACTTAATACTAGTATTTTGTGATGGAATATTTAAGCGGATTTTTTTTTGCGGAAGATTTATGTTTGATGTATCACTATGCTGCCAAAGATATCATATTTGAGTGAGCGACTACCAACTATCCAAAATTACCATAAGAAAACGTAAAAATAAATGGGCTTCAATGGTAATGTGTTCCCTCACTATTTTGACAAATGAATAAATAAATTTTAACCTTTGTACTTCATAACCAATCTATGTTTTTATTGAATGGGAGCAAACTCACAATATTAGCTTGAGTACTCGAGCTCCCTACCCTTACCTAAACCGCAATGAATGTCGGAGCATCGGAAGATTGAAAAGAGACAATCATCGTTCAATAATCTACGTTGAGTCATGCTCCAATGAAATTTTAAATTGACAGCTTGCCGATGTTGAACTTGATTCTATTAAATGAAATGTCAAAAGGATGAATAGAAACATAATTTTGTAAATTATGAGGCAGCAACGATAAAAGGAAATGTCGATCTCACTAAAGTCGGTTGGAGAGGGCTTGCTCGTTCTTTTTATCCGGTTAATGGTATCCCATATTGTGCATTTATCCATACACATTCATTTAATAAAATGTAACTCAAGCCAATAATTGAACAATTTCTATTATCTTGTTTTCAGGTCTGCCCAACGATGTTTCAGTTTACTGGTATCAGTATCCTTGGGTGCTAGGGAAGTACTTCTGCAAATTAAGAGCTCTTATTTCAGAAATGTAAGTTTCCCGTATCTATTGAATTAATAGGTATCTTATTTGCATCGTTAATCATCGGAACTTTTACTTTACCTGAAACAAAAGTAATAAATCTCTTAAGATATGCAGGCATAAATAATTGGCCATCAATTTTTCATATTATTACACTTTGATTGTGTTTCACATTTTATTATTCAGTTCTTCCTAAATTCTTAGGGGAAAACTACTTGAAATATTATATTTCAAATTAATCATATGTTGCTGTTGAATGATAATATTTTGAATGAATAGTAACAAAATATAGACGTAATTTGAAATTTTGATCTGATACGCAGCAGGTTTAAATGGGAAAAATGAAGTTAACGAATGAAGTAGGTAGTAGATTTTCATTATATTTCTTATTTTCTGATCCTTGTTCCCTGATAACTTCTCGATGATCTACAGCTTAGGTTCTATCAATTGGACACTGAATCTTCTTTCACGTTTCACGTTACTCATTACAAAGTGACACTTCGACAATATCTCTCTTTTCCACGAATGATAAGTTCTGGATGATCTACACAATTTCAGTTCAGGTTTTGAAAATTGGATACTGAATCTTCTTTGCCAAGAATATTGCCGTTCGAATTTCTGCCACGTGTCGTGTCCCAGTACTCTTATTGAAGTGACATTTTCACCACCACTCCGACAATCTCTCTCTCTTCCACGAATGATGACTTCTGGAGGATCCAGAAAACCACAGTCCACGTTTTATGAGTTGGACACTGAATCTTCTTTGGCAAGAATATTAGTCGTTAAATGTTCTTCCTAGCTCTGTATCTCGGTACCCCTTGCAAAGTGACATTTCACCACCACTTCGAAAATCTCTCTTCCAAGAACGATAGCTTCTGGATGATCCACACTACTCCAAATCAGGTTTTATGAGTTGGACCCTGAATCTTCTTTGGCAAGAATGTTAGCCGTTGAATTTTCTTTCAACTTTAGTGTCGCGGTACTCATTGCAAAGTGATCTTTCACCACCACTCCGGCAATCTCTCTCTTCCACGAATGATAACTTCTGGATGATCCACAAAACTATGGTTTAATCTTATCAATTGAACACAGAATCTTCTTTACTGAAGATATTGCCGTTACATTTTCTTCCATGTTTTGTGTCCCGGTACTCATTGCGAAGTGACCTTTTCACCACCACTCCAACATTCTCTCTTCCAAGAATGATAACTTCTGGATGATCCACACTACTCCAGTTCAGTTCTTATGGAATGGAAACTGAATCTCCTTCGCCAAGGATATTAGGCGTTGAAATTTCTTCCACGTTTCGTGTCCCAGTAATCTTTGCAAAGTGACCTTCCGCCACTACTCCGACAATCTCTCTCTTTCACTAATGATAACTTCTGGTTGATCCACAAAACTATGGTTCAATTTCATCGATTGGACAATAAGTCTTCTTTGCCAAGAATACTGCCGCTAAATTTTCTTCCATGATCCATGTCCCGGAAATCATTTCAAAGTGACCTTCTCACCACCACTTAGGCAATCGCTCTTCCAAAGATGATAACTTCTGGATGATCTACAAAACTACAGTTCAGGTTCTATGAATTGGGCATTGAATCTTCTTTGCCAAGTATGTTTATTCTAAATGTGTATTTATACTCTTTTTGCCTGGCAAAATACTTGAAACGTAGTAAGATGAGGATATAGTGTTTTGGATTTACAAAATTTTGGCCTATATTAATCTCACAACTGCTTCTCATTCCTCTTCACGCCAAATGAGTGCCGAAAAGCTTTAGGTTTTAATATGGAGAAGCAGCAGCGCTACATGTTTATCGAAATTTAGCCACCATATCTGGAACCATATATTTTAGTAGGATAACATTCATCTATGACTAATTCCTATTAAGCATAGAAATATCCACAGTGTATACTCGTATTTACTTAACCTGATTTAACCATCCAAGTTTAAGAATCCAATCCATTAGTGGTACATAACTTTCCTTCCCTTTTAACATTTCTCATTTAACCAATATAATAATTCCATTTCTTTACATCAAAAGGTCGAATATATTTATAATTCAATTTGAACTGGAAGAAGTAAATACGTTCAAAATATATCCTTCCTTAATCAGGAAATTGGGTATCTCCCTGTTACTCAATTTCCCTAAAGACGTACAGTTCCAAGTAGAACGTTTATGGAGAAGGTATTAGATATTCTCTTTTCATTTGATTCGACTATGCTTGTTCCAAAGCGGTTGCAGTAATTGCAACAAAATTTTATTACGACGAATCAATGGTAAGGGGAAAATAACGAATCATAAAATGTACCGGTTTTAGCGTTATTCTACGTATAGTGGCAAATTATATTATGTATTATTATCACATTATGTTGCGTATGAGGAAGAAATGACGCCAAAGCAGCATGTGACACAGTGTTGTTCAACTGGCCAATCTTTCAATGTTCTCGAATAAAACTAAACTGAACCTTTTTAGCCTGTTGCCGTTTTCTTCCACCCAAAACATAGGCCCCGAGTTGCTCGATGGTTCGACATTTTATGGAGACGGTATAGGAAAGCACCCAGATAATATTGAGAAAAAACTGGAATAATGAAAAACCACAGATTGAGTAACTCAACTGTGCATGTGAAATCATATTACTTTTATGATTTTCCATTCTACACATCGATTGACAAATATCCAAGCTGTACATTTGTTCACAAGGTCATAGCTGTTAATTTCATATGTGTATCTAACTGTATTTTTTCAAATTGTTCAGTAAATACAAACATTTTTGGATGAGGGGAATGAAACAATTCATTAAAACGCGAATGAAACGCTTCGCACGCATTTGTTGAGCTAGCCAAAAGTGAAGGCTCTGCCCATATATTTGAAGGAAAAGCCGTAGTTTCACTGATATAATTGTACCAAATAGTAAAAAAATTTCACAAATGTTTTGCATTGTTTTAAATCAGCCGAAAAATCCTTTACGATGCAATCTCTGGCTTCACCGCGGCTTGAATCGGTGTAGCTATTTGCCGACTTCAAATTTTCTGTAGCGCTTGCTTAATTCCAATTCTTTCGCCATCAAGATTGACCGAGATGAAATCTGCAGTCACGTTTCATTAGATCTTCAGTCCAAATTTCGGGGCAGCATTGTGACTAGTAGTATAGTAGTAGGTATCTGTAGTGACCGTTTTCGGCTTGAAATGAAATTGTCTTTCTTCACAAATATCAATTATAATCTGAAAAAGAATTTTATGAGTAGTTTGAATAGTTGGCAGGAGACAATACACAATCGGAATATAGTGCCAATTTTTAAGAACATAACTTATAGTACAAGAGCTGATATCTATGAAAAAGCCGCGAATGGTAATCTTCTGGGTTATAGCGCAAGTCATTGCGTAAGGTTTTTTTTGATCGGAGTGGTCGTTTCTTAGAACGAAGATCATATGCTTAGGCCTATGTTGGTATATATGGTAACTTTTCGGGATTATGAAATTACGATCTGGCATCATAAAATGTATAGAAATGTACATATGGAAGAACCCATTTTTTGACCCATAATGCATAAGCAAAAATTTGGCCTGAATGGTAACCCCTTGAAAATAGTTTCATTCGATAGCCTTTACAATGCTCATCATGAAACAATTAAATCCAGAAAGCATGCGCCGGCCAGTTTCATTTGAATTGATCAAATTAGTCACTTAAATTTGATGACATTTCGTTCATTTCACTGTATGATCAAGTCAGAACTTGTTATTTCCCACAACTAGCTACTTTTTGCCTCCTTCACGTACATCTCAAAACTACTCATTTTAGTAATAAGCTGCTGCGGGATTTAATTTTGACTAAGTTTTAAGGGTTAGTCAGTTAAATTTGATGACATTTCGCACAATTCGCGATATGATCAAGTCAGAAGTTGTTATTTTGCACAACTAGCTACTGTTTGTCTTTTTCACGTACATTTCAAAACTACTCATTTTGGAAATAAGATGCTGTTGGATTTAGTGTTGACTAAATTGTATAGGGTTATTCAGTTGAATTTGATGACATTTCGCACATTTCGAGATATGATCAAGTCAGATCTTGTTATTTCGCACAACTACCTACTGTTTGCCTTTTTCACGTAAACCTCAAAACTACTCACCTTAGGAATAAGTTGCTGTTGGATTTAGTTTTGACTGAATTTCATAGGGTTAGTCAGTTGAATTGGATGACATTTCGTACATTTCGCGATATGATCAAGTCAGAACTTGTTATTTCGCACAACTAGCTACTGCTTCCTTCTTTCACGTACATCCCAAAACTACTCATTTTAGGAATAAGCTGCTGTTGGATTTAATTTTGACTAAATTTCAAAGGGATACAAAAATTATTTATTCCATCTGTAATAAATGCAGGTACTAATGTTAATTACCTTACTCACGCTCATTAGGTTGTTTCCGGTCGAGCAACCTGCCTCCGTCTCGAAATTCGGAAGTGAATTTTGAAAATTTTACATGCCATCGAGCAACTTGACGCTGGCCTTTTCTTCTTGAAGTTGCACGTACCGATGCTTCCTTTACCTGCTTTCTCATTGGCTGTTCACGAACTCAACTGTAGCAACTGTGTTTCTTAAGGCAGGGATAGAAAGATATGGCCCTCCATTCTCACGTTCCTCTCCAAAGTATGATGGTATGGGTATAATTATAGCCCT
Source organism: Endomychus coccineus (assembly GCA_958510875.1). Taxonomy (NCBI): domain Eukaryota; kingdom Metazoa; phylum Arthropoda; class Insecta; order Coleoptera; family Endomychidae; genus Endomychus; species Endomychus coccineus. The sequence goes on along the minus strand of OY294068.1, from coordinate 178,933,991 downwards.
GAGAAGAACTGTATTTGTATCGAAGTTCAATGCTATTGGAATTTAGATTCACAACTAATAATCAAACTGTCGAGTCCCTTGGAAAAAATCTAATTTATCAGGCAACATTGGACAGTGTTGCCAGCTGTCAAAATGAAATATTTCTGGTTTGACGAATATAGCGCTGCACTTATTCAGGGAAATTGTTTCAAGATCAAATTAATAGCTATGACGTCATTTCTTTCTTATCGTCAACATGGTTTACTTCCGCATTATGGTTTCTAGGCAAGTTCGATACATTCAAGTTTATACCTAACCTGGATATTTCATTTGAATGTTGGTATAATACTATACAAGCTGTATGTGTAGATTAACTGTAGTGATTGAAAAAACATAATGAATATTTTCCTTTTGAGACCTTTGAAAAATTGATAGATTGATCAAGAATTCAAAATCAAAGTAGGGTTTTTTGAAAACGTGTTGAGCTGAGTTGTGATAACAGATTGGAAAAGAATTGAAAGACATTCACTTCAGGAATATTTGGATAAAATGCATATTATACTATGATAATACAACTAGGACTTCGGTCAGTACACTGCGCATAGGGTTGAGACGGAGTGAGTGAATGAGAAGAAAGGAGGAAAGACTCAGTTCGTTATGCTCACTCCGTCTTTCGCACAAGCCGATGGAAAACGCGATTCTTTAGCACTACCAAAGGTATGGATAAACATTTAAAAGCACGAAAACTGGTTAAGAATTGGAGTCACCGTTCAACCGCTATGTAGAAACCAACAATGTACCGTATGAGCTGAACGGAAGACAGACTTCGTTCGCTAAGCTCACTCCGTCTTCCGCATAAGCCGATGAAGTGAGAGAGCTGCAGTATGCCAGGTTGCGCGAGCTCGATTCTTTTCTCCACAATCCGTCAGATAGTTAGCGAACAGAACAGTAGGCAAAACAAAGCGAATAGCGTCGAGTATTGCGAAAACGGCTCAGGGTACGACATTGAATTTTCATGTTGTGAAGATTTGAAGGAACTTTTTGTGTTTCTGATGACCCCAACTAGCTCAGGGTAATAATTAACCTCAGAGCTCGTAAGTAAACGTATCCTTCGATTCTTGATGAGCTGCTTTACAAAAAGATACGAAAGAGTCCTCAATGACGAATTTCCAGCATTATGAGGTGGATAAATGTTGATGAATATATTAGAGGAAACGAAAAGTTTCAACTTAACAATTTGGTTTATTTTTGTTGGGAATTATAATTGAGAACAATTATATTGATTTACAAACAAAAAAAACTTTATTCAACAAAGAATCATATTTAGTAGAAAATCTGTAGTGGAACAACTTTGAGTTCTAAGAGCTTGATCAAATTCAATTGAATTAACATTAATTTTTATGAAGGAAAAATGAGTTTTGGATTGAAAGTTTGAGTTAAAAAGGTTAATTTGAAATTGGCACCACAATTTTGGAAAGATATTACAAAGCAGTTGGTCATGAAAATTTGCTGATTCCAAGTAAAAAATTTTACCGTCCTTGAACTTGAATGAGGGTTGAAAAAGTACCTCTATCAGTAATTCGTTCTACGACACGGTACGGGAAAAAGGAAGGAGACGTCTCGATCTTTCAAACCCTAGAATACAGACAATGCGAGCAGTATCTTGGCTTCAAGTTTGAGGGATAAATAACTAAATCAGTAGAAACAATCAAAATAATCTCACTGATTATGTTATCTACTCAGAAGAATGCATATTCAGAATTATAGGAAGGAATTAAAGTCTTGAAGAGAATAAATGAATTACAGGAAATTAGTTGAGCAGAGAAATAAAATATATTAAATTACAGTATTGCAATCTGGGAGAAAATATTTAGTTGTTAATTTACTGGTTAGAGTTATGAAATTCAGAAAAATGATCTCGTCGTTTCTCAATGATTAACCTGTCCGAATAATATCAGTTCACTCTCATGAAGCAGTAACTGAGGAGTGTGGCTTCATTTCTGTTCACCCAGATCAAAATATAAAGAACGTCATTTCAAGGATACCATGAACTACGTGGATCACTTGATAGGTTGAGCAAACAGCCGTAATAAAAGATATGAACAATTTTGATTATTACTCGACAAGTCTATCATTCTATTTAGAGACGATAAAGAGAAATATGATTTTGCATTTAATTACATTCAAGCGAGGTAATATGACACTGATATTATGTAATTAGAATGATCGATATATCATCATAACATCTATCCATAACTATATAAACTTTCAAGTTAGCGAATTACAATGAAATAACAAAATTGATTTTCATCGATCTTACCTTGTCCACTGTTACACTCAAGATATTCATCCTTTACATCTGCATTCAACCTTTGCCCGTTGTGGCGATACGCATGCGTCAATTTAAGGTTTCTGTAGTGACCCGCTACCAAATTGACATACTTAGCTTGAGCTATCAAACTATAGAGGTCGAGGTTGTCTCTTTCTAAAATTAAATATATGAAAATAGTTGCCAGAATAATAAATGACATTAATTATTACTTTAATAACGTACAAAATGTTACAACGTCAGTAAATTTCAAGCATCATATCTAGTTTGTGTAAAAATTTTGAATGGATTGCATTTACCATTTGACCCTACACCGGGACATACTTCGTTTCATATAAGTCGATTCAAGAGACGACTTCGTTAGCTACTACACTCCGTCTTAATAAGCACTTTATTCAGAACACACAATGATCCACGGATTATTGAATACAATTATTTTGAAATATTCACTTATATTCACCATTCTAGAATAAGTAGGTATGTAATATTTCATTCATCAATGTATGGTTGCTTTTGTAATTCTTTCTGGATAAATAGATACTGAATATTAGATAGATTTGATTCTTTCTCAAACGATAAAATGTTGAGTCTTACGGACATAAAGAGATAAATAGTGAATCATACTCTCATATCAAGATCAAATTAAAATGAATGCTTATTTCAGCACTATTGTAAGTATTTATATTATATTCATACGTGAGTTAATTTCTAGTGGAATGCCCTAGGATGGGAATAATTATTCTACATAAACTATTCCGTTGGTTAAAAAGATATAGGCAGTAGGTACCTATTTGTTTGATATCTGTCATCAGTTCTTATGTTGAATTATTAATTAATAGAATCCTGCTAAGTTAATTAACTAATGAATGTAAATGATACAGATACGATTCTATTTGGTAAATTGAATGTTGTGATATGTATAGAAATTGTATTTGTATCAAATAGACTACTAATGGAATTTTCTTGTTCTAGGTCGTCGTATGCTTCTGTACTGACTATAGTTGCTTTTTCATCTGAGCGATACTTGGCCATTTGCCATCCCTTATCTACATACACAATGACGGGACTATCAAGGGTGATTAAAGTTATTTGTTGTTTGTGGACAGTTTCTTTCATCAGCGCTTTTCCGCTCTGTATTTATACCGAGGTGCACTATCTTAATTACAATGTTAACGCTACAACATCTTACCTTCTTGAGGTAAGTGACTTTAATTTATCTTATCATTATGAGATTCCTCTAGACTGAATAGTGACAATACGTCTATCAGATCCAGCTGTTACGCTCTCTCATGAGCTATTCGATAGAATGAGTCGGACGATGATGTGACTATTCGACCAATTCCACCATGGGTAATGGAACCACATTTGAAAATGTTAGAGCATCAAGTGTTCCAAACGCCAAGTACCAGAAGACAAATGTTTAAGTGAAAGAATCATTCACATTCCATTGTGAATGATTCTATGATTCTGTTAGTATGACAACTTTCTGAGCATTGCTAATGATTATTCCTGTGGTACATCTACTTTAGCATTGTGAATGATTCTTCCAGTGAGAAATCTATCTTCTGGTAGACGGAGTTTAGAACACTTGGTGTTCTAACACCGAATGAGGTTTATATACCTTTTGCGGACATCGATCGAATATGGACATCATCATCCTACTCATTCCCGTAACGAGCTCATGAGATAACGAAACAGCTGTCTGGAACTGATAGACATGTTCGACCCAGTGAAACCTCAACTCTGTATATTGACTGCTAACACTAAAATGTGTTTGTTATTCATCCAATGCATTATCATTATAAGTTCTCGAGATTAAAGTAAGTATGCTATATTCTGATTCATACTCAATAAATATTAAGGTATATAAGTAGAGTGCTTTTACGTCCATTTCTCTTTATTTTCGTAATTCATCGTTCCAGTAGTCATGCTGAATGGAAGTTTTATGGGAGGAAGTAATCAATCTGTTGAAGATGAGCTTTCAAAATATCTGAAATAACAAAAGTTATACTTTCATCGCATATAAGAATTCTTGGGCTTAGATATTTTTTCATATTAATAATAAGTAGTCGGTCTTTGCGACAGTTTTAGTCTTTCAATTTTATTCAATTATTGTTCTTTTTTAAGTTCGTAACTAACTTATTGAAAACGGCTACAATAAAGTTCTTATGAATCAGAAACTTTTCATATTTCTGTGAAGAAGTGAGTAAGAAACTTCTTGTGTAGAGGTGCGATACTTAACCCTTAAGAAATTAGGGAACATGCGAAAATTTCGAGAGGTTCATGTACCTGACGGAACTTCTATGGAATCTCAAAACGTTGTCGATAACAATTCCGGGTACATTATTCAAGTTTGAAGTGATTTCATCGCGTATTTATCTAAGGGATGGCCTTATGAAGTTTTGGGAAAATGCGAAAATTTCAAGAGGTTTATGTAACTGGTGGAACTTTTTCTATGGGATCTCAATACGTTATCGATTCCAATTCCGGATATATTTATCATGTTGAAAGTGATTCCATGGCGTATTTATCTAAGGGATGGCCGAAATTCAGAGTTTCTTAACGCTGCGACATATTGCCTTAGCGTCCGAGGTGGAAACTAATGATAGAATCATAGACCTATTAGCTTAGGATAATAGGTCTATGGATAGAATGGTATTTCTCATCCATGAGGTTATATTATGACGCAGTTATATTGGAATCGATGAGATCGGCCTAATTCACTATTTTTCCATACTTACCCACCCATTTACTAGATTCTATTAATGCTGAAATATAAGAGTCATGAACAATTCTAGAACAACCCCTAAGGACATGACATTAACAAAATACAATTCAAATCACGAAATCCTGTGAACAAACCTTTTAAATTTAGTTATTCTGTATATGAACTTCTGTAATTCAATACCCATCGGATATTAGGACATTAGTAAAATATACGGAAAACCGATTCGACTTCCTCCCAGTGAATTAAATGTAGCGATATGTCTCTATGGTTTCATATCGTACAGAACGAATGGAGACTTTGTTATACATTATCCGGAATTGACTCCTCACACCAATGTTGGCTCTGTCGGATTCCATCCCAGATCTTCCGGTCCATTTTCGCAATAATAAATACATCTCACTTGGATATAGTCCTGTAACCGTAGACAAATTTGTGCCAAAAGTATAGGATGATTTGCAACATCGTAAAACTCGCCACGTGACAATATTTATGTAGTGTTGTAAAATTTCCGGTAATATGATTTTTGGAAATACATACAACGTCGAAAGTCTTGGATCCCATATATATCAAATGATTCGATTTAGCCCGATTATTTTTCTTACTGTGATAAAAAGTAACATGTATTTAAGGTATAAAAAAACAAAAAAGAGATGTCAGTAATGAATCCTGACTTTAATATCAATGTTTTGACAGCAGTGACAGTGGAAACATATTCAACCAAGTGACTAGTGTAATAATTTCTTTTGATTTTTTGGATTATCATGCCTGGTCGTGAAATTTCTGCGTTTAATCGAGCAACAACAACTACCTTACACGATGGAGAGCACTCTAATCATCTCGGAAATGTTGGGCATTCCTAGATCATCTGTTGTGCGAATAGCTCACAGGTACCAAGAATCCGATACAGTGGGATACAGACCACGTAGTGGACGTCCTCGAGTGTCGAACGAAAGGGAAGATCGTTATTTGGTGCAATATGCTCGCAGACACCGCACAGCTTCAGCTTCAGCTCTCAGAAGCCACTTTCAGCGTACGTTTCGACACCCATAGTTCGAAGAAGACTCCATCAAGCAAATTTACATGCTAGAAGACCATTACGGGTCCCCACTCTACTTCCAAGACATCGTGCAGCCCGTCTCTGATGGGCGCGAGAGCACAGGGGTTGGCTTTTGCAGCAGTGCAGGTGGGTGTTATTCACAGATGAAACCAGAATTGGACTGGTGAGTGATGACAATCGGCAAAGAGTCTGGAGAGAACCAGGTCGTCAACAGCGACTTAATTTTCCCCAGGAAGTTGCTCCCTATCAAGGGGGTACTGTAATGTTTTGGGTGGAATAATGTTTAACCGCCGCAATCCATTAATTCACATTCCACAGAATATGACCATACAAATTTACGTCGAACAGGTTATTACGTTCATTATCTATCCCAAACGTAACGTAAAATTTTGTGTTTATGGAAGACAACGCCCGACCACATCGCACTTCAAGCAGGACATATCAATGGATTGGATTGGCCAGCCAACTCGCCAGATATGAATCCGATTGAAAACATGTGGGATTACATAAGTAGAGCCATTCACAAAATCGAATCAACCCACCTCAGACTGCAGATGAGTAAGTCGTCGCGGCGGTAGAGGAATGGAACAATATTCCACAAGACACTATAAACCGCTTGATTATTCCAATGCACAGATGTGTCAACATTTTATTCCAAAGTGGAGGAGGTCATACCGACTATTAGTCAGCAACATGTTTCATTACTCTTTTTATTCAATAATTTTTTTCCACAAATTCACACATTTCTCACTTTTTAATTCTCTAAGTATCCCAATTTGTGTAAAATAACCCTTTCACTAGAAATAGATTGAACAAACAATATACTTTGATAGAATTTCTTGACGTTCCCCTACGATATCAAATTTCAAAGTTTGGGGATATGACCTAACAGAAAAGTTGGTGATAGCTGATAAAATCAAATGTATATCGATGAAATCGTTACTCTTTGATTATCGGATGACTAAAATGGAACATAAAATAGCTTTGTATTAAATTATCGTTTCGATGAAATTTTTAATTACTCCAGTCGTTATCAGTAGTGACAATGTCATAGATGTACGGCTCAGGAAAATTAATTTATTCCATCATTAATCAAGTTGGCTGATAGTTCGAACAGCATTTCACCATAATTTCCTATCATAAATGGAACAAAGCTCTCTATTCCATGATGAAACGAATAAGTTCCAGTTGCACTACACCAGTCAATAGCTTCCAATAGCTCTTCAACATGTAGATCCTCGGAAATTAGAACCAATATCGAAGTCGTGTATACATTTGAATCTGTTGTAAGATTAAACATTTTTCAAGATCGAGGATTCGTGACAGCGTGACATGAAAGTATACTTCCATTTGTTTAACGATAAAATCGTGATTACTTTTCTTCGGCATACTGGTATAAACTGCAACGCTGAAATGCCGATTTTGCTCAGCAATATGCCAAAAGTAACGTATTTCACGAAATTTGTATTTTTTCTGAAAATGCATGGTAGATTCGAATGATATTTGCTTACAGTTTGACGAATAAGTGATATGTAATTCCGTCTATTCCAGGAGTGAAATAAAGTACAGTTTGTTCATTTGTTGTGAAGTCCTACATGATAAAATGTCAGATATGCCAATATTACGCTGCATTATCACGTACTATATTTGATTAATCGTTTTTTTTTCAATATACTACAGTAATTGCACAGTAAAAAATAGGTCTGTATAAAATAGTGTAACGAGTGAAAATGTTAGATTGCATTTCAAGTGCTGCAGACTATTTTTTGTAACACCAGAATTGTTCTTCTTTCTAATGTTCATCATTCACACTGTAGTATAGGAATCTTCCATCCCTATACGAGATTACCTGAAATACCCAAATCATAGAATGCGACCTTATTTCTATTAGTAATGTTATTAAGCATATGTTGATAACTCATAACGGACCCACAAACAATATATTCACTGTTACGTATTGTTTGGCACAAGCTAACCTTGACATAGAGAGCAAGGTATCTCGACGTAGTTATTGATGAATCGATGTATATGCTAAGACTAGATTAACTAGGACATAATAACAATAACATCACATTACATTATTATATATATCATAAGTAGAGCATAAGCAGATAAATTGTTATCAAGAAATCATTGTATCATTTAACTCATCGTGTACATTAGTATTTCTACTGTTATTATTTCGTAGAGCAAGACATTAAGTCCGTAATGACGTCGAGCTCTACGTTAGGTAAAGTGTTACTCTTTTTATAAGTGTGTATTTCTATTCCTATGCCTCCACCAGGACCACGGGTCAACACATTACATTTAAACCGTTTCAGTTTCAAATGCTCTAGGTGTTCACTATATATGTCAAACATTATGCAAGCAAAAGCATCGCTTGTTGAACACTACAGGGTTTCTCACCATCGATTGGAACGTTTCACAAGTGGTTTACTAATTTTCGTTGTGGTTGTGTGACCAGAGAGGACACCGAACGTTCTGGTCATTCAATTGACGTTACATTGCCAGGAATCGTCGATAAAATCCATGTTATGATATTGGACGATCGGCGAGTTTTTTTTTTTTTTTTTTTTTTTTTTTTGCTCTAGGACAAGGCCTATTAGCCAGTCGCAATATAATACATACATATATACATTTAATGAAATCGGAGGCTACAACTGTGATTGCTGCTTACTAGACAAAATAAAATTAACCTAACACAAATTTAATTGACTATCAAGCAAGAGGAAGGACAGGGATACACGCTTCCCGCCCAGGGGTCTATCAGGGCATTAAAAATAAAACACAAACAAGACAGACCACGGTAAAAAGGAATGAACACAAATGGATTAACAAGAGGATTCAAAATCAACCTACACTAAATTCTCAGATTTGTTTCCCTCAAATAATTTATGACACATGTTAACACATTTTTGTTATCTAGCGCAAGCAAGTATGCAGTGTTATAAGGTGGAAAAATATTAAGCTCTATCAAGTGCGAGTAAAGTTTGTCAATACTGGGAAGATATTTGGAGCATCCCAAAAACAAGTGATCCAGATCTCCTAAAATTTTGCAATCTTCGCACAAATCAGACGATGTGACTCGAATTCTGTATAAGTGTTGAGGAAAACTTCCATGACCAAACTTTAAACGGTTAATCGAAGATACTAAGTGTCTAGGTAGGTTCAGATCTCTGTGCCAAAATGACGAGTTGAAGTGCACGAGATTGCTGAGGCTATGGGGATCTCAACCGAATAGTAACGAAACATTTTGCACAAACTTTTGAATATGATAAAGCCATCTGCCGGATGGGTGCCACATTTGCTCTCTGTTGACAACAAGCGCAACCGTGTGACAACTTCAACAAAGGAGTGTTTGGCGATTTTCAAGTGGGATAAGAAGGAAATTTTGCGCCGTTTCGTAACCGTGGACGAAAGATGGATCCATCACAACACTCCAGAGACCAAAGAACAGTCGAAACAGTGGACCCATCCTGGCGAATCGAAGCCGATGAAGGCCAAAGTGGGATTGTCGGCCAACAAAGTCATGGAGACTGTTTTTTGGAATGCACACGGTATCGCTCATATAGATTACCTTGATAAGAGTAGAACGATCACCGGCGTATATTATGCAGACCTGTTGGATTGATTCGACGCCGATTTGAAACGAAAGCGACCGCATTTGCCAAAAAAAACGACTCTTCTACCAACACAACGCACCGGCGCACATGTCTGCAGTCGCAATGGAAAAATTGCATGAATTGCGCTAGGAATTGGTTCGTCATCAACCATATTCTCCAGATTTGCCCCCAGTAACTTCTATTTATCTCCAAACTTGGAGAAATTGCTCTAAGAAAAGAAATTTGGCTCCAGCGATGAGGTCATCGCTGAAACAAACGCCTATTTTAAAGGATTGTCCAAATCGTATTATTTGAAAGGGATCGAAAAATTAGAAAAACGTTGGACGAAGTGTATCGGGTCACAATGAGATTATGTTGAGAAATAAAATAAGTTTTGACCAAGTCAAACATTTCATGTTTCATTTTTCGGGGACTTTCATCTTGCCCTTGTATTAATAAGAAGTGTTTCTCCGTCATCCTTCAGGGATTTTATGAGGACGGTTATCTCGGTAACTAATGAAGCTAGTGCATACTGTATTTAACCTTTTTGTATTCAATTCCATGTTCTTTAATTTAGCAGCAGCAATGTTTCAGAAGAACCTAGATGGCAGCGCGACCTTCTCCCCCCAACCGCCGGGCCCTTGGTATGTTCAACTCCAGTCCCTCGTCAACATGTATACCAATTTTCAAAGCTATATGTTTTAATGTGTTTTCATTCACATTTTGGTCGTTCCCAACTTGGACTATTAGAAATTCTATTTATTTTGAAACGAATCGTTCCGAGATAACTAGTGTCAGTGAAATAAGTTACTCCACTTCATATTTCGGAGAGCGCATTCTCCATATTAGATATGCTATTTTATGCTGATGTCAACATGACGCTTGGGATTTCACAGCTCAACGTTGGATAGGACGAAGTTTAGTGGCAAAAACAGCGCTGATGTATTTGTTCAAAAGGCGAACTGTGAAAATTTTAATATTAGCACAATTTATATTTTATATGAGAGCTTGTGGTATTTCACAATTATAGTTGCAATTATTTACATGAATGATCTTCTCAGTCGGAGTGATCGAGTTTGTTGATAAATCTGTTATACATATTGCAGTATTATAACAAACTGATAAATATATGGAAATGAAATATGCCGTGATTCTAAATAACTGGAGCCTACCAGCGTAAAACAAAATGCATGTGTTGTAGATCTTACCTACAGTATTTTGTGTGGAATATTAAAAAATAGGAAATTAACTTTTGCGATGACCTACCAGAAAATGGTATCATTTCGCGCATAGAATTAGCGTGAAAAATTACGTAATTGCAATTATTTACATGAATGATCTTCTCAGTCGGAGTGATCGAGTTTGTTGATAAATCTGTTATACATATTGCAGTATTATAACAAACTGATAAATATATGGAAATTAAATATGCCATGATTCTAAATAACTGGAGCCTACCAGCGTAGAACAAAATGCATGTGTTGTAGATCTTACCTACAGCATTTTGTGTGGAATATTAAAAAATAGGAAATTAACTTTTGCGATGACCTACCAGAAAATGGCAATTGATTCGGAAGAGGTGTTATCAAAAACTCCCTATATGTCCAGAAAGTTTGCTAGCGCAATTTTTTTTTGCAGTGATTTGCCATTTCACAAGATTTCCAGGTTTGGTAGGCATACTGGTTACGATGTAGGGAATTTCTCATAGACTGTGTGGTGTGCATTGGCATCACACCCCAATAGCTTGAGATTCCGTAGTTCTGAGATACTCCGCAAGAGTTCGTATGTCTTGGGGTGGCGGTGCTACCGTCTGGTCATAGGGTAAGTACGCTGATGCCAACAGGAAGCTTTGCTACCTTCGTTCTATTTCTAATTTATGTCCAATCGTTGTTAGGTCGCGACTATAGGGCTCCCACAACGGTAAAACTCTAGCTGTGTCTTTTATCAGGATGCAAGTTCTCGGTTTTTGATCGGACGGGGCATGTTTGATCCACCCCCTGAAGCTACCTAATCCCCCAATTCTTCCTCCATATTGCATTTTATTGCTCGTCGTGGTTTTGGGAGTTGGCTCGCCTCCACAAAAGTAAGCTTAACTACCTCCCAGAGATTGGCTACACCCACCACAATCGCTCACCAATCATTGTTGGGATCATCCAGACAGGTGATAAGCAGAGCTCCCCCCTAGTATCGGCATTCAGCAAACTTAGGGGTGGTCTCCCCCTTTTGCAGTTTGACTATACCCCCACTAGGCACTTCCCTCTAAATGCCAACAAAGCTCTTTACAATGTTATTGGACACTCGATACTTCGCGCGCCAGTATAAATGTCGACAAAGCTCTCTACATTGTTGTTTCCGCATGTGTTAGCGTAATTCTAGATTGTTCTTTGTATATCAGTATCCGTCGAGGTATTACCATGGCAGGTAGCTGTTCAATAATTATTCACGGTTCCTATGATGTTGGAACAGATATTACGAAAACTTTCATTGATAAAATTATTGACTGAGTCATTCTATAGGACCAGTCCTAGGTTGTAGACTGTTCAACTTTCTTCAACGTGTCCGAGTTCCATAATTTGCTGGTTTGTAAGCATTCGAAACCATTTCCTTTTATGTTTGTGACCCCGCATTTTTTTGCATGATGTAAATAGTAATGAGATTGAATAAACTTTCCGAGGCGCAACAGTTGCGGCTCCAAACAATCATTTTATTCTTGTTCAGTTGGAAATATACGAGCTTCTTGGCAAGATATAAATAACTTCCAATTCATCGAACATCCATATTTTAGTGAATGAACAATAATAATTGAAGGAGTAACTATTACGCAAGTTGGAAGACAAATGTGGAGTGTCATGATAGTTCACACTTCCGAACATTAAAGACAATAAATCATAAGCCTAAATGTGTATATGTGAAAAATTCAAGGTTCAATATATCTCCATTTTTATTACTTTTTTGAACGTCAAGGTTTTATTAATCGACGAAATCACTCACTCAGCTAAAGCATACTGGAAGTTTGTGAGACTGTGGCGTTAAGAAATTCATTCGATGAATTCTTCAGATAAATCATACATATTGCGTTATCTATGGAAGCTATTCATTCGTATTATAGATCTATCTGAGAGGAAACTCGATAGTGAGCGACAGAGTTTAGGCGGCAAACCATATGACGGAACTATCCCAAGAAGGCTTTGGTGCCAGGCTCGGTCAAATGAGTTGGAGATATCCAAAACTACCGCTGGAGATTCCCCATGTTTTTCAATTGATTTCTACCATACATGTGTTACGAAGGCAAGCATGTCTCCTGGTGATCTTTGCTAACGAAAGTCTTATTACCGGTCATTCACGATTTTCGAGCTCTCTCGGTATTGAATGAGATCGATGTTGAAACTACTGTCTAGAACTATTATTTTGTAGTGTTACTGATTTATATAGATAGCTATTCGTCGATTTCGTGATGTCACACTTACAAATTCATCAACATCGTAAAAAGGTGGTCGAACACCTGTTCTCAAATTATTACTTCATATTCTAAATCAGAGGTTCCCAAACTTTTTTGTTTCTTAGACCACTTGCCATGTTTTTCGGTTTTAGTGGACCCCTTGCTTAACTGATATTGAAACAAATTCATTAATTTCAAACGGGTTTTGACAGCTGGTATAGTGCTACTCACTTTTTGTGTGCTTTGTAACTGTAGTGAAGTGTAGTGTGGAAAACTAAAGAAAACACATGTTATGTTTATACATTCATCAACTCAATTCTAATTGAAAAGAAGTAAATCGAAATTTAGTATCTGTTACATGAAATGGCTAAGCGAGAAATAAATACTTTTGATGGGAGGGATGAACCTGATGCTTTGATAATAAATTTGGCATCAATTTAGTTAGGTCTAATCTCAAATCACTTCGGTTAGTGATGTCCATTCTGTTTTTTTTTTGTTGTGAAATTGGCATCCGAGCTGATACACTTCCACTAGATATGAGAATGGAAAGGCAATTGAAAACTTTCTCGCAATATTTCATAATATAGTGCAGGCAACGAACCGGAAAAAATATAGTAAGCTAGAATTTCCAAACTTTTTTTGCATTTTGTTCCTAATACCCCATAGATCATTCATGATTATCAAGACCGCGGGGGTCGACCTTTCTACCCCCTCAAATCGGGGTTTCAACCCCTCAGAGGAGCATTCTTATAAAAGCAGTCCAAAATTAATGAATTAAGAGCCGAAAATGACACCTACTATGTTTTTTACTAGAGGTCATTTTTGCAACAAAATTATGTTATATATTATATATAAATTTTCCAAATATCCCATCTGGAGGGAGTTTTCTGAGAAAACTAACTGCGGAATCGTGATCAGCGACCCAAAAAACCTACTAGAGGTAATTTTTGCAACAAAATTATACTTTATTATCCACAAAAGTCTCAGGAAAATCTCAAATTTCCCAAATTTCCCATCTGGAGAGACTTTTTTGGGAAAAATCACAGCGGAATCGTGATCATCGACCCAAAAAACCTACCAAAGGTAATTTTTGCAACAAAATTATACTTGATTATTCACAAACGTCTCAGAAAAATCTCAAATTTCCCGAATTTTCCATCTGGAGAGAACTTTTTTTTGGAAAATTTACAGCGGAATCGTGATCAGCTACCCAAAAACTTTACTAGAGGTCATTTTTGCATTTATATTATATATAAATTTTCCAAATTTCTTATCTGGAGGGAGTTTTCCGAGAAAACTAAGAATGGGGATCAGCGACCCAAAAAAGATACAAGGGGTCATTTTCGGCTCTTAATTCATTAATTTTGGATTGTTTTTATAAGAATGCTCCTCTGAGGGGTTGAAACCCCGTTTTGAGGGGGTAGGAAGGTCGACCCCCGCGGTCTTGATAGTCATGAATGATCTATGGGGTATCAGGAACAAAATGCAAAAAGAATTTTGAAATTCTAGATTAGTATTTTTTTTTTATTATGGTCTTTTTCCGGGCTTATTGCCTGAACTAATATAGGATAAGTACAAGGTATGTCTTTTTGAAGCCATAATTGCTAAACTATACCTTAATTTCTTTGTTAGTGCTTATTCCGATCAGTTCCTCTTGTAATATAACATCCGTTTCTCCAATATCATCATATGGGTTCATCAATCACTGTGGTCTGTGGTATTACTAGAGTCAAAACATCCTCAAACCTAGTTCTAACATCTGAATAGATGTTAAACGTTGAACTTTTGCTCTCTTTACGAAACTCTGAGACAAAAATGGACATGAATTTATACTGCACGTATGTGGCTAACCTGGTAACTTGATGATATTTGTATCATTATGGGCAAGTTTTCACAAGTTCAAAATGACCACAAAGCAAATAGCCTTACTAATACACAGTTTCTTCGAAATATACTAAATCAGTTAGTATGTAATTAAATTAAATTTCATTAATGAATAGTTGAATAAAATAAAATAGTGCATTTTAAAATCCCTACTTCGCTACTAATATTGTAATTGCGTAAATAAGTTCGTGTACAAGACAATGGTGTATTAACGGTCTGTTTCTTACGTTTTCAGGTGAAAACTAAGTAACAAATCTATCTGTGTATGTGGATTATTGCATTCATTGCTTGAATGAGATCTACTATCGTGGATCCCCATTTACATCTCATAGACTCCCAATTTTTTTTCGCTGACATGGGCCCCTTGCTGGTCGTCGTCGACCCCTGGG
This sequence comes from Endomychus coccineus, assembly GCA_958510875.1. Lineage (NCBI taxonomy): Eukaryota > Metazoa > Arthropoda > Insecta > Coleoptera > Endomychidae > Endomychus > Endomychus coccineus. Next base: position 178,918,584 of record OY294068.1, on the reverse strand, counting down.
GGTCGATATTGACCACTTTGGGTATCACTGTTCTGAATCATCATTGAGAATCTCATTTTAAAAAATAAATAAGTAGATGAAAGATATGTTATTAGAGAAACTCGTTCATATTGTTGATTAAGATTGGATAATTCATACTGAAGATGGAACAAAGCTATTGAATACAATACAAACACACAACGCTTTAATTTGAACATAAATGGAGAAAGGTTTAATGTTACACTACGTAGAACGCGTTTGAACAATCGAAAATGAGTTTTTGGTTCAACATGTTTGAGCCTTCACGAGGATATTTTACTTCTTCATACGGTAGTTGCCACTTACAAACAGATCCTTTGTTCTAATGAATTAATTATGTTATAATGTATTCTGAAAATTATGTCGCGCCACGATAGATTGTGTGGCGCTGTGGGCTTTGTTCCTGATGAATGAATACCACTTCTAGTGGAGTAACTCCACTTTAATAGGAACATGAACTGTGATCAATCGATTACTAACCTCCCTCACTTTTTGACTGGTGGTCAAATGTATGATTGTAGGAGGAGAAAATATATTGAAAATGATTTAGAAACAGGTAATGAAAGACGTTAGATTATCCGCTATGCATTAAAATTGTATTCTAATGTTCTACATAATGTACTACGTAACTATATGTTTTATACTGGCACCTGCTGACAGGTTGACTTTTATTGACATTTTGAATAATAGAGTTATTTGTTTTATATTGTACATCTGCTGTCACATGAACTAAATAAATTATTAGCACAATATAGCTTTACTTCCATGATACCACAGAGAATTGAACTCGTAGAGAACTTCTAGATCTAGACTGTCTATAATTGAATTATAATGTATAAGTAGTTTAGTATACAATTGAATTGATGTGGATTACCGAATGATTTTTTGGTGTTCACGAAATAATCTTCCTAAATATCACTCGACTATGACCAAAAGAGACTATTATTTTCTTTAATTTATTCCGAGCAACTTGTATTTCTAGACAATTCAATTCGACCATATGAACATTAATAACACAACTCTACAATTTGTTTTTGTCCTTGTACTAAAATTTATTTTATGATTTTTCCATTCATTATGCTCCAAAATGAAGGAAAAATATCCATATTCCATATAAATATTGCTTTTGTGGTAGTTATGATAATAATACATTTTTTTGAGTTATCGTAAAAATATTAAATAACTGTAATATTTAAGAATGCCGCGAAAAAATAAAGGAGTCGTAACTTTAGCACAGCATCTACAGATGTCACTTAAATGATAAATAACAATATTGACTGTTTTGTAGAAGACTCAAAGAGCCTAAAATGTCGTGTAGAAAGTGTAAATTTGTAAATATGATGCTGATGCATTTTGTTATATATGTGGTATATTGATTAAGGTACGAGCTATAAAATTCTATTTAAACGAATGTGAAAAGTTTTGCGAAGCTTATTTCAAATATATAAATATATTTGTTTCGATTCATCAATAAATAAAAATTTATGCATTTTCTAAAATATTGATCAACCATTCTCCTGGATACAAAAGCAAAGTTTTTCAGACAATATTTTTTTTTCGTCTAACTATCGATAAATCTATTGTAATTTCATACCCTTTTATCCAAGTCAAAATTCGTGTCGACCTGTGTAATCAAAGAATAACTTCCTCGAGCTAAAGCTCTCGGGCGTTATTCAGATTATTAATGTTCATATGGCCACAGCAAATTTTCTTGAAATGCAAGGTACTCTCGCTAGAATTATGACGAAAACAATAGTCGGCTATTGCTCATAGTCGTGTGATATTACCTCCGATAACATTCGTTTGAATGTTATTATGTCAAGAACTAATTTTAACAAAAGATGAATAGTTGTAGGTGTATCAGTTAATCAGTTCTTATTGAAATATATTTCAATATCGTCTCTGGATCTAGTCGTAAATATTGAAACTTTAGCAATTTCCGCAAATTAAAATTGCAATATTCAAAACATGGTACATAAAGTTGCTTTTATTTCTACGACATTCGATTATTAAGTTTATCCAGAGGAATCTCCTGTAACTGATTTCAGTTTTATACATTTATGGCACTTGGTGTCACTTGAAATATTAAAATTATTGGCACCATATAACCTTATTCCATAATACCAGAAAGCATGAAATTATAATGTATAAAATATAGTTCAAAGCCAGAGTAAATGCAAGTTATATGAATAATTCTTCGAATAAACATCAAACGTTGTAATCTGAATCAGCGTTATTGGATTCATTCGGACAGTAGCGATCCCAGGACATGTGTTGAGATGTATTTCATTCTCTTAGATATTAGTTTAGTCTTGATTTAACTTTCATATTGTAAACCTCTTACAGAAAATAAAACTATTTTTTAAAAACCTGTTTCCAATAGTTCGAAAGATAAGTTGCATAAAATAAACGGTGACGTCACATGATGTTTTAGAAAGACATGCAGAATTTCAAATCCATTGAACCAATAATAGTAACGGCGCAATCGTCTACAGAGCACACAGATAACATGTGAAACATGGTCTAGACCTATTCAGAAATGCTCAAAAAGGATATATACGAGGAAATCAGAAAAATTTGGGCCTCTTATACTACGTACAGTGAAGGAAGTAGTACGGCATTTGTGATATGAAACGCTTGCTTTTCACAACTCTTGTTCTGTAAATTATTTGTATAATTATTATTATTATTATTATTGTTAATAATGATTCTTGACCCAGGTATGAATTATATATTGATTCTATATGAGAGGGAAATAGGTCCTTGCTTAACAAGACTTCGTATTTTATAAGAAAATTGCTAAGCTGTGAATTCTTGATACATATTCATATACTTGAAACATTAATGTGTTACAATTTCGATTACTCGTGTTCCTGTTCGTTTCAGCGACGTGGGCATTTTTAATTGAAACTGGTGCGATAAGGAAGCTTAGTTAGTGCTGATACAATTATTCTCAAGAAATCCCGTTTCAGACATTGATACGTCGTCTGATAATGGTCGTGAGACCAAAACGTACGTGAAGACGAAATATATAAGCATATGTCTTAGTGTGACCTATTTCCCGAGAATTTATATAACTAATATCATCATCACCGAGCTGAGATGCTAACCTATAAAGCTCGTTTAGAGCAAAGATAAAATTTAATTATATCTCAACAATCAGGGAGTGCAGAAAGAAACATGAAGCTGAACAGTAACCTTAATAGCTTGATCACAATCACTGAAAACAACAAACTATAGTCACTCATTTCACTGGCGACATGTTATTCCATTTTGTCGAGCAGGTTTTTGGGAGAATTTACAGACGTGACCTCCATTACAAAAGCAGGTAGACGATTCCAGACTTCGAAAACACGGTTGAACAAGAAATGTTATCTCGTTGTTGTTGAGAATTTTTCTTTTTTGAGTTTCCAACAATGGCCTCTCTGAAGTTCGTCATTGTTTAATGTGTTTATTTCGTCCAAATCAATGCCAAATAGCTTGGAGAAATAACAAATTGAAATGAACGAAATACAATACATGATAATATTCATTCTACCGAAAAAGTGTACGCGTATCCGTTGTAAACTAATGAGTCGATATTATGTTGTCCTCATTAGATCCTAAAGAATATATAGCTTATGACGCAAGTTTCTTGTACGCCTCGTTCACTATTGAATAAGAAGTCTCACGTAATATTCTTTGCATTTGAAAGTTCGTTTCGAACAGAAAATTTTGTCAATAGAAAATCACACACTTCAGTCAAAAATACCGCTTACAAAATTCTCGGTAGATAATTTCGAACTAGGTTCTAGATGTTGAACCAACGTTCGATTCAACAATTCGATTTAAAGCATTCCATCTTCTCTTCGAGTTGCAAATAAATGAATGAGTGATCTACCAACAATTCTTATATCTAATGGAAGTTCTGCAATACTTTTCATAGCAATTTAACTTAGAAAGTTATGTGGAATGAACGAACAACACGATGTGATATAATTTACCAAGTGGAGGGCGAATAAAGAATTCATAGGTGTTTCCATTTATTATTACTGTATGAAACACAAGTTTTCTCATAAATGATATCAGATTTATTGAGTAAAGTAGAAACTTTGTTGGGAACAAATTCAATTCGACATGCAAGAGCACAAGCAGCTTAGCAAAATGAACTGTGGTGAATCAATGGAAATCTATCTGTTGAAAAAAATGTTCATTAAACGTTCCTGCCCTGAAAATTAGAAGATATTATTCAAGTCATCATGATTCTGATTCTGCTATTAAAATATGTTTCTACACTATAATAATTCAGTGTAATAATCAAAGACAGGCCCAAAGGTATCCAGTATTATTAAGGTTCGTTCAAAGGCTTATTTATGGATATAATCAAATGACAACATAGCATAGATAACTGGATCCAGGGTCGTCAGTAGATTCACACACACAGTGGCGTATCTAGGGTATGGCAGACAGAGCACGTACTCTGGGCGCCAAAGTCACGTGGGCGCTGCTTGGAGCCTCTGGCACAAAATTAATAAAACAGTTTTATTAACTTGCATTTTTGTAATGTGACTCATACGCGCTTTCACAGCCGAGGTTTCGAAATTCGTACGGGCCCAAAACCCCCCGGCAGTTTATTCGAAGTGTCCAATAAGTGAATACTTCTCTTACACGAATGTAGAGATTCAGCAACCATACAGAACGAGCTTATACATTTGATGGCAACCACTGTGCGGCAAAATATGCTCACAAAGTTACGTCAAGCCAAGTATTTCTGCCTCATGTTTGATTCGACTTCTGATTAAGCACATCGTGAGTGGAGTTAAGTAGTACGATATGTAGAAGTTGATTTTAAGAACTGTTACGGAATTATACAGATAAACTTGAAAGATGGTGAGAGCTTAGTTGGGATCATTTTAAACCAGTTAGAGAACGATGAAATGGATTTGCAGGATTGTCGGTTACAATGCTAGAGCAACGCTGCTGTGATGGCGAGGCACAGAACAGGTGTTCAACTAAGAATCATTGAGAAGAACCATCTGGTAGTTTTCGTGAAGTATGATTATAATCATTCGCTCAACTTGGTTGGTGTAAACACATCCAAACAGGATGTAATGATGGTCACATTTTTCGAAACTATTCAAGCTCTTTACATGTTTTTCCCCGTCCACTCAATGCTGGGAAAAACTCATAAACAATGTGCCCACTGTTGTTGAATCGGAGTCTACAACAAGATGGATGATGAATGGTGCAACGAAGACTACCGAGAGAAGTAGTGACGCTAGGCAATTGTACAACCGTATATTGACTACTTGGATTTTGGACCAGAGGGCCATTCCAATTATGAACTTCCACAATACCGCCTTAGGTGTAAGGTGTAGAGATAATTTTCACGATGAAGGAGTGGGAGGTTGAGATCGAAAGGCAAGGGCGAAGAAAGAAGATGGCTGGTAAAAAGTCGAAGGATCTCACAATCCTCAATATGATGATGTCAGGTACAACTATTCCTATGACCGTAACCATGTTCGGGATCACCACCAACAACACCCCCTCATGGAACGATCATGTGAGTGTCCATTGCGAAAACCACTTCACGAAAACTAGGATTTTTCATTTATTTCCTCGTGTGAAATATGACTCGGTGAATTGATTAGATTTATGCTGTGTGATTGAGAAAATATCGTTACTTTCATGTTTTCAAACTGATTGATGGACTTCCTGATCCTCTTGATTGTCCTCCAAGATGTAATTTCGGAATGTAGATTGTTATATTCCATCACATTTTTGGTAATTGATTCAGTGGTAATTTGTTGCTGTTGATTCTTTCTGATAACAAATCTGCCATTAATACTCACCAAATCTCGAACTCAATTTGGAAATTTCTAACCACAAATGAAAAATTGAATATCTCGATGTCAAGATAAACAATTGATTCAGATTCAGAGGAAAATAATAAAAGAGTGCTACAAACAGAGAACTAATTTATATTTTGTTGGAATTGGTAGAAGTGAATTCATCAGGATATCCTGGCACAACTATTCTTCCTTTAAATAATTCCATTACAATTGAGAATATCCTATCTAAATTACCTTACCATTTGTAAGATTACCTTCATCAAAGATGATGGCAATATTTATATGCAATATCAATGCATAGTATCCACAGTAGGTACTGTTGAAATAAACATTCTAAGCGGAACAAACATCTCTAACCGGCCTACTGAAATATTCCATCATACAGCTATTCCGATCTAAATTTACTTCTCTCGGAAATACAATTTCCTTGGAACACAATTTGAACATGTGGGTATTCCTCGTTTAGTGAATATGGCAAATTCAGTATATTCTACATATATATGAAGAGAAGCATGTCAACTTGAAATTTTTCCTTTCAACCCAAATAGATATATTGTGCAAATAAAAATGCAAGGCGGACTTGTTATTTACCAACAGTTGATAGGGAAAACTTTTGACTTATTCCAACACTTGCTTGATACAATTTTTGTGTGAATTGTTCACTATACGATAACAATATAATACTATTAACAATAAATTTTGTTATTTGGAGGATGCAAATAGCAACAACTCTACAAATACTTGTTTATTTACAACCCTCTGATTCTGCAAGCATACGTCTGAATATGAAATATACAATACACTTAGACATACTCGTATATACCATTGATAGAAGAGATTGGAAGAATGATTATATCTGAAATAGAAAGTTGAATTATGCAGTTTTTCTGCTAAAATAATATTGAAATAAAATCAGAAGAATATTACTCTATTAATATGGATGTTCACTAGAGTTTCTTTAAGCTTCAAAAATATTATATAAGATTAGATTAGTGGTGATGTTTCTATCGAGACCATTAAAGGTACTGGTTCATAATACCAGTCTTCACCCTTCTTTGTTTCTAAGGTAGTTTTGGAATTCAAGAATTTTTTATTTTGATAAGTCATTCCCTACTCTCATTGGGGTTCATGAGAGAATTAAATTTGTAAGCAATTTTGGGAAATGATAGTTAAAACAAATATGAAAGTTGTCTTCATCAGCGCATAATAGGGTACATTCTGCTTGATCTCAATACCAAAAAGGGTATGGGGTTGACGAAATTCCAGCTGCCGTTCTCAAGGAATGTGTGACTGCGATAACATCAGTTTTCTGCATGTTGCTTACACTTGGAGGAAGCAGTCAAAATCGAACTCATCCAATACCTAGAGATCTCCAAATGGCTTTCGTCAGCAGATATCAACAGAAGACCTGCTTGCCTACGTGACACATATATGGCAGAAATTTATTGAAGAATGTGAGGAATCTCTAGCTGTAGCATTGGATATCTCGAAAACATATGACCGAGTCTGGCACAAAGCCATCTTGGGAACTTCCGTCATATGGTTTGCCGCCTTTTTCTTTGTAGCTTACTATAACGTTTTCTCTCAGATAAATCACTATATGTGGTGGTTGACGAAGTATCTTCCGGTACAATGGCTATCAACGCTGGTCTTCCACAGTGATCTGTCTTGCCACCAACTATGTTCCTGCTCCATATAAACGACCTGCTGGAAGTAACCACCTGTCCCATCTACAGCTTTGCAGTTGATGGTACACTTCATATAGTTTTCTCATCTAGAGCCTCTATACCATGCAATGAAGCCGAAGGAACGAGACTGAGACTATTAGACGCAATTAATGGAGATCTGACAATGATTTTGAAATGAGGATTTGATGATCTAGTCAAATCTCAAGCTTGCTTCTTCTCCAGGAAGGTAGATCCCACAATCCCTAATATTATGATGTCAGGTACAGCTTTTCCTATGAAGTCTTCCATATCCATGATCGGGATCATGTATAACACCAACACCTGAGCCTCACATCTTCTTTTTGCGTTTTCGATAAAAGCAAAATTCTAGTCACATTTCATGAAAGAATGGCCAAGTACGAAAAAAAAGCTGATACACTGACTCAATTGACGTTTTGCTTACAACCAAAATCGTATGAGTGCACTCTTATATTAATAACATTCGGAGGAGCTTTCGAGCTTCCAATAAGTAAGACGCAATCTCCACTCAACCTCCATCACTTTTGCCTTCATGCCACATAAATTTGTGGCCTTAGTACTTTCAAGGTCGTGGACGCAAACTATCTTGCTACAAGTGAGATGTGGGATAGAGTACTCTTCAAATCGAAACATATAACTGTAACGATTGAAAACTCTGGTTTAAGCTTGCTTTACGCCAAACTTTATTCAACAATAACTATGAGAAGGATGATGTTTTGTTACCTACGAGTATGCTTAACTGAACTGCTAATTCGCTGTTCATCTTTTTCAAAACTTAAGGAAATACTGTTATGTTTACAAACTGTAATAACCATCGACATATACATATGGACTGCGCGTGGCAATGATAAGCGCGGGTAGTGCCGGCGTGAGAGAGGGGGAAACGAAGAGGACTAATACTGTCTTTATCTATCGGCTCGGGACGTAAGCATACTAGCTACAGTCATGTTGCATTTCCATGGCAACGCAGTGGCCAATAGAAACGCGATAGATAAAGTAGATAAAGACAGTATTAGTCCTCTTCGTTTTCCCCTCTCTCACGCCGGCACTACCCGCGCTTATCATTGCCACGCGCAGTCCATATGTATATGTCGATGGTAATAACTCAAGGCCACAAAAAGCATCTCTACCAACAAAACAAAACTACTACTGAGTTAGAGACCAAAGGAGGTGAGTGTAACACAAACCTTCCATACTTACCTCTGATGGCTTCCAAGCGAATCATTATTTGTTGCATAGCTCAACTTTTTGCCAATAGATATTATCTATCAGATATTTGATTATATCCCTTTACCCCAAACTTAACCTACCTCCCTTGGATTCTCGATGCCTCAAATGTACTTTCTGGGAGTTCCAAATTTGCGCAATAGCATTGAAGATATCCAACACTACAACTAGAGATTCGCTATGTTTTTTAATGGTTGCCTGCCACATATTTGTTACGTGGGCAAGCAGGTCTTCTGTAACTCTCTTTTGACGAAAACCATATTGTCGGATGAATATAACCTTGCCAATTTAGTTACGGTTGAAGTATCAGCTAGTGACAGTTATTCTAGGATTATTCGTTGACCTTATTAGCCATAGTATCACAGATCAGCTATGCAAATTAATTTTCTCGTTCATGAGACGTTAGAATATGAGAGGTTTTGAAATCTAAGTGAAAATATTATCTTCTTCTAGGGAAAAAGGTAGTGGGTGGACAAGCTTATAGCTCAGTTTCCTTGGACATAAGAAAAGTGAATGTGTTAATGGCATTCTGAATGTTATAACGTTGAGTTCTTGGATAGTAGAATATATAAAAAAAGGGTTCACTTTTGATTTTATGATTTACGTTTAGGAATAAATTCTCTGATATACAGAGTTATTCCAGATGATAGATAATTGTTGAGCATGATGGTGATGCGATAGTGTTCCGATGTGGAAAATGTAAAATTATGGACAAACTAATATATCTAGACTCGAGACAATGCGAAGTTCGCTTCTTATTCTGCTCAGTATTGAAAATTCTTTGAGCCGTTGACAATTCGTTCAACATTTTAGAGCTCGCTTCCGATGGAATGAAAATAATGAATCTTCAGGAAAACGCCCAGAGCAAGTCTGAATCCGAGATAGAGTTTTTTTGTGGTTTCTCAACCCTTTCGGGCTATTCAATTCATAATTTATTGATAACAAATAATCAACTAAGCCCGAATGATATTGTACATAACACCAATATCACATGTTATACGCAATTGCTTGTCCGTGAAAAGAGATTACGAACCGTAGCGGTATGGATGCTGAGGTTTCACTTTCCACTGATTTAATTGTAAACTTCGGTACACTTCAGGCACTTCCGAATAAAAGTTAATTTGAACTTCGACCATATTTCACGTGACTCCCCTAGCTCCATTAATCTCCTTGAGAGTTCTTAATAGCTATTTCTTGGTACAGTATTTATCGTAACCATATTCAGAAATTGACTGACTAACTGTAAGGTATTCAGGCCGATTCAGCGTAATATCTTTGGTTTCGATAAATAAGGCTGAAATGAATAATGATGAAAAAATATATAATAACTACAGTTTGATCCAAAATAAATTGCACCGTAATTTTATGAAATCGAGTGAATTTTGTAAGGAGTTCATATAATCTGATGAAATTTCCGAATTCACTCCAAACGATTAACAATATTTAGAAATATCTCTTTGGTTCGGTGTTTACTTGATGTAACTTCATTTAAAAAATTTCTTAATTAGTTAAATAAAACACAAAATTGAATTTGCACGAACTGCAAACTTTACTTGCAGACAATTGTTTCATCACATAGTGACATGACGAACCTAGTTATCAACTGAGCTAAAACTAGAACTGTCATCTTTAAATATCACGCCAATAGTATACTGTAAACTTAAGGATGGACCATGGGTTGTGGGAGGTTATTGACAAAATAATTGATAACCGGTGATTATAATTATCATATTGACATAATGAAATACTTATTATTATGTTTATACCACTTTTATTAGAAACACTAACGTAACTATAATTCCAACGACTAGCGTGTCATGTATGTATCGTTGAAGACGACAAAATAGTTTTCGTAAATGTAATCACTTTAGTGTTTCTATAGTATGAGTGACAAAAAAACAAAGTAATGAGAGCTTTATTATATAAATATAATAGATTATCACAAAATAACGGCTTCCACCATCGATTTTACTTCTTTCACTATACGTAATATATAGTGTGAGGAAAGTACCTATTGTAATCGGCTCAAAATTTTCGAGCGGTTTTTTTGACATCCGTTTTCATAATGACAACTTTGTTTATCTGGTTGTGATGTATTCTCGACCATTGTCATAACGAGAACTACTTATCTTTTTGTCAAAATGAGCAGTAGCCATTGCTCAAACCTTTTTTTTAAATCGTGAGACTTCTGACTTGCTTTTATTATAAACACAACCGTGAAATGCATGTAGTCATCAGTAAGCACCAAGCAATATTTCTTCCGATCATACGACTCCGGGTTGATTGGACCAAAAGCATCACTATGAACTAATTGTAGAGGACGCTTTGCTCGAATATGAGTTTTGACATGGGGTGAGCAAGTTTGTTTGCCTTTCACATAAATCTGAAAAACTCTGTGAAGTTCCAGTGAAAATTTTCCGTTAGATCCATTCCTGCAGATATTTTCACAAGTTTTTCCAGACCACGATAACCGATGTGACCTAATCGTTTATGGCACAACTCGGATGAACTTGCTTTCGCAGCATTTTCCTCACAGTTTTTTACCAACAATTTCTCTTTTCTTTCTGCAACCGCTATCGCCTTATTATTGTTCAGTATCACCTCTTTTCCCTTTTGAAAAATAATCCATTCTTTTCAAGTTTTCTGACAGATAACGAATGCAACTAGACCAGAAACAGAAAGAACATGTGCAATTTTGATAGATAACGTTTCATTCCCAACGACACATTTGATGTAAATATCACCAACATTTTCAGCAATCAAGAACTGATCAAACTCAGCACTCTTGATCCTTACAGGATATCCCAAAACTGAAACGTTTTTGAGATTATTTTTAGAACATCCCAAATGCTCAGATGTTCCTGAGTCTGTGAACCAAGCGTTTCCGTCTTGATATGCTTCACTAGCAGCCGGAAAACTATATTCTTCACCACATTTTTCGGCAGATTTTATTTCAGTATCATTGTGCCTTCTTTTGGTGCAGACACTGATTTCTTTTATGTCCAATTATACCGCAATTATAGCACTTAAGTTGAAAATGTCTTTGTGAACCTCCATGCTTCGTACATTTTGATACACTTGATGCATCCCAGACGTTTTCTTTCGTAAGCCACTGTCTTGTTTCGCTTTTTCCTCCAGTAGACGATTTTAACAAACGGCAGCTCCAGATCCTTGGCCGACGGCGTTTCCAGAGCTGTTACAGCTGAATCGTACTGTGTAGGCATTGTCAATAAAAGATGTCAAATAATATCCCTTTCTTCCAGTGTAGCTCCCGCATCAGTTTGTCAAACTTAAGGGAGTGATCTTCTGAAGAAGTTCAGATGCATTACACTCCATAAGAAGCGAGGTTTTCCTTAGCATCGACTTGTAATACTCTTTCCATAGTGTTACACAACTAATTCCACATATCAAACGCAGTCCTTCTTTATCTTTATCTTTTACATACTCCAGAAGAGTGTCCGCCATACGCTGTATAATCTTGTACCGTATGTCAAGATTCTTGAGGCCATCCAGTTCTTTTTGTTTTGCGCTTAGTACCTACCTCTTTCGTATTCATCGAAGACACTTGAATTCTATCCAAATATGACACACTAATCTATTGCTCAAGCTCAAGCTATTCCAACAGGGTTCTCATTCGAAACTTCCAATTATTCCATTTTTTCCCATCAAACAAGGGAACCTTGAATCATTCCCGGTCTTCAGACATAGCCATAACTTGAGCAGCGACGTTCACGCAATTTTTAATAATGAACAGCCAAATAAAAAAAAAACTTTAAACCAAACACTCTGAGCTCATAATCTGTTGTTATATTGAAACACACATATTGATGCTGATTTGTCATATTTTGGAGTAAAACGAGAGCAAAAGGACTGTAGAATTATATTTATACATGTTATAGGATGAGTGAAGTTAAAAAAACGAATTACCTAAGATTGACATTCATTCAAAACACAGTGAAAGGTGAACTAAACAACTTACAAAAAAAACTATGACTGGTATGTAACTAAACTAGCACACATGAACATTATGTTGTTGGTATTATGTTATAGATTCACAACACAGGAAAACTGCCGTTTCCTTCGAAAAATTTTTTTCACTGGCCGGCTTCACGCGGGAAAGATTCGTGAATTTCCACAACAGTCACGTTTGGGCAGACGAAAATCTTAATGCATATTTTGGAGCAAGATTTCAAAACACATTTTCGATAAATGTCTGGGGAAGATAATCGAGAATCATTATTTAATTGGACCTTTCATAATGCCTCGTCACTTGAATGGTGAAACATATTTGAATTTTTTGGAAAACGACTAAGTGATGTGCCATATGCAATAAGATCAGAAACTTGTCTTATGCATAATAGAGCACCTCCCCATTTTATTGTTCGAATTCGAAGTCACTTAGATTTAGTTCACCTTCAGAAGTGGATGGCCGTAACGGTCCAGTTGCGTGACATTCTCGCTCACCCGACTTAAGCCCCTTAGATTTTCCTTGTATGTTGAAATCAATGGTCTACTCGATTCCAATTGAAAACTAAAGTAATCTTCAGCAAAGGGTAATAGAGCAATTGGAGATAATAAGGAATGAGGAAGGCTCATTTGATTGATTACTGACATATATACCGGACAAAGTTAGCACATGTTTGGCATATGAATTTCTGGACAACCTGTATAATTGCACATTCTCTTTTCATATAATAATAGTGTAATAAATATTATTGTTCTAGGAATCCGCTTTCTGCGGAATGCTCTCACAACCAGACAATTTTCCGCTGATCCAACTTAGTTTTTCATTTTTCTTCGTGTTTCCTCTGGTGGTTATACTAATTCAGTATTCGAAAATGTCAACTGAAATTCGCAAGACCACTGAACGCCCACTGGGAAGAAGTGTCAAAGGATCTGTTCACACACAAAAAGAACGGAGAAGAGCACAGTCCAATAGAAGCGTTATCCGAATGTTATGTAAGTAGGACGTTTTGTTTCAAACTGTTCTATCCACATTGCTTTTGATCCTATTTCACCACTGGCGGAGATCAAAAGATTCACTGTCAACATGTTAAATGCATGATAAATGAGCGTCCCAATCCAAGTTCAATTCCGATACACTATTAAGATGAAATTCAACTAACTTCCTGCCAATTTTATACTTCCAATAAACTATTACTACATTTTTAGAATTTGTTTTTCAATCTGTTCGGAACGCGCCTCGTGAAAACGATGAAATATCACCCTTCTCCACTAAAAATACTATTGAAGTACTAAGGACTATCACAACCTGGCCTCATAGGTTCAAATAAAATGGAATTTTCAATTTACACAATGCGCATGTGGGCCTAGCAAGGCCAACACAGCTGTGCTTGTCTTGTCTTCCAATACCTTGGGTAGTAGAACAGCTACAAACATACCGGAGGCCTGTCCCCTATGTACTATGGGGTACAATGGTCCCAGTGAGGTTTAAATACTCCGACCAATATGTCGCCGTTTCAACTCAATCCTGAACCCAGAATTTACGGCATATGGTTCATTCGTCAAGCATATTCCTCATACAGTGGCAGATCCTAGGAGGGAGGGAGGAGGGGGCAATGGGGGTAACTGCCCCCCTCTTCAGCAACTGAAAGCACAAATCCAAGCTTCTACTGGAAAGAAATTGGTTTTTGTCAATGGACATATGGTTTCTGAGATGTACTGATTAATATTTTACCAATTTAAAGTTTTTCGATTGAAGAACCGTAAACGTTTCTTAAAGTAGCAAAGCGCTGGCTCTGTTTGGGAAGTTCTATTATCCTCGTTTTACAACTTCTTGATTCGAAAATTTGCTCAATCTTTACAATCTCCGTAAATCGTAGTAGATGGTTGAAAAATACGGCTCAGAAACTGGATGACGCAGGAAAGAATATTAAGGTTAGCGTTATTACATGCTCATTCAGACATAAATATTGAAAAAGCTAATGTCTCTAATCATTTTTCAATATCAAAACGTAATTAATTAAAGTTCCTTAATGTTCAAACGCAATGTTCTAATTACCAACTTATAATTAAAATGAAATACGCTATATTATTCAAAAATACTCTTTCATTTCCCAAGTGCTCTGCACTTCTTATGAAGCTTCTGGATCCGCCACGGTCCTGATATCGACATATCATGTAAGACGCAATTATGCTACATTGTATGAACATAACATAGGTTATATGCTTGCTATATTATGACACAGGACTAGCCAAAATGTTATACAAACTCTTATGATGTGAATATTTTGTATCAGCACATGCTATTATTTTTTTCAGCTGCTGTTGTGATTTGTTTCTTCGTATGCTGGGCCCCTTTCCATGCTCAACGTCTAGTCATCATTTACGGGTCAGAATGGGAATATTTGCCGGAATTCAACAGATGGATGTTTTTCATCACAGGAATCTTTTATTATTTATCTTCCACTCTTAACCCAATTCTCTATAACATGATGTCGGATAAAATGCGATTGGCTTTCAGAGAGATATTCTGTTCCAGAACGATAAGCAGAAATTTGCTACGTAAGTCGACCATGAGAGAAACGTCGCATACTGTATGTTTGACATCGGCACCGAGCGCCGAAAATCGTAACGATGATATTGATAATGATGAGCTGTTGACATGCATAACACCGAGAAAGGAGAATAAGTTTATATTTGAAATAGAATATAAAAACAAAAAAAACTGTGATAATATTAAAGGTTCGAACGATTACCATTCCGAAACCCGTATATAAGTAGCGTAGTCTAGAATCTTCAAGAATGAATGAGGAAGTAGGTATGTTGTAGAGATAAAACAAGTTTGTGAGCTAAATGTAACTCAAACATACTTGTGGTGAGGTAGATAATATCATGTGATCAAATTTTACTGTACATTATATACATAACATATTATCTACCCAAAACTTCAGATAAACTTTTTGTACCCTAAGTCTAGAATGTTGGCCTTTATTACGTGTACCTAAATCAAGTTGAAAAGTAAAATGTTGATAAACACTAATCATATATTGAAAATCGATTCAACGCACAGTGACATCCTTGTAATGAGAGGTGATTGCCCTGACATATACATAGGTCAGACTGGTCGTATTTTCATCGTTAGGACGTTTCAATACCGGACGATTCAGCACTTAATTAGTGTACTATAACTTACTGTGTTTCAAAACTGGGTTCAATATTCATTTATTCGTATACCTTGGACTGATTTGTTAATATGGAATGAGGACTTAATTTTAAAGCACAGCCTCAGTTATTGAACACTTATCATCAAACTCAGGCCTGTTCCTGGCGGGCATGGAGTGTATGCCAAGCACGCATGCGCCAAAAGTTGGGCATCGCCAATTCAAGCGAAAAATGAAGAGACAATGTTTTTTGATATAGTTCAACTCATCATGGCGCGCTATTTTAAACTGCCTAAAGTCAGAAAATATTATTTTAGATGACACTCTCTCGATACTAGCCATACTTTCTTCATAAGATTTGTTTATTGCTCCTCAAATGAAGTCGAAATTAGAGAACACGTTTTAGGTTTTTTTCAAGTTACTAGTGCTACAGGCAAAGTTCTTTTTAAAGTTGTAACCGAACTAATATTTCCGAAATTTGAAATAATGTTCAGGAGATGAGGGTTCAGGGATAATACAATGGTGCAAATATGTCTAGTTGACACATTGACTCGAATTTGTAAAGTTAACGCCGGGGCAATGTTTGTGCCTTGTGCCGCTCATACATCAAATTTAGGTGAAAATGATGCCGCTAAAATTATATATGGAAGTCTAGAATTTTGGCCTTTATTACCTAAATCAAATTGGATAGTAAAATGTTGATGAACACTAACCATATATTGAAAATCGATTCACCGCACAGTAACATCTTTGTAGTGAGAGGTGATTGCCCTGCCATATACATAGGTCAGACTGGTCGTATTGTAATCGTCAGGATCGATTCAATACCGGCCAATTCAGCGCGCAACTTACCGTGTTTCAGAACTTGGTTGAATATTCATTCATTCGAATACCTTGAACTAATTAGTTTTGATAATATGGAATGAGGACTCAATTTTAAAGCACAGCCTCAGTATTTAAACACTTACTATCAAACTTTTAACTCAATAGGAATTGACAATCAACCTTTTCTTCTCACTTTTCAAGACTGACATCGACACAATAAATCTATGGCGATGGTGTGATTAAAAGTTAATCTTTTGACTCGCAGGAATGTCTAAAAATTATTTTGCTAGAAAAGTGAGGAAAGTTACAAGATCAATTGATCACAACTTTTTTTTGCATCTGTTGTGAATACCCTAATTGTGATTTCTGAATCTTCTTCTGATATAACATCAGCCCACATTTGTACATTTTTCAAAGTGTTTTTCCAAAAAGTCAAAAGTTGGCTCTGAATTTATACTACAAATTTGACACGTACAATATAAACTTTGTATGGTTTGAAGGGGGGGGGGGGGGGAGGACATAATGTCAATTATTATCGGCAATGGAGCCAAACAGGTTCTTCAAAATAAAAGTGTTACAACAGAGATATTGATTTTATCGAAATTTTAATACCCCCCCCCCCCCCCTTTGAACGTCTATAACGCATCCTGGTATAGATGTAATTTGCATTAAATATCCATATTTTGCAATCCCCTAGACCCATCTGCCCTGTGTTGGAACTAATCAGGAAAATCGTGTACCTGTAATTATTAAAGTGTGAATATGTTTAATTAATACATTTTACTATTCAATTTTGTACCCTGTTCAACAATAAGCTAGAAGATACTAGTAACCGTTGAAATGCTTTCCAATTTTCAAAGTGCAATCCAGTGATTTGACATAGAACTTTCTAGTGTAATTAGGGTTATGACAATTTAGATTTTAATTAGTAACAATATTGGAAAATCAAGGTATTATTATTTGAGACTGGAATACAGATTACTTAGAGCTTTAAAATAAATATACCCTAGTGAGAAATTGTCTATTTTGCTAAAAACATCAATTTACTCATATTCGAAATAATGGAAAATCTTTAAAATTGGAAGACATTCAATTATTATTTTCTAGAAACCTAGTTTGTTGTCGAAGTTAGGCACATATATGTGATGTGTTTATTATTCGTCATGATTGTTACGAAATAGAATACGGTTTATTTTCAAGTATGTATAGTACAGGAGAAACTTAGGTTAAAACTTCTGATTCTTGCAATGAAAAGCTTCAAATCGAGTAATGTGGAAGTATGTAAAATATTTTGTAATAATCCAAGCGGCGACTGCGAACATTATTAGATTGTCTTACATCCTAGAAATTCCAACGCAAGAATTTTTATACGAACGTATATAAATTTGCGGGTCTTTGTGAGTATTTCCTATCAAACATTCGCTTAATTATGCTACCTACTTTGGGTTAGGTTCCATGTAATCATGTTATCATGTTCAAACTGTTTATTTATCGATAGTTCATTATGTTCGATACTTTCCAAATAAATCGCCAGTGTAGTTTATTTTACAGGGTATTTTGTCACAACGTTACCAGTCGATAGCTCATAAAAAATACTTAAAATCGTTGTATACAAATTTATTTATAGCTCTAAGAGTATTTATTTTCAAGATTAAAAATTAAAAGAAATTACCTGAGAGCTTCTATGGACCAAGAACGGTTACTTGGCAGACTTAGCTAAGACGAGTTTACATCGTTGAAGGTCAGACGCATTGTTTTGCGATTAATTTTTTTTTAATGTTCCCCGTTTGGATTTGACCTTATAATTATAATTTATTTATTTTTCTTTATTATTTTAATTGCATTTTTGCTAAAATCTACTGTTTATTCTATTATTATGTTTTTATCTTTATCAAAAACAAACCCCTGACCCTGGCTCTAATCTGACCTTATTTGGGACGTCACAATCTATATTATTTGATGCGAGTTCCTAACAAACCGTGATAATTTATTATGATCTCCGTGCTATTTAGTTAACAAAGGAACGTACAATTAGATATAGGACACATAAGTTACAAATAACCTATTTTACAAGAACCCAAATCTACCACTATTGTTTGTTATGATGGAAAAACTTACGGAATTGATATTTAAGTATTACTTTCCTTGGAACCTGATACGACATAGGTTGTACGGCGTTCTGTTTATTATCAATGTGAAGGAATGAAATGCCTAACCAAACAACTTGTGTTTCATGGACGGTTTCAGGTAACTTTGCAAAGATTTACCATTTGGGGTTTATCATTCTTCAAAACAATAAGGTTGGAATAGATTTGTCCAAATATTCGTGAAATTGTGATATGTTAATTTTTTATTGATGGAACATTGAAATACATTGAAATGTACCTATATAGAATGATATTTAATTTGATAATTTGAAATTCTGTTTGTGCTCAAATATATCTATGTCACGAATGTTACCATGTTGAATCGTATATTTTAACAATATAATATGTGGTTCCATATGAGTTTTTCCATTCTTAGAATGAAAAACATTAAATCAAGTGATTTGGAGCTGAAACATCTGCCAAAACATAATCAGGTTAATCCTGACCTATTTATCTATTAGTAATGTGATGTTGCTTTTTGCGGAAGTTTTGAGAATATGTTGTAGTGTAATTGAGTTAAACTGTTCATTTGTTATAAATTAGTTTACACTAACATCCTTTTTCCACTCAAATTGTAACTCATCTGAAACACTTTTCAACTATGACATATCCATTATCAGAGACATGTATGTAAACGCGAGAGTTTACGTATGTTTTGACGATAGCTGCACTGCAGTTGAAAACTACTTTAGAGAAGTTACAATTTAAGCGGGAAAACGATGTTAGTGTGAAGTAACATTCCACAGTGGGGTTCCCTCATATAGTATGATCATTTGTTATATTTGACACAAGTATACTTACAGTTGTTTCTCATACATGATTTCAAGTAGCATTCTTGGAATGGAGATTATTAAATGGAGAGAGGAAAGTTAGGTGCCATATGTTATTGAAATAGAAAATTTATATTGTAAATTAAATCGTGACCTGTTTATAATTAAATAATGAAATAAAATACGTAACTATGTAAGTAGTGTTTTTTTATATACCTTTTCCAGGTGAGTATTTGACCAATTTTTTTCATTTAAGGTTCATCATTATTAAAATATAAAATATCAAATTTCGTCTTTTTCTCGAGTCTGTTATAGTGTTCATACAATCATATTATAGGAAAATAGCACAACAATTACTGGAATATTGATGTTATGAATTCTAAGCTACGGTTGCCGCTTGGAGAATACATAAATAGTGTGTGTGTGTGTGTGTGTGTGGCAAAGTTACTCTTTGCAAATCATTTGATTTGGTTACAGATTTTTATATAATTGTTTCTCATTCTATAAGATAATCTTCGCATTTGTGTAAAGATAATGAAATAAATTATTTATTTCATTCTCTGTACTTAACTAAATAATATTTTTAAGAAAATGTCATACAAAAACAAATTTTCCGCTTCTGGGAATCGAACCCGAGATCGATCAATAGAAACGTTTAGTCCCAGGCAGCTGTTAAGAGTTAAATAAAACTATTATGAATTTAATTATTAAAGGAATTCTAAATTTCATGTATTCAACAAATAGACTTGATTCGAAATGGAAAATTCTACCGTTCTAAACAAGACCACACAAGATTAAATAGAAAACTTACTAAAATATGATTTAAGTGATTCATGAAATATCCAAAGGAAGATTCAACTCAACAAATTAAGAATATAACTAACTTTAGTGAGGTGAGTTTGATTTTTTAAAAGCTTGGATAACCACTTCTCTTTACCCAATGTGTTTAGGTGCAGAAAGTTTTATCCAATGAGAGAGAGGCTCCTTAATCTTATGACATTATTTAGACTTGAATTCAGATATGAATGAAAATAATATCAAGTTAATATTGTAATTACGTGTTTTGGTAAGAAACGACCGTGTCCAGCACGTCTTATGTTCTGGTTATTTGAATAATTTGTAGCTTCAAAGGAAAAAACTGGGTAAAAACCTTTCTTTAAACCATAGCAAGCGATCAACTTGCCATTTCGAATATGATCATAAATTATATCTTAGCTTACAGTATTCTGAATAGCACTTGCTTCTTTTAGACTCTTCTGCTCAATACGTCACTTATGATTTCCTATTGAAACGGTGAGGAACTTATTCGACTTTATTTTGATGTGTGTGATTAAATTCGTCCTGCTCTTTTGCTATTGCAATAATGTTACCAAATGTTGTTTAGGATTGTCCTAGCCCCTAGACCATACCTTAGATATACATATTTCAATAAATAATTGGAACAAATAATTAAAACGTTTATTTATCGATGGTTTTGCAAAAGAATTTATATATTTCAACAAAAGAAAGCATTTGTACATTTACATCGTATCCAAACTTAATGATAATATGTACTTATAGAAACAAATACCTAGTTACTTAGTATAAATAATTTTACAAAGATATATAAATAATAATGATAAACACAATACTGTTCATAAAAGCGACCATTTCATCGAATGTAATAAATCGAGTAGGAAAAGTTAGATCTTAAAATCGCTATTGATTCCAGTGGCACACAATGTTCAAGGTAGATAACAATTCATCAAACAAATGTGCCGTAAAATAACATCGCATCATTATTGAAATGTGAACGAAAATTAATAAATACGGCAGATAAAACCGCGAGTGAATAAGAAGAGGTGGTCATCTTTATACAAACAATAGCAATAAATTTATTAACGGCAAAGCTTTTATAAAGCTTCTGGAAATCTGACATAGTAGGCACATTTCAAATTTGGAATTAACAACTGCCAAGTCGAATATTAATGAAAAAGTGCATTTTGAAAGATATCAATGGATAACGGTTTTTTTTTACTATTTGATGTGAGCGTTAGATGTAAAATTGAAATAGCGCCATAATCTGGGCGAAGCGTTTGTTTGCAAACCACGACTCGGAGATTATGCCTATCTAGGCTCATCTGTTCCACGGGTCTCTTGCGTCTAAAGTATATTCACATCTAACTGGCAGCAGAAGATAAGAGAACATTTTATGTTATAGTTTGAATCGCAATCTATTGGTTTATCAGCGGTGGAAAGCCAATATCGGTCCAGAGACGGAATAGTTGCTAAAGGACTGCTTGATCGAGCTTTGTATTTACCAAACTGATTGTGAGTTTATGAAAAATATAGGGGCTTAATGAATTCGTGTTTTATTTGAATACCTTTGTTTTACAAAACTAGCAGCATGGTTGTAAGTTACAACTCTTATTAAATAGTAAATATTCATTTGAATATTACCATTATCTTGTCTTTGTTCACACTTAGTATTAGTTGGTTTTGAACGAACTATACCTAGTTCCTCTTGTCTTCTTGCTTCACGGATAGTCTTTTACTTCCTTATCACTATCTGTCCTTCGTAGGAATAATATTTTATATTTGTTTCAATCATTGTCGGGCAATTAACATTTTATTCGCAATCTGATAAATAATTTCCCAAATGAAACCGATTAATAACATTGATATCTGAGACTTCTATTTTTAAGCTGAGTATATGAATATTTCAACATTGTTTCGCCATACCTTGGTGACATTTAAAAAATAAGTAGGTATATACCACTAGCTCCTACAATAGTACATTGAAAATCCGTGAATTTTTTGATCTTTCTGTTCTTAAGATAAAAGTGTATCGCTTCTGAATGTCACTACTGAATAAAGATGTATAAGTTACAGCTAATGTGCAAACTTGGACAAATTAAAAACTACCTAAATATTTCATAAACCACTCATCCGTCGGCCATTTTGAAAAAAATTTGTTTATAAACTAGCCGCAGGTCTTGGCTAATTTAATTGAAATATAGAAATCTAAAATAGCTGGATAGTTTATAAACTATCCAAGATAGTCTGGCTAAGATGAAAACCACAATTCCTGGTAACACAAAATAGCCAATACCATAACCAGCTAATTCATTAATAAAGTCAGATTAAGACTTTTTTTTGCTGCTCCGACCGGGTTTGTTTTTAATTTACACACGATTAAACGATCGAATAGTTGAAATGGATCACAGGAAAAAATTGAAGAGGAAAAGCTTTTTTTACTGTAAATGGTGTATCTTGGATAGTAGACTTCGGCGGACAGCTAATCTTGAAAATCTTGTCTTCCGGATGGATTCCGCGTCACAATAGCTCGACTTGATGCCGACGTTTCGCCAACCATTACAGGTGGCGAAACGTCGGCATCAAGTCGAGCTCTTGTGACGCGGAATCCATCCTGTAAATGGAGTGCTAAAACAATTATTTTCAAGGATTCAATCTGATTTATGCAAACAGACTTTTTCATCTCTAGATGATGACAAAAAAGACAGAAATAACTATTGGGAGTGAAAACGTTCAGTCTCAGGTTCAACCCAATCTCTGTGGGATAAACATGTAACAGTAATTATCCTAACAGCGAATAATGCTGCAATAAATAACGTTTCTATGACTCTGCCATTTGCACTCGTTTACCTGCTCTGTTTTTAGAACAGTAAAATATATTCACTCGACCAGCGTCGAGTTGCTCGACGGCAGGTAAGATTTTCAAAAGGTCACGTCCGAATTGCGTGAAAAGGGCAAGTCCGAATTGCGAGAAGGGGGCAAGTCCGAGTTGCTCGACTGGAAACACCATAATGATAATAATCATTAGTTTAGGTACCTGCATTTATTATGAATGGAATAAGGAACAATCATCCTTATTCACTAAAAATACTGCTTAAGTACTAGGAGGACCATTCACCATTCGGCTACCAAGTAGACACCATCAGACCAAACAGTTTACTCTGATGATGGCTACTTGGTAGCTGAAAGGTTCTCAGCACTTTAACAGTAGCTAATGTACTGACTATTTTGTGTTACTATGAATTATGTTTTTCATATTAACGAGACTACCTTTGATGGCTTATAAACTATCCAGATGTTCTAGATTTCTCAAATAATTCATGTAAGTTAGTCAAGACGCTCAGTTAGTTTATAAACTAGCCACTAATTCAGTTGAAATTGCTTTTTCTATGTAAATAGCCAACGGTTTGGTTTGGTTTCTAACCGATCCAGGTAATTGTTAAGCTATCCAATTTTGCAAATTACCCGTAACATATAGCTCTATTGATGGAATCGATGCACTTACAGTATTTCACCAATTTGAATTCCAAAACATTACAATAATGGATGGCTCCCTGTTCATCACTTCAATATATTTTGCTCAAAATATCAAAATGAATGTGCAATGTTTTTGATTTAATGAACACATCTTAATACCAGAATTTCCAAAATCACTATCTCCATTTTCATTTCAATGCAAGATGTAAGTAGTTAAAACACAACTTTAAATTATTATATGGATACGTATTTCAATATTGCCTTATCAATGATCTCCGAAAGCAATGGATCGGAATCGAAATAACATCAGTAATCGAAAACCCATAGAATTCTGGGGCATTAGAAATTCTAGTTTACTATTCGATGATGTTTCGAGAAGAGAGTATTTTGGAATAAAATATGCTGAATAGGCAATTTTGAGGCTATTTATAGGATTTAACGTTTCATCGATGATGATTAGTAATAAATTTGAACAGTTGTTATGGTCATCATGTTTATCGCCTACAATTTTTCAGAAACAATTACGTATCATGCGGCGAACATCCCGCAACCCAAATTTGACTTGTTCCTTATCTAATTTACAAGTTTTTAGAGTTCTGAACTACTTTACAGTTATTGTGACTCCTTCTCGCTTTAATCCTACTTTGCAGGGTACTCAATAAACCAGCTAACACGTCATGATTCGGAACTTTCTTAGCGAAAAGTAATCGTTTCACCGAATCATCGTACGTAAGCAAAGCCACCATGTTTTGCATCAAAAATCCCTGGCAATATTCAAGCAATTGCATAGCATTGTAAACTTTAGCGTGAATATACATCGACACCACATTATCAAGCGCTACCATAGCCGCACATCTACTCTCGCAATATCGCAGCAGTCCATCTAATTGGAAAAAGTTGGCCGCTGCCATCAATTCTAGGATATCTTCTTGAGTTGGTTCTATCGCTTGGCATCCTCCCTGATATAAGAATTGCATCACAATCTGAAAACAAACGTTTCTGTTCAGAACCTGCTCGACTAAAAGGTTTAAACTTGATAAAGTTGTTCATAAATAGAATTTTTAAATAGTTCTCGTAATAATCAACAATTCCAGAGAAATTCAAGTTAATGAAAAAATAGACTCAACAGAGAACAAAACATCCATTCAACGTTTTCAGAACAAATTGCTAAAGTACATAATGAATGCGCTTTGGTATTATTCGTAACAGTGATTCCCTGATCCCAATAGTCACCGTCATGTTCCCCCAGTCACAAATGAATAGCGTACAATTAAATGATACATAGAGCTTTTTTACCTCCTCACTCCCTTGAAAACTATCGATTTCAACCGCAATTATAACCAAATTGATTAATGGAGCAGAAATTAATCTTATTGAAAAAAACTGATTCATCATCAAAATACGTTTCTCTAACGTATTTGAGTGCTAAGAGTGAAACAATTGCAAACATTTTATCGAAACATAATCTAAAAGTTAGCTTCAAACCCCAAGATAAATTATCTTATATTTTGTTCAATGCTTAGGATAAAACGAATAAGTTTAATAAACCTGGAGTGTATAAATTTTACCTGCTATTTTATATGTAAATGGTGTAGCTGAATCCGTCGAGGTATACCTATTTGTTTGAGTGGGTTTTCTGTATATGTCTAATTGCAATTTACCTCATTAACTTTACCCTATCATCCAATTTCAATTATTCAAACCCAGCAATGTATTTCCTATATTCGAACCGAAGCTCCACTTGATACTTTTATCTTAGTTGACTATAAATACCTTAAGATGTTTCATGTTTATTCATTAATTAGTATCGTTTTCAAGATGACACGCTAGTAGTCGAAACTAGTCACGTACATGTTTCAATAATATAAGTGATGAAAAACAAAGTAAAAATAAGTGTTTTATTATATTAGTTTTGATAGTATTCCAGTTTTGGCTCATCCAGGCTTTTATTAAGAAAAATATGATGAACACTTGGAATTTAACAGTATAAAGAGAAATTGCAAATAAAAGTATTCTGCGTTGCGAAAATCCAGTAATCCTTTACATGAAAACGAAACGGTTATGTGCAACAAATACGCCTTTATAGCAACTGCTTCTTAGTTGATAAAGCAATTTTGAACTCACCTGAAATATGTGATACCTGATATCGTTGATTTGTACAGTGGGTAATCCGCCCTCGCACAGTTTAGAACTCAGCATCGCTCGAAGTCTTGGACTAGCTGTAACTAAAACTATCTTATGAGCGTAGAATAATCTCCCTTCCACGCGGAATGTCACATCGCTCAACTCCGGATTATTTACATATTTCGGATCGATTCTCGAACCGGCTGACGTGATCGGTACACAATCGTTGATTAGTTTTATCGGGTCCCAACCATAGCAAGTCGAAAAAATGTCAGCCAAAAGTAATGTCGTTCCTTCTTTCTGCAAAAAGAGAAAAGGATCGCTATTCATATTTCACCATCATACAGTGTGTTTTGATCGCAAATAGACAAGGAATATCTCTCAACCTAAGACAAATAAGAATAAACAAGACGTTTAATCTATCCGGAAACCAAAAACAAGCAAAAATCCAATTCAAGTTATATTATGCGGACATTGAAAACGTTATGGGAGCGAAGCTCCCTTAATACCGACTAAACAAAATTTCGTGCTAACCCTACTTCACATAGACTTTGCAACTTTTAGGTTTTGCCATTTTTTAATATCCATATTTCTGGAATATTAAAAAATTTGTATCTTCGACAAAACTATTTCGCACCAGTAGCTTTATCGTGCTACTAACTTACAATTACTAATTATCAACGAAAATGTGTTTTTCAGTACAAAATAAAAAAAACCTCTTCAAAATTTCTGTTGTTTATTGCAAAATTGATGTATCGTGAAACATTCAGGAGAAAAACTTATTTAAATATATCTATGGTTTCGGCGTTTACGTAGTGTAAATTCATAATACTTCAGAAGTTGGAGAATAAAACTCAAATTTTACACAAAACTTTTAACATTTAATTTAAAAATGCTGACAAATTGTTTCACCACACAGTGGCATTATCAAAGCGAGGAGTTATCAACTAAAGCTAAATCTAAAAGTATGTCCTTAAATATGTGTCGATTTGATCATTTAATATTACATTATTATTGTTTTTTGCGTGTTTCAAAATTTCTATGGATTCTAATTTAAATGCTTTTCTTCAATACTAAAATGATCCCAAAATTATGAATTGAAACTCCACGTATCTAACCAAAGTTTAGGATTTTCAACGGGAAAAATTAATTATTATTTTTATAAATAGCAGAAACTAAAATTTGCAATAGAACGTTCAAATTTTAGACATTAGAATGAAAACAACTTTTTATTGTAAAATTTTTCAAATTCAAACAAATAAGCCTGTTTTAAGCGATTAATTTGAAAAATGACTCTTTTGACAGGTAGCGGGACCTTGTCCGAATAGGCCATTTTTCAACTTGTTTAAAGCAAATTATTTTAAGTGAAGTTTGGTTTGGGGCTAGAGACATGGTGTATTCCTGATGATCCTCGTTTGAGATGAGTTACATGTAATTTGAGATAAACAGCATTGGAAAAATTGAAACTTGATAAAATGTACTAAAACAAATTAACAAATAAAATAAAACATGATAAGAAATAATTTGAAAATTGGTAGTTGTGAACGAACCTAATGAAGTGAGTACGGCAAATTTGTTAACATATAAATTGATTGATAAAACATAATATATAAATAATTTGAAAATTAGTTCAGTTAATTCTCCATTGAATGTGAAAGAAAAAGAAACATTACTCAGATTATTCAGATCGAGGTATGCATAAGCGAGAGTAAAGTTGGAATTCCTACTTTTCCTCAGACGACCGCTTATATATACTTTATTGATGAAATCTTGCAATTCAGAATTCACACTACAATGAACATGTCCGGCAGAATAATGAATAAATAAAAATGTGTGACCTCCTGGAGATGAAAATTTTATGACACAAATGGTGCTCCTTCAGCTTCTTATATAAGGGCGTCCTATAGTTTAGGAGGGGGGTGATTGGAAGCATTTTTATTGACGGCAGCAGAAAAGGACGTCTTGAATAACTTAAATAGCGACGAATAATTGACATAGTCTCAGAGGAAAGCGGTTCCTTGTGGAGGGTAACTTTATGAAACTTTCAAGATTTTGTTCAAAAAGTAAAAGTAATTAGATAGATTATTTGTTTCCTCATTTCGAATTATAATAACAACCGCTCGCGAAATCTTTTAGGTTGACTGAATCCTCGAAAGTATTGTAATATTCCTTCGTCACATTCCGAATTGGAAATCAATTGGTATCTACATTTCCGAAATGCATATCTTACAAACTCACACAAGCAGCACAACTGAATAGAACAAAACGTAATGGCAAATTATTATTATAAGCTGTTCTTTTTGATTATGACTATGCTTATAGGTTCAACATACAAGTTGACACGCAGGCGCATTACGAATTTATATAACCATCCACAGTGACGTCCCTCTATTGTAATTATAAGCTATCCCTAGATGCTCAAGTGTTTGTAAACTTGAAATACTTTTAACAGGAGTCTGTTAGTCTGTTAGTGGTATAATTTTATTCTCGGTTCATACAGCTATTCTTTGATTTAACTGTCATCGTAAACGCCGCCCTTAGGGACGTCGTAGTATAAGATATATGTTTATATTTTAATAACCTACCTTACTGTATCGAAATATATTGAACAACAATGGTAAACATTCTTGAACGAACTGGGAACTGTAGTCGTCTGGACATACTTGCAGAAAATCTTGTAGAAGTTGATCAATGACGCAATCCAGTCTAGCCTCATGAGCAGCCCCAAGAGAATGCATCCAACAATGCAACGTCCAAGGCACTCCCAGAGTTCTTATTTCCACAGTGATATCCAAATGATTGTTCTCAGCACTGTGATACATTGCTTCTTGTAAAGCTTTCACCTGGGCTTTACTGAATTGCGGTGTATTTGACGGACTTGCTCTATTCGTCGCTGTTCCTGATGAATACAATAGGATGAAATCATCTCATCTAGATTTTGCTAATAGTAAAGTTATTAATAACTTACCTTCCGCTAACATCTCTTCAAGCGATAATACTTCTTTATTTACTGGGGCTATAGGTTGCGCAAGTAGTTTTTGCAAAACTACACGATGTCCATGGGCTGCTGCAACTGAAAGAGCACTATAGCATCCTCGTTGAGTAGACGCTGAGTAGCTGAGAGAATCCTTGATTTGTGTTGACAAGAAAGGATGAGCACCATGGGCCAACAAGAGTGTTACCATGTCCGTAAGACCACTACCACAAGCTAACTAAACGTACAAATTGATAAAAAATATATTTTTTAAATTAGGTTATTGAATAAAATTGTTTCCTTTAACCAGATTGAATGAAGCTATTTTACCTGTAATGGTGTAAGTGTACATTTTTCTTCACTTAACAATGCACCACCCTCCACATTTGCCCCCCTTTCTAGAAGAATTCTAGCGCATCTGACATGTCCTCTTGCGGCTGCATAAGTTAGAGCCGTCCAATGTTGACTTTCTCCATTAACAGCAGGAAATAGAGATGAGCCAGATGCTGGGGTTTCAACATCTACGCCGGCACTGGCATCTAAAAGAGCCTGAAACATTCAATTACATCTAAGTTCAAGCCCACATTAACGGATATTTTTAATTCTGTCACTATTCGTAGTATATATTGTAAGGGAAGTATTGTAATCGGCTCAACATTTTTTTTCTCGGATTATCGCGGATATATCCCTTTTAGCGTTTCTGAATCGATCTCGACTATTTTTGACATGATGTCACGACTTCTTGATTGACAGCAAGTGTCAGTATACAAGAAGGTTGTGAATCGTTCCAATCGATGGTGAAGAGTCCCCGTAATATTTAACAAGCGTTTTGGTTACCGTAATGTTTTTTCCACGCAAGGAATAATTATATATAAAAATTCTCGGGAAATAGGTCACAATAACACTTTGTTTTAAATATTTGTCTTTACGTACGTTTCGGTCTCACGACCATCATCAGAAGACTCAATATGTCTAAAAAGGGGGTTTATTAAAACTAATTATAGCACAAGCGTCCAAATCGCACAATTTAACTTCAATTAAAAGAGCCCACGCCGTCGAAACGAACAGAACCACGAATAATCGAAATTGTATCGTCAAAATTAATGTATAAAAAATTTTTTTTTTTTTTTGTAGTAAGAATCCGCTATTCAGTAATATTATTAAAATATATGAGTGCATATTGATTGGTATTCTCACAACAAATGAGAAGAACGAAGTTATTTGTCAAGTATCTACTTTCGAAACCAGATGTGTAGGATTTATGACAAGGCACTTAAGAAAGGTTTCAGACCTGTACTGGGAAATAACTATTACGAATTCTTCCTAAAAACATTTTCTACACTTATAAAGACGTATGTAAGAATTTGCAAGAGATTATTTAATCAAATTAGTATAAATATGACTCAGATTTTGTGTGTCTACCCTATGATTTACAGATTTGGGGTCCCGTTTTATGTGAATCATCTCCAGGATAGATCTTTTATAATAATTGGTTTCCTTAGTTAAGATATTAACATTTTTGTAATCAAATTGATGGTTATAATCAAAGCAATGCTTAGCAAGGGCGGTGGAATTTTCTAAGTTGTTATTTCTTGTGCTATATTTATGGCCGTACATTCTTTTTTGTAAATATTGTTTAGAGATTCCAGTATAGGTTCCATCACAATCTAAACAATTCAATTTATACACTGTGTGGGTTTGTTTATCTTTGGGTATTAACGGTTTTAGATTTGAGAAATATTTCCCAACACAGTTAGTAGGTTTATGCGCAACATTTATATCATACTTTTTCAAACATTTTTTGATTTTCTCTGAGGTCTCCGGAATGTAAGGTAGAGTTATAAAATTGTCTGTATTACCTTTTATGTTATTTTTATTAGACGAACCATTATAGATTTTGTTTATTCTTTCTTTAATGATAGGATTGAAAAAAGTTTTTGGGTAGCCATTCAATTCTAGTGTAGTACGAACAATTTTTAAATTTTTGGGGCGGTCATCTGCGTGGGACAATTTTATCGCGCGATCTGTAAGGCTGTTTATGACACTTTTTTTATAACAAGGTGGTGCAACGGAATTGAAGTCCATACTTCTTTAGTAAACCAAGAGGTTTTTATTTTTCCATCAGCATCATGCCTAATGTTCATATCTAGGAAATTTATGTTATTGTTTAATTCTATTTCACAAGTGAATTGAAGTTTACAGTGAAAATTGTTAAATTTATCAATTACATATTGAATTTTATCGTTGGGAACACACATAAGGCAATCGTCTACATACCGTTTAAAGAATACAGGCCGAAAATCTAATGAACTCATAACAGATTCCTCTAGGCACTCCATAACGAGGTTAGCAATGGTAGCTGAAATAGGAGATCCCATTGCTCTGCCGAATATTTGTCCAAAAAATTGCTCACCATACTGAAAGTATGTGCATTCTAAACAAAATTTGCAAGGAATAATGTTTAATCAAGATGCGAAATTTACTTTTTTCCATGTTTACAGAAATCTTCATGGTTGATTGCTTTCTACGGGTGTCAAAACGGAACTGAATAACATATTAGTCTGAAAATTTTAAAGCGTTCTAGTTAAAGATGGTACATCTGTTTTATTTTTCAGGGACTTTTCACCTTGCCCTCATATGTACAGTAAGTACACACACATTGAACATCTTTCCTCTTGAATTAAAAAAAACATTCAAAAGCAGTCATCATATGTCATGGCATACACACTTATTACACAAGCACAAAGGTAAAGCTCACCGTTAGACATTGATCATCGTTGTTTATGGCAGCAATCATTAATGCAGAATGACCTTGAGGATTCAGCGTATCCAATCTAGATGAATTTGGGAGCAATGGAATGGCTTGTTGTAGTAATTCTGGGCGCCCGGTCAGCATCAAGCGGAAAGCTAATTCCATCTATTGAAACAAGAGTATGGTTAAGTAGGACTTTGTGTAAAATATCAATATATAAGCATATCTGTTAATACCTTTCATAATAACGAACATAGATGGTTGCAATCGAAATGTTTTTTCTTGATGGAATATGATATCTATATATCTGGTTATTCTCACCTTAATTTGGACTGACTAGGCTAGTGCGAAAAAAAGATTTGAATTGGTACCTGATTGAGCAATTGAGCTCATTGTTTATCTTTGCGTTGAATAAAACCAATACTCAGAGTTTCGGGTAGCGTCAATCTTTATGCATGCTAGACAATTGGATTTTGTGAACTGAAAATTAATTTCACAAATCCTGATAACCTAATTTTCCTGGGAAGGAAGACAGCATATTAGTCTCCATTAACTAGGTATCTAGTAGTTTTGCTCGAGCTGATTCATGGAGCATGAGATACAGCTGTGAACCCTTTAATCTCTCAAAAGCATAGCCTGATCAGCAATTTTAATTGGTATCAGTGGTAAAATGATTTATTCTGCATTAAGTTTACCCACTCACCAATTCTAAATACGAGTAGAATATAACAATAGATTAACATTTTAATCAATGATACAACGCTAATAGATGTCAAAAGTTGGATCTAAATTTCTTTTAATAACTCTTGCATCGTGTATGTGGGATCAAATTGTTTTGTTTGCAATACATTATTCCCAATCCTCCAAGCATACATCTCGAATTTTAAATGAATTCGACGAGGAGTCTTGATATTGCTCTTGTTCACAATAGTTCAGAATGAGAGAGCGACGATAAATCACCCATATCAATCAACTTGAAACTCTTTCATGCTTCTTGTTTAATGAATTTTTCCCCTGAAGTTGCACATCCAGTTCGTTTTAATTACGAAATATGAAATATATTCCAAACAGAAATCAGATCATTTTTTATCGACTACTCACACATGTTACAGCCTCATTCAGTGAAAAGCAGCATGTTTTAAACATCAGCAATATGAAAGGCGGAGAATCATCTAAAAGTGAATAGTTAACAGTTTGTCGGCCGTTATTGTTGAAACGGTCAAGTCGAAGCATATTAAATCTTTTCAATTCGGGAAATATAAAAAATCTCATTTCGAATATGAATTCGAATGTATAAAGGAATCTGACAGGGATAAATGAATTCAAACTATTAGTCCGCATTCTTTTATAGTGGAGTCAATCTACGGAAAAATGGGACGAGGTTAGTAAAAATTTGATAGAGGTTAGCGACCTGGAAAAAATGGTGTCTTATGATATAAATAATAATATCCTAAAATTTCTAATACCAATATTGGGTGGAACCATGTTTAACCTTCAAAAAACTGGTTTTTCGCCCTTTTTTCAGGTAAGTTTTGGAGTTTTTTTTTTGGACCCTCTAGACTTCCGGCTGAGCTTTTAAATTGGTACCCTTTTATTGTTGGTATTTGAGGAACCTTCAGTCCAAATTTCGTGACATTCCGTTACCCCCCCCCCCCCCTTCTAGAATATATATATAAATACGTTTTTTAGAGCAAAAATTCAAATTGGGCTATTTTAGCCAAAATTGCAACCAAATTGAATGAAATTTGGTGAAAAAGTAGGTCGTGGCGGTCCTAATAAGTGGTCCAAATATAGGCTGAAAATATTCAACAGTTTTGCTTAAAATTCAAATTTGGCCAACTAGGCCCAAATTTTAAAATAGCTCCCCCTTTTGTCACAAAAGCCGGAGCGTACTCTACTTAGGTTCAAATTAGAGATTAATTGATGTTCTTTAATGTGGTATACGACCGTATCAACCCTTTCCTACGATTCATCAATTTTTTGGCCATTTATGGTATACATATCGTAAACCATTTATGTGATCCTCATCAACGTTATATTTTTTGTACTATGAAATACGTTATTATTTTAATGTTACTATATGAATATATTATTGTAAATATACAAGCATCATATACAAAATTTCTTTAAGCAAGTCATATCACATGGGGAATTATTATGATAAAAAGGAAAGTGGAAATGGAAGAAGAGAGTGAATAACGCAATGGGAATTGGAAATGGATATGGAATTGGAGTTGGAAAAAGGAAACAAACTCAAGTAAGTCGAAATACAAATTTATGGACTATGTGCTGCACTATGAGATAGATACAAGCGACCAAATGGAGGAACTCAGCCCAGACAGTTAAATTAATTGATTAATTATGTATCATGTACTATTTCTCCCTAGTATATAGTAATAATGCAGGCCGGAACAGCATGCAAATATGCGCTGCTGTGTATAATATATAGGGTTATGAGAAATTAAAAATTTAGGTACCGAAAATTGAAACTGTAACGCTTTCAATCAACACTAGACCTCAATTATATGAATTCATGATTATCAGGATTGAAAGTGGTACGTGTGCTAGCGCTAGCCCTTTGTGGGGTGCCAACGACGCAACGCGCTAGCCCTTTGTCGAGTGCCGCACCAGCAGATGTAGTCGGCCAGATGCCTGAAACAGAGCCAATTGTGTGGAGATAACTCGAAAACGACTTAAGGTAGGATATTGAATTTGTATGCCAGTAAATTTCGAGAAGAGACAGTGAGTAGTGTGAGTGTGACATCATTATCTGAGTCTATTAGGCATGACCATTTTCGAATATGGTAATAACATCATCTTAAGAACTGCTAATGTTTTCCCTTGAAGTTATACCATTTGAATTTTGTCGACACGTTCATCACTCTATGAGAAAATATAGAATATTGATAAATATAAAAAATATAGTAAATTAATCAGATAACTTTGAACGTAGGTACTAGGTTGTAACAGCATTAATTAATATATTGAGCCACTGATGTACCTACATATTAAGTAATAAAATAGTATTGATTTTCTGCATAAAATATGCTTGAATAATAATTTCGGTCTTGGAACAACCATATGGTTTTGTAGTAACCAACAAATATTTTCCTCAGATAAATTAATTTCATCAGTCATAGCTGCAAAAAGGATGTGATTGAATTATCTAATATGACATCAATGAAAAGAAGATTGAAAGTTAGTTTACTTGTATCTGACGAGTAGCTTCGAATTGATCCTCTTCATTTCCAGTGTTTTTCCTAACTCGCATAGCCTCTTCGCCAAGAGGCCTCACCGGACAATCCACACCAGGTAATAACAACTTTGCCGCTTGCATGATGTCATCCTTGTCGATGATAGCGGCATAACGATGTTCCCCATGAGCCGTAGCAACTCGTAACCATTCCACAAGAGGCGGCAGTACAACATAAGCCCTTTCGTAGCACAACTCCTGTAATTGACCATGTAGGGGTAGACAGTCCCACAAACTTAAATTTTGAATAACATACCTGAACTGCATTACTTCCTAATTCACCGTGTTCTAATTGTGAGCATCTCATAAAGTAGAATAACGTTCTCACCGCCTTCGGACACAATGGTATTCTGGGTTGCATTCTGCTGATTAGGTCTTGCAGTTCGTTCAATGATCCCACACAAGTGGTCATCAGCGACGGTTCAGGTGGACCTGAACTCCTTCCCGAATCTCTGCTGGAACAAACGCTGGTTACGGATGCCCATCTTGGTAAAGCCAAAGCACCTATTCAAAACAAAATCATTGATATAATCGACCGCATGTTTCCCAGCACGTTCACTAGTAGACCTGGTTAGATAAGGACATTGAAAAACGGTTATGATTTACCTGACGCTATTCTTCCCGCATTCAAATGAGCATAAGGTTGGAGCAACCCCCACAAATCTCCATTGTTTGCTATGGCATGTTCCAGTAGAGTGGCTGTCAATGAAACGTCACCATCGCTGGGCAAACACTGCAGCAACATTTCTTCTAGGAGGTTTTCCAACCCTGCACAAAGATAAACAGCAGCGTATCTGGAAACATCAGAAGTGAAATGAAAAGCTTATTCGTTATTTGTTCCTATTCTTTAGATGTGTATAATGATTTTGATTCTCCCTTTCAGTAAAGAAAAACTCATCAATTTTAAGTTGGTGACCTTCATATTAAATTCTCCGACGGCAAGAAATTAATTAATCCCATAGCACTGCAAAAATCGAACAATTGTTCCCTTCTACTTTATATTATTCTAGTTTAATTTCTTGGGTAAGAAATCGTTCTCAAGTGGAAAGCCCTACTTATGAATTCCTTCAAATTAATATACATCTTTCGGAATATTTCCAGAATGGTTGCTTCCGGCAATAAACGACTCCAGATTTCAATACTATTGATAAACATTATTCAGCCTCTAGACCAGTAGTGGCTCGTAGTTTAATTAGGAAACAATAATAAG
Source organism: Endomychus coccineus (assembly GCA_958510875.1). Taxonomy (NCBI): domain Eukaryota; kingdom Metazoa; phylum Arthropoda; class Insecta; order Coleoptera; family Endomychidae; genus Endomychus; species Endomychus coccineus. The sequence goes on along the minus strand of OY294068.1, from coordinate 178,882,351 downwards.
ACCAGCAAAATATTTTTTTCCGTCTACTAGAGCGTATTAACCATTTGCATCGAATCTCTGGGAATTTCAACATAACGAAATCGGGCGAGTTTAAGTACTACTTCAGTTCCCCATTTAACAAGCTGAAAGAATAGCTCGCTAAACAATTTACGATATTTTTACAATGCTTTATATACTATAGCACATCCATGTCTGCATCTAATACACAATATGTATGTTAGAAAGTCCCACCCCCCGTGGATCCGCCCCTGTATACAACCACACTTTGAACGAATTTATTTCTTTTAAAATCTTGGTATTGATATTTGTTGGAAGATAGCAATCAAAATATAAATACAATCAATCTAAATCTTAATATAATATTCCCATTTGTCATCAATTATGTATATGCATCCAGACTTAATTTCAGTTGGGTTATTTAATTAAATTTGATAGATTAATTATTATCAATATTATCATTATAATTAATTTTGTAGTATATGTTGAATACGTAAAAATTGTGATTAGTTAATACTTTTATTATTCTACATTCCGGTTAATTTGAATTTTACCGATCCAAATTAATTGTTGGAAAAGACAATTTAACAAAACTTTTGTTATTACAGTAATATTTATTTTTCATAATTCTTTTTCAATAAAAATAAAAATATTTCTTTTAATTTAAATACGAATTAGTAATAATTCCTTGCAAATAATTATAAATTTAATTCTTAATTATAAATATAAATAAATGTTATATTCAAAAACCATATACATTCACTAAATTGATTAATGGAATTATTTATAAGAAAAAATAAAAAATTACAAAAATATTCTTTAGAATTTCATCTAAAAAAACGAAAAAGATGAAAAATTTCACTCAAATAAAACTTCATTCACTAATAACAAATGAATAAACGCACATTTCATTCATTTTAAAATTCAAATTATACCAGTGAAAAGAAAAAATGTATCAATTTTATTAAAATTTTCTGTAAATTTATTTAAAAATAAAACTAAAATTTTTTACAAGAAAGTACTTTCACCAAAAAAATGCTGAAAAGGCAATTTCTAGCTTGAACAAAACTTATTAAAATAATATTTATTTCCAAAATTCTTTTTCAATACTAATAGAACATAATTAAGTTTTTTCTTGAAAATAATACAAATATATTCATATCTTTTAAATGGAAATCAAGAAATGTTTTAAACAATTTTCCATATCTTAATCATAAATAGTTAATTTTTTAATTTATTTAGTTAATAAAATAAAAATTAATAATAATTCTCCATAAATTATATTAAAATTTAATTCTTAATTATAAATATAAATAAATTCGTTATATTTCCTTAACGTAACGTAAAAGGATGAGGGTATCTCTCTTCAATTGCAAGAAAATTATCCGAAAACGGAATTAGCGTTTATATTTGTAATATATCATATGACTGAAAAGCTCATCTACACCCTAACCCATGATGAGCAACTACAAGCCATCACCATCGTATAGACTTTGAGGGGGGACTGACATGCAGTGTCCGATGATGGGGTAGTAATGGCAAAGGATGGCTTCGGAAGCGGTTTATCTACCAAGATCAAAGAAAGTCAGCAAGCGCAACATGAAAAGCATCAGATTGTATATTTATTCTCTTATCTGCTGGAAGCCAAGAGCAGCGGTAGGAAAATTATTATAATTTAGAAAATTAATAAATATTGATTAAACTCCGAATAACATAGATGGTACTTACTCATGAACAAATCTAGCCAGTTTAAGATCTGTCATCCAACGATGAAATCGTCCTACATGTAATTGGAGTCCAGCTCTAGAAGATTTGCTTTGTTTCAAAGTACAGTCCCCTGACATAGACAACATTGCGGCTGCTCGTAAACAAGCTTTAATGCAAGAATCTGCAAGTGGTGGGCATAAAACTATACGAAATGACACGGTAATATCGTGCTTTGTGCAGATTCCCAAAGTCGAGGAAAGTCGTTGTGTCTCTCGTCCAATTCGTACCAACGCTCGTTGTAATAGATAGGATAATCGGGGAATTATCTCTACGCTAACCCTACTCATATGGTCCCTAGAACGTCCAGTTTGCAGGACACGCAAAATGCAATGATTCGTCCATGGCAAATGCTGCAGTTCCACCAATCTGGAAGCAAGATCAAATTTGACTCAAACTTTGTACGCCACTGAGAGTGAGTTATACCAGCCTCCAACATTATAGGAACTGTAAATAATTCTTTAACAACTACTGTACAAAGATTTGGATCTTATTTTTCATGGCAAATTAAATTCGTTAGAAAGTTGCCTTGTGTAAATGAACTAACGCATGATTGGGTATCCCAACCTAACCATGGTGGCAACTAGAGAATATAGCTTCATCATGCAAATACTCAGCAACTTTATAGGATAGGTTTATTCAATCATAAGCTAAGATGATTTTAAAGTGGCGATAAGTAAGACAATATAAAATACCTGTTGTGTGAATCAACCCAAACAAACTCATCAGCACTGGTTACGTTGGTATTGATGGTTTCTAAAGACGAATGTCTCATAAGCCTTCGCATTGCTGGTTCAGAACTTTCAGATCCTGCACTTACACTGGAGTAGGTACTTGTGGAGGTATTGGACCGCATAGTAAGCTGTTGCAGAGCTAATTTTATATCTTCTAGGCCACCGCCGCCACTCCATGGTACATGTAACTGAAAAATATAAAAACTGAAACTATACTTTGATTCATATGAGTTGATGTTTGATATTCCGACTATATTCTTGTTATGGTGCCATACTAGAATGACTATGATGGTCATAATACCCTAAACTGAAATGCAGTAGGAGGGTAGTACTTGAGAACAATTGAATCTGCTTTGGCCAGTGAAGACTCGGTAGCTAAATTTCCGCAGCTACAAGTGCAGTCGTCCCAGAGACGACATGCTAGTTACGTAAAAACGGGCGGCAGCTTTCATCCAACCATTGTTATTGATTATCCAACCTGATAATAAGTAGCCTTGATATCTTCGTTAAAGGAAGGAATGACACAAAAAGGTTGAGGAAATAAACATTTTATTGAGGAAATAATCTTAAAAAAATTATTACCTAGTATACAATGGTTTCATGAAATAATAAATATAATGTATAACATAGCAATCGCTCGCTGTTAAACTCAGGTTCCAGAAGTATCTTTTGTACACACACATTGAATATTCATACTATCTAGCTGACTGCACTTCCTCGCGCCGTCCGCCAGTAGCCATGTGTTTACGCTACGTAGCGGTGTGAACGTGTTACAGGCACGTAGCCAGCAAGCCCCCCCCGGAATTTTTTACCTATTATATTGAAATGTTATGTGTGTTAGTATGTTTGTACTGTTGTACCACTTCTTCGAAGGACCAGTGTGAATTCGAAGGATCACACAACCTTTTATAAAACTCACAATTTCAAAACGTTTTCCTTTAATCAATAATGATTTATATCTTATAATATCTGCCGAATAAATAAATAACTTAAGCCTAACTGCTACCTCTCGGTATTTACTATCTATCTTACTAGAGAAACAAGATGTTTAAAATGTGAACGAAGAACTACCGACCGCTGTAAATTCAGTGGTTCAAACCCTAATAAAGCTTTGTCCCAAGCAAGGACATCGAAATAATAAAGCAATAAACATTTGCTGCCAACGATCGGTTATTGCCATCTTATTAGAATAATAACTACAACGACCAACAAGTCTTTATTCAATGAAACTAGTATTATTCTTTACTTTCATTATTCCAAAGTCTCTATTCGATGAAGCCAGTCCTATCCTTTACTTTCATGCTCTCAAAGTCCCTATTCGATAAACCCATTACTGTTCTTTACCTTCATGGTCCAAAAGTCTTCACTCGATAAAGTCAATCTTGAGTTGTAAACACAAGGAATACCTGCGTTTTTAGAAACAAATTACGAAACCGTGCATTGTGCCGAAATGCAAAACGGGGTACAAAAGTGTGAAGCAAGAAAGTTCTGTTTTTAAAAAGCCGAAAAATGCGGAAATGCGAAAAAAGTGGATGCTTGCAATTCCGGATAGAAATCGTTTTAACGAGGTCCTTTATGTGTGCGTCATGTATAACGAAAAAGGGGAAGTTATTTTTAAGGTAAGTAATACATTTTGACAAGAGTAACAGTTCTATTCCTCTCTCAAATCAGAATACTTAGTAACACTGCTTGCGATTCCGGAAAGAAATCGTTTTACCACTTCGATCCAAGCGCTAGCTAGTGGCTGAGCGAGGGACTACGAGTTTGGCGACGCGTAAGAGACCTATGTCAAACATACGAGTTCCCAGACCTGTATGTACGACGGTGGTTCTAGCTTACAAATGTCACATGGGATTTTCGATTGTGGCGCCATCTATTTTTTATTTTTCAGGGACTTTTCACCTTGCCCTCGTATACTACCAATTTGTATGCTGCAGCCTAGTGATATATAGCTGAAGTTTTTCATTAGAAATTGGCTTACTTTCATTCATTGCCTCGGTTCCATACTCCTCGTATGGAACGGCTGACTTTCGATGGGGATATATCATTTTATGTACTCGGATCCGTATAGATATACAACACATCTTGCATTATAACATTTCTTAAATATCTCCAGTCCTGAGACGAATTTTGAATTTCAGTCATCAAATTTGCTTTTAGCTCAACACTATCTAATAAACGGTAAAATAATTACCAAGATATATATGTGTTTCTATAAGTCACTCCAAGAAAGCCACATGTGCTTGTGACAATTCTTTTGGCACCGTTATAACTAAGCCTGTTTTGCTGAAGAATGATTCAACGACGCTGTTATGATACGACTAGAACCTCTGAAATTAATAGTTCGTTCAAATAACCAAAAGAAGTTAAAAATTAAAAGAGCGTTTCCAAAAAGAGATTGACCTACTACTTTCATTTGTACGTTTGGACTATCTCCAGAAGATTTCAGTGCTATTGTTTGCTATTGTAGTTAGCAGTTTATTGCAGTTGCTATGTTTGTGAGTGAAAGTCGAAAAGTATCTCCTTCTCATAATTTTGTACACAATTAGATAATAGAAACGAGTATAAATCAACTGGACACTATGTTTATGAAGTGGACGTACTTACTCGCGCCGGAGTTGCTCTATGTCTTGAACGATTATGTTGAACGTTGATTCTATTCCGAACAGGTTTTTGCATGACACCAGCGGTGAGACGGTCCGTGCCATGATTGGAGATTCCTCTTGGAGAGCTGTTGCCAGTATCTGACATACTGGCGTGACCAGAAGAACGATTTTCGTCGGAGGAACTGTTGCATTGCTGAACTCTTTGCTGTAAAAATAATAAAAATAGGATTATTTTAATTCTATAAGTAACACGCCGGGCTTATTTTACACTAATTTCAATTGGCAAACATTCAAGGAAGAAATGATTTAGCAAAAGCATGGAGATGTCAAAACTTTCCCATCAAATGTTTTTTTGCTCAACAAACAGATTTTCTGAAATTCATGAGGTGAGAATATTACATTGAAATATAGACTGAAAAACAAGTAGCAATGCAAAAAATATTGTACCTTATTACATCCTATATATGTGAATATTCATAGGTCATAGTAAATTACCGATAATTTTTGCAGAAGCGTGAGACCGAGAAGCGGAAATTATTTATCAATTTGCTGATCCACGAAGGGTAATTTCCTGAAAACCATATAACAGAAATAAATTATTGTTTCTAAAGTTTGTTTACATTTTTCGCTTCAGATTGAGTATTTCACAGAGTACAATATAATAAAATATTTTCCATGAAGGTTCCTTTTTGACAGATTAAAGCAATAACTTAGACATGAGAATTAGAATAAGAACAAAATGCTGTATCATTTTTCATTCTTTAACAAAACTTACCAGTAAATACCACCCTTTTTGAAACACGATTTCCAATCAAAGTTTTTACTCTTTAACTTACTTGCATTCTGAGTTCTTGAACACTGACATGATGGTGCTGTCTCGAATTCAGTATCCTGTGGTCCTCATTCATATCACCATTATATTTTGAAGAATTCTGATGAGGTAATCTCAAACTTCCTACAACATTAACGGGTGCATTTGCTGTTTTGTTTGGGCCTGTATCCCGTTCAGGAACCATAGACGAATGCGTACAATTGTGCTTGTAATCATGATTATTTAGATTGTTTTTCGCGTTGGTTATATTACTTTTTTCCGATTGTTCGTTATTGAATGTAGAAGTTTTAACATTATTGGCAACGTATAAATGCTGAAAATGTTCAACTCTTCTCTTCGGCGAAACCATTCTGTCGGTGCTTTGGTTTTCTATGTTGGTATTTGAGAATGCAGGTTTCGCTTGGTTGTTTTGGGTGGTTGTAGTTGGTACTTCTTTGTTCAAAGGAATATTGCTATCGTTAGTTTCAATGTGTTGATAGGAGTGGTCATTGCGGGAATTACTTGATAGTCTGCAAAAAATAAAGGGATTAATTACGGAAACATATGTGGGATACCTTCTTCTTTATTCTGTTTTCCTTTTCACAATTTTTTTTTACATCTATGCCTGGCCAGGACTGATGCGTAGCAATCGCGCCAGAAAAACCGAAACTACTCCTCCCCTCCGGTCGGTAAGTCGTGTGCCCTAAGTAGTCTTATTGAACCTAGAATGACTGCCTTCTGCGTCCGGTATATCAAGATCTGCGAAGAGTTGTTAGAGGTTGGAATGATCTTCAAGTTCGAACACAGCGAAGCCCGAATTCCGCTCTAAACACCGATGATCAGAACCACTAATACGACCTTGTGGCTTGAGTATAGCGAGCGGAGCTCGAACAGGAGATCTTGATACTTTCCTCCTCTTTCAAGACTATGTTCTTCTCTGCCGGAGCAGAGAATTCGTTTTGGCTTGTATATCGAGGAGGACAACGTCAGGCCTATTTGCTTGTATGGACCTGACGGTCGGTAATGGGTGATTTCAGTAGATTTGGATTTTTGTTTCCGACAACGGACTGAATATCTTCTGGCATGTAAGGCAGCACCGGCTGTTGGTCTATTCCGTATGAGTGCCTTAGATGGTAATACAGTACTCGTAGGGCTGATTTGTGGTGATGGGTGTACACCGAGGCAGCTTTTGCCGGACATGCCGACAGCAGGTAAAAAGCGTCTCAGGCCCCTTTTGACAGGCCCTGCAGCTGACATCAAGGACCTGCACACCCATCACCAAATCTTTCGAACAAGGTTTGCGTACTCGCCGCGGAGGGGCTCCTTTACCTGGGAAGCATCATAATTACGACGCCGTTCAATTCCCAGGTATCGATAGGTACATCCGTATGTTTGATGATACTTCCGTCTGCAAGCACTTCCGGAGATCGTCCTTTCCTCAAATGAAACACTGCCGGCTTGTCCAATTCCAACTCTCCATGCCTACGGCTCGTGTATATTCTTGAACCACGTTGAGTGTTTGATGGAGGTTCTTCTCCCCAGATGCATACAGTTTCAGATCATCTATGTAAAATAAATGGATGATCTGATGCCTCCGGTGGTTCGGTGGTCCAGAGTAATATCCACGAGTCCGTCTTAACGCAATGAAGAACGGCAGCAGTGACATGTTGAACAAGAGAGGACTCAAGGAGACTCCTTGGAAAACGCCACTCTTGACTGTTACCAGTTCTGTCGAGACTCGTCGTGTGCCTGATGAGATGGCAAAATGAGTCTACCAGAGTGGCAATAGATGTTATATGTATCTCACTACTGGGGTTGGTACCGCAAGGCTTTGAAGCAACTATAATAATAGCTCATGTGATGAATCAAATGCCTTGCGGTAGACAATACAGGCCACGAAAAAAACTAGTAAACAACGGAATCAAGTAAACTAACAAAAACTTAGAATCAAATAGATAACTCAAGAAGAACGGTTTTTATTAATAGAAGAACAAGACATTTCAATTGAAGAACCGTTATTAATTAATCACAAGGAGTTTTAGTAGTGGAGTACACTACACATCTTCATCAGATTAAATAACAAACCGTCATTACAATCACTGAAATTTACGACAAATGATTATTCATTTTACTGCAATCGTCTGCTATGTCAAGGCGACCTATGAACCACCTGTTGTATCTACAACAGGCCATCATGTCAATAAAATTAACAGGCCATCTTAGCAATCGGAAAGGAGTCATGACAAATATTTGCAGGATTTTAACATTTTATTTAAAACAAACTTAGCTTAACAACATTTACTTTTCGCCTAAAAATGATCCATGATATAATACGTTCATCATTACCTAATGTACCTTGAAACATACGTTATTTAAAATACCTATATTGAAGATACAAATTACAAATAAACAAAAATCAAGTACTCCATATTATAGGAAAGTTAAAAATGAATATCATTTCAATAATATTATTTGCAAATATCACACACATAGATCTTCCAGGATTTCTTATCCCACTGCAAGCAAAATTTATGCACTGTATCCATTTCTCCCCTCTTGTATCTTCACTGTAGGACTGATTACAGTAGATCTTCATTATTGTCAACTTGAAACATGTTTCAAGGTACAAGATCTATTTGTGTTTCAAGTTTCATGGTACAAGAGAGAGACATTTTGAAAACCCATGGTCAGCATTTTGAGGAGATAAATTTTAAGGTCAAAATGAATAAATCCTCTTGTTAGCCTACTTACGTTTCCGTGACATGCTGTTAGATGACACTAAAAACCCCAAACCATCCACTGCTTCACTATGCTCAAGGTACAAAACTACTCTAATATGGAATCAGAGTTGACCAGGTACTCGAGTATTTTACTCTATTTCAGTTACGAATAAAACAAAAACCCGTTCTGTTTTACTCACAAAGAAAATTCATAACTTAACGATTAAGGGAATCTCCTTATTATTACTTTTAGCAATATACCAATTAGCATACAGGAAAAATGTTCAGTGTTAGATTCTTATAGTTAGGGTAACCACCTTCAGTAGTGCATAAGAAACAAAGGCTATATATTATGTTACAAAGATGAACAGTAGGAATGGTAACAAGTTAGTCAGTGTGTTCCAAAAAAAAACGTGAACTTTCAAAATCTAAAGATATTATAATAAGTTTAAAGACACCCAGTAGCAGTGATGATGATGTTCAGCTGGAGATCCGGAACAAGGAGACCCACAAAAAGCCATTCTGCCTTATTTGACACTATTTTATACGTCAAACAAATCATTAACTTCAATCGTATTTAGTTTATTGGATATCACTTTAATTGAAAGAAAGTTCATTGCAATTTCGAATTTTGCAGTTCATTATCAAAACTGAAGTAATATTTAATAAAGTGAAATTTTTTGTTTGTATTTATTAAATGCAATACACTTAAATGCTTATAAAGACGACCTAGAAAAAGAAGAAGTTCTCTTGGGGTTACCTGCAATTAGATAAATGACAACTTCCGGGTTCAATTAGCGACAGTGGCCCGTCAAAGGTCAATCTTACGATCAGATTGTTAATATTTTCTAAGATATTGAGTTGTTACAACAACTGTCACTGACAATGGCACAATTTTGTAAAGTCGTTTAAAGAATTCGGAGTGACATTGCCTCGTATACTCCCCAAGATAGCTTTCATCATAATAATGAAGTTGACTTGAATAATGACAGAGATGGTGATGATTTTGATGATCAAGATATGGGAGATATCAAAATTATAGTAATTGGGGATGAAGAGAATTCTTCATACGCAACATAGGCTACCAAACCATTCATGCTGTGCGAGTCGTAATCTTAATTTAATCTGCACCATAATGACTGTGTTAGAGCGTTTAATAGTAATCCGTTTTAAAATTAAGATACCTGTAAATGAATAAAGCGATGTTGACAAGATACCATCATAAGAAATAAATAGCAGCAGTGATGTAGAAAGAGGTGAAGTTGGTTTATTTGTATTATTGAATCTTCAAAAGTATAAGATTCCAATTCCAATTCCAAAATTCTGGTGATTTGGTTAGTTCGAGCTTTTTTCTAAGTATTTTTATCTTTCCTCAACAAATGACTTGTTTCTTACTTTGGATTCAACGTATATTGAGAAAGGTATAAGATGTAATAAGTGATTAATTAATAATGATTCATGGTATGAATTATATATAAATTATCGGGAAATATGTCACACTAACACATGCTCATTATTTTCGTCTCAACGTACGTTTCGGTCTCACGACCATCATCAGAAGACGCATAAATGTCTGAAACGGAATTTCTTAAAACTAATTGTATCAAGCACAAAGCGTTCTTATCGCAACAATTTCCATTAAAAATGCCCACGTCGCCGAAACGATCAGAAACAAGAGTGATCGAAATTGTCACACATTAATGTTTTAAGTGTATGTAAATGTATCAAGAAGCCACTGCATAGCAATCTACTTATAATTATGAGTCATCTCAAGCAATCTTTGAGTGAGACTGAAACTAAAATATAACGCTCAAGTATCCATTTTCGAACCAGATGTTAAAGACTTATGAGGTAATAGAAAAAAGTTGTCAGACCTTATTAGAAATATTGCTAATTCAGCATTCTACCTAAAATATACTTTTAACATTATAAAGAGGCATGTAAGAATTTGCAAGGGTTTTAATTAATTGAATTAGTATAAATCTGACTTAATGATTGAACGTCTGTTTTTGTCTGACTTGGAGTCGCGTTTTATGTGAATCATCTCCAGGATAGATCTTTTCAATAATAGGTTTCTTTGGTTAAAATATTAACATTTTTGTAATCGAATGGATGGTTATAGTCAAAGCAATGCTAAGCAAGAGCGGTTAAAGTTTTTGTTTCTAGTACTATACTTATGACCATACATTCTTTTTTGTAAATATTGTTTAGAGATTTACGTATAAGTCCCATCGCAATCTGAATAGTTTAATTTATAAACGGTGTGGGTTTGTTTATCTTTAGGTATGAAAGGTTTTAGATTTGAAAAATATTTACCAACACAGTTAGTAGGTTTATGCGCAATATTTATATCACAATCTTACTTACCTGAATCGTTTGATAGTTCATAAGTATTCAAACTAACTCGTCGTTTGATAAACAAAGGACCTACGCATTTGGGTGCTAACTTAGCATTAATAAAGTTAACAGCACTGAATAAAATCTTATTATGACGATATACCTTTTGTCGTTCAGAATAAACAATTGAACGTCGTTTAGAATCATAAATCTTCTTATTACGTTCGTAAGCTCTAAGTAATTTTGATTTAATATCATTATACATTTTCAAAAATCATTCCGTAGGTTGCGGAGTATTCAAACGAGAAAAATCATCAGAGTCTAGCGACCGTTTATATAGATCACCGGAGGAAACATACTCTCTACCAAAATTTACAAAATGCGGAGAATAACCAGTAGTCTCGTATTTTGCGGTTCTTATAGCACAAGCTATAAACGAAAGATTTTCAGACCATTTGCGTTGGTTATCCTTCACATAGCAAGAAATCATAGCTTTGATAACTAATTGTACGCTCAGTTGAATTTGCTTCGGGATAATAATAAGCTGTGTTCAACAGTTTCATCTGTCTGCTAATTTCAAAAATTCCTTACTTTTCATCTGCACACCGTTATCAGATAAGAGAAATTCACAGATACCGAAAACATGGAAAACTTGTTCTTCTACAATTTTAACCAAAGCTTTAGAAGTTGCAGATCTTAATGAAAACACTAATACGAATCTAGAAAAATAATCAGTAATGATAAGGATAGTTTAGACCCATAAAGTCTAAACTTATCATTTGCCAAGGCCACTTTGTCTGGACGACGACCCTTTAAGCCAGCTGGTGCTTTTTGTTCAGGTTTATGCTGAGTACACACTTGGCAATATCGTACATAATACGTAACGTCGGCTTTCATCTTTGGCCCGGTGAATGTGTTGTGGAGTTTCCAATAAGTTTTGTAGACACCTAAATGACCATTCTGTACACTATCGTGGTACTGGTGTAGAAGTCGAAACCGGAAGTCGAATTTCTTAATTTTCTCTGAGGTTTCCGGTATGTATGATAATGTTATAAAATTATCTGTATTACCGGTTATATTATTTATATATGTACCATTATAGATTTTGTTTATTCTTTCTTTAATGACGGTGTTGAAAAATGTTTTTAGGTAGTCATTCATTTCCAGTGTATTACGAACAATTTTCACTAGGGACGGTCCTCTGGATGGGACAACTTAACAGCGCGACTGTAAAGTCTTTTTTCATAACTTAAACAGCCTTACAGATCGCGCTGTTAAATTGAATTGTTAAAATTAAAATCCACCCAGAGGACCGTCTCAGAAATTTGAAAATTGTTCGTAATACACTGGAAATGAATGGCTACCCAAAAATATTATTCAAAACCCCATCATTAAAGAAGGAATGAACAAAATTTATAATGGTACGTCATATATAGATAATATAAACGGTAATACAAATAATTTTATGAAATTACCATACAATCCGTAAGCTTCAGAGAAAATTAAGAAATGTTTAAAAGAGTATGATATAAATGTTGCACATACACCTACTAATGGGACTTATACTGAAATCTCTAAACAATATTTGCAAAAAAGAATGTATGGTCATAAGTATAGTACTAGAAACAAAAACTTGTTTTGATTATAACCATCAATTCTATTATAAAAAGTTGATATCTTAAGTAAAGGAATCAATTATTATGAAAGATCTAGCCTGGAGATGATTTGAATAAAACGTGACTCCAAGTCTGTAAATCATAGAACAGGCGTTCAATCATTAAGTCAGATTTATATTAATTTAATTAATTAAACCCTTGCAAATTCCTACACGCGTCTTTATAGAGTTAAGAGTATATTTTAAGTATGCTCAAATATCAATATTTCTAATAAAGTCTAACAACCTTTTTTATTTCCTCATAAACATATCTGGTTCGGAAGGGGATACTTGAGCGTTATACTCTTACTCAAACATTGCTTGAGATGACTTCGAATATTATACGTAGATTGCTATGCAGTGGCTTCTTGATACATATACATATACTTAAAACATTAATGTGTTACAATTTCGATTACTCGTGTTTCTGTTCGTTTCGGCGACGTTTTTAACATGACATGAATTTTTTTAAAGATCTGAAAGTAAAGATACATACTTATCTTGTCTATATTGATGATTTTCAAATAATTCGAAGTTGATACATCGAAATAACAATGATTAACTTCATACGTTGACAGGAAATGAGATTTGTTCAAATTACCTTTGCTCCAAATAGTATTTCAGCAAATCTGCTTCCATCCCTAAAGGAAAATCATCACAACTATCCGATTCGTAAGGACTGGAAATACGTAGTTCGTCAATGATTTGACTTGCCAAAGAAAACGTATTTCTAAATACCACGTGTATTTCCGTACTATTCTCGCGGCTATTCAAACTCATCCATTCATCTATTATTTCATTCTTCGAAATATTTGCGTTGAAATCAGAGCTCGTGGTCAAATCCTCGTTCACGTAAATCACTGATTTATGTTTACTTTCAATTATTTCGTCAGAAGTTGTTGAAGGACGCAATGCCTCAGATTTATCTATCGTTGAAAATCTTTCGAACTTGGTATCTAAATCAATTTCCATTCCGAAAAATGTGAATTTTTTGTTTTCATCGGCTTCCTTAATTCTCGCCGCACCAGGTTTTGCCAAGATAAAATTCGAATTACTTAATTTTAAATCCGGTCTAAAGTTTTTTTCACACCCGGTCAGCTCTAAGCACAAGATACAGTCACAATTTTCGTCGCACGTCATTTTCACTTTCGTTGTCTTCAGCTTGTAAAGTGTTCCATTAGATGAACTGATACCTCCATCTTCAACCAGAACGATAATCTGACTGAAGAACGTTTCAATGGAACAATACCATGCTAATGAGTTAATGAAATATAGACTGTTTCCCATCATTGTTAAGATTTCCTTTCCTTCTAAGAAATCAAAACATCGAAATGTTTTGTACATAATTTGATGACCGCTATTTAGTATTGTTAATGTGTTAATAATCAATTCGTCAGTTATATGTTATCGTAGAAGAGGTCTGAATTCGAAAATATTATCAGCATATCAACAGTATGAATAAACTTGGTGTAATAAAATTGCCAACAAATTCATTCATCTCCAAAGTACCAACATGGTTTTCATTATATTGGAACTAATCAAAGAGAAAATCTTCACTATATTCAAAATGTTGAAAAAATCATCAACACAACAGTTTCACACAGTTATTTCTACCATAAATATTAAGTACCTATACGATTTGCCCTTTACTATTTATTTCGAGTTATTTTTGTAAAATAGAATTAATTATTAAATTTTAATTTATGTTCTTAATATTTTGGAGGAACATATTTACATTTATTTTGTACAGTTTCCCAAATGTGTTTGCCCCTTTTTTCGATAGAGGCGTTTAAATTGCGTCCTCAGTCATATTTTTTTTTATGCTTTGACTATACGAGAAGGAAACCTATAATGTTCGAAGAACATCGTATGAGCCAGCAGTGGAATATAGGGAGAGGAGATTGAGGCATTCGTATTTTTCTTGAAGGTTTGGAGATGATAGGCATAGGGAAAGAACTCAATGGGTAAAGAGTTCCACAACTTCGCTGTTCGATGGAAAAATGAAGTCTGGTAGGAAGAAGTTCGGCAGGTCTCGAGTTTGACAGTGAAGGGGTGACTAGTTTGAGCCTATCTGGAATATCTAGTGGTGGAACAACAGACGAGATTTCTGATGAACACCGACCATGGAAATATTGGCGCGGTAACCCATGTCTGCAGACCGTAACAAAATATGTTGAAGCCAAAAATATGTACAATAAAACAATAACCGTTTCGAAAGAGGTATTTAATGTCAAAATAAGATCAAAGCTTATCAAATGCCCGAATGGCTCACGTTCGTTTTGGATTTTCACCAGAGCAATTGACAGGAATTTCACTTCCAGTTTATTCCCTCTCCTGAATAAAGATGATGGCACACTGGCTACTGCACCACAAGAAAAATCCAACCTTTGATTCCACATGGGCAGGATCCTCCTAAGATTACTGCCATCGATAGCCACATGCCTGAAATTGTCTTTCGTCAACGCACAATTACGATACCAAAAAGTCTATGGGGCCAGAAGGAATTCGACATGGCATTCTCAAAGAATTTGCGTCTGAATTCACACCAATTTTCGGCAGGTTGTTTACCCTTTCATACAAACTGGGAACACTGGGAGACAGCTAGAGTGCAACCAATTCCAAAAAAAGGAAAGAAGACCCTTCCTAATAATTATAGACCCATTGCTCTTCTATCTCCAAAGTGATGGAGAAAGCAATCAATATTGAATTCATGAAATAACAAGAGAGCTACAAAATTGTGAATGACCGGCAATATGGCGTTCGTCAGAGAAGATCAACAAGAGACCTGCTCGCCTACGTAACACCATGTATGACAGAAATCTATTGAAAAACATGGTAAATCTCTACCTTCATCATTGGATATCATCAAAGCATTTGACCGAGTCTTGCACAAGAGCCCTTTTGGGAAACTTCCGTCACATGGTTTGCCGCCTCAACTTTTTCGCTTACTATCGAATTTCCTCTCAGATAGATCACTCCATGTGGTGGTTCAACGAGTATCCTCCGATATAATAGCTATCAACGCTGGAGTTCCACAGGGATCTGTCTTGGCACCAACTTTGTTTCTGCTCCATATAAACGATCTGCTGGAAGTGAGCACCTGCCCTGTCCACAGCTTTGCAGATGATGATACACTTCATACCGCTTTCTGACCTAGAGCTATAAACCATTCAACGAAGCCAGAGGAGCCAGATAGGGACAGGTTGATGCAATTAATCTGGCAAAGATTTTGAAATGGGGATCCGATAATCTAGGTGAGTTCAATGCAACCAAAACTCAAGGTCAATATGATGATGTCAGGTGCAACTATTTCTATGAAGTTTTCCATAACCATGCTCGGGATCTCCACCAACAGCACCGTGTCATGAGATGATCATGTGAGGTCCATTGCGAAAACTATTGGATTATATCCAGAAGGGAGCTATTCGTTTGATTGATGATGTCACACTTACTAGTTCATTAGCCTCTCTAGTACATAGTAGAAAGGTGGAAGATCTCTCCTTTTTCCATAGATATTCCCATGGTCGGTGTTCAAAAATCTCGCCTGTTGTTCCACCACGAGAGATTCCAGATAGGCGGACTAGACGAGCTTAAACTAGTTACCACTTCACTGTGAAACTAAGACCTACTGAACTTCTTCCTATCAGTCTTAACTTTTTCATCGAACAGCGAAGTTGTGGAACTCTTTACCTAGTGCTTATAACCTCCAAGTCTTCAAGAAAAATACGAATACCTATCTCCTCTCCCTACATTCCACTGCTGACTCACCCGATTTTCTTCGAACAGTATAGGTTTCCCCCTCGTGAAGTCAGAAGTATATAAAAAAAAACTTGCTCGTTCCACTGATGAGCCTCTATGAGAAGAGGGAAAAACTGTGTGAAACAATAAATTTGTGTAGCTACTGACCGATCTAGGAAGACATTATCATCGTTAACTGGCAAAAAAACAACATGAGATAGATGAGTATATTCATATATAATTTTTTTTTCTGATTCTCTTACATCTCTTATTTACACTATTAATTCCAAATAGTATTTAAACAGGCACATTTTTATTTATAATTTAGTTTATTCTGATAATGACTACTTGATAGCGGAAAGGTCCTCAGTACTTTAACTATATTTTAAGTGGATAAGGGTGATTTGATTATTATATTATGAGCTTTTTATAGTTTATAAGAAGATAATTATATAACATGTCTAGTTTCAAAAATTACAGGAAACTTATTCTGTTGTTAGAAGTGCTACCATTTTAATATTATAAGATAATGAATCATAAAGTGGTCTATCTGATAGTGAGGATCATATAGGAGGAACCATCAATATACTCCAAGAATCGCATTATTTGTGTAAATCATCAGCTGTGCAAAGGTTGCAATGGGGGGCAATAGAAACTATCTAACTAATGTCTTCGCAATGAAATATTAATTTGCTGACATAAGAATCTTATAGGAATTTAGTCCTAAATTAATATTAAAATTTTCAAAATGACATCATCAAGTAGTGACGTCACATTATTGTATTCCTTGTAATAGACATAATCCTATGGTTCATGAACCATAGTTACTTTATAATAAGGTTACATTTTAATAATAATTACTTTGCGGTAGCAGATGATTTTGACATGATATAATAAAACATAGAGTTGTAAAACACATATGTTATCAATCCAAATAAGCTATCAATGTAATGACAGTATAATTTTTCTGTTCAATTTATTAGCTATTAGTGAAAGTATATTATTATATCATATTTAACCCGCAGAAGTGCCCGAAAGCGAAAACTTGTGCCAACAAAATTGGGGTGAGGAATTACTTAATTTAATTTAGTATTTGAATATGCCCTTTCTCTTCGTGTTTGAATTTGAATTATAATCCGTGATTTTGAATTGAGAAAAAAACATGTTTGACATGTAACTGGTTCCCATTCAGGATAAATCTACGTTCGTTATTTTGCTGCGATGCATGTGAACTTGTCACATAATTAAGATTTTTAATATAATTGTACTTTCTAATCACTTGCACTAACTGATTTAAAGTTCTCACTGTTTTAATAATTGGTATTCTCTTTTCTATTGAAGAATATACACTTACTAATTTGTGGGGATTCCTCTATAGGATCTTGTAATGTGAGAATGCAGAACAATTTGGTATCTGTGAAAGTTGAAAATAATATTCTCAAATGAAAGTATGAGAGCTGCTATATTGTTTTAAGTTGATACTGAATTTGTAGTGAGTAAATAGTTGGCTCGTATGTCTATGTGATAGTGTTAACATTGAAGTTAAGGTAAGGTTGGGAAGTTAATATTCCATTGTCTTAGTGATCAGTGAACTGATGATTTGTTATATTTACAACGTAAATAGAACACGCAATATTTGCATATCAAATATTTTCATAAATTCAAGCCTAATTATACTTTATTGGTGAGAAAATGAATTTATGTTAAATTAGTCATAGATAGGTCTTGTTCTTTTATAGATTTTTCTTATTAAAAAAAATGATCATATCAATCCAAAAACGCACCATGATGGAGATAAATCCTGAAATCTGAAAACTGCTAGGGATAATTGACCTACAAGTTTTAGATCGGCTTATTCGATTTTTATACATACACTACCCATAAGGCGTTATGCAGACCACAAAGATATCTCATTTAGTACTTATCAATTGTAGGTAAATTCGTTGAGACCAAACTTTTTTTGTAAACCACAATGCATTTATTTACAAATATATCAATCGAATTAGCATTAAATAGCATATAAAAAACGATGGGCAGAGTTTAAAGATCGTCACCTCTAGATCAGTCTGAATTTATGAATGCTGTAAAGTTTCGTTTAGAATGCACTTATTTTCAATACTGTGAACAATATTTTGGCTGTGGGATCTCCCATTTCGGCTACTATCGCTAACTTTGTTATGGAATGCCTAAATGTCTGTAATAAATTCACAAGATTTTCAACCAGTATTTTTAAACGGTATGTAGATCATTGTCTAATGTGTGTTCCCAAGGATAAAATTTAGTATGTAGGTAATAAATAAATTTAATAATTTTAAGTGAACACTTCAACGAACAAAAACATAAATTTACTAAATATGAACATTAGACATCATTCAGACGGAAATAAAAACATTGTGGTTCACAAAAGAAGTATGGTCTCAAGGTTACCTTCACTATAATTCAGTTGCATCAACAATTATAAAAAAGTGTTATAGACAACGTTACAGATCGCGCTGTAAAATTGTCATACCCAGAAATCTTTCCGAAAAATTTCAAAAAGTTGGTTTGGCTACCCAAAACATTTTTTAGCCACATTATTAAAAAAATAATAAACGAAATCTATAATAGTACAACACATATAAATAATATAATCAGTAATACTACTAACTGTGTTGGTAAATATTTTTCAAATCTAAAACCGTTACCACCTAAAGAAAAAAACCCCACGTTATATAAATTAAATTGTTTAGATTGCGATGGGACACAGGAATCTCTAAACAAAATTAACAAGTAAGAATGTATGGCCTTATGTATAGTACTAAAAACAAAACTTTCAATGTTTTAGCTAAAGAAACCAATTATTATAAAATATTTATCCTGGATATAATTCACATAAGACGTGATGCTAATTCTGTAAATCATAGAACTGATGTACAATAATTGACCCAAATTTATAAAAATTTAATTAAACACTACATATTCCTTTATAATGTTTCAAATTGTGTTTATGTAGAAATATGATACAATAAATGGTAATGCCGGTACAGCAAAGTCATAGAATTTTAAACACATCTGTTTAACATTGTACCGATTTGGCGCATATGGTTTTTTGTCAGGTCAGTGTGGTCAAACCATTTTACCTCTTATCCGACATATGTCTTCAACTATAGAAACATTATTGTGTAGTGGTTTTCTATTACATATTCATATACTTTTTACTCATTAATGTGTTATATTTTTAATAATTCGTGTTTCGTTCGTTGTTGCGACGTAGACATTTTTAATTGAAATTAATGCGATAAAGACACTCAGTGCTTACGTCTTCTGATGATGGTCGGGAGACCGAAACGTACGTAAAGACGAAAAAAATAGTTGACATATGTGTTAATTTGACCTATTTCTGAAGACTTTACATATGAATAGAATGTATAAGCATTAAAATTAGCCACGTTCCTGCGCTTATCTAAAATTGTCACATACCTAATCCATAAACAAATCAATGTCTTTTGATCAGCAGGTCTTGTCAATTCTCTAGTAATGTTATATTATCGAAAGATTTGTACGTTGCAGTAAGTGAATTACCAAATATTCACGATTAAAATAAATATGAAATGAAGGGGGCTTTCTGAATTGGAGACTTTACAATTTGATATATAACTAGATATACAAATTTATAAATATATAAAGTTGATTATGA
The DNA here is from genome assembly GCA_958510875.1 of Endomychus coccineus. Classification (NCBI taxonomy): domain Eukaryota; kingdom Metazoa; phylum Arthropoda; class Insecta; order Coleoptera; family Endomychidae; genus Endomychus; species Endomychus coccineus. The sequence continues at coordinate 178,862,314 of OY294068.1, read as the reverse complement.
TACTACATAAGCATATTCATTATTCAAATCATTATGATTCATTTGCTTTGATCCAAGACAACTATTTTTATATTGGTTTATTTGAATGCTTCAAAGAATATGAACAGTAAATATTCCATACTGGAGCAAAAGGTACATGTGAAAAATATTGTTCCAAAATATTGTGAAAACTTCAACTACAATAGAGAAAATATTCAGTTAATAGGATATATCAATTTAATATTATTTCAATATTAGATTCGTTTCGTTTGAGCGATTTTACTTTTTCCGCTCATACGATGATGTCTGGATTTCTAAATTCAAATATGTGGTATCAACTACACTAATAATATAACGGCGTCAAAGGGATCAAAACATGGAAATATATAATAGATGATTGATATATGTAATTTAAATAACATCCAAAAAGCACTTGAATTATTTAACATTTCATGAAACGAAAAAATTCAAAATAATATCTTTGTGATATTTGTAATATGAACTTATTTGAGTACTTAATGTTCAAATAATTCAAAATATTATGTAATATTGCAAAACAAAATAAGTAATAATCATTATTCCTTTCTGACGAATATTCAGTTAATAAATATTTTCAAATTTTCGGTATTTTTGAATGAGGAATATAATATGTGTGAGAATAACATAACGAAGGAATCCAATTTAAATTTGTATGAACGCATTAGGTATTTAAAAAAAATTAAAAAAATTATTACTTTCTTATTTATACTCGTACAATATTATATTGAACACAGATAAGTCAGTAAAATAACTACGATCCCAGCCGAAATAGTAACTTAATCTTTTTTTGCGTTTTATTAGTTAAATATGGAAATATATTTTTTTTTTCACTTAATTGACCACTAACCTTCTAGGTTTCGGACGTAATATTTCATGATTTACATCTGTAATGCAAAGTGGATTAAGGGGTCCAGAAAGATGATCCACCCCCGTCCATTGTTGCTGGGGAGACTCGTTCGAAGCTCTACTCATGGGCGACAATTCCCATCCAACAGACGTTGTCCCATTTTGATGGGCCATGTCACAAAGTTCTACGACATACCAACGGACTCATTATTGCCCTCCAGCAAGTTCACCTCACCTGTTGGGTCCATCGCATTCCATGATAATTTATCAAGTGTTACTAGAACTTCCGAAAACTAACTCCGAAACTTTTAAATCGGCACGCACATTCTCAAACCTTCGTATTACGAGTACATTAAACATTTATTTCATTTTATTATTTCCGATATTTGACTTATTTCCGCAGGTAAAGTTTGAGCCGACGTTGCCTGCTTTTGATTGTAAACATTTCATAAGCGTCGATGGAGGGGAGAAACGACTGAGATTTTGGCATTAATTTTTTGTTTCTCTTTCGTATGCGCAGACGACCTCTATTGAAATTCCTTCGAGCACGCCCATGAATTTCATGTAAACTGGTTTCCATTGCTTCTTAACAATGTACAGACATGCATTTAGGCATGGTCAACTTGACCGTTTGGGACACTTTATTTATACAATTCTACATCGGTACTTATTATAAGTATTCTCTCATCTCAGTTTTATACGGCAATATTCATTCATTAAAAGCAATTTCAATTAGTACATAATTCCTTTAATAATGTATTATAGCTAATAATGAATATTTATTGAGCTCCGATACAAACTTCAACAAAATGACTACACATACACAATATATATTTTATATAACTAAGAACGGAAAAGTAATTGATAATTATTGCATCTTTCATCTAAAGTTAGTCTCATGAGTATAAATATATTGTATTGTTAGGTACTATCACGTCCATACATAATACCTACATCATATCAATCATTTGAATTATATCTAGTAAAATTGGACGTATAATACTGAAAGCTATATTGACTAATATTTATTGCTTCAAATGAAGGTATCTAATTTTCGATTTGAAATTCATCAATTTATGCCAAAAAAAACACAAATGTTGATTAGAATGCACTTATTTTCAATACGGTGAGTAATATTTTGGGCAAATATTCGGCAAATCGGCACAGCAATTTAACACTTCCAACTTCAATTTACTTGTTAAATAGAAGTGAACAAGAAAATTAATTTCCTAGATATAAAAAGTAGGCATGATGCAGACGGAAAAATAAAAACTCCGTGGTTTATAAAAAAAGTGTTATAAACAGCTTTACATATCGCGCGATTGAATTGTCCCACCCAAGAGGACCGTCCCAAAAATTTAAAAATTGTTCATAATACACTGGAAATGAATGGCTACCCAAAAACATTTTTCAATCCCATCATTAAAGAAAGAATAAACAAAATCTATAATGGAACGTCATATATAAATAAAATAAACGGTAATACAGATAATAATTTTATAACATTACCATACATTCCGGAGACCTCAGAGAAAATTAAGAAATGTTTAAAAAAGTATGGTATAAATGTTGCGTTCGGAAATATTTTTCAAATCTAAAACCTTTAATACCTAAAGATAAACAAACCCACATGTATACAAAGTAAATTGTTTAGATTGCGACGGACCTTATACAGGAATCTCTAAACAATATTTATAAAAAAGAATTTATGGTCATAAGTATAGTGCAAGAAACAAAAACTTAGAAAATTCCACCGCCATTGTTAAACACTGCTTTGATTATAACCATCAATTCATATACAAAAATGTTAATATTTTAACTAAGGAAACCAATTATTATTCTGGAGATGATTCACATAAAACGTGACCCCAAATCTGTAATTCAGATAGATATTCAGTCATTAAGTGAGATGTATACTAATTTGATTAATTATATATAAAAATTCTCGGGAAATAGGTCACAATAACACTTTGTTTTAACTATTCGTCTTAATTTGATTAATTAAAACACTTGCAAATTTCTGCATGCGTCTTTATAATGTTAATAAAAGTATATTTTAGGTAGAATGCTCGAGTAGCAATATTTCTAATGAGGTCTAACAACCTTTTTCTATTACCTCATAAATCTTTAACATCTAGTTCGCAAGTGAATACTTGAGCGTTATATTTTTTGGTTTCAGTCGCATACACTCTTTGTTTGACATGAGTTCGTATATTGTTAGAAAATTGCTAAGCAGTGGATCCTTGATACATTTCATATACTTAAAACATTAATGTGTTATATTTCGTTTATTCATATTTCTGTTCGTTTCGGTGGCGCGGGCATTTTTAATTGAAATTGGTGCGATATGGACGCTTTGTGCTGATACAATTAGTTTTAAGAAATCCAGTTTTAGACATAATACGTCTTCTTATGATGGTCGTGAGACCGAAACGTACGTGAAGACGAAAATAATAAGCATATGTGTTAGTGTGACCTATTTCCCAAGAATTTATTTACAATAAATTATAATTTCTCATATTATGATTATGATCATAATATATCATTAAATTTCTGTGTGGTACCTACCAATTTTAATTTGAATTTGTGAATAATTTCTATTCCTAATCTAATAAATAAATACACCCAGACTATTATTCGAAGCATCACCACCCTCTACTGCACTTTGGTACCCAACTTAAATACCTCCTGTTTGTAATCTTCTCCATTTTGTTAGGTTTGCTAATAAGCTGTGCTCACAAATTTGAAATTTAAATTGCATATGTCATGATTGAAGAAGCTACACATTCCTTCAACACCCATATTTTCTTCGAGATATTTTTGCATATACAGGATGTTCTGTGAATCATGGGCAATAGTTCAGGAATAGCTTCTATGTATTAAAATAAGATCACACCCGTACAATATTCCTGCCAAGAAGTAATACGAGAATTTTAATTTTTTTCAATTATAATTCATTTATTTTCTGGATGATTATTCAAAAATTTTCACAATTTTTTTTTGGGTCATTAACAAGAATATGTCGTTTCTTGAGTTGAATGTACAGAGCGTTCTGAACACCTGTGTCACTGACCATTCCCTTGAGATTTTTAATGGATAGTGATTTTTTTAAAGTGATATACTTCATGCATATGTCGCTAAAGTTCGTGCAAATATATGGACAACAATAAATTTGTCAAGTTTAGCTCAGATAGGAGTGATAGATCAACGTCGTTTTGAATGATCGAATGAAAATTTATGATTTTCAAATTATGAATAATTTCGTAAATGTTCTGTCTGGAAACTCATCTTGTGTCAGTGATAAAATTTGCACTGATTAGTTGATCTTGAAATTTGATGTCCTGTGTATAGTTTATAAACTGATTTTTGCTTTTATAAAAAATTTGACAAGAGTTCTGTATATATTTATGTTTTCCGTTGATAGAATTCTAGTAATGTTGAAAAGTTGTTGTAGTTTGCGTATTTGCAATGTTTTAATCGATATTTGTGAACAGTTCCCATGTTTGTAACAATTAAACAATACATATCATGTTACTGGATCAATTAACCAAATATATTAGGGGTTAAAGAATATGTATCCACAAGTAAAGTGTTATACACATTATATTCCATAGTGTAGAAAACGTTTTTTATTTGTGGCAATGTGAAGATGATTTGAGTTTAAAAAGAAATATCTTTATGAGGATGCAATATTGTATAATCATAAGTAACCTCTTGCCAAGATAAAATTTATATAAAGTCATTTTCCTCAGTGCGCGGACAGACAAAAAGGAAATTCCATCAAAGCACATATTACTTCAGGTGATTTCCTCAAGAAGGTGAAAAAATTGCTGGTGAAATTTGGAAATGGAGAAATTGATCATTATTTATGAAACTATACGATGAATCTACAGGCTTCCAATGCAGGAGTTACCACATGCAATAATGGTTTCCCACAATTCACGCAGATCAGTTTATTGATCAAGTAAGGTAATTATTGAAGTGAATCTATGAAGTTAAGCAATTCATGGTTTTTGCAGTAATGATGATAAATATAGCATGTTATCCAATTACCACGTGCACTATAAACGCGACGTTAATTTCAATATTAGATTCGTAGAACAGATAAACAGGTACACATTGAAGTCTCGTTAATTGATGTCTATTTATAGCTGGTCCCGAAGTATCAACAAATCTACTAGGATATCAACATCAACAAATGTATCTACATGAAACAGTTCATCAACGGTAACACACAAACGGGGTCTTGGTCTGGCAAAAGTTATGGAATATGGTAGAAATACAATGCTCTTACTTTACTACTCAATCTTCGAGCGGGTGAGACACTATTTGGTGAATTGGAGCAAATCGAAGAAAACCTCATTTTAAAACATGAAAAATTTCTGAGAAACCTGGAAATTTCCGAAAAGCTAGAAAGCCTACATAAGTTCTAGTGTTTCCTGTTAACTTTCGGAGATATTTATGATATTGTTCTATTATTTAATATTCCATAATTTCTTCTATCAGAACGCTCTCGTAATTATGATGAACAGCCCTTTCTGTTGAGTATGATTATTCATATAATATATCAACTAACGGAATTTTAAATCCTGAACCTCCGTTCGAAATGATTCCTCTAGGAGAAGATGCAAGGCTGCATGCTTTGATGAATACACACGAAACCAACACCACACATATACTAAATTGGTAAATGTTCAACATGAGTGTAGCGCAATGCCGCATTAGATTTAAAGAGGTTCGGTAGAGATAATTTATTATGATACAATTTTTTGACATTTTGACCGTTGAGAATAACGATATAAGTCTAATTTTTTGGAGGGTTTCACTACACCGTTTCTTAAATATATCGAGTCAAAAAACAACATTTTGGCATGAAAGCTTATGGGGACATGGATCAAATTAAAAAAAACGTTCCACTAATTCTTTCTATGAAAACATAGCTGAAAATATGGCTTAGGTAGACCATTATTCATTGTAATTAACATTTAAAAACACGAAAAGTCGACTACAACTATACGACTATTATTTTTACATATGTTTATGTATACAACTCTAGCCGGCAATATTTATAGCGTTGCCAGACCTCTCTCGCCCTCCGCTTGCTTTTTTATATTCCCCCCCTCCCCCCCCAACACTACCGAACCTCCTTATAATATCTTATAACTTATTATTATGATTGAGTATATTCTACGATCACATTAAAGTTTAGGATCCTAGATACGTTTTTCGACAATCGATATCAAAATCTATATTTCTATATAGTATCTTATTTCGGAAGTTTGCCAGAATTCACAAATAGGAAACTGGACTTAGTAGTATCTGATAATGAAGAACATCCAATACGATACTACAGATCAGCTGAAGATATACCTTATCTGCCAAAATGCGTATTTGGATTCTTAATATTACTGCGACTTCATATTAATTTGAAATTATCCCAACGCATTAATGTTTGAAATGATTGCTCATAGCAAAGGTTATAGTTAAGGAATTTAGCAACTCCCAAGCCGCATCAAGTTTGTCTGTAAAAAATTGTTTGGAACTTATTGCGAAACTTGAACCTGGTGAAACTCTCGTTTCCTCTGATTTTTATGTACAAATACTCCAATCCTTGAGTCGACAAACAGTCTGAAGAAATGGTTTTCAAATATTAATATCCATTTTCCAAAGAATACGTGATCCTTACGTCTTTATGTATAAAGCAAAATTATTTCGCTTTCAACAAAAACTACTATGAACAAACAAGCGGATGTGTAATGGGCAATCCACTCTCTCCTTTTTTTTTCCAATGTTTTCCTGGGCGATCCTGAAACTTCTTAAAATCAAAATTAAATCTGTTTCCAATAGTTTTGCATAGATATGTTGATGATATTTTCCCGATTATAAGTAAATATTTTGATTTACATCGCAGCTTCCTTTCCTGATATTAACATTATAAAAAATGGTAACATATACAAAAGGAATGAACATGTCCGAGGGAAGAAACAATTTAATGAATTCAGATTTATCTCCAGCTGAGGGTAATCCCTTATATTCGCTATTAATTCTAAATAGTATTTAAACAGACACATTTTGTCTACTTTCGTTTACTGATCATGACTTAGTTGGTAGCTGAAAGGCCCTCAGCACTTTAACAGTATTTTTAGTGGATAAGGATGATTATTTCTTAATTATTTTAGTGTTATAGATCTCTTAGAATATATATTCCAGGAGTCCAAGGTGTATCCACAGTGTGAACTCTTTTATAATAGGTATATTACTATATTTACCTTCATATCATATGATAGTATTGAACTTTACTTTATATTCAAACATATGTAACTACTTGCCAACATGTTCCCAAATCTGAATTGGGCGTTTCCCGTATAAAATTAAACCTTTACTATTACCTTATAACCTTTTCCTATTACCTCATAAATCTTTAACATCTGGTTCGAAAGTGGATACTTGAGCGTTAAATTTTTTGGTTTCAGTCATATACAAACATTGCTCATATGACTTCGTATATTATAAGAAAATGGCTAAGCAGTGGTTTCTTGATACATATTCATATACTAAAAACATTAATGTGTTACAATTTCGATTACTCGTGTTTCTGTTCGTTTCGGCGACATGAGCATTTGTAATTGAAATTGGTGCGATAAAGGACGCTCTGTGCTGATACAATTAGTTTTTAGAAACACCATTTTAGACATTGATACGTCTTCTCATGATGGTCGTGAGACCAAAACGTACGTAAAGACGAAAATAATAAGCTTATGTGTTAGTGTGACCTATTTCCCGAGAATTTATATTCAATAAAATACATAACTATTTAAGATTGACGTTTATGGAGGTTTTTACATCAATATCTTTGGTTCGTACCACGGTCGTACATACAGGTCTGGGAACCCTATTGTTTGACATGAGTCTCTTACATGTCGCCAAACTCGTAGTCCCTCGCTCAGCCACCAGCTAGCGCTTGGATCGAAGTATGGCAGCCATCATATTATTAAGTAAAACAATTTTTCTCGTAACGCAATATTTACTATTCTGATTTGAGAGACGAAGAGAACTGTTACTCTTGTCAAAATGTATTACTCACCTTAAAAATAACTTCCCCTTTTTCGCACACATAAAAAACCTCGTTAAAACGATTTCTGTCCGGAATCGCAAGCATCCACTTTTTTCGCATTTCCGCATCTTTCGGCACTTTAAAAACAGAAGTTTCTTGCTTTACACTTTTGTACCCCGTTTTGCATTTCGGCACAATGCACGGTTTCGTAATTTGTTTCTAAGAACGCAGGTATTCCTTGTGTTTACAATTTATTTATTCAAGAATGACAGTTGTCAGAGAACACTCTTCGATTACTGCGCCACCCTTTTTGGTACTACGCGACAGTTGACGCTTAGCGAACCCACTTCTCACCATAGGAAACAGCCCCGAGTTCCCAGACCTGTATGTACGACCGTGGTTCGTACTAGCTTTATGGAGTGAAGTAAAGCACAGAATAGTTATTATTATTCTGTGGTATACTGGTATAAGCTTTGTAAAGATGAAATGACGTTTTTGACGTTTAATTACTACACGTCAGGGAGTTCAAAGCCGGAGTTATTTAATTTTTTAACCCTATAATTGCAATGAAACAATTGCTATAAAGTTGATATAAATTCTTATGTTAATTCATATTAGAAACTAATAGTAATATAATGGGTAAGTAGCACCGCAGATAGTTTGTTCGCCTATTAGGTTATAATAAAATTTCAGGTGTATTGTTTAGTTACTTCAAAAGCCTTATTGGTGCTCGGGAGATGAGAATATTAATATTAGGATTAGATGGAGCTGGTAAAACGACAATTTTATATAGACTGCAAGTTGGTGAAGTGGTGACAACTATACCAACAATAGGATTTAATGTGGAGCAAGTTACTTATAAGAATTTGAAATTTCAAGTTTGGGATCTTGGTGGACAAACAAGTATAAGGTAAGTTCAGATTTAATACCGAAAATGTATATATTTAGTAGCAATGTGTAAGTAAACTTTGATATTTTTTTACAGGCCTTATTGGAGGTGCTATTACAGTAATACAGATGCTATAATATATGTTGTAGATTCAGCTGATAAAGAAAGGATGGGAATTTCGAAAGATGAATTATTTCATATGTTGAGGGTAGGTATCATCTTAGTTAATGTTCATAATGAAACATAGTAGAAAGCTAAATATATGGTTAATAATCATTAGATTATTGTAGGTTTAAACATTCATAATCTGAACATCTGTTTTATCAGCCTTTTTAGGTTATTTACCATATATTTTTTACCTTCTGTTCAACACAATAGCACAATAATAAAATATCAATATTGAGTAAAAATTAAAGAGAAATGTGAAATCTGAAAGCACCATGTGCAATTTAGGAACCAGTAGCAGTAATCTTCCCCTATTCAGATCTTACTTACTCTTGGTACTTGAAAATCATTGAAAACTGTTGTAAATTTATGCATATACTTCTAATGAGATAGTCTGGTATCTATTTAGGAAGAAGAATTAGCTGATGCAATTTTGTTAGTACTAGCAAACAAACAGGACATACCTGGATGTATGTCACTTAAAGAAGTACATCAAGCATTGGGTCTGGAAGCACTTAAAAATAGAACTTTCCAAATATTCAAAACATCGGCAACAAAAGGTGAAGGTTTAGATATGGCAATGGAGTGGCTGAGCAATACACTGAAAAACAGGAAATAACACATCGTTCTATCACCCTCCTCTAGTCTGTTTAATTTCCTTACTCAGTGTTAACTTAAAGTGAGTTGCTTTTCGATTAAAAAGTATATACTGACGTTTAAATATGTATTATATTATTGTTTAATTGCCAAGCGTCTGTTTTTAATTTTAATTTCTTTTGATCATGTTCTGATCATTTATTATTTTCATCATTCCACTAATTTCATTCGAAGATATTTAATTGAAAATCCAATATTTTTAAGAGTTCATTAAAATTAATTCATACATCTATATCACACATTTTATACTGTATATTGAAATAAAAGTAGATGTACACATACAATTTTTTTAGTTATAACATCCAGTATCCCATACACATTTGCAATATAATCTTAATTTTTATTTATTATATATAAATTCTAGGGAAGTAGGTCACATTAACACTTATGCTTTATATCTTCTTGTCTTTACGTACGTTTCGGTATCACGACCATCATCAGAAGACTTATTAAGTATGTCTAAAACTGGATTACTTAAAACTGATTGTATTACACTAAGCGTCCTTATCGCACCAATTTCAATTAAAATGCCCACGTCGCCGAAACGAATAATCGAAATTGTACCACCTCAATGTTATAATTATAAAATATCAAGAATCCACTGTTAAGCAGAACTTTTAATAAATGTTAAAAAGTATATTTTAGGTAGAATGTCAAGTATATCTCCAGTAACTGGCAAACTTTTTTCTATTAGCTCATAAATCGTAACATCTGGTTTGAAAGTGAATACTTAAACTTAATGGTCTCGTTTCTAGTCGTTCACAGTTTTTGTTGACATGAACATGCATTTATTAAAAGTTCTGCTTAACAGCGGATTCTTGATATTTTTTAATTATAGCATTGAAGTGTTACAATTTCGATTATTCGTGTTTCTGTTCGTTTCGGCGACGTGGGCATTCTAATTGAAATTGGTGCGATAAGGACGCTTTGTGTAATAGAATTAGTTTTAAGTGATCCAGTTTTAGACATAAGTCTTCTGATGATGGTCGTGAGACCGAAATGTACGTAAAGACAAGAAAATATAAAGCATAAGTATTAATGTGACCTATTTCCCGAGAATTTATATATAATTCATACCTGGGTCAAGAATCTTTATCTTAATTTTTATTTTAACAGAAATTTGAAAATGGTTAGTTTCTATATCGTCCTGGAAGATAATTTTCAGTTTCCTTACATGGTGGAGTAACTGCTTTGTTTGCAAACACAGACTTCAATATTAACATCGCTACTGTATGGTATAAAGGGTACAAATTATGATAAATTGTAAAAACCCAGTGGTCCTAAACTTGTATCCAGCCTTTACCACTACCCAATTTTGATTAAAGCTTTTAATAATATATAATGTAAAACCAAATACAAGAGTAACACACCAAGAAATGAAAAACGATTTAAAATGATAGTATTTTTATTGTTAATTTAACAAATTACTAAACTGTATACAAATATTGACATTATTAACAACTCAGCAAAAAAGACTAAAAAATTGTCAAATATTCCTGAGGCTACCTTCGTTTTGTTATGATATTGAATTATTTGTTAATTTTTTTTAAAAACCGTGACATGGAGCCGTTGAAAGGTCTGATTGGTTGAAAAGCCATGACCAGTGATAGGCTCCTCCTTCTTCAGTACTTGTTATATACAGATTGAGTCAGATCGAGCGGTGTACAGCAGACTCTTGAGTTAGAGAGAGACTGATGCCCTATATTGTTTTAAAACAGAAACAAGTAAAGCGCTATAGTGGGTTGAACCATATTTCGATATGCAATGCGCTGACACTCCCCTCACTGTCCACTTACGGCAGTAACTCGCTATAGGTTATATATTGATTTGAGAATTTTTATTATTTCTTAAACCTGTTCTATGGAAAATGAAATAAATTCACAATTCCTACTTTAATTCTAATTCTAGCACCATCTTTAGATAATTATTTCATACTTAGAAGACAATAAGGTATTCGGGAACGCCCATATTTGCCGAATCTCTCTTGTACTTATTAAATTACTACAAAACGCTCGATCTGACTCAAGCTGTAGATCATATCAGCACTGAGCGATCGATCTTGGAGAAAATTATATTATGCTAGACAAGAGTTAGCCAGTGCGGCAAGGGGCGAGGTAATAAAGTCACGTATGAAACAAATTTTACCGCTAAACACATATTGAGATATCATAAAATCGACTCGCATTCTTCCTGTAGGAGATCTATAAGTGACTTATCATATTCTATGTTCTTTATTATATATTAAAAACGTTTTTACTACATTTCAAGTTTTCAGGTCTAAGCATATGTTTTCATAAAGCCTAAATATATAATCTTCATTTTGAACTAACACAAGATTAAAGTAATAATAATAATATCCAAGGCAATAGGTGAAATTTAATGAATGTTACCACAGAAAGCAACATTATTATTATTATTCATTAATAATCATAGAAGTTGAGGATGAAATCCTATATGACTCAATTACACATAAATAACGTTTATGGGAACTTTTAATGTGCATTGGATATCCCGACAACATATCTGAAATGTACCTACCAATTCTACCTAATTTTCCAAGAAACGATTTAGTTTAATTAATATCCCACACAGAGGCGTAGCGAGGATTGTGCGCGCCCGGGGGCAGCTATCATAATTGCATCCCAGCCCCTTGATTCTTAACAATATTTATTTTCGTATACAATACTGCCAAATATATTTAATGAAAGAAACAAGGGAACATAGTTTTTAATAGTTTTAAGTACCTTTCTTTTAAACTTTGGTACATATTATTCATTGAACAATAAATCTAGATATGTATTTTACGCGCTTTCATTGATGCAAACGTATCTATTATGCGTGATGCATCAATCGATTCGAAAGTCTCTTTCTCTATACTCAACAGAGCTAAGTCCTACAATCTTTGTTGCTCCATTGATGCCCGCAGATAAGATAATATTAACTTTAACTTGCTGAAGGACCACTCACAACTTGCAATAGATTCGGAGACAGTTAGCTTATCTGTAACGCAACTCTTAAATTCGGAAAAACATCTTTACCGTACGGTATAAGAAATCGGAGTAGTTCGATGGGGGTATTGATGACATTTTCCCGTGAACGTAGTTACAAGCCAGTGCCGTCAACATCAGTAGCGTAAAATTCTCCGAAACTTTCACACTGTTCTTCCACGCAATCGAAATCTGAACCACTCAAACGATTGTCGAACTCAACCTGGAGCCTATCAATAACGTTTGCCAAAACGTGACGTTATTCCTCCTCTGCTGCAAGGCCTGCATCTTCAGTTAACTCCCCAGGTATTCGGCGACGTTGATTCCCCATCGGTCATTTTTGTTTTGCGTCTGCAATCACGGCAGTACACAAATCATTTCGAATGAGTGCTAAGTCGTGTTGAAGAGAGTCGGGGTCGTTGGCAGCATCTGCAAAATTCATTGCAGGATCTTGCAGTCTTTTTTGAACGTGTTCAATTCTCCGCAAAACTTGGTCCCAAAAGTAGAGAAGGCCGAGAAAGTCGAACGTCAGCATTCTGTGCGCAAGGCTTCCCGCTTCATTTCTAGTTTTCGGCGTCAATTCTGGATTGTCACCCATTTTTTCGAGCATATCCAAAATAGAATCCAGATGTTCAAAGAAGACACTGACAGCGTCATACCTAGCACTCCATCAGGTTTGAGATTCCTGTTTCACTGTTCTCTTCACTGCACTTTTCAGAAAGTCCCATCGTACAGTTGACAGAGAGAAGAACACGTACAAACCCTCTATAGTGCCGAAGAAAGTGATGACAGATGCCTCTTCATTAGCTGCATGAAGTTACGGGAAGAATGTTATCCTGCTGTTCAGACAGCTGTGCGCCCAAAATTTTTATCATGAATTTCTTTTCCGTGAAATTTTTTTCCGACAGATTTTTATAAACTTAGACATTTCTAAATTTGGCGCCCCCCTGGATCCGTCCCCCGGACACTTGCCCCCCCCCCCCTCACTACGCCACTGGAACCACTCATCAACATTCAAGAGGAAGCCAAAATTCTCTCCATCTAAAATATGATTAACTGATAAGACTTACTTATTACAGCCTTCCGAAGATGATCGCGATACACAAATGTTCGAAGTGTCCTATTTCCCAAGAATTCGCGATCATAGTTAATCTATTTTACTTCCATGAATTGATTGGAAATTAAATCATCACATTTTATTGAGCACGGAAGAACTTTGGCAAGTGAACAATTGTAAAGATCTCTTACCTTCAATTTTGAATATTACTCACTATACAATTCCAACAGCCCCCACCCCCGATTTCCTATCATCACGCCACCATCTTGTATACTTACCAGCATAGCTGCTGAAGCTTTGGAAGCATTAATATGTTCATACATCCAAAGAGAGGAGAGGAATACATAGCATTTTTCTTTACGTACTCGTTCATCATTATAAGAATAAAACGAAATATTAAAAAAATAGTTGAATAAGTTTATATAAAATCAAAACTGATTTTATTTTACATTATTTCTTCTGTAACTTCGGCTTCTCCAAACCTACAAATACGACTTTCGGTTGATTCAAGCTCCATCTGGACTTTCTTCCTGATATAAAAAATCGGACAATCTCTACTGGTGCATAAAATTTCTTCATGAAGGGAACCCATGCACCTTTGACATTCGGTAAATAACTGAGAAAATCTGTCTTCCAGCATACGATGATTACACAACTCTTGTTGATATAGAGCAGATTCTTTCGGTTTACAATACCTACAAACAGCTTCTTTTTCGTAACCCGCCGATAGAACCGATCGGCAACCGATACAAGTTTCCTTTTTCTTCGTGAAAGCAGACAACGCTCCGATTTTTGACGTTACTAAGGTTTTAGTTCTGGTATGGTCGCCGCCTGAAACACAGGAAGATTGTCAAAAATCAAATGTTATGTTTAGGTACGGTCGGAAAGTCGATTTACAATCATTGCACAAAATCACTAAACAGACGGTGTCGTAATCGAAGTATTTTTCAGTTATTGAGAACGTCTCGCCTTCGATTAAGACATTAATTCAATGATTGTCGAACTATTTAAAGGTCAAGGCAAGAAAAAAACATTGCAAGGTATTTTTTTTGCTACAATTTGTTATAAACAATAAAAAGGGTCAACTTGAAAATTATCTGAGATTTTGGAAGCTAAATGTTCTTGGATCATCAAAAAGAATATACGATATTTAAAAAAAAAATAGACATCGTAAACGCCATCTTCGTCCATGGTCAATTTTAGACGTTTATGGGCCGTATAGAGCTTTAATAATGCTTTTCGCATTGTTTTTGGGGAGCCGCCGTGCCCTAGCAGAAATTAATTTTGCATTATCGATGACGATATTTCGAATGGTGAATTTTAATTGAACTTTAGTATCAGATTTCGAAAAATTTCCTAGAAAATCTTGCTATATGGCCGCCAAAGATTGGTATTATATCGATTTGAATAAAAATATCCTCAAAACTTGTGTCAAATTAATTGATTTGAAGCTTCTAAAGATGCGAAATTTCGCAATTTTATACGAATGTTGTAACGCTCAGAAGTTTCTGACGCATGAGGCTCCGGGATTTTCACGTGGCCTATTGAATTGTATAAAAACACAATCGCATGAATGCCAGACGTATTATTTAATTGGCCACGAACGAAATCATTTTGACGTTTCCCTCGAGGAGATCGCTGCGCTTCAGAGTATACATTTTACCTCGGTCTTGTTGATTAGGGGCCGTTTCGTGCCTCATGCGGCCGGCACCAGTTGTAATAAAGTGTTTTTGACTATGGGCCGCTAGCTTTTACCCGCTTTGGGTATATTTTAGTAGCGAGAAAATTCCCTATGGTACGTCCCACGTGAGACGCGTGTAGCTGAGAGCGGAGAATACCTCTAACTTTCTTAATAAAATTCTCCTATTTAATCGATATTTTGGGGCCCGAAACTATGCTATTAAATTCATAATCTAACGACATGGAGCGAAAACGGCACGCGAAAAGTCGTTTTTAAATTCGTAGGAGGGTGCACTTTTTTAACTCGCGAGCTATGCGCTCCTCACGTGAACCTCACTCGATTTATGAAAAATTAACTATTTTAAAACCGTTTTCGACCCAGTTAGTGACTATTAAAACATTCTAAAAGGTGATAATAAAGGTTTTTGACCCAGTATGAATTATATATAAGAATTCTCGGGAAATAGGTCACATTAACGCTTTGTTTTAAATATTCGTCTTAATATTAAGACGAATATTTAAAACAAAGTGCTTTGAAACACAATTTTTTTTTGAAAACCTTGCAAATGTTTAAACTGAATAAAATTAAATTTTTATGAACAAGTAATCTTATTGTGGAGTGTTTGTTAATTTTTTGCATTTTACTATAAGCTCTGAATTCATTAGTTAATATTGCCAAGATTGATACTGTGAAGTAGTTCCAATTTACAGATCGACATTTCCAGTAGTGCAAATGTATCAATATGTCATACAAGGGTATAAGACTTTAAACAACTTACGTAACAAAATCGATTCAGCATTATCTCCTAAAATTGGCTGGAAAATACGGAGCAGGGGTTTAGACAACTGGTTTTCTAAGTAATACTTTGCATCTATTGGTATGTTGTTTTCCAGCACATAAATTGGATCCTGCAATTGACATCTATTAATATTAATTCTTGATCCAGGAGTGAATTATTTGGAGAATGTGTCTTTACTACACTGATAATTTGATGCTCTCTATTTGGTCAACAGATGTGTGACGTCAGAATCTTATGTTGTTTTCGCTTTGTTTCGCATCGAATTAGGAATGTTTTCAGTAGTTTCAGTGGTGAGTTTGAATATAAGTTTTGTTAGTTTCAATCTAGTTCAGCGCGTGATTGCTTCATCTACAAAATCTTAATGCGAGAACGCGAAAGACATAACAACAACAGTGCCTGAACAAGTTATGATAATGGGATTACCCAAGATAAGAATAGTATGGAAAGCTGGTATGTAAAAGGAAATGAAATTATCGAAATATCAGATATTACCTAGTAAACAAATTTAATAAGGGTTACACTATAAATATGAAATAATTAGTGGATAAGGGTGATTATTTCTTATTTATAGTGTTGTAGCGTATCCACAGTGTATACTCTTTTATAGTTTACTAATAAGGGTGAGTTAACACAATCCAGCTGGTTGTTATGTAGATTCTGGGTGTTTTTGTGATCATTTATTTCTAATGATTTCCAAACAAGTAATCTCAAACCTTCACCGTCCGAAAACCAATAATATTATATTCCGATTTAGAAATGATACATTCAATCAATTATCGCCCGAAAATATCAATAAGAAAGCCATTCACTAATTAAAATAAATGGCACATTTCGAAGAGATTTATACAGCTCCACCATTTATAAAAATTATTAACATCCTCATAAATTCAAGTAGAAACATAATCCTTATAGTGCCTGCTTCAATAACAACTCATTCAATTAAGACCAAATTCGCAATTTCTAAATGAAACACTGTCTAATCTTAATAAAGTTCAAAGTGTAATGAGCGGAAGTGCAAGAACTGTTTTATCATATGCAATGAAGCGTTTAGTCATCTGAATGAACGCTTATAAGTAATTAAGTTTCTTTAGATCGACAAGTAGCACTACATCTGATAGTTCTGGACAGCTGTTTTGCTTTCTAGAGCTCATCAGCGGAACGTGTAATCTGTAGTGCTACTGGCCGATATCTTTGTCGAGGTATAAATACTATTAGACCAGACCATCTAACACCATCTACTCGAGAGTAGATCTTCCACTGCGACGATCTAGAAAAACATAATTGTATCATCTTTTATTCTACCCAACTATCAACTGATAATTTCAATTATTGTTACACAAAACCAGGAATCAAACGGCCTTAATAGATTATGAATGTATTGAAATGTACCAACCTCTGCCTTTTCAAATGCTTTTGCATTCTTCGTGTTAGCAGTTATAACATATGGAATACGATCCCCTAATTTTGGCGCGTTTCCCGGATCTCTTTTGGTCATTTTCTTGGCCAGTTCAACGTGAGCTTGTTTTGCTGCATAATCAGCTTTTGTTAATTCTTTCGTTATAACCAGCTGGGATATGTCCACGTTATTCTGCAGTAAATCTGAAATAACCATTTTCGCATAACTAACTGCAGAGTCTGGATCCCTGCAATAAAAAAAAACAATAAGATCGTCTTCAACGATGGATTTCGGGCTTCACTTGCCTATTTATCAACAATTTTTGAAGACATGTGTTTATGACATCGACGACGAGGGTGCAATTGTCCCTCCGAACTGTTTCGATACCCTTGCAATCCATCTTGTCGTACTTATCCGGCTTCGTGAAGTACAATCCTGCGTACCGTTTCTTGTTGATGAGTAAATACGGGAAGTAAACCTAGATGAGAAAGGATTTATAGTGGAGTAAGCTTGGAAAATGAGCGAACATTTTTTGGCGGGCTTATCCACATGGAAAAAAGGTTTGTTTTGATGGTGATAACAATACCCTCAAATCTTTATGGCATTGTTTTGGGAGTACTTCCAGTATTAGGTAAGGTACAACTAGCTAGTACTGGAAGTACTACTACTGAAAAAAGTCAGCTTGCGAAACTTGTTGGGCGGGCTTAGCCACATGGAAAAAAGGTTTGTTTTGATGGTGATTACAATACCCGCAAATCTTTATGGCCTTGTTAAATCGGAAGTATGTCTAATTTCCAAGACATGGCATTTTTGACCTATTTTGGTAATTTTACAGGTTATTTTCTCAGTTTTAATTTTTTTGGAGTACGTCCAGTTTTAGCTAAGGTACAACAAGCCAAAATAGGTCAAAAGGCCATTTTTTGGAAATTAGACATACTTTTGGTTTAAGAAGGCCATAAAGATTTGAGGGTATTGTTATCACCATCAAAACAAACCTTTTTTCCATGTGGCTAAGTCCGCCCAACAATTTTCGCAAGCTGACTTTTTTTTGCTACGCTTACTTCACTATTAAAATATGGAACAAGGAGAAAATGATAAGGTACCTTTTCGAATTCGAGCTTGATGGGCTGAATAAACTTCTGACTAATCAATTCCGCTGCTTCGCGGCCTAATTCCATGCTGCGTTCTAATGTTTTAACCCTGAAATTAACCATAACCGAATCCGTGTCTCCGTATATGACTTTAGCATCGTGTTCATAACCATTTTCGACACGATAATGTTGTTCTACTTCTTGCTTGGCTTGTTCAATCATACTACGTCCGTAAGCCGTTACACTCTAGAAAAACACGATAAATCACGAAAAACTATGCAATTCGGAGAAATACTCACGCCGGAAATCTCCAAACAGGGCAATTTTCCAACTTGTGCCCCTGTGAAACCATAAACGGAATTTGCAGATATTTTATAAGCCAACTGTCTTCCGTCTAAAACGGCCTTAACAACAGGATCCGTGGCTTCTTTCAGGAGAGCTTTTGTCTTTTTCCTAGCTGTAAGTAGATGTTCCAAAATGTGCGGCAGCAAACCGGGTCTCACGGATGATTTGACAAACATACAGTTTGCAGGAGTTGTAGTAATTTGATCATTCGTTAACCTGTAATGTTAGTGTGTTGATTTAAGCAATACTAGGTTTCACATTCACATTTTAAAACATGCCTTTTCGGGAGCAAACGCAGAAAGCGTGGATTTCGATATTTTAGTGTCCCCAATTTTTTTTAGAGCCTAGCACCCCTAAAATCTACGCCTAACGTGCGTTCACGTTTTTTCGCACTTTACCGTGAAACGATTTCGTAATTGCAACCTATGTACAAAAATCCTCATTAAATTGTGCAGAGTAAAGTTGTCTACGACTTTTTTGTATACACAGTGGTTCTTGAACTACAAGTGACCTAATATTCTTTTTGAAAAATGTTTCTTGTTGTTTTCTCATTTTGTAATAAGAGTATAATGCACCAAAGACGTTCAGATTCACCATGTTCGACAGATCTGCAGAGACAGCGAAAAATGTTCACAATTTGGGAAATTTGCCCGCGTCATCGAGTGCCGCTCGCCACGTAACTTTAAATCGAGTAAAACATAGCCTGATTGCTGAATAACGGATAGAATAATCGTATTTGTTTTAATGACACTTGATCTACGAAGACACCAACTGCATTCCATCGCACCACCAGTCGAAATAGGAATCAATTCGAAGGAGGTATTTCAAACGTTGCGTTATCTCACCTTTGTCCGGGACCTTTAGTTCCCTAACTCTATAAATAAAATAATATAATGTAATGATAAATACATTAAAAGTAGAGATCTTTTGTTGTGTGAATACCAATAATTAGAATGAATAATTGAATGCTTGGAGAGGAACCTACAATAGAGCACTAAAATCGATAAATAATATACAAAAAAGAATAATGAAGATAATATATAAAAAACCTTAGTCCTACCCATCTGGTCAGTTATTTATGGAAAAAACATCTTGAACATTAGAAAATATTTCCTGGAGAAGTCAGTAATTGTCAGGAAATGGTTGTGCTCTACTCCAAACCGGAAAATTGATCAATTGATTAAAATTAGTATGATTTTCTGATTTGGTGTTATCATCTTCATGTGTCAGTTGAGCTTAAACTCAATTCAATTGTTTATTACAAAGATGTTCGAGACTATAAATACTCACATATATTCATTTCTAATTTACAAATTCAATCTAAATAAATCTTCTCGTATTATTATTCATAATTATTTCAACTAAAATCTAACTTACTATCGGGCGTAAAACACAAATATTACTTATCTTCAACTTAATAATATAATAAGTTTAAAAACAGAATATTTTTTTATTTAAATACTATTATTTCTTTTTTACTTATTTCTTTTATTTTTCTGTTTCAGGGCCTGTGCACAGATACTTAGTGTCTTTTACAGGATGGTATATATGTAGCACTTGCGTTTTTATTACTGTATAACACTGTATTACTACACCTGTAAATATTATTATTATTATTATGAAACCTCGTTTATTCCTAAAATTTGAATACTCTTCTGGAATGAGAGACAAAAAAAATAAAAATGCATATCCATTTACTCTTTTTCTTGTTACCTATCATTTTGCTTAATCCACTTTGAACTTATTACTCCCACTAAATAGCATTATACCGGGATATCAAACATTATCTTGGTCGAGGGTGGTTGTGAAATCTAAAACGTGTGTCTTACTTTACGTTTGAAATAATTATGTCACTGTCACACTGACATCATGTGAACTTTGAACCTTTTCAGATGTCGTGATAGCCACAATCCGGGTTAAAAAATGTTTTGAAATAGTTAATTTTCCGTAAATCGAATGACGTTCACGTGAGAAGCCCGTAGCACGCGAGTTAGTAAAGTGCAAACTGATACCTAATACGGCTTTACGACGACTTTTCGCGTGCCGTTTTCGCTCCATGTAGTTAGATTTAGTATCGGACCGTGCCCGACGGCCCTTCTTTTTTCGATAAATGTCCATTAAATAGGAAAATTTAATTAAAACCGTTAGTTATTCTCAGATCTCAGCTACGCGCGTCTAACGTGCGACGTACCAAAGGGAATTTTCTCGCGACTAAAATATACACGAAGCTGGTAAAAGCTAGCGGCCCATAGCCAAAAACATTTTATTACAACTGGCGCCGGTCGAACGGGGCAAGAAACGGCCCCAAATTAACAAGACCGAGGTAAAATGTGTAAACTCTAACTTATGCGCAGCGAGCTCCTCGCGGCATATGTCAAACTGATTTCGTTCGTAGTTAATTACATAGGACTTCTGGCGTTCATGCAATTATGTTTTTAGATAATTCGAACCTTCTAATTTCGATAGGTCACGTGAAAATCCCGGAGTTCAAAGCTCTAAAGACTTCTGAGTGTTACAATATTCGTATAAAATTGCGAAATTTCGCACTTTTAGAAACTTCAAATTAATTATGACATAATTATTTCAAACGTAAAGAAAGTCACACGTTTTAGATTCCACAACCACCCTTGACCAAGATAATTTTTGATATCCCGGTACGAATAAAAATTTTATTTGCGACAGTTCATTTTTCCTTCTCCCTATAATATCGCCATAAACTTTCATCACAAAATTCGTTCCGTAACTGATCACAATATTTTATCAGTCCTAGTACCATGATTATCACGATTAATAGGGACTACTGAAAACTGCCGTTGTATACCCCCATTAGCACGCTTATTGAGTGATACTTCCAAAATTTGGGTTGTGCGTTTCTGGCTTCCTGGCCAACAGTTTTGATCATTTACTTACTCTAATTTTTCTTTCATATCCGGTTTCAGTAAGGTGGTGTAACATAAATTATGAGCGATCATTATGCTCGGATACAGTGAACTGAAATCGAGGGTAGCTATCGGGTCAGTGTAGTATCCTCTGACAGGTTCTATAACCGTGGCTCCCTCATATTGTTCAGAACTTTGAGTGTAATGATGTACTGGCATGAAATAACCAGCTTCTCTTGCCTGAAAGTAATTAATAAGTCACACATTCAAGGGTTAAGGTTCGATACAATCAACTTACATGTCGTAATAATTGAGCTACTACTTTCACTTGTTCTCCTTTATTCAATAAACTTGTGATTGGCACCCCTGTTACCCTAGACATTTCTACATCGTTTGTAAAACTTTTAACAGTGTTCAATAAACGAAGAGGTAATTCTGCATCTTTTATACAATACACCGCCAACCTGAAGCAAAAATATAGTCATCTTCGATATTTTAAACACTGAATTACTCGCATACATCCTTTTTTTTTCTTTCAATAATTGTAATTGAATAGTGATAAGCGGAATGGTGGTATTGGTTACCGTGACTAATGGTGCAAGAACCAGCACCATGTAGAAATACTGTAATGTTGTCTTCGACGAGGCATGCTTTGAACTGTCACGATCAGTATTGTATGTTGTACTTTAAAGGGTATTATCGTTCACTGTATGTCATGGCTTAGAAATCTGAGAAAAGTAATTAAAAAAGCGGAGATTTCATTATTTCATCATTAGAGGGACCACGACAAGACTAATCAAGGTCCAGAGACTTGCATGTCTTGGGATCACAGGGGCCATGAAATAAAAGCCCACTGCAGCAATGGAGACACTACTGGGATTACCTCCCCTCCAATTGGTAATCCAAGGAGAGGCAAGGTTTGGTGCCTTCAGAATACAAAATACACTGAAGAATGTTCATATTGGGCCAGGACACATGAGCATCGTAAAAATCGTGACCAGGCAAGTGTTAGGCATGAGAACAGATCACCTTTCAAAGCGATAGCCTTTTAACACAGTCAGGGTATCAGTACCAGAAAGAACTGAATGGGAACATACAAACCTGGGCGACATTCTACAGGAAAAGATCTGGTATACAGACGGGGCTAATACTGAAAAAAGTGCAGGAGTATACTCAAGAAACCCAAAGATTGACTTCAGCTATTCATTGGCTAAACACATCTCCGTCTCCCAAGCAGAGGTATATGTAATCCTTCAATGTGTGAAGGAAAACAATCGGAGAGCCATCGGAGATGAGCAGAACCACATATTGACACACAGTCAGGCTGCACTTAAGGCAATGAGAAGTCAGGAAGTGACATCCCGTCTGGTATGGACATACAAAGAACATGAAATACTTGTCAGTAAGCTGATCTGGGTGCCGGGACATCAGGGAACGACAGGCAATGAAAAAGCCGACTAACTTGCAAGGAGAAGGCCGGAGAACGCTACAGATCCAGAAAAGACCACGGAGGAGCCAAAACTCACATCACGAAGGTCTTTAGACGAGTGGATCATGGAAAACCACAAAGAATACTGGAAAAAAAATCCCAGGAAACGAACATTAAAGCCCCGTGTAACAGAAGAACGACAGACCTATTAGCACTAAATAGGGAAGAATAACAGGGCTCAAGACTGGTCGTGCGCCAGTAAAAGGGCACCTAAACAAAATGGGACTGTACAATGGCGACCTGACATGCAGACTTCGCGGTAAGGATACAGAAACAGCGACACACATACTGTACATAAATGCGAGGCACTAGATCGCAAAAGATAGTCAATTTTTGGAAAGCCTAACGTCGCACCAGAATTATACAGTTCCCAGACAGTAAAGGACTTGTACAAACTAGTACAAGGTACAAAAATACTCGTGTGGATGCCGTAAAGAAACAAAACAAAGGCGAGATACGATGTGCCAGCAGGCATAAGTGTCACCGCAAGCAATAGCCCGACAAGCCTACAAAGGGGGTAAAGTTTTTAGAGAGTATGCCTGGAATGCTGACTCTCACAGTAGACTATGAGCGCCAAAGGCTCATAACCTCCCCATAAAGGGTATTCTTCACCTCCGAAAAAAAATGGCTTGGATAGTACACAGAATTGTTAAATAAGATTTTATCCATCGAAGGATTAGTTTACTTTGCAAATTTTATGAAAAACTTGCAAAAAATATAATGATTTACCTTCGCCTTGTCTGATCATCACCATTCTGCAAATCTGTAATGATACTATAATGTACATCTTCCTTTTGTTCTTTCAATATCTCTTGGCAAACACTGTTCAGAGTGTAAGACCTAAATTTGAAATCGCGTTTAGTAACCATGAACATATCATAAGTTACCCTGCCTTCAAAATTTATTGACTTGTAAGTTCTGCGACCTATTTTGGTTTGTGTGACCGTTTCTTTCACTGTAGATCTACAATAAAATAAAAATACGTATCACTCGGAGGAAATCTGATTTAAAATATCAACTGGAGAATGACAAAATCCAAATTTTTATAGTAATTTTCCAAACCTAATGTTGAGGATTCTGCCAAGATAATCGAAATTTTTCAGCTTCAAATGTTTCGCTCTGTCCAACAGATAAGGAAAATCGAAGTTGCTTATATTATATCCAGTGAAAATATCTGGGTCTAGTTGTCGTACAAACTCCGCCCAAGCTTCAAGCATATCCTGTTCCCGTTTAAAACATTTCACCTTAAATAAATAACGATAATTGCAAGTATATAAGCATAACGAAACGAAGAATCGGTCAATTATGGAGGAAACAAAAAGTTAAAAAATCATAGGTACCTCGGCATGTCCGATTGGAGCACATGTGTTCAAAGTAAATACGTTACGAATAAGAACTTCTTCTTGACCATGCAATTTAACAACATTGGCAATCTGAATTATAGAATCAACATTCGGTTCAGGAAAGATTCCTGTAAATAAAAATGGTGGAAATTACATTTTTAGTCTACTTACGACCTGTGTACTTATTCGATAATCGTTAATCTGTATTTACCACACGCGAAATATGATTTGATGATCATTCCGCGTGGATACAGGTACACTTCTTCCAGAAGTAAGGCGTGTCTTAAAGTAATAGGTGAATTAAGACCATTAAATTTTAGGTACCTATCTGAAATTTATACAGTATTGATTTCAACATTGCACTGGCCTTTACTTGTTGATAATCTAACAAATGAAAATTCACTGTAGAAAAATTCCAAAACAAACCTACATTATAAAAATAAAAGAAAACAGTATATGTTTCGCCACACAGTGGCTTTTTCAGGCGAAGCAATGTGGGGCACTTGAGTTAACGAACATCACTTAGTCTGTGCTTAAAAATTCCAAAATACAGAATAATCGAGAAAATTTGAGGATTTCCGATTCATACTGCAACTACCCCCCACCCAAGCCCCTGAAATCTGCCTCAGGGTGCAGCGTGACGTTTTGTAAACATCAAATTCGTAATCAGCGACCCCAAAAACCCCCCGAGTAACAAATTTTGGTTAATATTTGGTGAGCAACAATACAGTTCCGCAAAACGCAACCGCGAAATGCGTTCAGATGCATTTTTTGCATGCACAAGTGCAACCAAGCTTTTCCTGGTAAAACAAATATGGCACTTTTTTTTTCTATTGTGTTTCTGAAGCAAATGGCTAAAACCGCATCTCGATACAGGTTGCCAATAAAAAATTGAAGGTTTTGGCCTTTTTACGGCTATATTTCCTCGACTATAATTCTTGATGAAATAGACAAACGTAGATTACCAGGCGCTGTTCCTGCACACAGGATTTTCAAAAATCGAACTGGGAACACTTTTTTTGAAAACCATGATTCTTTCAAAGAATGTTTAGACAAAAATATTGACGAAGATCGGATAGATTCATTTACCATTAGTGAAGCAAGTGGTTTATTGAAACATTTGAATTGCCCGGAATTTTTCTACTGGTTGAAAATATTTCATTTCATCATGCCACATGTTGAAATATTATTTAATCAGAATCAATTGCGCGGGATTGACAGTGCTCAACTGCAAAAGGCAATTGAACAATTCCAACAGCAAGTTATTCGAATTAGAAATTTTACTGACAATGGCAATCAAGAACGCAATAATGAAGAACTTGCTAGGAAATGACAAAAAACGGCAACTGGAGATAACAGAGCTGTTATTGTGGCACTATTTTAAGCCAAATTAGCGACCGATTTGATTTTAGGGATCACTCAAGTGCTGCAACTCAAAATTTTAAAATTTATAAACATGCATTTCTAAAAACAGCTCAGTTTCATCTTGTGCTCACCCTCTTACATAACTCACGAGCCGCCACTGCAGATTTCACTCCCGTTTCTGACTTATCTTTAGTTATTTTTCAAATATGACCTAGTGTGTTAGTACTTTTGAATGAACTAGTTAAATTCATATTGTTCAATTCACTTTGACATCATTCGAAATTTTACCAAAGTATTCAGGGTTTCGGAACACTCTGACATGATTCCTCAGCGTCTGAGGTGAAAACTAATGGTAGAATCGAATTTCTCATCAATAAGAGTGATTTTGACGCAGGTATATAAGAAACAATGAGTTCGACCAAATTCACTATTTTCCCCCCAATTTAGGAAAATACGAAAATTCCAGGAAGTTCATGTAACTGTAGAACTTGTTCTATCTGATCTGAGAAGGTTGTGGATACCAATTTTGGGTGTATTAATCATGGTAAAAGTGATTTTATGGTGTATTCATTTAACGAATAGCCAAAATTCAGGGTTTCGAAACGCTCTGACATGATTTCTCAGCGTCTGAGGTGAAAACTAATGGTAGAATCGAATTTCTCCTCAATAAGAGTGTATTTTGACGCAGTTTTATATGAATTGATGAGATCGACCATACCATAACCATATTATAGCAATATACCGGGATATCAAAAATTATCTTGGTCAAGGGTGGTTGTGGAATCTAAAACGTGTGTCTTACTTTACGTTGGAAATAATTATGTCACTTGTGTCAAATTAATTAATTTGAAGTTTCTAAAAGTGCCAAATTTCGCAATTTTAGTCGAAAGTTGTTACACTCAGAAGTTTCTAGCGCTTTAGACTCCGGGATTTTCACTTGGCCTATCGAAATTAGAAGGTTCGAATTGTTTACAAACACAATTGTATGAACGTCAGAAGTCCTATGTCATTAGCTACGAACGTAATCATTTTGACATATGCCTCGAGGAGCTCGCTACGCGTAAGTTAGAGTTTATAATTTTTACCTCGATCTTGTTAATTTGGGGCCGTTTCGTGACCCGTGTGGCCGGCGCCAGTTGTAATAAACTGTTTTCGGCTATGGGCCGCAAGCTTTTACCCGCTTTGGGTATATTTTAGTAGCTAGAAAATTCCCTTTGATACGTCGCACGTCAGACGCGCATAGCTGAGACCTCAGAGTACCTCGAACTGTTTTAATAAAAATTTTCCTATTTAAACGAAATTTTTGGAAAAAAGAAGGGTTGTCGGATGCGTATCGCGACTAAATCTAACTACATGGAGCGAAAACGGTACGCGAAAAGCCCTCGTAAAGAAGTTCTATGTTCCTAACTTTTGCACTCTTCCAACTCGCGAGCTACGGGCTTCTCACGTGAACGTCATTCGATTTATCGAAAATTAACTATTTTAAAACAGTTTTCGACCCGGTTTGGGGCTATAGCGACCTTCAAAAAGGTTCAAAGTTAACATTTCGATCATTTTCGCAACTCCGGTAAATAATTTGCAAGAACTTCAACAAAGAATAGTTCAGCAATGTGCAACCATAACGCCAGAAATGCTGCAAAACGGTTTTCACAGCATGAGGATGAGCGTCATTTCCAACAATTACTGTAATTTAGTTTTTCTTGTTACTAAAACCGTTATTTCATAATTTGTAGTTCATTATTGTTTTACAACTGAAATAAATAGGTATGAAATTTGTAGGTTATTGATGATGTCAGTGTGACAGTGACATAATTATTTCAAACGTAAAGTAAGACACACGTTTTAGATTCCACAACCACCCTTGACCAAGATAATTTTTGATATCCCGGTATTATTTCCATAATAATTGAACTTATATGTAAAGACAAATTCAGTTATAAAAATGGCATTAATAGATAAGTTTGGTAGAACCTCATCGTCTACGTGGATATATGATAGAAATATATTTAATAATAATTTCAAACAAGTTCATGGACAAGGGTTATTTCAACCAAGCGATGAAAGTTACTATATTCTACTATATTGGATAATAACTATTGAAGTCTAATCGTTACTTAGTGTATCAAACTCACCTTTTCTGCCAGCACACTCTATATCAAGACTATGAATACGGAATTCGGCTACACTGGACCATAGTTCTTCTTCTGGTGAATGGGCAATGAAATCATTACATGAAACATCTACTTCAATCTGACTTCGAGAAGTTATTGGATGTTGTGATCCTATTGGTCTTCTGAACCATTTGCCTGCAGGTAATTCTATCCAACAACACCCCAATATTTTAAAGTCAATCATAAATCTAAAATCAAAATTTAATTAGAACATTATATTTTATTTGAGATGATGAACATTTTAACATTCTGCCAAAAGCTTGTAGTGTCCACAGATGTACCGATGATAGAATACGTCGAAAACCCAGAAATTGGCAAGATTGTAATGTCTCTGAAGAATGAACGCCCAGACTTTGGATATTCTCCGTAACCCAAAGGGTCTCAATTCCTGCTGCCCTGCAAAACCAAGTCCATATAGAATTGTACAAAAATGATATGGGCATAGTGGCTCAGCATTGCATTCAAAGGTTCTGAGCAATGTGCACTTACCAGATCGAATCCTCCAATATCGCCAAACCAGCCGTGGGATGAGTCGAATTACGCTGCACCATTCCAGGATCCTCATTTACTAGTTTGTGTCGACGCGAAGTCGCAAATATTTCGTTTAAATGAAATTCTCGATAAGTTAATTGCCTCGGGTTATTCAGCCGATGATCTTGCCGAGAAGAATTTGTTGACCCTCAGAAACAAATTACAAGGAAGATTTTATTCCGCTACCGAGCTCCTCTTCTCGGCGCTTCCTTTCCAGTCAAATCCAAACCTTTCTTATTCTCACAAATAAATTTCTTGGGACCAAATGCAAACTCATGATTTAATCAAGAAATACAAATTTTATAAAAGTTGCATATCACCTAAACAATGTATAGCTGAAGACTTGGGTATTATTTTTGATAATTTAAATAACATTATAAATAAAGCACTTAAACTACTAGGTTTTGTTAAATGATGCAAGACATTAAAAACATTAGTTATTATAAAAGTTGTTTCTTTTTCTTATGCAGGGTCTATACTCAAATATGGTTCTCCTATTTGGTGTCCGGCTTATAATATTCATAAAATATGAATAGAAAAAGTTCAGAATAAATTTCTTACATTCATTGTGTACAAAGAAAAATTATTCATAAATAAAAGTCCTAATCTATTCTCATTTAATAGCACCTTAGACAGTTATAATATACATTATATCATAATATACCAAAACTAGGAATAAAATGTATAAACTATGATATAATTTTAATTAATAAAATATTGAATTTCCCTCACTTTAAGAGAAAATTAATCTGAAGAGTTTCACAAAAATCAACTAATGTTGAGGTTTATTTTACATACAAAAGCATTCTGTTAATTCATAAATTTCAACACAATTAAATCTCTATTAGATAGAAGGTAATTATTTGTTCGTTATAATAATAATAATATATTAAATTACATTACATAATTATGAAATTGTTTAACAAGTACCTGAAAATGCAATAAATTTAATTCATGTATCAGATATGATGCAGACCCAATAAGTGTTTTTTTATTTACTTGTCCAGACAACATATTATTATGTCAACAGATCACACAACTTTCAATTGTAAGTATTAATTAGTGAAGACATACAAAAAAATAAATTATATCAATCAATAGTAATTAGTATTGATATTGAACAATTATGTTAACTTTATCATTTTTTAGTATTAAATATATGTAAAACTAGAAGTAGTATTTATATTTTATCCTATTGTTTATACTGGAAATAAATAAAATTACCACGAGGTTCTTCAATGCGAGGGAGAGGGTGCACATTCATATTTTCAAGGGCAATGAATTAATTTGACAGTTTGGCAAGTTTGCAGTGTCACTATCTTGTTCAATTGGACAGCTAGGAATAAAATGTACAAACTATGATATTATTTCAATTAATAAAATATTGAATTTCCCTCACTTTAAGAGAAAATTAATCTGAAGGGTTTCACAAAAAGCAACTAGATGTTGAGGTTTATTTTACATACAATAGCATTCTGTTAATTCTTAAATTTTAACACAATTAAATCTCTATTAGATAGAAGGTAATTATTTGTTCGTTATAATAATAATAATGATAAATTAGATTACATTACATAATTATGAAATAGTTTAACAAGTACCCAAAAATGCAATAAACCTAATTCATGTATCAGATATGATGCAGACCCAATAAGTGTTTTTTTATTTACTAGTCCAGACAACATATCAATTGTAAGTATTAAGTAGTGAAGACATTATATAAAAAAATAAATTATATCATTCAATAGTAATTAGTATTGATATTGAACAATTACGTTAATTTTCTAATTTTTTAGTATTATATATTCTTCAGTATCAAGTACATGTAAAACTAGAAGTAGTATTTATATTTTTTCCTATTTTTTATACTGGAAATAAATAAAATTACTACAAGGTTCTTCAATGCGAGGGAGAGGGTGCAGATTCATATTTTCAAAGGCAATGAATTAATTTGAGAGTTTGGCAAGTTTGCAGTGTCACTATCTTGTTCAATTGGACAGCTTGGGAAGGATGCTCAAACGCAACATCAACCAACAGCGAGGAAATAAATGGAAATTACAAATGAAATAATAATGGATTAATATTCATGATAAATCGCATTAAATCCTATATGAAATTTTTTTTTTTTTTAAATATGCATAATTTGATTCATATAAAAAAAATTAAGTAGAAATAGTCCTTTGGAGAATCAACTTTTGAATTGATCACCTGGAGTGACTGGTAAGAAAAATTTCCTGGATTATTCTAAAGGAAACAAATGGAAATTACAAATTAAATAATAATAGATTAATATTCATGATAATTCGCATTAAATCCTATGTGAAATTAATTTTTTTTTTAAATATGTGTTTTGATTCAAATAAAAAAATTAAACAGTTATGAACTGTAGAACCTTACTACATAATTTCTAATCAATTACTGAATTAATTATTGAAATAACGTAACGAACATTTTTTCCTGGAATGATTGGTAAGAAAAATTTCCGGGATAATTCTAAAGGAAATAAATGGAAATTACAAATGAAATAACAATCGATTAATATTCATGATAATTGTTTTAAATCCTATATGAAATTTAAAATTTTAAAAAAATATGTAGTTTGATTCAAATTTTCAATTGGCCTTTCAAAATTCTTAACAGTTATGAACTGTATTTTGAACCTACATAATTTCTAATCAATTACTGAATTAATTATTGGAATAATGTTACAAACATTTTTTCCTGGAATGACTGGTAAGAAAAATTTCCAGGATAATTCTAAAGGAAATAAATGGGTAGCCCAAGAATACCGTCTTGGGTATTCTCAATCGTCCAAAGTTCCTCAACTGTCCCCTAGAAACCACCAGGTGACACTTACACATCACTCTATACCAGCTACTATTCCTACTATGCTTCAACGTCCTGTTGAGACCAGTTCTTATAAGATGACTTCCAGTCAGTTATTGATCGAGAACATACTCTTGAAATACTGAACTGGTTTTCAGCTAAAATCGTGATTCTGCATAATGAACATTTCTTTGAATTGTCTCAATTACGAAAAATCTTTAGTATTCAAGACTTTGTATGTATCACTACGACTCATTTTTGGACCAGCATTAGACTTTTTATATTCGCATGTTATAAATATCAGATAATAATAACGATATGGTTGTTCCCTGAGCCAATTATTACGCATGCCTAAATAGTTTGTGAATCACAACAGAATGATATTCACAAAAACAATTCTAATTACCTCATTTCGATATCAACATTTGACTCAAAAGCTCTAAAGGTATGGCTTGATAATGGTTGATGTACTATGGTAGTTTCCAATAATCTCTTTGCTGCTGGAACCAGTTTCGGCAATGCTACAGTAATTTTTGCAAATTTTCCATCTTCGTTCCCTTGGTATTCTAATAGAGATTTGCCACTTACCAATTCCAGTAACAACACAGCTTCTGTTAAATTATCTTTGTTGTTCCGTATATCTTTTATCACACTATTGTTCAAATCAGCCTGTTAATAAAAACATATGCGTATTGTTAAAAACAAAATTTTTAAGATAGGTTTGAAACATGTTAATAAAATGGTGAAACAACACAAATAGTCATATAATATAAGAATAAAAATGAGTAACTAATAAAAAAACCTTAAACCATTACAAATGTGGAAATGCATCAATTTTCCTAAATGGAAAAGAATGAGCGTTTTGAATTGATCAAACTTCAGATTTTACATTCCTAGTTGAGATTCATTCTGTTTGTAATTTAAGATAATTATTATCAACATTACTACTTAACTACATTCCATTCCAATTGTGAGGTTTAATGTAGGGATTTTCCACAACTGACCTTAAAGGATTTCAAATCAGCTTCTGGAAAAGTATCTGGCATATTAACATAAAAATAAGGCAAAAATCCATGAATATGACAGCAAACACTGTTTCCTGTTTTACTTATTCCAAACATTCTGATTATAGGTACAGGGCCAACAGTAGAACCTTGCATTCCAGGGTAAGGCTGTCCAATATAATGATCCAGTTCAAGTTCTTGAAAAATTAGAGTATCCAAACTAGGATTGAGTGGACCAACGGCTGGTCTACCGACTGGTTCATTTCTAAAATACACTAATGTTTGAAAAAGTATTGTTGTTTGATTTCAATTTTACTTGAATTTCTTGGGTGACGTTGCTTCCGATGTACTATTACTTCGTTTATTCATGTTTCTTAATTGAATCAAGAATATCTTTCTAAAATATTTTGTGCAAAGATGTTATGGATAAAAAGTTTAAAACACATTCACTTCACACTTATTTGTAACGCGCCAAAAAATCAACACACATAACCACCAACCTCAGACTCTTTTTTTGAATATTTGTTATTTATCAGAGAAGATCCATCAGTTACAGAAGCGCGAACTCGCGAAGCAGATCTTACAACATACCTACAGAATTGGCTTTCCATTTATTTCTATGGTTTTATTTTCATTATTGATGTTGAATGTTGATGTTTTGACAATTAGAATAACGTACAAAAAATTGAAAATAATGTACTTTGCATTAGAATGAAAAATCCCAAAAATATTATTTTTGTTAATCATGAATAATGTCTATCAAATAACAGATAGTTGCCGCTGTTGTTTGAAAGTTGATTTATCTTTAACCTTAACTCCTATAAACTCTTTAGACAATGATAATATCAAAGTTTGTGACAAACTAATATCTTGCGTGCCCGAAATTGTAAGTTTTGCGAAGTAATGAGTTGTAAAAATTAAACGACTGTTAAGATATTACAGTTTCTTATTAATTTCATATCAAAATCAATACAAAAGTATAGAGGTTCAGCATACCTAAATATTTTCAAGTACTGTATCTACAAGAAAACAATTGATACTCTTATTCAATATGCATGAACTATATGTATTCTATTAGCTCTAGATATAGTGGCAATGGAGTTAGTTTTTTGGAGCTTACGATAGCTTTTCATACTGGAAAAGGGAACTGTAGAAACTGTTGTAAACAGTTCGATCCAATATCAGTAGTTCTCATTGCCTATCAATTTTCATTTATTTCTATTCAACACAGATAAGATATGATTCTTGAAACAAATGAAACATAGAAGTAGAAATTGGAAAACAATTGCAATACATTAACAGGAATCATAATCAATCAATCTTTGGTGAGACACTCAACTAGTTTTCCATTTCTACTTAATGTTGAAGGAATATAGTAGAAGTTTGTTCAATGACTATCATTGATATAGAAATTGAATGAATCAAAATATGGAATTTTCTTTTTTTCTAGGTTTGGTTAAGGCAGGATATAACAAATTTCATCTGTACTACTTGTTTGGAAAAGTTACGATCTTCATATAACTTTAGAGTATCATGCTTACAGTTTGATAGTTCATCCAGACAGTATTTTGCACATCATAAACAAACTCCAAACTATACCAATTTGAATGATTTCCAAATAAGTAACGGCACACATTTTCAAAACAATATTGACCACCAAAAAAATGCTATTCAGCCGTCACAAGCAAATAATGAATATTTGAATCTGAAGCATTTTCTAGAGGATGATGATACATCAAAAACTCCAACAAATAATCAAAATAGAACTTCCAGGAGTTGTACCCCAGATTCAAATTCCACTACTGGATTTGCAAGACATGAAAGTTTGAATGAAAAACAAGTTTCAAAACTTTCAGTGGTTACAAAATCAGTTAAAACTCAAACACATCCTCTTCCTCAATATCCCACTCTAACACCTGCTGCTGCAAGATTGGAAGCACAACAGAAAACTACAATAATAGTGGATGATCCTTATAAATTTACATGTGAAGTTTGTGGCAAAAAGTATGCTAAAAATGCTAATTTGAAAATTCATATGAGAACTCATACTGGTGACAAACCTTTTGAGTGTAAATATTGTGATAAGAGGTTTTACCATTCATCTCATCTTAGAGAACATATCAGAAGACACACTGGTGAAAAACCATTCCAATGTACTATTTGTATGAAGAGATTTACAATAACTGCAGAACTGACAGTGCATAAGCGAGTTCATTCAGGTAATCATTTATATTATCACATTTAATGTTTTAGTGAATTTAAAGAAAATGTTTGATAAGATTTGATTTATAATATTAAGGATAAATAACGTTAATTAACTGAAATTAATAAGCACTTTTTTGACAATGTCTTCAATATTCTCAACATTTTGATCCCAACTAAAATAATTTTGTTACCTATTTTCATACTATAATGCTATGTTCAATTTGTATGCATGTTTTGGATGTGGAAAACTTCAATTTCAATATGATGGCCAAGGCCATTAATTTGTATCTATAGATGCATGCATATTTATCATACAGTGTGTCCACGTTAAGGACTTACCACTCTTGTAACTTTTATATTTTTTGACCGATAATGATAAAAATTTTTTTGTTAGGTTGGTATTCAAAATGTGCATTAAACAAGTGAATAACTTTAGTTTTAGGCTGTAATCATGGCCACCTACGACCACTTTTATTGACTTAAATTTCAGAGAGTATTATTAGGGATATTTAGAGAAAAACAGATATACATTCCTACTAGTATCTTCAAAGCTTGGATAGGAATTATCATTTAAATAGTCAAGAAATATTAATTTGATTTTTTTATTACACTTATTATGATTTGAAGTATTATGAAAACAAATAAAACGTTGACCACTGGAACAATTTCCACATTTCCTTGCATTATATCATTTGATTACAATTCAGTGAAGAAGCTTAGGGTGCTGTGGAAACAAAAAATGTTATCTTAATTGAAAGCTGTCTCAGTAATAATTAACACCAGCTGGCGCATGGATCGAAGTATGGCAACTAACACATTATTAAGTAAAATAATTTTTCTCGTAACGCAATATTTACTATTCTGATTTGAGAGAGGAATAGAACTGTTACTCTTGTCAAAATGTATTACTCACCTTAAAAATAACTTCCCCTTTTTCGTTATACATGACGCACTGTTTTCTTAAGAAAAAGACATAAAAGACCTCGTTAAAACGATTTCTTTCCGGAATCGCATGCATCCACTTTTTTCGGATTTCCGCATTTTTCGGCATTTTAAATACAGAAGTTTTTTGCTTTACACTTTTATACCCCGTTTTTCAATTCGGCACAATGCACGGTTCCGTCATTTTTTTCTAAAAACGCCGGTATTCCTTGTGTTTACAAGTCAACAATGACAGTTGCCAGAGAACACGGTCGTAAACGTGCCAGAGAAAATCCCTCGACTCATGCGCCACCCTTTTGGTACTACGCAACAGATGACGCTTAGCGGACTCACTTCTCACATAGTGAGTAAAACCAAGGACATCCAGAACATAGTATTAACCATGTGACCGTTGGAAATATTAAGAAATTTTTTGACTAACATGGAACAGTTGAGAGAATTATAAACCAGCATCGGGAGCAAAGAAAAAACCAAATGATTCTCAATTATTTTAACGATAATCCACATTCCACAGTGATGATAGTAGAAATTTAAATAATTCTGAAAGCCAAATCTGGAAATTTTTGAAGAGAAGCGATAAGAAACCTTTTAAGCCAAAATTGATGTGCCTAGCAAATCCTGAATTTTTAAAAAACATTTTGTACATGGATGAGGCTACATTTACGACCAACGAGATTGTATCATCACAAAATATCAGAATGTGGAGCGAGCATAATTCAAATTGGGAAATAAAGTGTGAGAGACAATACTCCTCGGAAGTGAATGTTTTCTGTGACATTTTAAATAAAAAAGATTTTTGGGCCATACTTGTTTTATGACAATTTAAATGCTGCTAGCTTTCTCAGTTTACAGATGCACTTGAATACCTTCCTCTTGATTACTTCCACACCTCAAAAGCAATAGTTCTAACAAAGTCTGACAACCTTTTTATATTACCTCATAAATCTTCAACATCTGGTTCGAAAGTGGATCCTCGAACGTTATATTTGTCGTTCAGCTCTTTATTACAGACTGTGATTCGATATGTTTATGGAGCTTATAAGAATATTGCTTAGCAGCGAATTCTTAATTTATATACTTGAAAAATTAATGTGTTATAATTTCGATTGTTCGTGTTTCTGTTCGTTTCGGCGACGTGGGCAATTTTAATTGAAATTAGTGCGATAAGGACGCCTTGTGGTGATACAATTAGTTTTAAGAACTCACGTTTATACTGTTATACGTCTTCTGATGATGATCGTGAGACCGAAACGTACGTAAAGACGAAAATAATAAGCATATGTGTTAGTGTGACCTATTTCCCGAGAATTCTATATATAATTCATACCTGGGTCAAGAATCATTATTAATACAAACCTAATGCATTATTATATTACATGATTGATCATACCGGGATATCAAAAATTATCTTGGTCAAGGGTGGTTGTGGAATCTAAAACGTGTGTCTTACTTTACGTTTGAAATAATTATGTCACTCACACTGACATCATCAATAACCTACAAATTTCATACCTATTTATTTCAGTTGTAAAACAATAATGAACTACAAATTAAAAATTATCTTGGTCAAGGGTGGTTGTGGAATGTAAAACGTGTGTCATACTTTAAATTTTTGAATATGTTTTGTTGTGTCAGAATCTGTTAAGTCATTGTGCTGAAATTTTCTAATCCAGGTTTTGAATCATGCCTCTTACCACACAGCAAACAATTTTCATGATTGAAGCCTATTTTCGAACGGGTGCGCTAGTTAATGGAAATTGGCAATATAGTCAACGTTTGTGTTTGTACAATTTTCGATAGCACTGCCCAAACGTGGTTATATTACCGGACAATTTTTATGCGTGCCTTACAAATTGTGTTGAAGTGTTTCGCGAAACTGGTTGTGGGACTCATAAAAAAGGTGCTGGTAGACCAAGAGTTCGTACAGAAGAAGTTGTCAATGACGTTCGTCAACGTATGGAAGAGGAGCCTTCAACAAAGAATAGTTCAGCAATGTGCAACCATAACGCCAGAAATGCTGCAAAAGGTTTTCACAGCATGATGATGCGCGTCAACTTGTGCATCGAACAAAACGGGGGACATTTCCAACAATTACTGTAATTTAGTTTTTCTTGTTACTAAAACCGTTATTTCATAATTTGTAGTTCATTATTGTTTTACAACTGAAATAAATGGGTATGAAATTTGTAGGTTATTGATGATGTCAGTGTGACAGTGACATAATTATTTCAAACGTAAAGTAAGACACACGTTTTAGATTCCACAACCACCCTTGACCAAAATAATTTTTGATATCCCGGTATATTGCTTTAATATGAAGTTATCGGCTTAAAAATATCGTCTAAACTTAGCAAGAGGCACATCGAGTTCGTACGCTATTAAAATTGCTGAATTCATTACGCGACTTCATATAGAAAATTGAAATGAATGGAAATTTTTAGAATTAATAGGATTGTACCCATGTGAATGTTTATTGTTTTATCAAGGGTCCCTACTAATGTTGGTTATTTTCCAGGAGAGAAACCTTATGCTTGCAATTGCTGTGATAAAAGATATATAAAGGCCAGTGATTTGCAAGTACACATGCGTTCCCATACTGGTGAAAAACCATTTGCTTGTTCTTACTGTGAAAAGAAGTTTACTTCAGGATACATCCTCAATTCTCATCTAAAAACACACACCGGTGATCGTCCATGGCAATGTTCGGTTTGTGATAAATCATTTACTCAATCATCTCATCTAACAGTGCATATGAAGAAACATACAGGTGAGAAATTCC
Source organism: Endomychus coccineus (assembly GCA_958510875.1). Taxonomy (NCBI): domain Eukaryota; kingdom Metazoa; phylum Arthropoda; class Insecta; order Coleoptera; family Endomychidae; genus Endomychus; species Endomychus coccineus. Next base: position 178,823,795 of record OY294068.1, on the reverse strand, counting down.
CTTGCAAGATATGTAGTCAAGAGTTTACTCATTCTTCTCAATTAACTGTTCATATGAGAGAACATACAGGTAAACAGCCTTACAAGTGTGATATTTGTTTGAAAGTATGCAACTATGCTTCTGAGCTGCAAACCCACATGATGAAACATACTGGCGAGAAATTCAGCTGTATTACCTGTGATAAGAAATTTACAACGGCTGCATACCTTCAAGAACATACCCGAACACACACTGGTGAAAATTTATTCAGTTGTACAGTGTGTGAAAGGTACTTTACTCGAGCTACATACCTAGAGAAACATCTGAGGACACATACTGGAGAAAAACCATATTCTTGTGATATCTGTGGTAAAAAATTCACTCAGACATCTTCATTGAATGTTCATATCAGGAAACATACAGGAGAGAAGCCATACACTTGTAATATTTGTAATTGTAGTTTTGCTACTTCTTCTTACTTATCTGTACATTTAAGAAAACATAAAAAGTATATTAGTTTGTAATTCGCGAGAAATTATAAAGGCTGAATAATCTAAGTAATCAAATACTCTTAACATGTCCATGTTAAGATGGCATAATAAGAGCTGGTAATGATAGGAGTATCACTTATTTCGATAATAACCTGAAGAGTATGATTGCTTTTTGCTTGTTTCAATAGTAATATACAAAAGTGTAATGATATTTGGGAGGTAACCAGTACACTGATTTAAACAGTTTATCATTATAACTGCTCGGCATCAATACTAACGACATTCTCATAAAATGATCATGTGACTTGATTTTTTATTCCGTGCCAAGAGCTAAAGCCCAGATTCGATATTTCCTGGAGTAGTGTTCACACATTTAGAGTTCCTGATGCTTGTAACCCCTAAACTTTCAAGGAAAATTTCAGTGCTGCCGGTTCACACAATTTCCCATTAACATTATAGGTTTTCCTCTCACGTAGTCAAAAGATAAGGATCTCTATCAAGAGGATATCGGCCTACGCAGCCGTTATGTGGTGGCCCGCGGCAAAAACGGTTCTGTCCCGTCTGGCGCTGGATAAGGCTCAGCGACTTGCCTGCGTGGGTATAACGGGGGCTATGAGGACCGCCCCCACCAGGGCTCTGGAGGTTCTGTTGGGGATCGTCCCTCTACAGCTCCACATCAAAACAGTGGCCGCGGGTACGGCGTATCGGCTGGGTGGTCTGGGCCAGTGGATAGGTGCGTCTATGCCTCGCGGTCATGGCAAAATCTGGGATTGGGCAGCCAAGAACTGCCCGATCCTCCGACTGACGCAGGATGCGATAGTGCCTGCTGACAGGTTTCAAACACCAGACGTCCTCATAACCCAGAGGACGGACTGGGCACTGGGAGAACAAGGACTCTGGGCCGCTTTCGCCAGGGGAACTCGTGTGGTTCACGGACGGGTCCAAGACTGGCTAGTCTAGCGGAGCCATCTGCATTGACAGCCGAGCGGACCTGGGTGCACTTCGCGCCCTCATAATGACTTCTAGGCTTGTCTTGGAGTGCAGGGAAACTCTGGTTGAATTAGCCAGAAGAAACAAGTGTGGGTACCTGCCCATTCTGGCGTGAAGGGAAACGAAGTGGACGATGAATTGGCCAAATGGGGTTCCTCGAGCGCCGCTGGCCCCGATTCCATCGGAATTTCATCTCAAGGAGCTACTGGATAGACAGTGGCTCCCGGTTTGGCGTGGTTCCCCCGGCATGAAGCAGGCAAAGCTCCACATTAGACAGTTCTCGCCTAAACTCTCTAAAACCCTACTCTCTATGAGCAGGCCTAAAACTGGTGACAGGACACTATCATCTGAATAAACATCTACACACAATGGGCATTGTTGAAGACCCAGTTAGTAGTAGATGTGGAGAGGCGGATGAAACTGATTCTCAAATCCTAGCAGAATGTTCAGCACTGGCTTCTCTTAGGCTACAACACCTCGGCAGCACACATATGCAGCTTGAAGCCATAAGAGACATCAGTCCATGCAAAATCTTAGCTTTCGGCACTGCCTTGGGTTTGCTGGACTGATTCTTGTGAAAAGGGGCGCACAATGGACTCAATCAAGCGCTCTAAGTTTTGGTTGAATGAAGAAAAAGTTCAATAACTAAAGGGCCATTCATATGGAAGTATGAAATGTCTAATATTATTTTCGATTTTCAATTCATTTGGGTAAAGTCGAATTTCTTGTTTTCCGATTTTATTTTGTTCTAGTGTTACCTTCAAAGATGGAAAAAAATAAAAACACTTCTTCAAAGCAACTTTTTTTAAGCCTTCTTGTGTTAATATCAGATTTAATTTCCGACGTTTCTTTTTCTACCAAACATCAACTTTTTTTAAATACGGCTGTTTTTACTTCGGTCTTTCCGGATTTTTGGGGATATATCCGTTTTGAGCATTTTGATTTAAGTAGATAATTAGGATACAAATTAAAGGAACTAAAATCGAACACTTTTTGATCGTCGCAAATGTTGCTACAACAAATATTTTAAATAATGGTATTTCGTGCGCTTGGCTGTGTGGCGCGCATGGAAGGGAGAGCAGCCGCGCTAGTTCACGCACACTCTACCGCAGCTCGCCTATCCGGCGTTTTCGAGCGTGTGGGTTTAAAATGCAAACACTCGTAAAAAACAACAATATGTCGAGAACTGAAGTAAATAACAAAATAGATAGAAATATCTACCTCGTGAAGACACAATTACTGAACGAATCATGCCTAAGACCGGTTACAACTCGCCCAGGTTGCTGATCACCTGCTTTTCGTATACATCTGTATACAAGATGTCCCAGGTTTTAGTAGCAGAACTTTAACAGTCGATAGAAAATTTGATTTTGAGAGAAAAAGTTCTCATTAACATATATGCACAGACGCTTAGTTTTTGAGATACAGGATGTTGAAATTGAAAAAAAATTTAGTTTTTTGCGAATATCTCCGGAACCGTTTATCGTACAGAAAACAGCTTTTGTGAGTATCTTCTACTCATAGTAAGCTATGTTCTGTGCGATAAAAAAAATTTTTTTAGTCATAATTGGGGAAGATTTTGAAGGGGTAGGGGGTGTTTTTCTCCCCAACTTCTTCGCCGCTGGAAAAAGTACGGTTTTGAGACAACTATTTGAACTGCCAATGTTTTCTACACAAAAAAGGTACTCTTGGTCATAAGCTCTAAAGTTGACAGTTTTCGAGAAAAATCAACTTTTATGTTGAAACACATTGTAAATTCTTACTAATTAAACAAAATTTATTCAACCGTTAGAACAAGTAACAAAACCAAAAAATTGACCATGTTTTTCAACATAAAAGTTGATTTTTCTCGAAAATGGTCAACTTTAGAGCATATGACCAAGTGCACCTTTTTTGTGTAGAAAATATTGGCGGTTCAAATGGTGGTCTCAAAACTGTACTTTTTTCAGTGGCGTAGAAGTTGGGGAGAAAAACACCCACTACCCCTTCAAAATCTTCACCAATTATGACTGAAAAAAAAATTTTGTATCGCACAGAACATAGCTTACTATGAGTAGAAGATGCTTGCGAAAGCTGTTTTCTGTGCGATAAATGGTTCCGGAGATATTCGCAAAGAACTAAATTTTTTTTTCAATTTCAACACCCTGTATCTCAAAAACTAAGGGTCTGTGCATATATGTTAATAAGAACTTTTTTCTCAATTTCAAATTTTCTATCGACTGTTGAAGTTCTGCTACTAAAACCTGGGACATCCTGTATAATAGCACAGTGTAAAGGGGTGTCCGGAGTTCGACGGAGAAAAGTACAGAAGATAGGGTGGTGGTTGAGGTATCGTTCAAAAGGGGCTAGACTGTAGAAGTGCCAAAAACTCTAACAATTAAAAAAAATTATGTCGTTTGGCTGGAATGAGCTACAGAAAATTAGGAAAAGTGGGACGATTAGTAGGTACATCTGAAACTAGACGTTAAAATCCGGAAAGTATTTCATCGAGAGCGCATGCCCTTAGTCGTTGAAAACACTCGCCTAGCAGCGAGCGAATCAAGAGTTAATATCCCGAATTCAATGTTGAACCTGCGGCAATCTTACGGCAGGTAAACTTTTAAATATTTTTGGGAATACTAGGTCAGTTGAGTTTTTTTAAATTGATTGATTTTCCTTGCCCTTGAGCAACTAGAAGCGCTTGCGCATTTTGGATTTTAACGTCTCGCTGTCTGAATAGACATACGTATAGATAGGCAACATATATGACCTATGTTCTTTATTGTAAAGTAGCGAACATGAATTTCATATTTCATAAGCATTCCCTTTGTTATAGAACAGGTTCTTTCCTCCAAATATAACATTATTTATTAAACCATAATGGTATGCCTCCCATCTTTGTTACATTTTGTTGTTTATTTCCAGGAGAAAATGACTAGGTTTTTCGTAATTTTAAGTATTGAGAGGTGACGACCTTCAAGTAGCAATGTTTAGTTCTCTGCAATTTTCAGTGACAATGTATTATCTTTTTGTTACGAAATAGTAATATGAATATATTTTGGCTTTCATTATCCAGTTTGTCTAAATTCACACTTATTCACAATTTTTATAAAATGGAATGAGTGTTAGCGAATTTAGTCTTCCCTTGAATCGGGTTATATGGCCTCGTGTAGCGGCCAAACAGTAAATGTAACCCATTTGAAAATTCAAATACATACCTTGAACCTTTTTCGAGTTATTGATAGAGGTGGTCCGTAGAATAACCTCTGTTTCGCTGGTCGTTTGGTGCCCTATCTGGCTGGTTGTAGAGAGAACGATTAAAACATGCCCCACAGAGTCCTCTACAATTTACGGGCGACCGTTGAGAGAACTAGGTTTGCCAAATGTCCGGACTTTGCCAGCTTTGAATCATCACGAAATAATCGATTAATCAATCATTCAATCAATCTAATATTTCAGAGAATAATTTCATATCAATCCGTGTTCTATGCGCTAACTATGGCCAATTGTAGAAAAAAAAGAAAAATTGTTTTGTTTGTACAAACCTTTCATTACGCTTGTTGAATAGGAATGCCTAACAACTAGTATTCATATATACACGCTAGGTGTTTTCACAACCAAAGTTTTAAATGTACGTGCGTTCGATGATGTTCTATGGTCGAAGGTACGTAAAAGAGAGACTGTCAATTATTGAATTTACTAAGGTCATTAGTTAATGAGTAGAAGAACAAGGGTTCTTCTAACTTCAACCACTGTCATATATACAGGTCTGGAAACTCGAGGCTGTTTCATATGTGGGAAGTGAATCCGCTAAGCGTCATCTGTTGCGTAGTACCAAAAGGGTGGCGCATGAGTCGAGGGATTTTCTCTGGCACGCATACGACCGTGTTTGAACGATATGGCGCCTAATCCTGACATCCTGATAACTTACTTCGATCCATGCGTCAGCTGGTGGCTGAGCGAGGGACTACGAGATTCGCGTCATGTAAGAGATTCATGTCAAACATAGAGCTCCCAGACCTGTTATACGATCGTGACTTCAACTACTCTTCTGTTGAATAATTTACTCTTATTCGATGTTCCCGGGTTCCATTGTAAACTGTTTAGGTGTTCTGTGACTTGAGAAATTTGGTAGTGGTTCTGTGAACGTAAATCTGTCACTCATGTGTCTTTTTTCGGTGTGCGACAACAACAAACTAAAAAAAGGTTATTCATATGTCAACTCAACTTGTTTTTGAAAACAGAACTTTATCAGATGACATTATTATGGATAACATAATCAATGTAGCTGATTGTTGTAGAGCATGTTTACGTATAGATTGTTCACTTACACCAACTAGTGCCCCAGACAGTGATTCCATAAAATTTTGTGATAAGTTAATGGCATGCGTTTCAGAAATCGTAAGTGATTATTGTTTATTTTCCTAATGTCTTATGCAATGCTGAAATATATGAAATCTCCAGTAATAAGATAATTTAGGTTTGTTTGAAATTTGAAATTAATTCTAATTAGATTATCCCCACTATTTTTACTTGATGAAAAATCAATTTTTATATAAGGGAACTCCATTAATATTATGAATTCAAAATGTTCATGAATTTCTTATTATATTCTTAATATTATACATTTCAAGGTCTGGTTGAAAGAGGGCTTACCTTCATTAATATGTTCCTCATGTATCGATCGACTGAGAGTGTCTTATGATTTTCGAAGTATATGTCTTCAATCTGATAGTACCATACAACGGTATATAGGACATTTGAGAGATGATATCAAAATTGATATGAATGAAGCTATCGAAATACCTGCCAAGTTTGAATTTGGAATAACTACTGAAACATCAAACACGATTAATGTAATAACTGAAGAGACACAAAATACAGAATATCTACATTTGAAACATTTTCTTGATAATGATGAGGAGATGGTCAAACATGATGGCATGGTTGTTTCTAGGGGTACTAGTCCAGACAAACTACCATCAGCAGGTAATGGTTTTTGTTACTTCACATTGTTGAAATTCCATTAATGCTGTCTGAACAATGTAATTATACATCAAAATAATACATGTGAGGACCAAATTGAGGATATTATGATCTGTAATATTATACTAGCTATTAATGTGAAAGGAAATGCTGAATTTACTCTGCTTTAGATTTCTTGGACGAACAAAATCGAGAACTTGTACAACAACAAGCAGCCCAACAACAAGTAGTTCAACAACAAAGCATAGATGTCATACAACCACAACTTACAGATCAAAATCATCACACCAATCAACATCAGCCTCAATCTCAACTGCAAGATGATCAGCTACATAATAATCAAGTTCACCAACAAATGCAAACAATTCCACAAGAAATACTTAAAATGGAAAGTAGTCCACAACAGATGCAGCTAAATCCTCCTCGACAAGTGATTAAACGAACTACTGGTAAATAAATGATAAATTTATTCAATGGTTGAATTATACTGCTATGTTCTGTAAATTTATTGGATTTGGAAATTTTATTGATTTCTCTACATTCCATTCAAGTATTTAAAGAAAGTATTAGAAAAACAATTTTAATAGAAGCCTATATTTCCTGAAAGAAGTGCACACATTATTTGCATTTTTTATAAAGTTGAGTTTTGATAAATTCGTATTGATTTTAATATTATCAGATGGAGCTATTTATTATGCAGGGTGTAAATAAATAACTGCGAAAAAATTCAGGGCGTGATTCCTTGTTGAAAAATAAAGTGGGTCTGTCATATAAAATTTTTCTCTAAATCAATTCGTTTTCAAGATAGAGGGTAGGGTGTTGAAATTGAAAAAAAAATTTGTTTTTTGCGAATATCTCCGGAACCGTTCATGGTACAGAAAACAGCTTTTGTAAGCAATCTCTACTCATAGTAAGCTATGTTTTGTGCGATAAATTTTTTTTTTTAATTCATAATTGGTGAAGATTTTGAAGGGGTAGTGGTTGTTTTTCTCCCCAACTTCTACGCCACTGGAAAAAGTACGGTTTTGAGGTGCCCATTTGAACCGCCAATGTCTTCTACACAAAAAAGGTACTTGGTTATAAGCTCTAAAGTTAACCGTTTTCGAGAAAAATCAACTTTTATGTTGAAAAACATTGTTAATTCTTTGAAATAAAATTCATTTTTTACCAATTAAACGGAATTTCTTTACACAAGTAACAAAACCAAAAATTGACCATGTTTTTCAACATAAAAGTTGATTTTTCTCGAAAACGGTTAACTTTAGAGCTTATAACCAAAATCTTCACCAACAATGAATAAAAAAAAAAATTTATCGCACAAAACATAGCTTACTATGAGTAGAGATTGCTTACAAAAGCTGTTTTCTGTACGATGAACGGTTCCGGAGATATTCGCAAAAAAAAAAAAATTTTTTCCAATTTCAACACCCTGTATCTCGAAAACGAAGTGATTTAGAGAAAAATTTCATATGAAAGACCCACCTTATTTTTCAACAAGGAATTTTTTCGCAGTTATTTATTTACACCCTGTATAGTGCCATTTCTGAGGGGAATACGATAACATCACAAAAAAAAATATTGGATACAAAAAATTACTTATAGTCCAAAACCTCGACCCAAAAAACCTCCTTAGTGCACTGGAAATGACAAATACACGTAAATTGCAAAATAACTTATTAGGGGTCCAAAATTGGCCAATTTTGTCGATTTCACCACCCCAACAATGAATTTCAAGTAAATCTGGCTTCGGAATCGTATTCAGCAACCCAAAAAACCTCCTTGGCGCATTCGTAATGCCTAAAACACGTAAATGCAAAATTCCCCTAAAATGGATAGCAAGTAAATCTGTCACCGGATTCGTGTTCAGCGACCCAAACAACCCCCTAGGTGCACTCGAAATGCCAATATACCTTTTTTTGTAGAAAATACAATTCAAGACTTGGCATGTTGCAAATTTGGGGGAGATTTTGGGCCATTTTCACCCCAATGGGTGGGGTTGGGGTTCCCAAGAGGTTTTAAGGTGTATGAATGATCCTGAGAACCTCCTGAAGCTAATGCAAAAAAAACATTTAGATTCGAACTTACGTTTTTTTTTTATTATACTGAGATATCAAACATTATCTTGGTCAAGGGTGGTTGTGGGATCTAAAACGTGTCTTACTTCACGTTTGAAATAATTATGTCATAATTAATTTGAAGTTTCTAAAAGTGCGAAATTTCGCAATTTCATACAAATATTGTAACACTCAGAAGTCTTTAGCGCTTTGGACTCCGTGATTTTCACGTGGCCTATCGAAATTAGAAGGTTCGAATTATCTAAAAACATAATTGCATGAACGCCAGACGTCCAATGTAATTAGCTACAAATGAAATCATTTTGACATATGCCTCGAGGAGCTCGCTGCGCGTAAGTTAGAGTTTATACATTTTACCTCGGTCTTATTAATTTGGGGCCGTTTCTTCCCCCGTGCGACCGGCGCCAGTTGTAATAAAGTGTTTTTGGCTATGGGCCGCTAGCTTTTACCCGCTTCGTGTATATTTTAGTCGCGAGAAAATTCCCTTTGGTACGTCGCACGTTAGACGCGCGTAGCTGAGATCTGAGAATAGCTCAAACTGTTTTAATTAAATTTTCCTATTTAAAGGACATTTATCGAAAAAAGAAGGGCCGTCGGGCACGGTCCGATACTAAATCTAACTACATGGAGCGAAAACGGCACGCGAAAAGTCGTCGTAAAGGCGTATTAGGTACAACCAGTTTGCACTTTTCTAACTCGCGTGCTACGGGCTTCTCACGTGAACGTCACTCGATTTACGGAAAATTAACTATTTCAAAACAGTTTTTGACCTGGATTGTGGCTATCACGACCTCTGAAAAGGTTCAAAGTTCACATAATTATTTCATAATTTGTAGTTCATTATTGTTTTACAACTGAAATAAATAGGTATGAAATTTGTAGGTTATTGATGATGTCAGTGTGACAGTGACATAATTATTTCAAACGTAAAGTAAGACACAAGTTTTAGATTCCACAACCACCCTTGACCAATAATTTTTGATATCCCGGTAGCTAAAATCCCGGTTCACAGCCTGGATTATTAGATTAAATGCTGGCAATTAAAGCTACAGTAACAGTGACTTCCCCAAAACCTTCATAAGTCCATGCTATCTCTATTTTGTTTTCTGTTCTATTCTTTGGATTTTTGTTGTTGGATTTTTGTTGTTGCATGATATGATCCAAATTTCCAATAAAATATGTGTATCCAAAGAATTTCAAGACCAAAACTAGAAAAAGCACCAACTTCACATTCATGGAGTATTGTTGGTTCACTGTTTTTACTTAACAAAAACATTGCACATCTTTAACAAACTTTTCATTTCAGGAATCCAGGTTCGCCCTCCATCACCGGCTTCCATAGATTCGGAGAGCGCAACCGTCAAACCATTTACTTGTACAGTATGCAATAAGAGTTACAGGAAGAACGCAAATTTGAGGATACATATGAGAACTCACACGGGAGAAAAACCTTTCGAATGTAAATATTGCGAGAAAAGATTTTATCATTCCTCTCATTTACGAGAACATATACGTAGACATACTGGTGAGAAACCATTCCAATGCGCCGTTTGTAACAAGAGGTTTACGATAAAGGGTGAATTGACAATGCATATGAAATCACACACAGGTAAGGTTTCGGTATTTCATTATGAAAATTTTATAGCATAATTAACCGGCGTAAAATATGATGATTTTTTTCCAGAACTTCGTTGTACTTAATTTTATGTCGCAAATAAGCACTGTCTAACTTCACGTATGTCCACTTTGCGTAGAACACTAAAATCCATGCATGCATTCATGTGACAAACGGAATTTTCGTGTTTCTTTGCCTGCGATGTGTTTTTAATCATTCAACCCTTGTTTATTCCACGCACTAACCTCTTTCTTAGAAATTAAGCATATAAAACAAAATAGTTTATTTGTTACTGGACTTCACACACTGTACACTATTCAAGCAAGACGTTTACTGGAGATACGCCGCTTTGTGCCCAAACCGACGGTAAAAGCGCGTATGGCGAAGATAATCATAGTCAGCCGAATCGTACTTCCCCGTAACATAGTTTTGAGCGTTAGCATTGCATGCGCCTAACGTGCGGAATAAAATAATGCACTGAATTACATGTGAATTTCTTTCTGTGTTTATCTTGGTGGTTGGGTGGCAACGTTGGTTGTTGGGTGGGCACGTGTAAGGGTTCTTATTTACTCTCTCTAAAGGATAAACTAAAGCTCTATTTTATCACTTGGTTGCCGACAGCTACAGTGTATATTAAAAACTCGGACGCCAGAGTATTTTAACCAACCAATGAATTATGTATATAACTAGGGGATGCAAATACTCAAGTCCTCAGGTTAAATTACCCTGAAAGAAAGAAAATAGAAGACATGTACCCAGAATGATTGAAATTTACTTTGAAATACAAATATTGATATAATTTATGACAAACTTATATTAATGAGATATGAAGCAAATGATTAGGAAATATGGATGAAATTAGTTACTTAAATCATTTAAACAAGTGAACAGTTGATTGAATTTACATAATATACAATACTCAATGATTATTAAAATTGTTACACAAAACCACAATCGATAATCTGACCTGGTGAGAGTTGATGTTGTATTTGCTTGGTGATGATTAATTACTTCTACTTCATGTAGGGGTCCCTGCCACAATTATGATACCGTTTCCATGATTGTACAGCACAAATAAATCAGCGACTCCTCCCCACAGCAGATTCCAACAATCCTCAACACACTTCTTGTTGGACTTTCCACAACATAGACAAAAATATAGGGAAGAAGAAGAAAAAGTAGAACCCTGAAATCACGAAATGTTCAAACTCTATTGTTCTATTGTCGTCAGCAGACAGATATGAACAAAGTACACAACAATTGTTAACAAATTAGAACTAGGTTATGTTCTGTCAGATACCACCTATGAAGGCAATTAATTCCTGAATTCAGTGAATAAATCAAATGGAATTACAAAGACATTTACCTCTAACACTATAGGGTTTTCCTTCAAATAAGACAACTTTTACTTCCGTTCACAGCCAGACACGTCGAAAACTAAGTTTAGATCCCCGAAGGTATATCAATCACCCAATAAATTCCAAATATTCCAATCCAAATTGGTGATTGATGTCTTTGTTTTCAACGGAAGGATATTCCCAGAATTTGGTTCCAAACACACGCTTGGTATCACCTCCCTGTTGAAATAACCTAGCAATTGACTTTCCACTCGAACGAATAGACCAGAAGTAACATTTTCTCTTCCTTTCCGGCGTCTCACAGAACACCCTCGAAAGAAAAGTGGTAACTGACATAGAGCAACCAAGACCCTTAGAATATAGGTACGGTCCATGACTCTTAGAATATACGGAACATGACTCTTAGAATATATGGTCTAGCATAGAGGACGTCAAAGGAGTTAACCGATTGCCCTACGGCGGCCATTTCTAAGCCGTAAAGTGGAATTTACATGTTACACGGGCGCCCTGGTTCCCTTTAGTACCAGCCGCCACTGAGGAATAACAAATGTATATTCATACTTTTCAAAATATGCCTAACAATATTGCTGTTTTCTTAAAACTGCTTCACTCTGAATGCACATGCCACTGTTTTAGAAGGTCTTTGGCTTCTTTACTACCAGATTCTGGTGGTGATGTTCTCACTGTCAAACATCATGGTGGCTGGAAAAGTAATAGTGTTGTTGAAGGATATCCCAAGAAAATAAGAAAAATATTTCTGCAGATTTCCTTGGCGAAAAATAGTCAGCGATATCGTTACCCCTTGTTTGTTCACCTTAAGAAACTGAAAATCTCCAAGTAAACCATAAAACTATCAAACCAATGCAACCATTTCGACACCGATGGTATTGCGTTACGTAATTGTGAAAATTCTGTTATAAATTATAATCGTTAAATTTTATTTGTTTCAAATAATATAATGTTTTGCTTGATTTTGCATTTTATTTCATTATAGTACTCAGTACTATAATGAAATCATTACAGTACTCAAACCGAAAAAATATGTCATTTTGACTCTGAACGTGACGTCTATAATGATGTCATTATGAGACCTCAAAAGATAAATGTAATTTTGAAATAAAGAACTTTCTATTCTATTCTATTCTATTATGTTTTTATTTCAGGTGAGAAACCTTACGCATGTTCGTGTTGCGATCGTCGTTGTCTCACGGCGGCCGATTTGAAAGTGCACATGCGTACTCACACTGGAGAAAAACCGTTCAGTTGTATGACATGTGGAAAAAAATTCGCCAGTACTTACATACTAAATTCGCACATTAAAACGCATACGGGCGAAAGACCTTACTCTTGTTCAGCTTGCCAGAAAACTTTCACCCAGTCGTCGCATCTCAACGTCCATATGAGGAAACACACGGGAGAAAAAGTCAATTGCAAAATGTGCGCCGCCAAATTCACCCATTCCTCACAACTTACCGTACATATGAGAGAACACACAGGGAAACAACCTTACAAATGTTCGCTGTGCGAAAAAATTTGTAATTACGCTTCCGAGTTGCAGACTCACATGATGCGACATACAGGAGAGAAGTTCACTTGTTTGACATGCGATAAGAAGTTCACAACCGCGGCTTATCTTCAGGAACATAATAGGACGCATACCGGCGAGAACTTGTCCACGTGTACTATTTGTGAGAGACAGTTTACAAGGCATCAGTACCTCGAGAAACACATGCGAACGCATACAGGCGAAAAACCGTACTCTTGTTATCAGTGTGGGAAAAAATTCACGCAGTCTTCTTCGCTTAAGGTGCATATTCGAATACACACCGGGGAAAAACCGTATTGCTGTACGATTTGTGAGAGGAGGTTTACAACATCGTCAGACTTATCGGCACATAATAAGAAGCACAAAAAGTATATAAACTTATAAGCTTTATATTAATGAGCAACTTGCAGTACAAGCAAATTTTTTTTATATAGGCTGTCCGAGTGGTAATCGCCCAAACTTCAACAGTCGATAGTACATCGAAAAATGAGTCGACTTGCGTGATATAATTTTCTTCAGAATAATGAGGATTTGGAAATTCGATTTCAAAAATAGTTTTGCCTAAATTTGATTCAAGTACTCCTAACATAGATACCTTTTATTTGACACTAGGAATAATTTTCAAAATTGTCCAGTGGCGTAGCTATAGGAGATTTGCTCTATTTTCTACACCTCTGCATATTTTCTAAAAATTGTCCTTTCTGTTGATTCCTCATTCAATTTGGAAAAAAGATGTTCTTGCAACATTTTGATTGGAGGCACCGTTTACAAGATATTTGAGTTTTAATGTAGTTACCTACCCAATTTTTTAAGCAGGAATATCTTGCAGGACTATTTCTTCCTTTCAAATGTGAAAGTGATATACTTTTCTTCAGAAACGCTTCCGACAGGAGAAACATCATTTGGATATTCGATTTCAAAAATTGGTTTGACCAAATTTGGTTCAAGTACTCCTAAAATAGGTACCTTTTATTTGACACTAGGAATAATTTTCAAAATTGTCCAGTGGCGTAGCTACAGGAAAGTTGTTTGTTCCCCTTTGGTAACCATACTTTCTACACCTCTGCATATTTTCTAAAAATTGCCATTTCTGTTGATTCCTCATTCAATTTGGAGAAAAGGTGTTCTTGCAAAATTTTGATTAGAGGCACCGTTTACAAGATATTTTAGTTTTAATGTAAAGTGCAGTACCCAATTGTTGGGCCTGGAATATCTAGGAGGGCTATTTCTTTCTTTCAACTGTGAAAGCGATATACTTTCTTCAGAAACGCTTCCGACAGGAGAAACATCATTTGGATATTCAATTTCAAAAATTGGTTTGACCAAATTTGGTTCAAGTACTCCTAAAATAGGTACCTTTTATTTGACACTAGGAATAATTTTCAAAATTGTCCAGTGGCGTAGCTACAGGAAAGTTGTTTGTTCCCCTTTGGTAACCATACTTTCTACACCTCTGCATATTTTCTAAAAATTGCCATTTCTGTTGATTCCTCATTCAATTTGGAGAAAAGGTGTTCTTGCAAAATTTTGATTAGAGGCACCGTTTACAAGATATTTTAGTTTTAATGTAAAGTGCAGTACCCAATTGTTGGGCCTGGAATATCTAGGAGGGCTATTTCTTTCTTTCAACTGTGAAAGCGATATACTTTCTTCAGAAACGCTTCCGACAGGAGGAACATCATTTGGATATTCAATTTCAAAAATTGGTTTGACCAAATTTGGTTCAAGTACTCCTAAAATAGGTACCTTTTATTTGACACTAGGAATAATTTTCAAAATTGTCCAGTGGCGTAGCTACAGGAAAGTTGTTTGTTCCCCTTTGGTAACCATACTTTCTACACCTCTGCATATTTTCTAAAAATTGCCATTTCTGTTGATTCCTCATTCAATTTGGAGAAAAGGTGTTCTTGCAAAATTTTGATTAGACGCACCGTTTACAAGATATTTTAGTTTCAATGTAAAGTAGACTACCCAATTTTTCCAGAAATATCTGGAAGGGGTATTTCTTCCTTCCAAATGTGAAAGTGATATAATTACGCTTCCGGCAGGAGAATCATCAACCAAATTTGGTTCAAGTACTCCTAAAATAGGTACCTTTTATTTGACACTAGGAATAATTTTCAAAATTGTCCAGTGGCGTAGCTACAGCAAAGTTGTTTGTTCCCCTTTGGTAACCATACTTTCTACACCTCTGCATATTTTCTAAAAATTGCCATTTCTGTTGATTCCTCATTCAATTTGGAGAAAAGGTGTTCTTGCAAAATTTTGATTAGACGCACCGTTTACAAGATATTTTAGTTTCAATGTAAAGTAGACTACCCAATTTTTCCAGAAATATCTGGAAGGGGTATTTCTTCCTTCCAAATGTGAAAGTGATATAATTACGCTTCCGGCAGGAGAATCATCAACCAAATTTGGTTCAAGTACTCCTAAAATAGGTACCTTTTATTTGACACTAGGAATAATTTTCAAAATTGTCCAGTGGCGTAGCTACAGGAAAGTTGTTTGTTCCCCTTTGGTAACCATACTTTCTACACCTCTGCATATTTTCTAAAAATTGCCATTTCTGTTGATTCCTCATTCAATTTGGAGAAAAGGTGTTCTTGCAAAATTTTGATTAGAGGCACCGTTTACAAGATATTTTAGTTTTAATGTAAAGTGCAGTACCCAATTGTTGGGCCTGGAATATCTAGGAGGGCTATTTCTTTCTTTCAACTGTGAAAGCGATATACTTTCTTCAGAAACGCTTCCGACAGGAGAAACATCATTTGGATATTCAATTTCAAAAATTGGTTTGACCAAATTTGGTTCAAGTACTCCTAAAATAGGTACCTTTTATTTGACACTAGGAATAATTTTCAAAATTGTCCAGTGGCGTAGCTACAGGAAAGTTGTTTGTTCCCCTTTGGTAACCATACTTTCTACACCTCTGCATATTTTCTAAAAATTGCCATTTCTGTTGATTCCTCATTCAATTTGGAGAAAAGGTGTTCTTGCAAAATTTTGATTAGAGGCACCGTTTACAAGATATTTTAGTTTTAATGTAAAGTGCAGTACCCAATTGTTGGGCCTGGAATATCTAGGAGGGCTATTTCTTTCTTTCAACTGTGAAAGCGATATACTTTCTTCAGAAACGCTTCCGACAGGAGAAACATCATTTGGATATTCAATTTCAAAAATTGGTTTGACCAAATTTGGTTCAAGTACTCCTAAAATAGGTACCTTTTATTTGACACTAGGAATAATTTTCAAAATTGTCCAGTGGCGTAGCTACAGGAAAGTTGTTTGTTCCCCTTTGGTAACCATACTTTCTACACCTCTGCATATTTTCTAAAAATTGCCATTTCTGTTGATTCCTCATTCAATTTGGAGAAAAGGTGTTCTTGCAAAATTTTGATTAGAGGCACCGTTTACAAGATATTTTAGTTTTAATGTAAAGTGCAGTACCCAATTGTTGGGCCTGGAATATCTAGGAGGGCTATTTCTTTCTTTCAACTGTGAAAGCGATATACTTTCTTCAGAAACGCTTCCGACAGGAGAAACATCATTTGGATATTCAATTTCAAAAATTGGTTTGACCAAATTTGGTTCAAGTACTCCTAAAATAGGTACCTTTTATTTGACACTAGGAATAATTTTCAAAATTGTCCAGTGGCGTAGCTACAGGAAAGTTGTTTGTTCCCCTTTGGTAACCATACTTTCTACACCTCTGCATATTTTCTAAAAATTGCCATTTCTGTTGATTCCTCATTCAATTTGGAGAAAAGGTGTTCTTGCAAAATTTTGATTAGAGGCACCGTTTACAAGATATTTTAGTTTTAATGTAAAGTGCAGTACCCAATTGTTGGGCCTGGAATATCTAGGAGGGCTATTTCTTTCTTTCAACTGTGAAAGCGATATACTTTCTTCAGAAACGCTTCCGACAGGAGAAACATCATTTGGATATTCAATTTCAAAAATTGGTTTGACCAAATTTGGTTCAAGTACTCCTAAAATAGGTACCTTTTATTTGACACTAGGAATAATTTTCAAAATTGTCCAGTGGCGTAGCTACAGGAAAGTTGTTTGTTCCCCTTTGGTAACCATACTTTCTACACCTCTGCATATTTTCTAAAAATTGCCATTTCTGTTGATTCCTCATTCAATTTGGAGAAAAGGTGTTCTTGCAAAATTTTGATTAGACGCACCGTTTACAAGATATTTTAGTTTCAATGTAAAGTAGACTACCCAATTTTTCCAGAAATATCTGGAAGGGGTATTTCTTCCTTCCAAATGTGAAAGTGATATAATTACGCTTCCGGCAGGAGAATCATCAACCAAATTTGGTTCAAGTACTCCTAAAATAGGTACCTTTTATTTAACAGTAGGAATAATTTTTAAAATTGTGCAGTGGCGTTGCTATAGGAGAGTTGTTGGTTCCCCTTTGGTCACTATTTCCTACACCTCTCAGTATTTTCCAACAATTGCCCTTTCTGTTGATTCCTCATTCAATTTGGAAAAAAGGTGTTCTTGCAAAATTTTGATTAGAGGCACCTTTTACAAGCTATTTGAGTTTTAATTTAAAGTCAACTACCCAATTTTTGGGCCAGGAATATCTGGAAGGGCTATTTCAAATGTGAAAGTAAAGATGATAAGCACAATAAATTTTCTCTTTTAAAAACAAATTTTAAACTCAACATATATAAAATCTCAAATTGTAACAAATGTTCAAAATAATAGCCAATTTACTTTTATAGGTGTGTATTTTCGATTCAATCTAAACCTTAAGCTTCATTTATTTCTAAAACGGCTGCTCGAATCAAAATTTCCCAGTAATACCTTTTTTCCAAATTGAAAGAGGAATCAACAAAATGAACAATTTTTGATAAATATTTAGTGGCGTGGGAGATAAGTTGGGAACAGGGGAGGAACCTCCCTATAGTTACCACCACGGTCGTATACACAAGCCTGAAACTTGTGGCTGTTTCCTATGTAAGAAGTGAGTCCGCTAAACCTCAACTGTCGCATAGTACCAAAAGACGTCACGGGTGGCGCATGGGTCGAGGGATGTTCGCGTAAAATTTGTATATTTGTATTTTTGTGCAACATGAGTAAAATATTTCACTTAGAATGTGCGGTTATTATCAATCAATCTTTGTATTGTGGGGCTTGAAATTTGAACGATATGGCGCCTAATCCTGACAACATACTTCGATCCATGCGCCACCTGGTGACTGAGCGAGGAACTACGAGTTTGGCGACATGTAAGGGACTCATGTCAAACAATAGAGTTTCCAGACCTGTATATACGACCGTGGTTACCACGTTATTGGACAATTTTAGTGGCAAATAATAGACGTTTCAGATTTTACATTTTAACTTGCACAAAATTTGGTTAAAATAGCTGTAGTGGTCAGAATTACGCTCCTTTAGGAAGCGTTGCTGAACAAAATTATATTATGCAAGTCCACTTATTTTTCGATGTACCATTGCCTGCTGAAGTTTGGCAGATTATAACTGGGACACCCTATATATGTTTGTTTTTTTGATGAAAACATAGGCAAACATTTTGAATTTTGTGTTCCTTCCCTAGGAAAAATTTCAGCTAATAATCAGTAAATACTTGCTGCAGCCAACGGTTTGCTTTGGTATAACTTTGCACAAAAGATGCTCAAAATCTAAAACTGGATGTATCCGCGTAAACCCGGAAATTTTCTTTGGGTCCATCACAATACTTCCCTTATACTATATATTATGTATAGTGAGGAAAATAACGAGTGTAGATATGTGCAGGGAAATTCAAAATATCTTGAACTTACCTCTATACCAAGTTGCCCCTGAGAACTTATAGGTAATCGCGGGGTTCAAAATTTCGAAAAAAACCTGCGACACTCCAACTTTAAAGAACCAAATTTGCTACACCGTTTCAGGTGCATTAAGGTTAATAAGTGAAAAGCAACTGGTTAATTGGGGGTTATCAACCTTCAAAATTCAACAGGTAATTTTTTTCATCTGTTGGCAGATTTGAAAAATTATAATTTCATTTTTTACTCTGGTTTGTAAGGAAAACTTGAATAGCTAAAGAAACGTTTAACAATGTTCCTTGGGTGATCACCAAAAAGTCAATAGGTAGCTAAGAATTTACACTTATAATATACATAATATAATTTTTGCAAATAAGTTAATAGTCCAGCGCATTTAGACAGATTTTGCCCAAAGTGAAAGGGATGACATGGGTAGAGTCAAAAGACCAAAAAATCGAGACTGTATCTGCTAGCTTGCCATGTCGCCATGTTTGAAAACGTGAATGACTTATCTCGTTCCTGTTCGTTTTTTGGGAAAATTTGTGAGAACTACTTCTTAAAAAATGTTGTACGTTTTCGAGAAGTGGAAAAGATGATCATTACTGTTCCCCATATTGAGCATATGCTCATTTTATCTAGGCAGCTTTGAGTATAATAATAATTTGTTGTATCTTCAAATGTTAAAATATAGCGTTTCCTTCATATCTATTGAAATCCGTGGTCATCTAGTGAAAGCTTTGCTTATGAATTCTATGTTTCGAGAGATAAAGTTTTGTTTTGTCATCGGCTCGTCGGTGAGACGAGGCAGATGTGAAGTCACTGATCAACCCTCAAAGTGTTTGGCGATCCTCGAAGTTCCAACACCATCTGCCGGAAAGCAAATGTCCTACTGAGAATGCAATTCATAATGCTACGCATTGACAAAGAAGTTCTCGCGATTCAAAAGAATCGACGAGGAAACAGTTGGAAATACTGCCGCCAGGTGACGGTCCCGCAACAACGCATAGGGAAATACAAACACATTTCGAGTTAGTAGTCAGTAGACAAAGTTTTGGTTCACCAGGTTGAACAGTGGCAACATGTCCTATAGTCTCAGACAACTGTTTCGCCCTTCTCATCGGCTCGTCGGTGAGACGAGGAAGATGTGAAGTCACTGATCAACCATTTGCGAAAGTAATGAAATAAAACACCCTCAATGTGTTTGGCGAACCTAGAAGTTCCAACACCATCTGCCGGAAAGCAGATGTCCCACTGAGAATGCTACGCATTGACAAAGGGATTCTCGCGATTCAATCAATCGACAGGGAAACAGTAAGGTGATGGTCCCGCAACAATGCATAGTAAAATGCAAACACGTTTCGTGTTAGCAATGAATACACAAAGTTTTGGCGGCAGTATTTCCAATTGTTTTCCCGTCGATTCTTTGAATCGCGAGAACTTCTTTGTCAATACGTAGCATTGAGAGTTGCATTCTCAGTGGGACATCTGCTTTCCGGCAGATGGTGTTGCAACTTGCAACTTCTAGGTTCGCCAAACTCTTTGAGGGTGTTTTATTATATTACTTTCGGAGATGGTTGATCAATGTCTTCATATCTGCCTCGTCTCACTGACGGGCCCATGAGAAGGGCGAAACAGCTGTCTGAGACTACAGAACGTGTTGTCACTGTTCAACCTATTGAACCAAAACTTTGTGTATTGACTGCTAACACGAAGTGTGTTTGTATTCACTATACATTGTATGTTTCAAGTCAAACAACAAATATAAAAATAGTGTTTTAAACGTAAATCACGACATCGCCAAAATATTATATTCACTAAATAATAAAACACACATTTAATAACACTATTTTTATATTTGTTCTTTCTCTCGCAACATACAATCCATAAGCACGACATAACACACCGGATTTTCCGGTAAAGCTTTCGGTAGGTAACTATGGTTTTCAATATATGTAAAGGAAACATTTAAATATACAACAATAATTCAATTGAATTTATACATTTTACAATTTTTCTATTGCATAAATTTAGTTTCAATTTGATTTGGTTGTAAATTGCGAAGGTTCAAATTCGATTGAATTATTCCCGATGATTCGATTATCGAATCAACAAACATTGAGTTCGTATAAACTTGAATTAAATCTGTGTTACGTGGAACAGAAAATTGATAACCTCTTGCTGGTCCGCGAAATTAAAAGTAAGGATGCGATCAAATGAATTATATTCTATCCCGAATGATGACTTCCGTAGACATTCCGATATTGTACGAATTAATTTCATCCATTCGCTTATTGATAATTATTTCTGGAAATTCATTTTTAAAATTTTTAGCCTCACATTTTAGAGCATCTTGAGGAATATTGATACTAAAATATAAATAGCAAATACATATTCCTTGCTTAGGAAATTCTGCTGTTTTCTTTTTGGTGAACGGAACACGACACGCTTTTAGTAGCGTTATAACCGTACTATATTTATAAATCCTGTAAATAAAGTTTTTCAAATTAATTAATTGATATACGTATAATTTCCTCCTAAATATACATTTATAATCTCAAAAAATTGCTTGTACTGATGTATAGTCTTTATTTTACAATGCTATCATATATGCTTTAATTTTGTTTACATTTAATTTATTAAGACTGCTATATTGTTTTGTAATAAAATATAAATTTATATGCAATTTGTAAGATATGTTTACTTACTTGATCTCTCTTAATTTAATATTTTTAACAATTCTATTTTGCTCAAATATATTCGAATCTAGAACCAGTTTCTCTTGGAACCTGTAACCCCTATTCACGCCCTACGAAGTAAAACGAAAGAGAGTTAACCAATAAATTATCAGAATAGGGTAGGCAGGTAAGTTATAATGATGAAGGAAAACTTGGACGGAAAGGATGAATATCATGCAACAAACATACCCCGCAGTATCCACGAAATTCTAAAACCTGCAACACAAAGCTATTCCGGCATTCGTCATATCTACCACTGTCTAAAAAGGGATAGATGTTTTGCGCCTAAAACGTTTTTCTTGCAGTCGAGTGGGAAGTCAATATAATAACGTCAAATCTGTAATAGTGCGCCGTGATATAACCATGGTATTCCCATAGTCAAAGTATAAAGGTCTTCTGGAGCCTCCCTTCTACTCTTTTTTAAATTCGAGTGCCAGCTGATTGGTCGTTTATTTCGTTTATTTAATGTTATTGACGACGACATAATATGATGTTGTTACGGGCCGGCGACGAGCCGATGACAGCAAGGCTGTGATTGGAGGAGCTAGGTGACCTCACCTCGCGCGAGAAACGATGGTAGGGAGGCTCCAGCAGACCTTTATACCGTGATATCAAAAATTATCTTGGTCAAGTGTGGTTGTGGAATCTAAGACGTGTGTCTTACTTTACGTTTGAAATAATTACGCCACTGTCACACTGACATCATCAATAACCTACAAATTTCATACCTATTTATTTCAGTTGTAAAACAATAATGAACAAATTATGAAATAATTATGTGCACTTTGAACCTTTTCAGAGCTCGTGATAGCCATAATCCGGGTCAAAAACTGTTTTGAAATAGTTAATTTTCCGTAAATCGAATGACGTTCACGTGAGAAGCCCGTAGCACGCGAGTTAGAAAAGTGCAAACTGGTTGTACCTAATACGCCTTTACGACGACTTTTCGCGTGCCGTTTTCGCTCCATGTAGTTAGATTTAGTATCGGACCGTGCCCGACGGCCCTTCTTTTTTCGATAAATGTCCATTAAATAGGAAAATTTAATTAAAACAGTTTGAGCTATTCTCAGATCTCAGCTACGCGCGTCTAACGTGCAACGTACCAAAGGGAATTTTCTCGCGACTAAAATATACACGAAGCGTGTAGAAGCTAGCGGCCCATAGCCAAAAACACTTTATTACAACTGGCGCCGGTCGCACGGGGCAAGAAACGGCCCCAAATTAACAAGACCGAGGTAAAATGTATAAACTCTAGCTTACGCGCAGCGAGCTCCTCGAGGCATATGTCAAAATGATTTCGTTTGTAGCTAATTACATAGGACGTCTGGCGTTCATGCAATTATGTTTTTAGATAATTCGAACCTTCTATTTTCGATAGGCCACGTGAAAATCCCGGAGTTCAAAGCGCTAAAGACTTCTGAGTGTTACAATATTGGTATAAAATTGCGAAATTTCAAACTTTTAGAAACTTCAAATTAATTATAACATAATTATTTCAAACGTAAAGTAAGACACACGTTTTAGATTCCACAACCACCCTTGACCAAAATAATTTTTGATATCCCGGTACTTTGACTATGGGTATTCCTATACATGCATGTCTATCTGGCCGATCAGTTGACTTGATATCATTTTGATTAACGTTTGGAGCATCGCTGGGAACAATAGCTAAAGCTTAAACTGATGAAGCTATCATAATCCTGATTTAAAGTAATCGGTAAATTCTTATGCGAGTGGGGAACGATTTCTGGAAACCTGTTTGTCTGGTGTGTTCAATAATGGCATCATTGCGGATACGTTATGATCTGTCTGTTATGAGATCGAGAATCATATTGACATATGTGAGCTCTGTTGATCTTGTAATTTCTCGTTGTATCTATGTACTTACAGCTAAATATGTGAACAACATAATAACAAAACAGACCTGTGCCCTGGAAAACCTGAGATTAAACTACCGAGGTAGGCGGATTTACATCTGCACTGACAGCCGAGCGGCCCTGGGCGCACTTTGCGCCCACATAGTGACTTCTAGGCTTGTCTTGGAGTGCAGGGAAACTCTGGCTGAATTAGTCAGCAGGGAAAAACTCCAGCTAGGGTGGGTACCCGCCCACTCTGGCATAGTGGAAAACGAAGTTGGCCTATGTTCTGACCAAATCGGAATTTCATCTACCATCGAGACTCCACGCCCTCAATGAGTTACTGGATATACATTGGCTCTCGGTCTGGCGTGGTGCCCCCGGCATGAGGCAAGCGAAGCTCCACATTAGGAAGTTCTCGCCTAAACTCTCTAAACCCCTACTCTTTATGAGCAGGAGAGGCCTAAAATTGGTGACAGAACTCCTCACAGGACACTATCATCTGAATAAACATCTACACACAATGGTCATTGTTGAAGACTCAGGTTGTAGTAGATGTGGAGAGGCAGATGAAACTGCCACCCACATCCTAGCAGAATATTCAGCACTGGCTTATCTTCAGCTGCAACACCTCGGCAGCTCACTTATGACACATATGCTTGAAGCCATAATGAGATATCATCATTTAGATTGAGCTGAACATGTTTAATTCGATGGCAAAAAATATGGCGAGTCGTCAGGATTATTTTCGCATAAATACATGTGGAAGTACGTACCAGATTCGATTTTGCTTTCCTGTGAAATAACGTTTGATCAGCTCTGTTGATCTTGTGATTCCTCGTTGTTGTACTTATGTACCTACAGCTAAATATGTGGACAACATAATTACAAAACTTATGAAACAAAATGTATACCACAAAGGCGTCCGACGAAATTTTGCATGACGAAACTCTATAATCGAAACCGATTGTTGATGGTGACATCAATAGTAGTTGGCCATTAGATATATTACTCAATCGCACATGATTTAGCTGCCTTTCTACATATCAAATGTCTATTGCCTTTGATTAACATGCATTTTGCCAATCTGGTCAAATGTTACCTATCCTATATGCTATCATATTAATGATGTGCTGAATATTATTTTTATGAGACCATTCAGCCAGGGTTGCATTCACACAGTTGCATATCGAAATTATTCCCTTTAGGATTGCTTTCTCAAGATAAGCAAGTCGAGCGGTATTATCGATTTTCAAAGCATCAACACGTGAAAGCATGTTCGTTTCTTTTGGATTAGATGTGAAAAAAGTATACTAAGAACTTCGAAAGAGGTGAGTATTTTGATCACTAGGTGATGCTACCGGAATTTGATTTTGTCATCTTGTTTGGATATTTGAATTTTCAATGATAAAAACATGTGATGAACCTATTAGCTAACTTTTGTTAGCTTTGGGATACTTCTGTAGGTCAAATTTATGATTGTAGGAATAGAAAATGTATTGGAAATGATTTAGAAACAACTATCATCAAAAATTGAGGGGAAGAGGTTTAGTCCCAAATGCGCTTAGGCCATTTAGTAGGGACTATTGTGCGCCCCATGGTCAGAAGCCCAGAATATTGCCAACGCTGGCTTCCATAAGTTCTTCTGGAAGCAGTTTTGATTCTCTGAAGTGACGGTGCCCGAGGGAGGTCCAAGCAGGGCATTCCAACAGGATGTGAGAGGCAGTTTCTTCTACCTCTGCATTTCCTGCATATAGGATCATCCGTGATGCCCATATTATTGAGGTGTTTGTGAAGACGACAGTGACCAGTTAGGATTCCAATCATCTCTCTGATGTCCCTTCTGTTCAGAGAAAGGAGTTTCTTTGAGAGCCGAGGCACAGACTCTTTGCTGAAGAGCTTGGCTTGCCTCATGCGTGGTGATTCTCGCCACAGCTCAGACCACTCTTTGTTTAGTTGGCCAAAAAGGGTGAGACCCCCCACGCAATTTGATTAAGCGACCATTGGCTCAGGGCCGACAGTTTATGACATATTTGACAGTTTAAGCAATAATATACATATAATTATCATTCATAATTGAATTACTCCTTAAATAATCATATCATATTCAGTAAGTGGAGTGAAAAAGGTTACGACATAGAACATGGTCCTTCGAGCCGGATATAATCAGCAAAAATATCAGCACTAGTAGTCGACATTCGACAAGAATAATTTGTTGAATAAAGAAGCAAGATCAAGATCCAATATATTATTGGAATCATTCAGTTTCAGTACTAATACAGAATTAGCAGTTACCAAGACCTGCGATCATGTAGTAACTATCAACAATTCCAATTGTGGAGTGGTTGTACTTTGATATGAATAATTTTTCTAATTGTATTGTTAATATAAATGATCCAAACTGAATTTACATAAAATAGTATATTATTCAACGAGCATGTTATGGTGGCTATCATCCAAGTGAATAATAGCCATAACATGCAAGTAGAATACTATACTTTGTCCACGACCCATAAATAATACTTTGATACTAATAAACTTTGCTGTTGAAACAAGTCGAACCAACAAATTGTTGACGTTTCAAATTAAATTCGATCTGACTTGACGTTTCATAGCACGCTATATTTTTATCGTATTTGTCTAAACGTTTCTATCATGTTTGTCATATTGATGGTAGTGAATAATGATTTCATTATTCACTAGTGATTAATGGATATCATTATGCTTGAGGAAGCACATGCATTATGCATATTTTATATAATAGTCGTGGACAAAATGTTTTACACTGACACCTGCTGTCATGTTGACTTTCAAAATGGTTTAAACTACAGTCTACAGTATATCTTTGTTTTATACTATTTACACTGACCAGTTACTTACGCCCGCACGCAGCATCTCAAAAATAGTCAAGATCGATTCCGATTCAGAAAAGCTCAAAACGGATAGGTTCGCGATAATCTATAAAAATATGTTTCCTCCGATTACAATACTTTCTTCACATTACGTACAGTGAGGGAAATAAAAATTGATAACAAATCAGATTTGAACCTAGATATACAGCTGCACTTCTGTTAGAGCTGATGACGTCAATTGTAACAAGTAGTTTCGTTGTATAACCCTTACGAGATGGAGAAAGGTCAGTCGATCTATTTAGTCTCATATATATTATATTTAACACTAATTTCTCCGTTAGGAGTTGTTGAACTATACGTGAATTATTATCCAGGACACGAGAAGAATGTCTTAGGTACGTTAGTGCGGACGGCGGAAATGATAACGACGAAGTATTTAATTGATTAATCAATGTCCAGAATTCAGCGTGGTCTTGGCATATGCTTCCTGGTTTAAAGTCCAACTTCAAACTTTTGACATCCATTATCCGTAGTTGGACGTTTGGTTATGATGGTTTGATGAACATGAGTAATCTTGTTAGTTATGTTTAACGTAAGTTGGAGTCCGAGTTTGAGTCATGATAGTTGAGATTAATTATATACTTCTAAACGATAACCAAAATCCAAATTTCTATATTGTTATTATTATCCATGATCATTCTAATTGGTGAAGTAGCTATTACATACGCAAGTATAGAGGAAGGTGCTTAAAATGTTTGAAAAGGGGGAACAAAAAATCTTACGTGAATTAGATAATACCTAATCCGTTAGATTGATCGACAATTCATTTTGAACCTTGATGCAACTGATGACCTGCATAAACTTTCCCAACACCTGCTCTCTAAACCATTTATAGAACGCTGAGCAGAATGCCATTTTCATCGCTCAATACTGGGCGCAAAAATTATGAATTGTTGATTTGGATATGAAAAAGTAAAGTAAGTATGCTACTGAATTTATATTACTGAGTGCTGGTTTTTGGCAAAATTTGTTGATTATTGATGGGACATCGTCTGTTTGAAGTTCTCGTTGTCCTTGTTCCGAATTTAACAAGGGGCGTTTACGATATTCCTTAAAAGTTCATTTTGGAATTTTTGGAGAGGAGCATAGTTGCTTTTTTTGGTACAGCTTGTATGACATAAACTGGTTTTAGTACTTGCTTATGAATCAATAACAGTGGCGCCTGGTACTAAAGAGCACAAAATGGTTGTTATTATTCGATACGTGTTCAATGGACAACTTTTCGAAAGCCTTTGGTCTTTTTTCAAGCCGAGTGGTCATAATGCTGATGTGTTAGCAAAAACATTGCTGAATGAATTGCAAACTCATTCAAATTCACCTTCTGGGCCTGATAACAATAAACTGATTGTTCAAAGTAACGATGGGGCGTCCGTGATGAGTAGTAAGACAAATGGTGTCCAAGACATTATCAAAAGAACATTTCCACATGCACATTATATTCACTGTTATCGCACCAATTTAATTTAATTATTCTGCTAGTGGCACAGTTCAATAAAAAAGTAAAAATTTTCTTTGCAAATGTGCTGTAATGTCAAGCTTTTTTCTCGATCGCCAAAACGAATGGTAATTCTTGATGAAATAGTCGTAGATTACCACGCGCTGTTCCTACACGCTGGATTTTCAAAAGTTAAACTGTGAACACATTATTTGAATACTAGGATTCTTTCAAAGAATGTTTAGACAAAATTATTGCCGAAGATGGGATGGATTCAGTTACTATTAGTGAAGCAAGTGGTTTATTGAAACATTTGAATTGCCCAAAATTTCTCTACTGGTTTAAAATATTTCATTTCACATGTTGAAATATTATTTAATCAAACTCAAATGCGCGGGATTGACAGTGCTCTACTGCAAAAGGCAATTCAACAATTCCAAGAACGAATTAGAAATTCTACTGACAATGACAATCAAAAGCGCAATAACGAAGAACTTGCTAGGAAAAGACAAAAAACGACAGCTGGAGATAACAGAGCTGGAGATAACAGAGCTGTTATTGCAAAGGATGTATGTGACACTACTTCAAGCCAAAATAGCGACCGATTTGATTTTAGGAATCACTGCAGCAAAATTATTTGATTCTCAAAATTTAAAAACTTATAGACATGCAATTCCACAAAAATATTTTGATGAAACTGTGAAATCTTATGCTATGTTGTACAGTGTAAAATTAAAAAGTGAACTTTCAGCAATTTATGAGCGCGGTGACGTGTGACGTAGGTGGTATTTTGCCACTTTTAGTGTTCATAACAGACAACAACCTAAAAAAGGTTTCGACGGAAACATACAACCTGTTGGATATTATTTGTACCACGCCCATGTCGACAGCAGAAAGCGAACGATGTTTTTCCACCCTCAAACGCATTAAAATTTTTCTGATAAGCACAATGTCAGAAGATCGACTGAACGCATTGGCAGTTCTATCAATAGAAAAAAAGTTCATCCTGTCTATCCCGGATTTTGACAACAAATTCATAGACGTTTTTTCCAGCATGCAAAATAGGAGAATGAATCTTATGTCCAAAAAATAGGTGAGTTTCTTCTTGTCCCTATCCTCTTTCATAACTCACGAGCCGCCACTGTGAATTGATAGCGTGGTATCAATTGACAGCTGCGAATTTCTTCCCAGTAGCATATGAATTGATAATGATGAAATATTTGAAACGTAATTCTCTACTACTTTTTACGCGAGCTTTGTATTTGTACTCATTACAATATCAGTTTCGCGTATTTCCCAAGCTTGCTTGGGGAATCCCAAATACTAAACAAAACGAGTGAAAAAATCTAATATCGTTGTTGAAAATATTTTATAAGATATTTTTATTATTCACATTTGAATAAAGATATTGTATAACGCAGAATATATCGATGAATGGAGAAAAATATCACAAATATGTTCTTTTGAAGCAAGAAATTTCGGATGTTAAGGTATAGAAAATATTCACGTATCTAGAATTGGAACAAAACAAGTTTCCTCCTGCAACTGGTCAATATAAAAGAGTAAAAACAGTTTATTTCCTGTTATGAATGGTCGAATCTATGCAGTATAAAGCTATAAATTTCTAAGCTTTGGAAACCAATATTGAAATATATGTGCGAATGTTATGCCTTTTGTAAATATTTCCCTCCGTCTCTCAGCTGTGATCGCCACTTGTATCCTTTTTTGTTTATTTATGTTTATCTTGAAAAGTGGCGTGCTACATCCTAGTTAAGGAAATTTACGACCGTCCCCAATCCTATGATCTTCGTGACCCGATAATCTCCTTCAGACTTGGCTCCCGCTTTGCGCTCACAATTATTTACGCCCTCTACTCAAGAGATATATTCACCCTTTTCTACTTCTTAGTTCGTAAATTACACAGAATAATTAATTTGTTGAATGAAACGTTAACTTTAACACTTAAATTTTCTCAAAAGAGAAAATTTAATTGGAAAGTGAAAAACTTTCGAGGGTTTCACAATAGATACCCTTCACAAACATTCTTCATTGCGCTAACTGGATTTAAATTGTAAAGGTGTTGAATATAATCCATCAGATTGATGTTAAGCACTTGGAAAAACTCATAAAAAGTATTTTTAGATGCTCTTGGATTACATTCAAAGGAGCAAATATCAAGTGACTAAGGAACGATTATATTCTGCGAAGGTGTCGGCGTGCACTCTACGAGTAAATTCATCACAAATTGTATGAAACGTTGTTGATGAAACAAACTTACACTAAACTTGAATGTATTGTTGTAAAGGACCACATTTTCCTTCATTAAATGAAAAGAATCTTGTATGACCCACAGTTTCATGCTTGTAATTTTTTTTTCAAATTTATAATTACTCCAATGTTGGCGTACTTTTGCCATTGATGACTGACCCAGTCCTGATTGTTTTGAAATACCGGTAGGACATACTATTCAGTGACACGAAGGAGAATGTACACTGAGGAAAATGACCTTGTACAACTTTATCTTGGCACATGGTTACTTACCATTATGAAATATTGCATACTCATAAAGATATTTCTTTTTATACTCAAATCCTCTTCACATTGCCATAAATAAACAACGTTTTCTACACTACGGAATATAATGTGTATATAACATTTTACTTGTAAATACATATTTTTTAATCCTCATATATTTGGTTAATTGATCTAGTAATACGATATGTATACCGAGAATGAATATTGTATGATCAGTATACAAAATTTACATTATGGTTATTCCCCAAGTTATTTTAGGGTTAACTGAGCATTTATTTAATTTTTATAACGAAGTTGGTTATATAAATGGTATATGAAGAAATTTTGATTAAATTATCAGAAAAACTTGTTGTATGTTCATAAAAAACACTTTATTTGGCGCCAACAGTTATAATTTTTATATAAATATTATACAATTTTAATATAATGATTAATATTTTTTCTCTCAGTGTATAACTGAATATTCTTTTGCGTGATCTAAAGTAAGAGGAAGGGGTAAACGGTTCACTTTTTTCCTAAAATTATTATTTTTATACCATTGCGATTTTTGAGATATCTATTATACACACATCAAAAGAATCTAAGGGTCAAGCATATTTTGGGATTGTTTATTAATTCTCGGAGATCCACGTGGCATTATCGCGTTGCAGATCTTTGTTTGTTATTTACACAATACTTTTTTATCATTTTGAACATCATGGCATGTGTTCCTCTTTTTTCCAACGACTATTCATTTTCTTCATGTCGTTCCTTGTTTCATTCATCAGATCAAATCAGATGTTATCCGACCAGCGAATGGTAATTATTGAAAATTTTGAGTAGTGTTGTTTGTCTAAATTATGGAACGTAATCACTTAAGGGCCATTGGAATGCTTCAAGTTGGAATGTCGCAGAGGGTTGTTGCCAATAAATTAGGGACTAACCAGTCCACTATAAGTCGTTTATGGATTCGTTATAATCAAACTGGTAATGTTAGAGAGCACAAACTGGCCATACCAGAATAACAACGGCGGCACGGGACAGATTTCTGAGAATTCAAGCTCTGAGAAATCCAACCCACACGGCAGGTCAACCAAGTTTGGAACTCAGAAACGCTCACCATAAATAGATATGTGACCAAACTGTGAGAAATAGACTCCACGAGTCCAATTTACGTGCCAGGCGTCCATGGAGAGCTCCACCATTATCCAGAGGAAATCGCGAGGCCCGAATAGTCTGGGCTAGAAATCACATCGAATGGGGCGTACAAGAATGGACTCCTGTGTTGTTTAGTGATGAATCGAGATTCGGTTTACGTCCAGATACCAGTGTACTCGTGTATGGAGACAACCTGGAAATGTTTGGAGACTTAGGAGTGCACAGGAAGTTCACAGCTACCAAGGCAGAACGGTGATGGTTTGGGGTGGTATCAGCATTGGCGGAAGAAGCGACCTCGTATTGCTGGAGAGATTTGTAAATGCTCTTAGATATAGGGACCTGATATTAGAACCATTTGTCATTCCGTATGCAGCTGCAGTAGGTGAAAACTTCATCTTCATGCATGACAATGCGCGCCCTCATACCGCCGCGATCGTAAGAGATTACTTGGATGAGAGTGGTATAAGTGTTTTGGATGACCTGCTCAATCGCCAGACCTGAATCCAATTGAGCTTGTGTGGGATTTGCTTGGCAGAAGAATTTTAAGGCGTAACATTCTCTTCTAGACACGAAATCAATTGTTTCATACTCTGGTTGAAGAATGGAATGCGATTGATCAGGAAAGCATCGATAACCTCATTCTCAGCTTACCAAATCGATGTTTGAACAATCGCGGTGGACACACTCTGTATTAGACATTGACCAGTGACAATTTTTTTGCTCAAAATCCTAAGTGCATTGAATTCGAATTTTTCACTCTTTTTAGTTAGATTAAAGCTTTCAATTGATTTGAAAACTTTGTATGAAATTATAAATAAATTATGTGGCAAAAGATTATGTTCTACGTGGGTAACAAAATTGTATTTAATTTCCCATTACCAAGTGACGAAACCCTGAAAATATCGCTGACCCCTACATTTTTTGGATGTGTGTATATTTTAATATGTTGGAAT
Source organism: Endomychus coccineus (assembly GCA_958510875.1). Taxonomy (NCBI): domain Eukaryota; kingdom Metazoa; phylum Arthropoda; class Insecta; order Coleoptera; family Endomychidae; genus Endomychus; species Endomychus coccineus. The sequence continues at coordinate 178,791,430 of OY294068.1, read as the reverse complement.
CCAGTTTATCTTCGAGTTACCTCTGGAATACCGAAGTGTCGAGTACTTTTACAGGTGATTTAAAGAATAAGATTTTTGTGGATCAGTTAACACCACTGCAGCAATCATCCGCCCATACAGATTCCCACGGCTGGCATAATCTGCTACACCCTACTTTTTTCCTAAAATTATTATTTTTATACCATTGCGATTTTTGAGATGATATAAATTGCGTCGACCTGTTACTCTTGGCTTCATTAGATAACATAGGGGCTCCAGATGAGAAAGCGGTATGAGATATACCAACATCTGTGAAGCTGTAGACGGAACAGGAGGTCACTTTCATCCTTTATATGCAGCAGGAACAAAGTTGGTGTCAAGACAGATCCCTATGAAACACCAGCGTTAATAGCCATTATGTCCAAGGAAAATTCGTCAACCAACACATGAAGTGGTCTATCTGAGGAAACTCGTATGTAAACAACAAAGCTGGGGCGTAAGGTTCCCAAGAAGCTCTTGGTGCCGCACTTGGTCACATGCTTTTGGAAATACCCAATGCTACAGCTAGAGATTTCCCATATTTTTCAATAGATGTCTGCCATATAGTGTTATATAGAAGTATATATAAAAATTCTCGGGAAATAGGTCACAATAACACTTTGTTTTAACTATTCGTCTTTACGTACGTTTCGGTCTCACGACCATCATCAGAAGACTCACTATGTCTAAAAAGGGGGTTTATTTAAACTAATTATAGCACAAGCGTCCAAATCGCACAATTAAACTTCAATTAAAAGAGCCCACGCCGTCGAAACGAACAGAACCACGAATAATCGAAATTGTATCGTCAGAATTAATGTATAAAAATTATTTTTTTGTAGTAAGAATCCGCTATTCAGTAATATTATTAAAATATATGAGTGCATATTGATTGGTATTCTCACAACAAATGAGAAGAACGAAGTTATTTGTCAAGTATCTACTTTCGAAACCAGATGTGTAGGATTTATGACAAGGCCCTTAAGAACGGTGTCAGACCTGTACTGGGAAATAACTATTACGAATTCTTCCTAAAAACATTTTCTACACTTATAAAGACGTATGTAAGAATTTGCAAGAGATTATTTAATCAAATTAGTATAAATATGACTTAGATTTTGTGTGTCTACCCTATGATTTACAGATTTGGGGTCCCGTTTTATGTGAATCATCTCCAGGATAGATCTTTTATAATAATTGGTTTCCTTAGTTAAGATATTAACATTTTTGTAATCAAATTGATGGTTATAATCAAAGCAATGCTTAGCAAGGGCGGTGGAATTTTCTAAGTTGTTATTTCTTGTGCTATATTTATGGCCGTACATTCTTTTTTGTAAATATTGCTTAGAGATTCCAGTATAGGTTCCATCACAATCCAAACAATTCAATTTATACACTGTGTGGGTTTGTTTATCTTTGGGTATTAACGGTTTTAGATTTGAGAAATATTTCCCAACACAGTTAGTAGGTTTATGCGCAACATTTATATCATACTTTTTCAAACATTTTTTGATTTTCTCTGAGGTCTCCGGAATGTAAGGTAGAGTTATAAAATTGTCTGTATTACCTTTTATGTTATTTTTATTAGACGAACCATTATAGATTTTGTTTATTCTTTCTTTAATGATAGGATTGAAAAAAGTTTTTGGGTAGCCATTCAATTCTAGTGTAGTACGAACAATTTTTAAATTTTTGGGGCGGTCATCTGCGTGGGACAATTTTATCGCGCGATCTGTAAGGCTGTTTATGACACTTTTTTTATAACAAGCTGGTGCAACGGAATTGAAGTGAAGATAACGTTGAGACCATACTTCTTTAGTAAACCAAGAGGTTTTTATTTTTCCATCAGCATCATGCCTAATGTTCATATCTAGGAAATTTATGTTATTGTTTAATTCTATTTCACAAGTGAATTGAAGTTTACAGTGAAAATTGTTAAATTTATCAATTACATATTGAATTTTATCGTTGGGAACACACATAAGGCAATCGTCGTTAAGACCCATTGTTAGTAATATTGGAGCGCCCACTTACAATTTATCAAAATTTCTATCAAAATCTATCAATAATATAATAGGAAAAAATGAATTCTATGTAAAAGATTCATGGCACTTTAATGAATTTATAAAAAATCAATCCGTACCCGTAAACCATCAACTGATTTCCTTGGACGTTGTTTCTTTATTTACAAATATACCTGTTGTTTTGGCATTGAATAGCATCAAAAAACGTTGGGCAGAGATTAAAAACCACACACCTCTAGATCAATCGGAATTTATAAATGCTGTAAAATTTTGTTTAGAATGCACATACTTTCAGTATGGTGAGCAATTTTTTGGACAAATATTCGGCACAGCAATGGGATCTCCTATTTCAGCTACCATTGCTAACCTCGTTATGGAGTGCCTAGAGGAATCTGTTATGAGTTCATTAGATTTTTGGCCTGTATTCTTTAAACGGTATGTAGACGATTGCCTTATGTGTGTTCCCAACGATAAAATTCAATATGTAATTGATAAATTTAACAATTTTCACTGTAAACTTCAATTCACTTGTGAAATAGAATTAAACAATAACATAAATTTCCTAGATATGAACATTAGGCATGATGCTGATGGAAAAATAAAAACCTCTTGGTTTACTAAAGAAGTATGGTCTCAACGTTATCTTCACTTCAATTCCGTTGCACCAGCTTGTTATAAAAAAAGTGTCATAAACAGCCTTACAGATCGCGCCATAAAATTGTCCCACGCAGATGACCGCCCCAAAAATTTAAAAATTGTTCGTACTACACTAGAATTGAATGGCTACCCAAAAACTTTTTTCAATCCTATCATTAAAGAAAGAATAAACAAAATCTATAATGGTTCGTCTAATAAAAATAACATAAAAGGTAATACAGACAATTTTATAACTCTACCTTACATTCCGGAGACCTCAGAGAAAATCAAAAAATGTTTGAAAAAGTATGATATAAATGTTGCGCATAAACCTACTAACTGTGTTGGGAAATATTTCTCAAATCTAAAACCGTTAATACCCAAAGATAAACAAACCCACACAGTGTATAAATTGAATTGTTTGGATTGTGATGGAACCTATACTGGAATCTCTAAACAATATTTACAAAAAAGAATGTACGGCCATAAATATAGCACAAGAAATAACAACTTAGAAAATTCCACCGCCCTTGCTAAGCATTGCTTTGATTATAACCATCAATTTGATTACAAAAATGTTAATATCTTAACTAAGGAAACCAATTATTATAAAAGATCTATCCTGGAGATGATTCACATAAAACGGGACCCCAAATCTGTAAATCATAGGGTAGACACACAAAATCTAAGTCATATTTATACTAATTTGATTAAATAATCTCTTGCAAATTCTTACATACGTCTTTATAAGTGTAGAAAATGTTTTTAGGAAGAATTCGTAATAGTTATTTCCCAGTACAGGTCTGACACCGTTCTTAAGGGCCTTGTCATAAATCCTACACATCTGGTTTCGAAAGTAGATACTTGACAAATAACTTCGTTCTTCTCATTTGTTGTGAGAATACCAATCAATATGCACTCATATATTTTAATAATATTACTGAATAGCGGATTCTTACTACAAAAAAATAATTTTTATACATTAATTCTGACGATACAATTTCGATTATTCGTGGTTCTGTTCGTTTCGACGGCGTGGGCTCTTTTAATTGAAGTTTAATTGTGCGATTTGGACGCTTGTGCTATAATTAGTTTAAATAAACCCCCTTTTTAGACATAGTGAGTCTTCTGATGATGGTCGTGAGACCGAAACGTACGTAAAGACGAATAGTTAAAACAAAGTGTTATTGTGACCTATTTCCCGAGAATTTTTATATATAATTCATACTGGGTCAAGAATTCTTATTGTTATATAGAAGTGCAATGGATCTATAATTATTAGGAAGGGTCTTTTCCCAGGTAGAATGAACACCAAGTTTGTATGAAAGTGTGAACAGTCTGCAAAAAACTGTTGTTAATTCTGAGGCACATTCCTGGAAAACAGCAGGTGGAATTCCAACTGACCTCATAGCGCCTGATTGTGCGCTGACAAAAGACAATTTCAGGCATCATATGGCGATCGATGGGAGCTATATGAGGAGGGTCATTTCCTTGTGGATCCAAAGTGGAATAATCTAACATATAGCTATGGAAGCCATTATTTATTGCAATATTCTCAATTTTATCCAGTCTTGATTAAACATTATTAACATAAATGAATAAAATTTCACTTTTTATGTATTACAAAAACCATGTTTAGTTCTATATCTTTACATCATTATGCAATGTTCAAATCATAATTATGAACTATGTAATGTGTTCCTAAGCGTTTATTTCAGAATATTAACGACATTAGGCATAGAAAATTATAAAACGACATTAAGTATGTGTGAATAAATAATACCGCAGCCGGAAATTACTTCTGTATCTACAATATTCAAGTTGATGGAACGTAATCGCATTCGGTAAAACAGAGAAATAACCGTCGGTCGAAGTAAAATTGAAGTCTTGCTATCCTGGTAATGAATAATTAATCCAAATAGGATTAGAATAGCTGTAGTATAGAAGTAAATCCTTTGGTGCATTATCTGTTGACGCATCCCGCTTTTTCAACTCAACTATGCGCGGATGAGGATTTACAAGTAACAAAACAAATCATTTAACGTTTGACCCTAATCTCTTTTAAGGCTGCAAACTTTCTTCATCTAGATTTTACTGGCGAATGAAAAACTATTACGTCGAAATGAAAATGTGGTGTAATACTTTTTCTAGCCAGCTATGTTCAATGTTAAAGTAGTTTTTGAGTAACTTTTGTTTCAGAAACTCTAATTGAATGCGGTTCAATTTCAATACTAGCCTTCCACCACATATTCCACCATAACCAAGAGGAACAACGGAGTAGAGAAATGTTTACAAGATATACCTGAAACCAGTTGGTTCCTCATTTTGAATATTTCCAATTAAATAATATTATAATATATAATAAATTGACTGATCCTCACATCACTTACATCCTCACTGTCCTTTTGTTAGCGCAATTGTTTGTTTTAGGGCACTTCTATGAGGCGCCGTTTGTGCCATTTTTATCACTTATTTATATTTTAAATATCTTGGAATATATATTAAATTTCACAATATGTATTGAATATCTTTTTATATATATATTGATCATGTTATATATATATATATATGCATTGTAGAGTGTAGATATATATAAGTTGTGAGAAATATATATAAGACTTTATAGCTTCGTATATTCCCAACTGGTGGCGCTCAGGCTTACATATTAGCCTGAGGAATTATCAATCAGGTTCGGCAACACCGATGATATATATTCAAGGAATGGAGAAATTACTATATGCAGCTTTGAGGAAATGAGATGAATGAAACTAATGAAGACAGATTCATGTAATTTTGCAATAATTACAAGAGGCAAGTGAAACAGACGTTGTCCACTATTTAACTGGGTACCAATAATAGGTATGAACATATTCTTGTAGATCTAAAACACATTGTTTTTGTACTAGGCATTATTTTCAGGATGAAGGAAGAATTGAAATATGGGCCCCACTGTTACATTGATGAATCAACATAAACATGACATTAAACAACCTACTGATCACTAGTCAACTGAAGAGAAATGTGAGGGTGACTATTGAGAAGCTACTAGACATAATCGATGACCTTGTGGACATACAAATGTGAAAGAAATGTGAATTTTGGATTTGTTTGGCTGGATTGAATTTGAAAACGTGAACATTCCTTGAAAAAATGTTGAACACAAACCCTTTTGTTCACGTCTTTCTAACAGGGGATGTTTTCAATATCACGTTTTCTTCTCAACTCGTGTCATCTGCACTAATAGCGAATAGTTGCCATTTGTTGCTAATTGCCTTGCAGTTAGCAGCTCAACTGATTGCGCGACTACGGTCGCTCTTTTGGTCGTATCATACATTCTAAAGTGTACATTCATCATCTATTCAAAGAGGAGTTGAAAGTATTCAGTTCATTCACACTCACTGAATCTGCACACAACCTATTGAAGTAGTCAGTCATGCAATTCAGGACTATATTCTATTTGAGACAGCTTCGAATGATGTTTCAGACTTGAACCGAGCGACCAATCATATTCCGTCAGTCGAATTCGTTCATAACAACATGTGTTTACGTCATAGCTTGCTTACAATGAACAGAGACAAGAAATCATCCTAGAGGCACTGTCCATACTATAAGTATTAATTGAGTTAGCAAAATAAATCACGAACACGATTGCAGTAGGGCGATAGCTTAATAAAAATGGCGGAAAAGAGTTAAAAGTTGGGATAGAGATGGAACTTCTGTTTCATATGTGGATATATCACATCTAGTACCGGTGTTTTGTGTTGATGATAAAATAATTATTATTTTCTTAATATTTATTTTGGCAGTAATGTTCACCTCTAGAATTATCAATTTTTAATTATTTTGCAACAATAAAAAATAGTGTCAAGTACTATAGCTTCAAAAAAAGGCTTAGGACCCCAGACCCCTTTTGAATTCGCTATTATTAATAATGCAGCTTGAAACGCAACGCTTCCATAGCCCGGCTTGCTTCAAAATATTACATCCTCATTACTAACAGTATAGAATTATTCAAGGAACGTATTAGTTGTAGGAAAATCTATCCTCTATCACTGAATTAATTACGCTTCCTTTACATTGTGCCAATATTGGCATTGTCGTTATAATTAAAAAGTCATTGTTCGTTTATAAATCTTAATTCAATATTGGAAACCGAGACGAGGATGAATATACATTTAATAATTAATTTCATAAAACGTCTCTCGTTATTATTCAATAATTGTTTAGGAAACTCCAGGCTTATTGATTCGAATTCACACTAATAATAGGCCAATTAAGAGGAAGTTATATTTAATCATTATTAATTATGCTTGAGTGAATCCAGTAGAAGCTGAATTCCAATTTGCACTAACCCTCCTTAATTAATCTTGGCAATGATTCTTGATCGCTGTTTTTCATTTTGCAGACAAAATGAGTTGCTTTATATTTGATGCGTTTCAGAATTGATATTTATATTTTGTTTTCGACTTCTCATTGAATTGATTCGATGAACCGTGAATATCCGAATTCTCATGCTATTGTGATTATTATTGCTAATGTGAATTACTGAGGAACAAGCTCTAGAGTAATATGAATTACTTATTACTGAAAATAAGTCCCAATATTCATCGGAATTTTGATTTTTTTATAAGCAAGTAAATTTAATTGGAAGACATTGTTCCTACTGGGAACTTTTTACATTTCAATTTTTTATATCACTAATAGATTGAACGAAAGCTCACCAAATCTGAGCCAATTTTTGTATTATTATTATTCACATGCTGATTTGGCAGTAAGTGTTCAATTCAATTGAGCTATGACGAGCATACTGAGATTAACATAACAATAGATCCAAAGAAAAGCTTGTATATGGAGTAAGTGGAAATGACAACTTTGTGCCCGAATTATGTTTTTAGTTGATTGATTGTGGCTGTTGGGTACATTCATTGGGTGCTGTCACGATATAGTACTGTGGTATCAAATTTGACCCATTGAAGAAGTATATTTTTCGTATTTCCTATTCTTGTTGTATCAAATTTAACAGGTAGGTATTGAAAAATAATTTCTGAATTCAATACTCGAAACTTTGGTTTCTCATTGCTCCCACATTAGTCACAAATATCAACACTCATAGCCTCACCAAAGGAGATTATTCATATTTGTTCGCTCGTTTTAATTTTCAATCTTTTTTTCAATATTTCGACTACTCGAGAGGTATACATACAATGTTCTTGAAACAACGTGTGAGACCGCGATGGACTGTTGGCATTGCAATTTATCTTGAAAGTTCGGAGGTTATACGTATCAGGTTAGACCTCACTATGTAAAGAATTCCACAACTTCTTCGTCTGATTGGAAAATGAAGTCTGGCACTCTGGTAGAAAGAAGTTTGGCAGAACTGGAGCCTGAGAACGGAAGAGAGACCTGCCTAAGCTCGTCTAGTCTGCTTATCTGGAATCGCTCGTGGTGGAAGAAACGACCATGAAAAAATTCATAGAAAAAGGAGAGATCTCCCATCTTTCTACGATGTTTTAGAGAGGTCAATGAAATCGTGGTGATGTGACATCATCAACCAGATGAACAGATTCCTTCCGAATATAATATATAAGAGCTCAAGTGTATGTTTGGGAACTGAACCGCAAACATGTGAATATTTTTCCAGAACAGGTTGAATCTGTGGAATGAAAGCCCTTACAGGGTATGTTATGTTGTTGTTCCCGTTTGCAAGTTTCAGTAAGTGAAGGCAGTCATATTAGCCATTACAATATTAATCAGAACGGTACCTAAGCCAACCGAATACAGTCCACACATCGAGTTCACAACATATTTTGGTCCTTCGAGCCAGATTGGTTAGTGAAAAGGATTGAATTAAGTACAAGCAGACATTTCCATCACCAGTTTGTGGAGGGAATCTTGTGCTCGACAAGTTGCCGGCAAGTCTAGCCGAAGCGGCAAAGCGACGTGAAAGGAAACAACGACTAGTGACTGATTCGCTCTATCCATACCCTTTCTAAAGAAAGTCCGTTCCCTTTTAACTTATTTGTTTCATATAATTTCTCTCAGCTTCTCTTTCAATTGATTTATATCCATTTAATACAATTTCAAAATGTCTGAAGAATTCAAAACATCGATTTCACAAAACACGGAATAAGTTTCTGCGAAGTCGGTTTCGCTAAGGACGGTACAGTCCCACCAGAGGGTGCTTTAGGTGGTGATACCGAGCATGGATATGAAGGACTTCATAGGAATAGTTTTACCTGACATTATTACATTACTATTTGTGGATTGCAACTTCCTGGTGAACATACAATTGAGTTTTGGTTGCATTAATCTCTACCAGATTATCAGATACTCATTTCCAAATCCTTGCCAAATCTTCATTTATTGCATCGACCTGACTTCTTAATTGGATGATAAAGGGCGGGCTATAAAGGAGGAAGTCGTATTCATATCTTCTTTGCAAAGCTGAGGACAAGAAAGGGGTTCACTTACAATGTACCATCAATATGGAGCAGGAACAAAGTTGATTCCGGTGTTGATAGTTGTATCGGAAGAGATACCGTGAGCCGCCACATGGAGTGATCACGCTTTTTGGATGTAGGTGCAATTATTTCTTCTATATTTTTTGTTCTGGTATTGGTTGGACTAGCCATCACCAGAGAGAGCCACTTGGTAGCTGGAAGATCCTCAAAACTTTAACAGTATTTTTAGTGGAAAAGGGTGATTATTTCTTATTTACAGTGTTATAGGGTATCCACAGTGTGAAGTCTTTTATAGTTTATTGAAGTACACCACGTTTGTATGAGAGGCCAAAAAATCTGCAAAATACTCCTGTTAATTCTGGAGCACCTTTTTGGGATTGACATCAAGCAGAATGCGCCTAATTGTGTGCTGGCGCAAGACAGTTTCAGGCATATGGTTACCCATGGTAGCACTATTAGGATGGTCGTCCCTTGTCAAAACAAAGTGGAATATGCTGCAAACATTTTACCGGCATTGTTGGCTTTTTCTTGTGGAGTTGTAGTCAGAGTAACACCATCTTTGGTTAGGTGGGGGGGCACAACACTATAAAACGATGATTAACGATTACGATTTTCCCCCAAATCCCCAAATCACAATGTGGTAATAAAGGAATAAAATAAAATAAAGTGAGATGAATGATTTGAGTACTATCTTAGTAAATTATTGTTTGAAGATTGACATTCGGAATAATACATCATGACGAACCCGTCTGTAATACATTCCGTAATGGAAACTAAATAATCTTGGAACTAATGCGAAGATTAATATTTTCTGAATGTATACATAGATACTGAACTCCGCTATATTTGTAACTTTCCATGACAGTTCAATATTGCATTTGTAATAGTGTAATTTATTTTACACAATACTGAATTCGAAATTCCATGAAATATCATCTGAATTTATACAATCAACGCTTTGATATATTTCATTCACAATAACGTTCTGATATTTCAAAACTGCATACTACAAATAACCAGATCACATATTACACATTCGGATAAGAAATTTTTTTCATGCACTGATTATGTTATGCCGAGAATATTGGTATCTAGATATAGTTGAGTTACTACCTTGTCTGTAGTTGAGCATGATACTAGGGATGACCTTATTTAATTATGTCTTTAGATAGTGCAGTAGATGTGCTGCGTTGGTTAACTTAAAACATATAAGGAAATTTCCTAGTTGCTTATGATTACCAAGGGCAGTGTAAATGTACCTACCGCTGACTGTGTGGCTGATATTACTTCCTGTTTGAAGATGACGCTGATGTATGTAGTCAGTCCTCGACAAATCGAATGGAAATATTAGGAACCGCGCTAGAAAATTTAGGAGAAACCTATATTGCGAATGATATGTCATTGATAGCATACATAGTGCATTGCACGGTGCATACTTGAGGTCAATGAAACCTCTTTTCCCTCGCAGTCCAAACACCCATCTACTATGCTCCTTTTTTGCCCTTTTCACCGGCCATACTTCAGCCACGAAGAGCTTTTGTGCTTTCTAAATACTTAGAGGGCTTACACCCACTCCGTTACTCTAGTACCCTGTACAGGCTATCTATCGCTTGGTTGTTGTATCCTCGGGGAATCGGCCTAAACTGCCGGAATATTTGTAAATTACTGTAAAAAGTTATCATTTAAATTTATTTTTATATTGATGACTTATTTAAGTGTGTTTAAACATATTAACATGAATAGAGTATCTATCTATTACTTTTAATGAACTTGGAAAATGTTTTAGATCCAAAAAATAGGTTTTACGTTATTTTTTTTTATTAATTAAGCAATTGTTTTCTTGAAATCGATAGCTCACATATTCTACATACACCTCATCAGGATTTGAAATTCAATTTGTTCGAGTTTCTAAAAATTTATAAGAATAGAGCTAATAATTAACTGCTAATTGATCGAAAAACCTGATGTATTTAACTTTATTTGACGCTTTTCGATGTAATTATTCCGTGAATCGTTTAACTCACTATTATCTGTAAGTACTGGTCCGATGACGAGGTACGGACGTACTGACCCACTGGCTCAGACCAGCAAGCCGATAGGCCGTACCCTCAGCCACTGTTTTAATGTGGTGATTACGTACCTCACCAGAACCTCCAAAACCCTAGTGGGATGACATTAAGTTATCTTAAGGTCTACCTTTATTTAGCGTATGTAAGATTTCAAAATTTTGAATAAATTCATCATATAATAAGATTCTTGACCCAGTATGAATTATATAAAAAATTCTCGGGAATTAGGTCACATTAACACTCTGTTATAAATGTTCGTCTTTACGTACGTTTCGGTCTCACGACCATCATCAGAAGACTTATTTTGTTAAAAAGGGGGTTAACTAAAACTAAATAGCACAAGCGACCATATCGCACAATCTTCAATCAAAAAGCTCACGCCGTCGAAACGAACAGAACCACGAATAATCGAAAATTGTATCGTTAATATTAAAGTATAGATTTTTTGTAACAAGAAACCACTGTTAAGTAATATTCTCATAATGTACAAACGCATATTGCTATGTTCTCAAAGCAACTGCAGTTCGAAGCTATTTGTTTGTAATAACTCGACCCAGATGTAGATTTATGACGTACTTGAGAAGGTTTTAGACTTGCATTGGAATTTAGTTTACTTTAAGCGTTCTTCCTAAAATATACTTTTAACATTATAAAGACGTATGTAGGAATTTGCAAGAGTTTTAATTAATCAAATTAGTATAAATCTGACTCAATCCCTGAATATCATTCCTATGATTTACAGAATTTGAATCCCTTTTTATGTGAATCATCTCCAGGATAGATCTTTTATAATAATTGGTTTCTTTAGTTAAAATATTAACATTTTTGTAATCAAATTGATGGTTATAATCAAAAACAGTGCTTAGCAATGGCGGTGGAATTTTCTAAGTTATTATTTCTTGTGCTATACTTATGGCCGTACATTCTTTTTTGTAAATATTGTTTAGAGATTCCAGTATAAGTTCCATCACAATCTAAACAATTCAATTTATATACTGTGTGGGTTTGTTTATCTTTAGGTATTACAGGTTTTAGATTTGAGAAATATTTCCCAACACAGTTAGTAGGTTTATGCGCAACATTTATATCGTACTTTTTCAAACATTTCTTAATTTCTTCTGAGGTCTCCGGAATGTATGGTAAAGTTATATAATTGTCTGTATTACCTGTTATGTTATTTTTATAAGAAGAACCATTATAGATTTTGTTTATTCTCTCTTTAATGATAAGATTGTAGAAAGTTTTTGGGTAGCCATTCATTTCCAATGCATTACGAACAATTTTTAAATTTTTGGGACGGTCCTCTGCGTGGGATAATTTTACCGCGCGGTCTGTGAGGCTGTTTATGACACTTTTTTTTATAACAAGCTGGTGCAACGGAATTGAAATGAAGATAACGTTGAGACCAGACTTCTTTAGTAAACCAAGAAGTTTTTATTTTTCCATCTGCATCATGCCTAATGGTCATATCTAGAAAATTAATGTTATTGTTTATTTCTATTTCACAAGTGAAATGAAGTTTACAATGGAAATTGTTAAATTTATTAATCACATATTGAATTTTATCGTTGGGAACACACATAAGGCAATCATCTACATACCGTTTAAAGAAAACAGGCTGAAAATCTAATGAATTTATAACAGATTCCTCTAGGCATTCCATAACGAGGTTAGCAATGGTAGCTGAAATAGGAGATCCCATTGCTGTGCCGAAAATTTGTCCAAAATATTGCTCACCGTACTGAAAATAAGTGCATTCTAAACAAAACTTTACCGCATTTATAAAATCCGATTGATCAAGAGGTGTGTGGTTTTTAATCTCTGGCCAACGTTTTTTGATGCAATTTAATGCCAAAACGACAGGTATATTTGTAAATAAAGAAACAACATCCAAGGAAATTAGTTGATGGTTTACTGGTACGGATTGATTTTTTATAAATTCATTAAAATGCCATGAGTCTTTCACATAAAATTCATTTTTTCCTATTATATTATTGATTTTGATAGAAATTTTGATAAATTGTAAGTAGGCGCTCCAATATTACTTACAATGGGTCTTAGGGGTATATCATTTTTATGTAATTTAGGAAGCCCATAGATATAAGATGCAAGCCCATTATGGCAAATTAATTTATTTTTTAATTCAATAGGGATTATCTTATTTTTATGCCATTTATTCATCAATTTATTCATGTTACTTTGTACTGATGAAGTAGGGTCAGATTTTAATTTTTTATAAGTTGTTTCATCATTTAAAAGGTTTCCCATTTTGTTTTCATAGTCATTTTTATGCATTATGACGGTTTTATTACATTTATCCGCGTTCAAAACTAAAATTTGAGGGTTAGCATCTAAGAACTCTTTTGTTATTTTTGTATGATAGTTAAAACTATTCTTTGCAATACCTATTTCTGCTTTCTGTTTGTTAAGTCTTCTGATGATGGTCGTGAGACCGAAACGTACGTAAAGACGAACATTTATAACAGAGTGTTAATGTGACCTAATTCCCGAGAATTTTTTATATAATAAATTCATCTGAAAATAACCCCAATAAAATCATATTTTGGAGGAATAATACACGTAAATTTCATATCACTAACCAACTACAGAATAAATTCCAGCAATTAGTAAAATTTTTTGATACTTTCGAATTTCAATAATTTTCATAAGGAGCAAGTATGGAAAAAATGTGATTCTGGTCAACCTCATTGAATTGGATGAAAGTGTGTTATAATACATCCGCAACGATGAGGAATTCGATTCCAACGATAGTTTTGACTTTATATAACGGCTAACCGTTTTACAACGTGTCGAGACCCTCAGTTCTGGTTATCTGCTAGTTTATGACCCTAATAAAATCATGTTTGGAGGAATAATACACGTACAATTTATATCAGTAGTATTCTTAGTACTTAATTGTTGAAATTATAGCGAAGGATCAAAAGATATGTGAATTCTGTAAAATGCTCTTTAACGCGTAGCGTACGTTGACAGAAATGAAGATTATTCACTTCTAACAATAAATATGATAGGTTATTTAGACCCAAAATTTACTACTACCACTTGCAGAAACATAAAACTACGTCTGCCCTATCCATCAGGATTTATTTTATGATGAAGTTAACGCGAACAGTCATGTCTGAGATGCCCGTAAAGGTCAGTTTTATGGGAGCAGAAAATACCCAGCGTCGAAACATTGTAAGTCTACTTGTTAGTTGTATATAGATAGTTTAGTTTTTAAACGCCCCAAGTTTTCTGCAGGTGAGTTGTTTACAGAACCTGTGAAAGAGATTGTTACTCGACACCAACAGTCGCCCCAGGGAACCGTTCGAGCCCTGTTTGCTTTATCAGAGTCCTGACTTCCTTCGGTTTTCGTTTTATCCCTTGATTTCAAACGCATCGGAAGAATTTAAATCTCTTTCAACCGCCAAACAACTGAAAGCTTTCAAGGTACTTTGAATCGAATAGAAAAAAATCACTGTTTTACGTTGACGGAAATATTGATGTTTCCAGTCAATATCTGATACAAATGTGTTACATTATAATGTATTCTCTGACATATAATAGCTTTATCCAGAATGTCATTGTCATTATTTATTTATATTCGTTGGCCATAACTAAATTGAATCGTCCAAATCATTTTTCAGTTCATTATTATGATTATTTCAGAATCAATTCCAATTTTATTGAATTCATCTTTAACATCTTATTTCGATTCGACCAATTTGAATATCCATTTCCAAATATTTATAATAAATCGCGATTAAGATGTATGATCATAATAAATTAATAATAAAAAACAAGTTATGGGACTGTTTATATTAACATGTCAAAAGTATTTGACACCGTCAACCACCATCTGCTAGCACACAAATAGGGGATTCGACCCCAAGCCTTTAATTGGGTACGCTCATATCTCGAGGAAAGATCTCAGACAGTTGAAATAAACGGAGTCAGATCAGATACGCAAGAGGTTAAGGAGGGCACTCCACAGGGCTCCTGATTATCTCCGACTCTTTTCAATGTATACATTAACGATTTACCAGTATACGACCTTCCAGCGGAAAAAACCAGTACAGTACGCCGATGACAGTGGAGTATACTCATCCAAACTGAAAATAAATCATTGGAAAACATAACAATATTCATATCGATCAAAAGCTAACATGTAGAAAGTATACTACCAGGTTTGAGTTCCTGATAGAAAACATTAGGGACACCTTCTCTGATAATGTACTAATGTACTTTATGATAGGGACTCCAGCACCGGCTACCGAGGGTCAGGGGATTAAGGCCCCAGGTAGGAAATATTAGGTAACTCGCTAGCACCCTCCACCGCTGACGCTCTGAAAAATAACTCTAGTACCTAGGGTCGCAACAGGTTTTTTCAATTATATGTTTAATTGACTCTTTGCCTTGACTTCGGCAACACATCTGTCCTACCCTATTTTTTGTGAAAAGTAAAGTGGTTTTTTTCTGTTTGTGAAAAGTAAAGAGTATTTTTAGTTACTTTTACATAACTTACTGAAGGAAAACCTTTATTACTAACGAACAGCTATTCTTATCGTTTTGATAAAATTCTGAAAGGTAGTCGCAAATTGCCAGACTAACACACATACGTCTGCCATTGATGATTCAATATTACAAATGCATGATGAACATACTCATAGTGTGAAATAGTTTTCAGTTGTGATCATCGAGTGACAGAATTCGCTGACTACGAAGTGGATCATTACACTGAAAGACTAATGAGAAAAAAAATTACTCTGCTCGAGTTTGTAAGCTTTTGGAGTACACTCACTAAAATGCAAAAAAAAAAATTATTCCAATCTTCAACCTTGATATATTATAATAAAGATTCTTGCCCCAGTATGAATTATATATACAAATTCTCGGGAAATAGATCACATTAACACTTTGTTTTATATTTTCGCCTTTCCATATTAAGGATTATATCCCAGCCGAAATTATAATGAAGATTCTTGACCCAGTATGAATTATATATAACAATTCTCGGGAAATAGGTAACATTAACACTTTTCGTTTTATATTTTCGTCGACTTTCGACTTTCGACGGAAATAAAAAATAAAAAAATAAAAACAAAGTGTTAATAAGACCTATTTCCCGAGAATTCTTATATATAACCTTGATATATTGAAGCAAAGTGAAAAAAATAAATAAAAACGAAGACATTATCTGAAGAAATTTTCATGTATTATTTGAATTTTTTTTTAATGCGGGCGTCCATCTCAGAAGGCTGTCACCACCCAGCAAAAAAAAAGCAGAGCGCATTTTTCAAAAGTTGTAGCCGAGAATGGGCCTAATCTCCTGACTCTTTTTATACCCATTATAAAGTGCGCAAGTTATATATACCGATACCGCAATTACATTTTTGCAATATGCATTTTCGATCATTAAACATAATGCATATACATTCGATAATATCTTACACAATAAAGAACATAGGTAATGCACATCGGAGGCAGGACATTCACACTAATAACACAAGGACCAAAAACAATTTTCATTCACCGTTTTCCAGACTATCTGTTGGTCAAAATAATCCCAACTATATCGGGAAGAAATGCCTAGATAAATAGAACATAATAACTACCGATTCCGCAGATATTAAATTAAACTCCAGTTTCAAACTGAAAAAATGTTTCATACAAAATGTTATTACTCGATAGACGAGTTTCTAGTAGAAACGGAAAAGCTAGTAAACAAACAATTGAATCACAACATGTGAAAAATTATGTATCGTAAAAACTAATACTATAACAGTGTATCCGACATTATCAAGCCAAGAATTCTTTTTTTAACGAACATTTTTGCTTTGTTTTTTTTTTAAATTAGTGATTATTATTATCGAACACTGATTTTAATAATACTGTAGTCGACTAATATGAGTATTACTATTGTCATCTATCGGATAATATCAAAATTAAGTCACTAGGTTTCATCAGAAATGCAATGCCATAAATAGATTGATTAAGTATAAAGAATTCAGGTAATCTATGGTACTTATTGACATTAATTGAAACCATTGACAGAAACATTAACTAATTCTATTCATTTTCTGTTCTTTTCAACTAATCAGCATGTCACGTAAATCAGTTATATCTGCAATATCTCTCTGTTCACAAAGTTATTATAATTTTATCATAGAATCGATTAGATTTGTTCTGCTGAGAAAATCATGTGAAGTGGTTGTTTTACGTGAGCACTCCCTTTACTTATAACGTGTTTTAGTTAGATAATGTATAATGCGAGTTGATGAAGGCTTTAGTTATCTTGAGCCATTTGCGTAACTGTCTACAATGAATTATACATAAATAGTTCCGAGTGCTTCTCAGTATATTTAGTTGTTACTCTAACAACAGAGTAGATGTTGAAAAATTCAGTTTGAAACATTGAAACAATGTGTTTTATTTCTACTAGCGATGAATGCACTAATAGCAGCTATGCATGCATTTTATCTGCCATACCAGGTCACATGTAACAAAACTTTTGGATGTTTAATTACAAACAAATTGTATTGCGACAACAAATTATTTGGTTCAAATTACATTTCGAAGCTGAGAGCACATTGACAATAAACTCAAAATAATTGAAAACCGCTTAATTGAAATGAGAAATAACTATCGAAATGGCTGTCCTATTTACCTCCATGTACATTTAATATGCATTCATGTTGAATGTCAAGTAATGATCACACAGAACATGCGTAATATCACCATTGTTCTCTGTGATGATACCCAGCTAGATTTAAATTTCTATTTACCTCACCAGAAGTTGTATAAGAGAATTATTGTAATAGGCTAGATTTAGTTTACTGATTTTAATGACAATATAAGTTTGTAGCGTTCTTGAATTTATCTGGACTATGTTTGAGATGCTTTATAAGTAGGAACTGTAGTGTTTTGGGGTGCGATAGCTAATCATCACCTGGTTGTGAAGAGGATTCCAGATGGATTTATACCAGATGATCAAACCAGCATTGGCATGTCTCTTGATCATCCATTAATTGCTCTTTTAAGCGAACACAGAGGAATTGGTAGTGAGGAAAATCCAAGAAAAAAACGAGGGAAAAAGTTTCCTTCTCCATACATGAAGCTAATGAAGTTTTTTCTAGAGACGTATGAGATGAAGCTATCGAAACTGTCACTGTACACGTTTATGATACCATGTAGTCTTCCACAACTAAATCCTTAGAACTACAAGATACCATAGGATCTTTTGGTATAATCGGTAAGAAAAAAGAAAACAGAAAGCCTTCTCAATTCATCCTAGAGAAAAAAGAGAAAGACAAAAGAAAAGTGAAACAAATGCAACGTGTTGTAACTGGACAGACTTTATCGGCGGACTAGAGTGGATTAAATATGTTCAGTACCTGAAATGGATCTATGGCCTTTGCAACAATGGAAGTAAAGACTCTTATTTCACGTGCGAATAATGTTATGATTCAGAAGAAGAAGAAGAAGATTGGAGCTTTCTTTTATGTTTAAGATGCTTAGATAATTTCTTATAGTTTCTTTTTCATTTTTATGTTGTTTCTGTATACATTTATTATTTGGTACAATAAAGAACTAATTTTCGAGAGTTTTTCGGTATTATTCTCAATTTAACATCTAATAAATTCAGTATTTATGAAATAATCAAAGAAAAAATATACCTACGGGATTAATAATTTTTTTCAAGCAAATACGGGTTAACAAGGTCGTACAATAATTTATTCATTGAAATTCTCAAACGTGACTAAGTTGTGAGTACACGAAAGTAACTTAGATAATTGAACATAGGATCATGAAGATGAATAAACGTAAAATATTGAACCATAGGCGAGATTGGAACCCACATTCCTTAGGTCCCATCAGAGTCTTATATTTTTGTAAATATAAACCTCTGAAAGGATAGTAGATCATTGATGAACATAATGCGATTCGATGCTCCGAGATATATCAACTATTCACGAACATTCATCTAAAGTTCAATCGTTTTGAATTGAGGAGTGTAGGTTAGAGTATTACGGTGGTTGGTAATTACTCTGACAGAGCTCATCCAAAGACAGCAGCCCGGCTCTTATATATTTCAATAGAACTGACTGAGAAATATTCTGGGTAAGTATAAAACAGTTTTTAAGATTTCTTTGCCTAATTGGGCACAATTTCGTGTAAACTCTAAAAAAGGTGACCATGTCGCCCCAGATTACGGTAGTTTACACATCTTCCTGTATTCACCTCAAGAATTAAAAAATTTTGAGCAGATCTACATATTATCTCTTGAATTTTGTATAATATTCGATAGACGAGTTTCTAGTAGAAACGGAAAAGCTAGTAAACAAACAATTGAATCACAACATGTGAAAAATTATGTATCGTAAAAACTAATACTATAACAGTGTATCCGACATTATCAAGCCAAGAATTCTTTTTTTAACGAACATTTTTGCTTTGTTTTTTTTTTAAATTAGTGATTATTATTATCGAACACTGATTTTAATAATACTGTAGTCGACTAATATGCGTATTACTATTGTCATCTATCGGATAATATCAAAATTAAGTCAGTAGGTTTCATCAGAAATGCAATGCCATAAATAGATTGATTAAGTATAAAGAATTCAGGTAATCTATGGTACTTATTGACATTAATTGAAACCATTGACAGAAACATTAACTAATTCTATTCATTTTCTGTTCTTTTCAACTAATCAGCATGTCACGTAAATCAGTTATATCTGCAATATCTCTCTGTTCACAAAGTTATTATAATTTTATCATAGAATCGATTGGATTTGTTCTGCTGAGAAAATCGTGTGAAGTGGTTGTTTTACGTGAGCACTTCCTTTACTTATAACGTGTTTTAGTTAGATTATGTATAATGCGAGTTGATGAAGGCTTTAGTTATCTTGAGCCATTTGCGTAACTGTCTACAATGAATTATACATAAATAGTTCCGAGTGCTTCTCAGTATATTCAGTTGTTACTCTAACAACAGAGTAGATGTTAAAATAGTATATTAAAGAACGAGTTTCCTAAGACTCGTCTTAAAGCACGAATTCAAGTTTAAAAAACGAGTGGCGAAGCCACGAGTTCTTTTAAAGAATGAGTGCTTCAAGGTCTTAGGAAACGAGTTGTTTATACTATTTTTTGTAATTTGCCCTTTTTATGCCGTTTTTAAACAAAAATGTTTAATTTAGTCCATTTAGGGATTTTTATGGTGGTTGGTAACATCTTAATTTTGAAAGTCAAAATTTGATTCAGTGGTTCTGTGATCGCTTTTGTTTCCGTAATTTTAGTTTCGTCTCTACTGGAAAGAGCAATAACACTAGAAAACGACTATTAGTACAAATATCTAAACCATATTGTGTATTAGCTGAAATCAATTCTTCCACTGGACACGTCGATGACTTTCTCTTCTTGAGTTGTTGATGCTCGACACTGTCATTTAAACTGACATAATGATGACAAGATAATTCCGCATCAAGCTCGCCATCCTAAAAATGTAAAAAGTTCCGTGCTTTTTTTGGATATTAAGACACGGCAAGTGATGACGTTGCGTTCGTTAATGGGTCTATTAGAAAATCAAAATGGAGGCAAATTGCAAAAAATTCAGTTTGAAACATTGAAACAATTTGTTTTATTTCTACTAGCGATGAATGCACTAATAGCAGCTATGCATGCATTTTATCTGCCATACCAGGTCACATGTAACAAAACTTTTGGATGTTTAATTACAAACAAATTGTATTGCGACAACAAATTATTTGGTTCAAATTACATTTCGAAGCTGAGAGCACATTGACAATAAACTCAAAATAATTGAAAACCGCTTAATTGAAATGAGAAATAACTATCGAAATGGCTGTCCTATTTACCTCCATGTACATTTAATATGCATTCATGTTGAATGTCAAGTAATGATCACACAGAACATGCGTAATATCACCATTGTTCTCTGTGATGATACCCAGCTAGATTTAAATTTCTATTTACCTCACCAGAAGTTGTATAAGAGAATTATTGTAATAGGCTAGATTTAGTTTACTGATTTTAATGAAAATATAAGTTTGTAGCGTTCCTGAATCTATCTGGACTATGTTTGAGATGCTTTATAAGTAGGAACTGTAGTGTTTTGGGGCGCGATAGCTAATCATCACCTGGTTGTGAAGAGGATTCCAGATGGATTTATACCAGACGATCAAACCAGCATTGGCAGGTCTCTTGATCATCCATTAATTGCTCTTTTAAGCGAACACAGAGGAATTGGTAGTGAGGAAAATCCAAGAAAAAAACGAAGGAAAAAGTTTCCTTCTCCATACATGAAGCTAATGAAGTTTTTTCTAGAGACGTATGAGATGAAGCTATCGAAACTGTCACTGTAAACGTTTATGATACCATGAAGTCTCCCACAACTAAATCCTTAGAACTACAAGATACCATAGGATCTTTTGGTATAATCGGTAAGAAAAAAGAAAACAGAAAGCTTTCTCAATTCATCCTAGAGAAAAAAGAGAAAGACAAAAGAAAAGTGAAACAAATGCAACGTGTTGTAACTGGACAGACTTTATCGGCGGACTAGAGTGGATTAAATATGTTCAGTACCTGAAATGGATCTATGGCCTTCGCAACAATGGAAGTAAAGACTCTTATTTCACGTGCGAATTATGTTATGATTCGGAAGAAGAAGAAGAAGATTGGAGCTTTCTTTTATGTTTAAGATGCTTAGATAATTTTTTATAGTTTCTTTTTCATTTTTATGTTGTTTCTGTATACATTTATTATTTTGTACAATAAAGAACTAATTTTCGAGAGTTTTTCGGTATTATTCTGAATTTAACATCTAATAAATTCAGTATTTATGAAATAATCAAAGAAAAAATATATCTGCGGGATTAATAATTTTTTTCAAGCAGATACGGGTTAACATGGTCGTACAATAATTTATTCATTGAAATTCTCAAACGTGACTAAGTTGTGAGTACACGAAAGTAACATAGATAATTGAACATAGGATCATGAAGATGAATAAACGTAAAACATTGAACCATAGGCGAGATTGGAACCCACATTCCTTAGGTCCCATCAGAGTCTTATATTTTTGTAAATATAAACCTCTGAAAGGATAGTAGATCATTGATGAACATAATGCGATTCGATGCTCCGAGATAGATCAACTATTCACGAACATTCATCTAAAGTTCAATCGTTTTGAATTGAGGAGTGTAGGTTATGAGTATTACTATGATTGGCAATTATTCTGATAGTACTCATTCAATGACAGCATGCCGGTTCTTATATATTTTAATAGAACTGACTGAAAAATGTTCTGGGTGAGTATAAACAAGTTTGAGGTTCGTTTGCCTTATTGGCCAAAATTTCGTGTAAGTACATTAAGAGATATACAATTAAATTATAGAATTACGAAGATAGTTTAGATAATTTAACACAGAATTATAAAGATGAATGAACGTAAAACATTGAACCATAGGCCGGATTTGAACCCACATTCGGATGCCTAGCCTAGCGTGTTTACACCAATTTGGTCACGTCAGAGTTTTATATTTTTGTAAATATAAACCTCTGAGAGGATCGTAGATCATCAATGAGCCCAATGCGATTCGAAGCTCCGCTATAGATCAACTATTTACGCATATTCATCTAAATTTCAATCGTTTTGAATAGAGGAGTGTAGGTTAGAGTATTACGGTGGTTGGTAATTACTCTGACAGAGCTCATTCAAAGACAGCATCCCGGCTCTTATATATTTCAATAGAACTGACTGAGAAATATTCTGGGTAATAAACAAGTTTTTAAGATTTCTTTGCCTAATTGGGCACAATTTCGTATAAACTCTAAAAAAGGTGACCATGTTGCCCCAGATTACGGTAGTTTACACATCTTCCTGTATTCACCTCAAGAATTACAAAATTTTGAGCAGATCTACATATTATCTCTTGAATTTTGTATAATACTCACTCCAATCGCCACTGTAAAGAAATAAGAACGTTTCAGTAATTCAACCTGCGAGTCACTGCTCTCCTCGAAGGGGGACTATAGTTGATTCAGGAAGTTCTGACTGTCCAATTCCAACCATTAACCGGTGTGCAGCACACAAGCTTGTCATATTTTGAGAAGAAAACAATCATTTAATAATGGAGACAAGCACTTCCAGATATATGCAAAACTAGCGCACAAACATTAATACTTGTCAGGCATCTCCGATCAAGATGAGGGAACGGAAGCTTACGAATTTCCCGTGATATAAAATTTCTCCTTGTAGCCATTTCGCTCGTTCGTTATTCGTCACGTTTTTAGCTGCCTAAGTTGACGACTAATAAAATATGTAAAGCTGACATCATGCAGAAGTAACCGAATACATGAAGATAACGCAATATTTTCAGTCGAAAGTAAAATCCATTCATTCCAAGCGCGTGCAGCAAACTATTCAATTTAAGATAATCGAAAGTTGTGAATTCTAACAGTGGCGGTTGGTGACACATTGGTATGGGGGTGCGCATAAATAAAAAAATGCGCCGCAAGCGAAAATTTTCTATTTTTCAACATCCTAAAAATTATGAATGGGAAATTCGCAGACCAAAAATATTTGCTTAAAGAGATAGGTTTTGTTGACGAAATAGCTCCTATTTTGATGCGATTGACAGAAATCTCGAAAAAAACTATTTAAAATGATATTTAAATACGTATGTTCAATTTTCCAACTTCTAAAATGAAAAACGGTATGTTAGATATTTCGCAGTTTTATCCAGCTCAAACTGTAGCAAAAAAAAAGTCAGCGCACTCCGGGAGTGCAGGCAGAAGTGAAAACTTGAACTTATGGCGCGTTGGGCACTTTTTTGGGTGAGCATTTTTAGGTGCGTTCGCGACATGAGAAATTGTTCATAAAAAATCAAGTTTATCAAAGCAATGTGGGCACTTTTTGAATAGACATGAAGTATAATAATATAGAAACTATATTCGAAGGAAGTGGTTTTATTTAAATGAGTAAATATTAGTAAATAGTAAATACAAAATTTATCAATTCTCATCCATAATTTCAACAACTCTTACATCATCATTATCAGCATTTTCATCATTATTATCAGGATTTTCATCAAATTCTAAAACTGAAACAATAGGTCTATGGTAACTAAAGTATGAAATGAACAATTTTGATTTAAATCTATTTATATATCTTGTGAATACTGCATCAATAGTAATTTTGTATTTTGTTGTGCTAAGATTGCGATCATTGGACATCGTTAAATCAAATTCTTCATATAAAAATTCAATTAATGATTGATTTTTGACATCTGCAAAGTTTTTGTTGAAATCTCCACTCAAAATCATAGGATAATGATCAAACTTGTATTCTTGTAATGTAACTGTTGGTAAAACAGGAAGTTGTCTCCCTAGCCGAAGAAAGAGACAGCTGATATATACCTATGCGTATACTAATAGTATTGTACGCTATTGTAAACATATATATATATATATACCCCACTTGTTTCTCTTTTTTTAGATAATTTTATTTAATAACGTGTTGCATTTGTTTATGTACGTATCATGTACGTAACAAAATTTACCAAATAAAATAATAATTTACTTACGTGATGACGAGCAGCAGTTGTAATAATGTATACAAAATATAGTAACACTATAGTATACAAAAGCACTACAACAATGTTTTTATTAATTCTATTTACACTTTAGATTTGTTTTTTTAACACAATACCATAGCAGCAACACAAGTCAAATGAAATATTTAAATAAATAAATTTTCGTTTAATATTCATTTATAAAATAAATATAAAAAACTCTCAATCTCGTCTGTCGCGAGGGCACGAACGAAAGCCCATGCAAAGACTGCGTATAGCATGCAGCGCTCTCGCATACCTATACACTCTGAGTATACATAGGTATGTAATCTCGTCTGTCGCGAGAGCACGAACGAATGCCCATGCAAAGAGCGCGTATAGTATACATATATTATAAGAATACACGCGAAGTATATCTGTGTAAAATCTCATCCGTCGCGAGAACGGCTGAAAATGCTCTCCCACAAAAGTGCCCAACGCGCCATAAGAAGTTTTCACTTCAAAAAGTGTCAGAACAATCCAAGCAAGCAGCAAGAAAACATTCATATTTCAGAAACTGAAGAAACAAATTAGCTTCATTCCCATATTATTAAATAACATTTTCTAAAATAGCGTCATCCATCTTGTTAGATAATTTGAGCCTAGCGGTTTGTGAAGACTGAAATCTTTGCATGATGATAAGTCCATCTGCATTTACTGAATGAGACCAAGGTTCAGAGAAAGAAAATGAAAGAGATCATCATGAACAGGTTCGTTTGGTGATAAACAGAGCCAACGGAGCAATTTTGTATTTTTTTGGTTATCAAACTTTGAACCATATTACAACAAATTCTTGTGGTTCTAGAATCTTCTATCCATGATAGGAGAGATCATTCCTGGAATAGAGACAGATACCTCCTTTGATACTGAAACGAGTGTGTAGTTCGTAGCTAGGACAAGGTGAACAGTCCCTGCAAAACGAAACAAGAAATTATTTATTTGCTCAAAACTTATTTCATTTCTCAACATAATCTCTCTATAGCCCGATACACTTTGCCCAACGTTTTTATGAATTTTCGATCCCTTTCAAATACAAGAATTTCGGAAATCCTTCAAAACAGGGATGCCCTCATCATTGAAGCCAAATTTCATTCCGCCGAGCCATTTCCACAAGCCGAATCTGGAGATTATGGAAGATGACGAATCAATTCGTAGTAGAATTCATGCAATTTTGCCATTGCGACTGCGGACCTGTGCGCTGGTATGTTGTCCTGGTGGAAGAGCACTTTTTTCTTTGCCAAATGCGGCCGCTTACGCTTCAAATCGGCGTCCAATCGATCCAACAGCTCTACATGATCCTGTGTGCATCCCACAAAACTGTCGCCACGACTTTGTTGGCCGATAAACCCACTGTGGCCTTTTTCGGCTTGGATTCGTCAGAACAAGTCCACTATTTGGACGGTTCTTTGGTATCTGCTGTGTTGTGATGGATTCATGTTTCGTGCACGGTTATCGAACGGCGCAAATTTTTTTTTTATCGCGCTCGAACATCGCTTAACACTCCTTTGAAGTTGTCACACGATCGCGCTTATTGTCAACAGAGAAAAAATGCGGCACCCATCTGGCAGTTATCTTTCTCATATTCGAAAATTTATGCAAAATGTTCCGTACCCGTTCGGTTGAGATGCCCATAGCTCCAGCAATCTCGTGCACTTCAACTCCCCGATCATCCAAAATCATACCATGGATTTTATCGACGATTTCTGGTCTTGTTAACTCAACTGGACGACCAGAACGTTCGACGTCCTTTATGGTCACACTATCACAACGAAAATCAGTAAGTCACTTGTGAATCTTTCCAATCGATGGTGAAGAGTCCACATGATGTTTAACAAGCGATCCTTTGGTTTGTGTAATGTTTTTCCACGCAAAAAATTATGTTTAATCAAGACATGGAATTCACTTTTTCCATGTTTACAGAAAGGTTGCTTGTTTTCGATGGGTGTCAAAACAGAACTGAATAACGTATTAGTCTGAAAATTTCAATGTGTTCTAGTTAAAGATGGTACATCAGAAATGCCTCTTGGGATTTTCAATTGTGGCGCCATCTGTTCTATTTTTAGGAACTTCCGACCTTGCTCTCCTATATCTCCTTCTGGTGAATACGTTAACCCGCGTTTGTAGGTGATAATGAACAACGTTTAAGTTTTTACTCGGACCTCGCATGTTAAAGACGTTAATATTTAAGTTTATATTTCTCAATGTTGTAACTCGAGCACCCCTCGCACGACAATCTGAAAGAAGTGGTACTTATCTTCCAAAGTGTATAACTCCAGGAAGATTCGTCTTCAGTGTTTTCTCGCAAAACCTGGATTTTATTTTAGTTTGGGTAGGGAGACAGGAAAATAGGCATGAGGGTGAGACCGGAAGTTTCAACCAAAGACTGAAAGATGAGAGTTGTCCATTTAACATCACCTTTGTAGATGTGGTGGTGTTTCACCGGGCGATAACGAAAATATCTACCACCGATGATTATTCTTTTTTTTCGCCTTTTACGATATGATTAGTCCATTCCCATACAGTTCCATACAGGGCTTGACGGAGTATCCTCCGATACAATGACTATCAACGCTGGTGTTCCACAGGGATCAGTCAACGATCTGCTGGAAGTGGCCACCTGTCCCGTCCACAGCTTTGCAAGCGATGGTACACTTCATAGCGTTTTCTCATCTAGAGACTCCATATCATTCATTGAAGCCAGAGGAGCGAAAACGATTTTGAAATGATGATCTAATAATCAAGTAGAGTTTAATGCAACCGAAACTCAAGCTCGCCTCTTCTCCAGGTAGGCGGATCCCACAATCCCTGATATTATGATGTCAGGTACAACTAATTTTTTTTCCGGACTTAATTTACGTTTTTCGAAGTACCCATTGTCTATGCAACAGTTCGGCAATAAACAAGCAAATAAACAGATGGTCGAAAAGGGCCGGACTTCAGATAATTATGTATTTATTGTACATAATTTGGAAAGAATTCCAAGGAAAATAAGTAAACAAGTAATCATACTTGTTACCTACTATGCCTTCATGTCTATTTACAATTATTCAGTCTACCCCTCTCAACTAATATTAGCCTAATCAAGGGTATTTATGGCCAGTATTGTTCTGTAAGGTATTTTCAGAAATATTTAGGAATATTTATTGAAAACGAATGACATCTACAATACTTGATATTATACAATGTTAATTACTCTACGTTGCTATCGATACATATAATATTTATGACAGATTACAATAATATTTTAATATTGAATTGAATTCAAATAAATTATGTGATCAGTTTTTTTAACATTTAACAAATAAAAACTAATTACATTATTTTCAAAAGTATTGTATTAATGTTCGCAATTAAAGCCAAATATAAGTGAGTGGTTCAAAATTACCCATTTAGGATCATTTAAGATCCTGTGTATGGGAATTTAATAATTTCTCTTTATTTTTATTTTTTTTATTCATTAAATCTATTTAATTTTTAATTATTGTTATAATGTTCAATTATTTTTGTATTTATACAGATAAAATAATGTGAATTTAGTTAAAATATACAATGATAAAACGATGAAATTGTTAAACAATCAATGTTTTATTGATGAAATAGTATAAACAAATTGTAGAATTAGAAGTCCCTTAATTATTAAAATCTACTAGCTCTTTGATTTTTGTATCGTTTTCCAAGAAGAATTGTTTCAATTTTGTTTTGAACATGACTAGTGTATTTACTACACTTATTTGTAACTACCCTTTCAGCAATGTTAGTTCTCGTAGAATAATTATGCTCAATTGAAGTTAATTTTTCCTTAGAACTATAATAGTGCATGTATATTGATTTACAGTATAAGTCCTATGAAGTCTTCCATAACAATGCTCGGAATTACCACCAACAGCACCCCCTCATGGGACGATCATGTCAGGTCCATTGTAGAAACCGCTTCGCTTCACAAAAACTTGGTATTCTATTCAGTGCCAAGAGCCACTTTACATCCCAGCAGCTCCTCATGATTTACAGAGCACAGGTTCGACCTGCCCTGGAGTAACTGTTCACATGTTTGGAGCTTGGCTCCTAAACATACGCTGAAGCTGTTGGATTTTATCCAGAAGAGAGCTATTCGTTTGATTGATGATGTACAGTTACGACTTCATTGGCCTCTCTAGAACATCGTAGGAAGGTGAGAGATCTCTCCATATTCTATAGATATTTGCATGGTCGGTGCTCATCGGAAATCTCGTCTATTGTTTCACCACGAGAGATTTCAGATAGGCAGACTGGAAGAGCTCAAACTAGTAACCACTTCACTGTCAAACTCGAGACCTGTCGAATCTCTTCCTACAGAACTTCACTTTTTTATCGAACAGCGGAGTTGAGAAACTCTTCACCTACTGAGGTCTTCCCCTGTGCCTATAACCTCCAAACCTTGAAGAAAAATACTAATGCCTATCTCCTCTCCCAACATTCCATTGCTGGTTCACACGATGTTCTTCGAACATTATACTTTATAGGTTTCCCTCTTGTGTAGAGAAAGTATAAAAAAAGAAAATATCGAAAAAAGTGTGTAAACTGATATCTATGTTTTTGATGAACTACATCAGAACACTAGTTGGATTGTTTATTCCCCCACATTCGAAACTCAGTTCTCCAGAGTTGAGAATGCTTAGAGCTTCCCTCGTAACACATTAACATACCTACCCTCGGAATCCAATATATAATTCATAATCCTATATTAGGTGCGGTCTACTGTGATAATGCAAACATCTCTTCAGTTCAACGTTTTACTCTATACAGGGTCTCAAGTAATTGTGTCTATGCTAGTGATGTTCGTATCCGTAAATGTTATATCGATTGAATCGCAACTGAGTTGAAATTTTAAAACCCTCGACATAACTTCCCAGCAGGCTAATGACTTCGATCAAGGTTTCAAACATTAATGTCATCAATAAATAACTTAGACTAACGGCATTATATCGAATAAGTGAAAACCGTAGAAGTTACAAAGTTCAAAATGGTGACATTACAGGTCAATTTGAATGACAAAATGTCCTACATAGCATGATATATTATTAGCAGTTTAAATTACTCAACATACTAACTACTACTTTCTTTATCAAAATTGTTTTGTTTATTCGTGTTTCTATTTCCATATAATGTAGAGAAGAATGAATTACTATGATTAATAAAATACGCCTACAGTCGACCTTTAGTAAACCTAGGATCCTATTATATCATAAATGAACACTGTAGAAAATTAAAAGAAAATACGACACACATTGACTCCATCAAATGAACAAATGGTATTTAAACTTACAAAGGTATTATCAGCTATGTATATACATAAGCAGATAATGACCAAGAGGATGTTGTGGATTCATCTGCATAGCAGATCCTCCATCTCTCGCTCTTGCATAGCTCGGGTAATTGATCCGAAAGAGGTGTAATCAAAAGCTCCTTCTATGCCCAGAAAACTAGCTAGCGCAGTTTCTTTGCTCTCTGTATTAGCTCGTATACCGCCATGTTGCAGGATTTCCCGGTTTGGTAGGCATACTACGATGTAGGGGATTTCTCATGAGAGTTTCATCTCTGACATGCCTGTCGATAAGTTTTCACGGGAAACGATGTTAGATTGATCGGACGGAAACATTTTGGCTGGGCGTAAGACTTTCGCCCTGACTTTGGTATGAATACCACCTTTGTAACCTTCCACTATTCCGTTATTCCGCTCAGTGCCAAGCTGGCTCTCAGTATTTCATGCAGGATGGG
The DNA here is from genome assembly GCA_958510875.1 of Endomychus coccineus. Taxonomy (NCBI): domain Eukaryota; kingdom Metazoa; phylum Arthropoda; class Insecta; order Coleoptera; family Endomychidae; genus Endomychus; species Endomychus coccineus. The sequence continues at coordinate 178,760,828 of OY294068.1, read as the reverse complement.
GGCCAGAATATCGATTGCCTGCTGCAGTATTCCATCGGTTCTGGCGACTTATATGGTTGAAATGAATTTATTGCCCATTTGATTTTTGATTTGTTAATGATACTCGCAGCCAGAGCCCAGCTTTCTTAAGGCGCTCTTTTATGAGCTACGAGGTATCCCGGTTCTGTCATACTGCGGTCGTTTTCAGAACGTGAACGTGGTCACACGAATTCATAAAATTATTGATCATTAATCAGGAATTGAAATTAGAAAAATATCAAACAATGGAATTTCTAAAAAGAACAAATAGAAGTAAGTACAGTATATATAGTTTCAAATGAACATTTTATGTATACAACAATCTAGAAATTGTAGCTACATCAACCTCAAAATGAAACCTCTGGAAATGAGGGGAAAAATAAGACCTCTGAAACCGATACGGAATGTTTTTTTTTCCATCTAAATCGTATTTTGACTGGAAACGTTGCATAAACAGAGCTAGAAAAGGAATAGACAAATGTCAGGCTCTTTTTATATACAACTGAATGTCCTATATGAAGATTAGCCACGAAATAACAGTCAATTGCTTGTTTTAGAAATATTGGTCGCATAATTCTTCAGTAAAACAGCTCGCTATAATAATACTCACAACTGAAATACATTCCACTATAATAAATATTTGACTCACATCCGAACGAGTTTGGATGAGATCCGCGAATCGCTTTTATGACACTGTAGAGAACATAACTCAAAGAACTATCTTTTTAATTGTGCAAAATATACCCCAAGGTATTGCAGATGTGGTAAAATACTTACACTCAGCTAACAAATAACTGAATAAAAGCCGTTTAATTATAACTTTTCGAAGTCATTAACTTCTCTTGAGATGAAAAATGCATCGCCAGAAAAGCACATTAGGGAAACGGTTAGCTTCGGAAGTTGAGCTTTCCACTTTCAAACAGATAATGAAACAAGAAATTCCTTTTGAATGATTAGCAAAATAGACGCCAGAAATAACAACTGTTTATTAATTCATTGTCTAAATAAAATGAAAAAAAGTTTGTTCGAAATGAACTGACCTGCATTGGATGAAAGTATCTGCTTATTAATTGCTAGTTATACAGGGTGAGTCAGTTTTTTGTAGACAAACTTCAACAGGAGATAGAACAGATGTTTTTAAGGAGAAAAGTTCCTATAAACATATGTCGTAGAAGGCTTCGTTTTCGAGATACGTGTTGAAATTGAAAAAAAAATTTCGTTTTTTGCGAATATCTCCGGAACCGTTTATTGTACAAGCTTTTGTAAGCATTTTTTACTCATAGTTAAGCTATGTTCTGTGCGATAAAAAAATTTTTTTACTCTTAATTGGTGAAGATTTTGAAGGGGTAGTGGGTGTTTTCCTCCCCAACTTCTACGCCACTGAAAAAAGTACGGTTTTTTCTACACAAAAAAGGTACTCCTGGTCATAAGCTCTAAAATTGACCATTTTCGAGAAAAATCAACTTTTATGTTGAAAAACATGGTCAATTCTTACTAATTAAACAAAATTTATTCCAACGTTAGAACAAGTAACAAAACCAAAGGATTGACCATGTTTTTCAACATAAAAGTTAATTTTTCTCGAAAACGGTCAACTTTAGAGCTTATGATCAGGAGTACCTTTTTTGTGTAGAAAACATTGGCGGTTCAAATGGTTGTCTCAAAACCGTACTTTTTTAGTGGCATAGAAGTTGGGGAGGAAAACACCCATTACCCCTCCAAAATCTTCACCAGTTATGACTAAAAAAATTTTTTTTACCGCACAGGACATAGCTTACTATAAGTAGAGAATGCTCACGAGAGCTGTTTTCTGTACGATGAACGCTTCCGGAGATATTTGCAAAAACGAAATTTTTTTTTCAATTTCAACCCCTACCCTGTATTTCGAAAACGAAGCCTTCTACGACATATGTTTACAGGAACTTTTCTCCTTAAAAACATCTGTTCTATCTCCTGTTGAAGTTTGTCTACAAAAAACTGACTCACCCTGTACAGTAATTTGCCGAAATATATTCTAAATAATGTAACAAATGGAATAGCAACCTTCGATTCCACTACGGAACGGAACGTTTACACAAGATGGTTTCGAACAGAGGACGTCTAGACGCCTAGGTAGTTTTGGCACTGGATCGTTCAGACTGCAATTCATTTCTACGGAAGGAAATGAAGCATTAAATTATTTTAATCTCATCTTGACAAAACCCTCATTTAAATACCACATCATATAAGGAAATAGGTATTAAAGAATTATTGTCAGGTACCTGCTTCTGTTTACATTACGTATTTAATTATCTCATGTTTCCCTTTTTTTATTTTTATTCTTATTATTCATTCTGCATTTATTAATGCTTACATGAATCATACATATTAGTAAATGAAATGTTCATAAAGGACACCTAGTATTGTGTTAAGCAGCTATGAAAATGAAAATAATTCTAAGTAAATTTAAACTAAGCTAACCTAAACTAAAATCCTATCCATATAGATGTCGTTGGAAATGTGAAAACTGAAATGTAGCCAAGCATCTTGCTTGCAAATGCAGGAGGAGACCTCCTAACTTTAAAACAGCAAGGAGGGAGGAGTTCATCTACTGTAGCTGAAGGTTACATAGCTGATTCAATTTCCAGAAAATGTGAGACTGCAAGCGAAATTATTTCTGGACATCTGGACTTATGACCGCATTTCTCCCAAAAATTTATGGATATTTCCTCGTCAAAAAGAAATTAATTTGATTTATACAATTTAACCAACTGTGTCTACGCGAGAGCAATCCATTTGGCTTCGAACGTGGTTAGCTATGATGAAGAGCGCTGGGCCATCTCGGCTTTGCGACCTACAAATCACCGGGTGAGGATAAGATCTTCTCGGCTCTCTTACAAGAGAACTTGGACCTTTTCGCCATTCCGGTGCTCCGGATATCTCGATTTTGTATCGCCTCTGGCTTTCTACCAAGTCTTTGGAGGTCGGTTAAAGTAGTTTTTATTCCCAAGGCGTGAAGAGCTGACTTTACTCAGGTCAAATCTTTTCGCTCTATCAGCCTCATATCCTTTCTCCTGAAAGCGCTGAAGAGGCTGATCGATAGGTATATCAAAGATGGCGTATTGAAGAATTTTCCGTTTCACCCTCGACAGTACGCCTAACAGGCGGGCGAATCAACCGAGACGGCCCTTGTAACGGACCAGGTGTGGTCGGTTTTAGTTGGCCCAACTAGCTCAATTTAAATTAATTACTCTCAGGGCTCGTAGTGAAACGTGCCTTGTGATTCAAGACTGTGAATTGCCCGAGCGCCAACTGCTTGAAAAAAAACTATAAAACTGAATGAATTCACAGTCAAGAATACAAGCACTACGAGATGGTTAAACAGTTGATGGAAATTCAGAAAAACAATACAGGTTCAACTTAACAATTCGTATATTCCACAGAATTTGAATTTTAACAAAATAAATTACAAATTTTTAGAATTCCAATTGGAAACATAAATAGTATTGAATTCGTAAAAATAATTATTAAATTAAATAAAATAGTAACATAAATGAAATTTTGAGTAAATGATTATTAAATTGAATTGGTTCGTAACATAAAGTGAATTATAAGAAAACAATTAATAAATTAAATCAATTATTAAATCGAAAAGGACTAATTATCCAATAAGAGGACTTACAGTGTACCTCGAATGATTCTATAAAAATTAGTGGAATACAACTTCGGATAAACAACAAAATCAGAGAATGAAATTATGGTCACTCAAACAAGAAAATGTTACCCTCCTTGGAACTCGTAGGAACTGGAAGTCGGTCCTGTCAGGGAAGTCACTATACCGCCTGGGAGTGAAGGGGTGAGGAACCTCAGACGTTCAATCCCTGTAAATTTAAAGAACGAACAGTACCTGACTTGAGATCAAAAGGACAAGCAACACCGTCGGTTGGAATAACCAAGTAATTCCACAACCGATAATGTTATCTTTCCCAAATTGAGAAAACACTAGTACAAAATGGATATCTTGACGAGATATCAATTTAGGCAAAATTTTAATTTAATCTGAAGGAATAAACAATTACAATTGATTTTTAAAATTAGCAAAAAGTTAACATGTGACTAAAACAATAATGATTAAATTTATATCTGGAAAGAATATTATTTGAACTGTTGAAAATTTGCTAGTTAGCATAAAATTCTGGTTTGCTTGAAAAGAATTATACACGTGGATTGATACTGTAAACTGTGATCACTCCCTAACGGCGTGACAGTGTCAAAAATATATACTTATTCCTAATAAGCAGTAATAAGGTTAATTCACCATTAACAACCTTTACGGCACGTGGGTCTAATAAGACCACCCTATGTATCAAGTACTAGGTTAACAAAATGGCGATCTTCAGGATCGCGCAACTAACATGTGCTCAAATTACAGGTTAAAGTAAAGGTGAAAATTAAATATTGACTGTAACAGCTGCTCACGACTCGTCAGAGTAATTATAGACAGTGACTAGAAGAATCCCGGTAGTGATTGAAAAGATAAACCTGGGTTCATGCTAGATGCAAATTTGATTGTGTTTTTTAATAAAGCAAGTCGAGGAAATTCCTCTGAAATATAATCACACGCGGGTACTTTACATCCAGGCGTTAATTAACAACTAAATCAAATTATCGGTAACCCGGTGTGTATTATATTTCAGAAGACCAAAATTTAAGAAAATGTATGCAAAGAATATGAAATACTCGACTTACCCTATCAAAGATTAACAACACAATGGGGTCTCTTCGATTTCCGCTATCCTACATTCCCACTCCGCGATATATAGTGAGTGACATCTCATATCAGGAATGGTAGTCTCAATAATCTCTGTTTTATTAAGCGGCAGATGTCTTTAAATATCATATGCATGATTACTAACGAAAAGAAATCTAATCCGTTTAATAAATAGTTCTATATAATCACGTAACGCGGCACGTTACACCCTTCATCACCTGGTTACCCAGATCGAAGAAGCTGTTATTCTCGGGGAGAGCGCCATACGAGTTTTCCTGGATATCGAAGGAGCGTTCGACAATACCTCCTTCGAGTCTATGTGTCATGCTGCGGAGAGACACGTAATCGATCACACCTTGGTCAGGTGGATCAAGACCATGTTCTGGCAGAGACTGATAATGGCGCACTATAATGGCAGTGTCGCATGTACACATCTGTGTCTTGGAAAACCTGGAATAAAACTACCGAGGTAGGCGGATTTACATCTGCACTAACAGCCGAGCGGCCCTGGGCTTACTTCGCGCCCACAGCGTGATTCCTAGGCTTGTCTTGAAATGTAGGGAAACTCTGACTGAATTAGCTGGAAGGAAAAAACTCCAGCTAGGGTGGGTACCCACCCACTTTGGCGTGAAGTGCCACTGGCAACGATCGGAATTTCGTTGACCAACTATCTCCACGCCTTCAAGGAGCTCCTGGATATGCAGTGGCGCACGGTCTGCCGTGGTGTTCCCGGCATGAGGCAAGCGAAGCCCTACATTGAAGAGTTTTCGCCTTAGCTTCCTAAGACACTACTCTCTATGAGCAGGAGAGACCTAAGACTGGTGACATGACTCCTCACAGGACACTGTCATCTGAATGAACATCTACACACAATGGGCATTGTTGATGAACCAGCTTGTAGAATATATGGAGAGGCGGATGGAACTGCCTCTCACATCCTAGTAGAATGTCCAGCACTGACTTCTCTTGAGCTACAACACCTCGGCAGCACACATGCCTCTTGAAGACATGAGAGATATCAGACCATGCAAAATCTTAGCCTTCGACACTGATTTTTGTATTGAAGGGCTTACAATGGACCCAATCAAGCGGTAGTTCGGAATTGTCCGCGTCCGTTTTGATTGATTGGTTGAACTCTTCAATAAATTTTGATAATCATGAGATGTTCTGTTTCAAATTATTGCTTTTGTTTTTGACTTGAATAAAAATCTAAACTTAATAACTTCTTAGAGAGTGTATTTCCTTAGGGAGGTGACGTTAACTTACCTCCCTAGGGAGGAAAAGTGCTGCTTGCTACAATAATTCAGGGGTCGTAAACGTCATTTTCCAATGGTGTAGTAGGAAAAATAATTTTACACTACGTATACGCCGATACCATAGATTTATAACATACTGTTCATAAAATGATGATTTATTGTTGACCCCATTCCGTAGATTGAATAATGAAACGAATTCAAATGGTACAAACTTAAATATCGTTCGTATTCAATGCTGTTTGCTTCATGGATACTGAAATCAATATTCACATGCTGTAAACTAGCTGCCGAGATATTTTGGAAGTAAACTTTGCATGAGCGCGAGTTTGTAATTGAATCTACGCCTTAAGCTATACGTAATTGCATGTTAACTCTCAAACTCTTATTGTGATTTTCACCTTTACGTGCAGCTAATTTGTTGAAATATTACTTTGTCTACCTTGAGTGGTCATCAAAAATGTATGCGATGGAAATATAAAATGAGTAACAGATTAGCAGCACCCACTTGAAGTGTGTTTTATTCAATGAGTTAAATCGATAGTGACAACTGTAATTGAGAACGTGTGATTAATGCAAAACCGTACGCCTACTACAATCATCTGCACCAGTTCACATTACTGTACAGATTCATTCAACAACACTGTCTTGTCTCCAAAATCATCTTTGTTCTCTAATCTAGATCGATCAGTAACGTCCACGATCGCACATACAGGTCTGGAAACTCTTATGTTTGACATGAGTCTCTTACATGTCGCCAAGCTCGTAGTCCCTCGCTCAGCCACCAGCTAGCGCTTGGATCGAAGTATGGCAACAATCACATTATTAAGTAAAATAAGTTTTCTCGTAACGCAATATTCACTATTCTGATTTGAGAGAGGAATAGAACTGTTACTCTTGTCAAAATCACTCACCTTAAAAACAGTTTTCCCTTTTTCGTTATACATGCTCGCACACATAAAAGACCTCGTTAAAACGATTTCTATCCGGAATCGCAAGCAACCACTTTTTTCGCATTTTCGCATCTTGCTGCACTTTAAAAACAGAAGTTTCTTGCTTTACACTTTTGTACCCCGTTTTGCATTTCGGCACAATGCACGGTTTCGTTATTTGTTTCTAAAAACGCAGGTATTCCTTGTGTTTACAAGTCAACAATGACAGTTGCCAGAGAACACGGTCGTATACGTGCCAGAAATCATTCCTCGACTCATGCGCCACCCCTGTGGTACTATGCAACAGATGACGCTAAGCTGACTCACTTCTCACATAGGAAACAGCCTCGAGTTCCCAGACCTGTATATACGACCGTGGTAACGCCATAATAATAATAATAGTCTTAGACAGCTCTTTCACTATTCTCTTTTGGTCTTACAATGCTGTTGGTCGGTTATTTCTACTTTCAACAGACATCGGTCAGTAACGTTGCCTTCTCGTTTTACTGATGAGTATGAGAAGACCGAAACAGCTGAATATGACTATCAGTTTGTGACGTTACTGATCGATATAGACTAGAGAGACCTTGTCATTGTTATTTGGCAAAAGCCAACATTAGTTAAATCGGTATATTTCTTAGATTGTGCCAAAATATCGATACCATCGAGTATCTTGTTCCCTGTTGAAGTTCATTCGGGTTCGCCAAATCTCAATCAAATCGGACAATATTTAGAGGTCCATCAAGTCAAAAACGCGTTTTTTGATATTCTTCCTCGATTTTTGATAGGTTTCATGACACTGTTCTACAATAACGGCAGATTTGACAACTGGGATACATTATTACATTGAAATACGAAGTATTTGATGCATTTCAGTCGCCACATCTACTCTCGAAAAGACATATTGGCAAAAAACCTCATTTTTCTAGGCCTTAAAACCGTGATTTCACATTTGAACTCCAATAACTTTATATTTTCAGATTCCCGATGCGTTATGTGCTGTTTCAACGTAGTCTTGTATCACGTAGCATTACTTTAATTGATAATTTCACAGTAAATCGTGATAATCAAAGATTTAAAGGAATATTGAAAGGTGCTTAGAAAGTAACAAAATGTCGACCGTTTTTGACATTTCAAACCTTATTTTGAATTGAATATCTTTATTTAGAATACAAATTTCTTATTCTACCGGGTCAGTGCATTTCAAATCGACCGCCCCGGTCATTCAGATATGGAGAGCTTCTGGCGGCGGCCACGTGTACTAGCTCAGCTTGCGACCCGCGCTGTTTGTTTTTGTGGATTTTCAGTATATAGCACAATATACTAATAAACATTATTTAAACTACCTAGAGATTGTATATATTAGAATATCATCACTGATGGGCGATTTTCTATGAAATTATCAATTAAAGTATTGCCACGTGATATATACATCATAATTTATGAATGAATATTATTGACACATTTGTGGAATCACTGATGTTACTAGAAAAGTAAAAAATTCTTATTTAATATGTTATAACATTATTAAATTTGATCTGCTATAAAATATGATTCTCAGGTTGGAACTGTTTCGAATTTATTATTTTTGTAACCTGTGTATGAACTTTTTAAGAATGTATTTTTTGACCTACCTTTTGGTCATATTTATTAATTTGCATTACTTTTTTCCAGTAATTTAATTTATTATAGTTATATCTGTTATGAAAATTCAATTAGGAATATTTTTTCCATAAATTACTATTTGTATTTAAATTTAGACAGATATTTACATGTTGCCATCACGTTGTAGCGTGTACTTATTTTATGCAAAAGTAAGGGAATAATTGTTTGAAATAAAACAACAAATAATAACAATATATAATTTACTATTAAAGAATTGAAGAAAAATTATTCTCATGGTACAGATTAGGTATAATATCTTCTTAAGTGTCTTCTGCTGAGGGAAGAGCTGGAGTAATGTCCATTCTTGAGCTAGAACCTGAATTATTGTCCATAGTTATGCTAGTACCAGGAATAGAAAGTAATGGAATGTTGTTTCAGTAGTTTTGACATCTTCTTGTGTTCCGTGAATCTTGCAATCACAATTTCAACATCAGACATTAATCGAGATCCAAATATACACGGAACGAGACGGTAAGATCAATAATAACAATAGATGTTGAATTATCGATGATGCTGAATGTCAAAATCATTTAAAATATAGGTCAGTGTTGGGTCCATCCTGTGCTAACAATCGATGTTGCCAAACATAATTCCAAGTACAGTGCCACCACACTGCTTAAGTTTTATATATATTTCTCACAACTATATACTTATATATTACTATCCATATATTATATAAGCATATTCCAAATTTGCACATATATATTTTAGAATGTTCAAAATATAACAGTATTTTGTAATCTTTTATGTCAAACAATTTACTGAACATGTATGTGGTTACAACGCATCGTTTACAAGATGAGTTTCTAAAAGTTTTCGTTTTAGTTGGAAACAAACTCCCCTCACAATATTTCAAAGTCAATTAGGTAGTGTAAAACTAAAGTCGTGTGGTTGCATAGTGAATTAAGTTTATCCCCATCGTAAAGGAAAAGGTGGGGCTAGTTTAGAATCAAGCGGGCAGGGAATAGTTATGATAAGGCCAGTTTAGGGCTCAGCTCGTCGCTTCATTGGGCTTATACGTGTTCTGGGACAATTTGCTCCAGTTGTAGGACCCTGAGGGATTAAGGTGTAAAACTATGTCGCTATTATTTTCTCCCATCGGGCACATCAACTCACTTCCTACTACATCTAACAATCCTGTTATATTCTACAATCCCTATACGTATGTGCTCTGATATACTGTTATCTCTTTTGCGCAGAAATTCTCCAAAAGCCGTAAATCAAACTTGGAAATTGTCTTGAGATATCATTAATAACACCATTCAGTGAGTGTCTAGCTTTAAATTCATAGAACCAACTATGTAAGTTCCCAACCAATTACTAAAACACAAACACAGGAACTATTACGAAGATGCGAGACTTGATTGCGTTGATGAGCATATGAATTTCATACTATCCCATTCGCATTCTAAAGATGACTACGTGTTTTGAGATAAAAGGAAAGGAACGACGTCATTCAGTTCGTGTTAGAATCAAACAGTGGAAGCGAGATATATTTAATATATCAAGAACATATCAATATTCGCATAGGAACATAAACTAACGCCCCACCATTAAAACCATGCCAATGTGTGGATTGAGATACAATTCATAATTTGAATTGTCTCTTGCTTGAGTATTCTGGAATATATAATAATGTTCTTCACGGAGTTGGATTCCAAAGGTGACTGCTGTAACTGTTGTTACCGAGGAAATTCGTAGAGATGCACATATATTGTAAGTTCGGACATCATGTAACTTGGTCGTAACATTCTAGATCCCTCAGAAATTGCAAATAATGCCTGCAAGAAAGGGGCAACATCTGGCCATAAGAAATTTAATGAATAATTAATAATAGCAACAGACGTGTCGTATTTCTTTGGCAGGCCAAAGAAACTGGAGACTGAAGGAGATTCTGGATCATTTTTTAAAATTAATGGAATCATCTTCCATTAAAATACCAAGATAACTAATTCTTTTTGAAATATGAATATCGAATCTTAAGTTTTTTGGCTCTCGTAATATGCTTGACTTCAAATTATTGTCTCTACTGTTGGCGTAATTAAATTCAATGGATGAGGAATAAAATATGGTTGTAAACAGATATTACGCCCAGATATCTGCCTCCATGTAGGTGATGAAGAATGCATTTCCAAAAAATGTAAGACTTACATCAAAAATAAAAACGGATAACAGGAAACTGGGTACTTTCTTCGCAAAAACAAGATGGACAAACAAACATTGAATAAAGATATCAGTGATGGGATCTCTGGGTTCAAGGTAACATAGATGATCATCAGGACCAAGACTGGCCACAGAGTCGCTTCCAAAAAGGTGAATGTAGGAGCCGTTCCGTTATAGTTTATTATGTTGATAATTTACTCATTTATGTATTTGATAATTATTCACTTAACTAAGTCCCGAATGATTACAATGAGTCTCGGGAAATTGGTCACATTAACATATTTGTTAACTATATTTTCTCGTCTTTATTCACGTTTCGGTTACACGACCATCATCAGAAGAAGTTTGAAAACTAATTCACATCAACTAAAGCGTAGGATTCATGAAACACTGAACGTCTATATCGCATTAATTTCAACTGGTCGCAACAACGAATGAAACATGATTAATCGAAAATGTTACACATTGATATATAAATTCCTCGGAAAAGAAGCAAATATGTCTGAATTCCCTTTGCGACAAGTAGGTATGAAGTTAAACAGATGTGTTATATATATTTATGACTACGATATCAAAGGTCTTAGCTGATTTATTGTATCGGCTTTCTATCTACACACTATATCAACATTATAAAGAAATACGTAGAAATTTGCAGTATTTAAATGAATTTGTCTAAGCTTGACTTAATTTCTGTACATCGGTTCTGGAATAAACAGACTGAAAATAATATTTCATGTGAATCATCTCCAGGATAGGTCTATTATAATAATTGGTTTCTTCATCTGAAATATTAAAACGTTTATAATCTAACTGATGGTTATGATCAAAACAATGGAGCGGTTGAATTTTCCATATATTTCACATGGAATGAGTCCCCATGGTTATCTTAGCAGTGCACAATCTTTGAATTTTTCAAAATTTCTTATGGAAAATCTCGATTTTGCTATACTCAATCGATTATAATGAAACTTCGTTATAATATGTTTCCAATGATGAGAAAATCTTTTCTAACCTTAGTTTTAATCTCAATCGATGTTTGAAAAAGCTACAGCTAGTCGATACCCTAAATTCTCCTCATCCTGCAGGATATGACTCTAATAAACTCATACTTTTGAGGCATGCTGTATCTAACACACACACTCGCGTCGGGTTCGCTGGGTCTCACGCCTCCCTTGGTTGTGGATAGGGGGAAGTTTTTGTACTACACTTGTTGCCTTGTTCTTTTTGGTAAGTATTTCTTTATAGATTACTGTATATACTCTATCAAGTTATGTTTTTCTATGACTATTGATAGGTGTCAGTCTCTGAACATGGTCGGAATCTGCTTGAGGGAGAACTTTTTTCACATGAACAGTTCTATGTCGCATTTTACCCAGTGAGCTTTGTCAGGTGTCTGGTCATCTTAGTCCCAAAAAGCAAAAGGAGAAACGTGGTTTACAAACAGGTATTGACGTAAATCACTTCAGGAATTTTCAAATTAGGTCGATACAGTTGGACATCAATGCCAAAGAAGACAAGCTAATAGGAAACAAGTCGAGACTCAAATTGAGAAGGTCCTGTCTGTGAGGAACGTGATTGAGCACATATTATTGCATCAAGAAAAATGGAATGTGATGAGTCACATTATAGAGGAGACAAAGAAAAAGTATTTTAATGGATTAACGAAATCCACGTGGTCATTTCAAATTTTTCGGGGTCGCTAATATGAGCAGTGACATTCCTGATGCCGTTTGTGTTCAAGCTCCAGAAGAAGGTGAAATGTAAAAATATTCCTTCGATTCTTTAGCCCGGGCAACGCCGAGTATATCAGCTAGTCTAGAATAAAAAACGAACAACGTATGAAAAATTGAACAAGTAACAAATGGTTTTTCATTCTTGAATTCAATGTGAAATTGTACCATTACAACTCCATATACTTTCCACGATTGTGTTTAGATAGCAAAGAGAAATTCAAATAATTCAAATAAATTAAAAATCAATATTTACATTTCGTACTGGAAATTCGATCTACTTTTTATGCTGTACGAACCTTTATTTCCTTTCAAAATGAATAAATTCTCACTATATGTCCATGAACATAACACTAATGGTTAGTTGCATTATTTGGATCGTGAAAAATGCTATTAGATAAAATGCTCGCGAAAATGAAATTAAATTGCCTTTGCATTTTTACAAATGTAAAATGACTGAAATGCCAAGTCAAGAATTGTATGTGTGCTTTAAAATTTCTTTTATTATGAATTTACCGAGTTGCTGTCCTGAATATAAAACAAACGCTACCGACTACAAACGTTAACAACGGGACTTGCTTCTGTTCTATGACAAAAAATATTAAAGTAGAACCTTCAGAATACGGTAGTAAGGACAAAAACAGCAACTTTGCATTGTGTAAATTCATGAATAGAATTCCAAATTAGTTTTGGTAAAAGGGATAATGTAAAAAGTATATTGAATAATCAGCAGAATGTTTCTACAACTTTCATTTACTTATTCGTTTCTCTTTGTGTACTAGATGCAACTGGTATAATATTTCCATGCTAGCAAGAGCACAAATTATTATAATTCGTATCTAAATAGCTCCGCAAAGCTCACAATCATAAACAGTTGAAAAGATGTTCTGTAAAGCTTTACAATAATGTATATTATCAAGGTTTTTCCAACATTAAAAGGTAGAATCCTTAAGGCATGCTAGAAACTGAACCTTAGTTGAAACATTGTTTTTCCAGAAAGGAGCTTACTGACGTACATTGTTTCCGAAAATATGACGCCGATGTTCTAGATTTCTGCAGAAAACTATCTGAGATAAGATAATTTCATGGGATTTCTAGTTTCAACGAAACGAAAATTGACCCTAAATCACCATTACGTCCAATAAACTTTGTCATCAACGTTTCCATGAGAAGAGTTACATTTGCTTATTTTTATCGGGAGAACCAAAACCAGAAAAAACATCATCGAGTGTAGCCTGTTGAGTAATGAGTACCTTGGCGTTCAGATAAGATCTGCTCCGTTCATGTTTCAAAGGGACGCAAATCGAAACTTACCAAGAGCTCTATATGTATGTTTTTAAATCTAATTCGTTAACTGTTATTTCCGATACTTCACATTCGCAATCACAATCTAACAAATTAATTATCAGAAGCATTATAATAAAGGAAAAGCACGATGTTTGAGAAAAATTTCATTACATACAAATACCGGGATATCAAAAATTATCTTGGTCAAGGGTGGTTGTGGAATCTAAAACGTGTGTCTTACTTTACGTTTGAAATAATTATGTCTGTGTTACACTGACATCATCAATAACCTACAAATTTCATACCTATTTATTTCTGTTGTAAAACAATAAACACTACAAATTATGAAATAATTAATGAACTTTGAACCTTTTCAGAGGTCATGATAGCCACAATCCGGGTCAAAAACTGTTTTGAAATAGTTAATTTTCCGTAAATCGAATGACGTTCACGTGAGAAGGCCGTAGCACGCGAGTTAGAAAAGTGCAAACTGGTTGTACCTAATACGGCTTTACGACGACTTTTCGCGTGCCGTTTTCGCTCCATGTAGTTAGATTTAGTATCGGACCGTGCCCGACGGCCCTTCTTTTTCCGATAAATGTCCATTAAATAGGAAAATTTAATTAAAACAGTTTGAGCTATTATCAGATCTCAGCTACGCGCGTCTAACGTGCGACGTACCAAAGGGAATTTTTTCGCGACCAAAATATACACGAAGCGGAGAAAAGCTGGCGGCTCATAGCCAAAAACACTTTATCACAACTGGCGCCGGTCGCACGGGGCAAGAAACGGCCCCAAATTAACAAGACCGAGGTAAAATGTATAAACTCTAACTTAGGCACACCGAGCTCCTCGAAGCATATGTCAAAATGATTTCGTTCGTAGCTAATTACATAGGACGTCTGTCGTTCATGAAATTATGTTTTTAGATAATTCGAACCTTCTAATTTCGATAGGGCACGTGAAAATCCAAGGCGCTAAAGACTTCTGAGTATTACAATATTCGTATAAAATTGCGAAATTTCGCACTGTTAGAAACTTCAAAATTAATTATGACATAATTATTTCAAACGTAAAGTAGACACACGTTTTAGATTCCACAACCACCCTTGACTAAAATAATTTTCGATATCCCGGTATTATTAGGTGCCCCGGTGAAACTACCTTCTTTGCATCAACAATATAAAATCTGAAAATAATCATCCTCATCCTCTAAAAATACTATTGAAGTACTGAGAACCTTTCGGCTACCAAGTTGCCATCATCAGAGTAAACTAAATTAGTGATCAAAATGTGCCTGTCTAAATACTATCAGGGGATAATAATGTAAACAATGGGTTACTCCCAGCTGGAGATAAATCGGAATTTAATACATTGTTTTTCGTTTATGCATTTCCATCCGTTCTAAATTACGTAGATATTTGTCTGTACTGTGTTTTAAGAGTGAGGAACTTTCTTGAGAAATGGTGCGACCTGTATTCAAAATACAGTGGTTGTATTGCAAATTGAGAAAATAAACTATCGAGTTTATTAATTACTCAAGAATGATAAGTGAATCTTCTGAATTTTATTGAAGTATTTGAAGGAAATAGCTCTAATTCGGTTAGTTTTTTAGAAATTAAATTATCGATCAAATAATCTGTTTCTATTTCGACAGTGAATCAAATTGACTAAGTGAACGTGTTCAAAATTGAATTATTTCAAACTTGAACCTGGTGATACTCTCGTTTCATTTGATGTTGTTTCACTATTCACAAATACTCCAATCTCTGAGTCGATAAACATTCTGAAGAAATGGTTTTCAAATATTAATATCCCCAATAGAAACTGCACAAAGAACGTGATCATTACATCTTTCTGTATGTTTTAGCAAAATTATTCCACTCTTAACAAAAATTACTATGAATAAACAAGCGGATGTGCAATGGGCAATCCACTCTCTACTTTTTTACTACAAAATTTCGATCAATAACTCAATTTCTAAGAAAAAAGTAATTTGGAACGTATCCAACTAACCAAATTAGAGCCATTACCTTCAAATTCAAAAGTTCCCCTTATCATTATTCAGTAATTAATGAATTCCATAGTTTGTTTCGAAAATTTGCTATACAATCAGTTTATAGATGTAAGAACAAGCTAAAACACCGTTGATAAAGTTTCCGATTTCTACAAATCCGAAATTTACAAAATCAATTGTGAGTTGTGTTCAAAATGCTATGAATGCTAGAAGGAACATTTTAAGTCGTTATAAGGAACATTTTCCACATTTCGAAAAATAATGGTGAAAAATCAGCGGTAGCCGAAGATATGTTGAATATAGGTCACACCATTTCTAAAGAAAGATTATCACTTTTAAAACACAGTCCAGACAAATATCTAGGTAATTTAAAAGGGATGGAAATGTATAAACGAAAAAAGCAATTTATTAAATACCGATTTATCTCCAGCATTGTTCACATTATTATTCTCAAATAGTATTTAAACAGGCACATTTGATTAATAATTTAGTTTACCCTGATGATGGTTAGTTGGTAGCCGAAAGGTCCTCAGTACGTTAATAGTATTTTTAATAGATGAGGGTGATTATTTCTTATCAATAACGTTTATGTTCCAAATTTTCAATAAACATTTATGAATTATGAAAGAAAAGTATACATTACTATTAATATTTAACTGGATAGGTATATTTCCGGATTCGGAGACAATTTGAATACAACATTTCTATTTATGAACATAAGTATCCGCCACTTATAACTTATCACTGCTGAACGTTGTGAAAATTGAATTTATATCATAAAATTCAAAGATATTTCGACAGAAATCGCGCGGCATGAGATAGAAACACTATGTTACAACCGACGCCGGCTGGTGTCCTATTTTATGAAAACCGACGTTTAAAGTGGAAGGAACCGTCTTGTAGCTTCCGGGCGTTGATGTCAATTTACCAGATCCGTCAAATTAAAATTCATTAATTAGCGATCAAGGAAAGTAAATCTCATAAAAGTAAGTATTTCATAGAATTACCTAATCACTTTCAATTTATTTTGCTAACGAAATAACAAGTAAGAATAATACTATAAATAATTATTTAGGTATGCCGATGATGTGAATGCGGTTATCTCGGGATTCACTCCTCAGGAGACGCACAATAAAACTTTGAAGCTTATGAATGATTTCCAGATTTGGTGCGTGGAAAATGGACTTTCATTGAACTGTAAAAAAACTGTATGTATGGAATGCAAGCCACCTTTGCGACCATCTTGCAATATCGTTTTTGACTTCCAGGGCGAAAACCTGATCTCTGAACAGGAATGTAAATTTTTAGGTACCTTTATTGACGAGTATATGTCATGGGTTAGGAATATAGATTATATAGTATCCAGACTAAACTCACATTTTTATTTGTTATCGAATCTAAAGAACGTTCTCAGTACAAACTGCCTAATGTCTGTTTATTATGGACACACATATTCGATACTGTCTTATCATATTATAGTGTGGGGACAGTCTTGCGATTCCGAAAGAGCCTTTCAATTACAGATACGAATTATAAGATTAATTTTCAATCTTGAGTTTCTCAAATCATGCAGACCTACACAATATCTTACCTCTCCCTTCCATATATCTGCTAAAGATCCTTATATTCATTCATGCTAGACATGACCAGTTATCAAAGGTGGGTGATAATCATAATTATTCTACACGATACAGAAATAATTTGGCATTACCATGCATTACAAGAGTGTCTATTAAAAAAACGCCTTATTATGCGAGTTCACATCTGTATAACATGTTACCAAAATGTCTAACAGCACAAAACACGATTAATTTCAAAAAGCAATTAAAAGACATCCTACACAAAAATATTTTTTATTCCATTCAAGAATATGGAACTTATTTTAAGTGTCAGTTAAATAAATAATATCTATTCAATCATTTGACATGTTTATTTATTTATTTATCTATTTATTTGTTCACATTTATTCATTTATGTGTATTCATGTTCATTTTTTATCAATTTGTAAATACAATATTTTCATATTTTAACTCTTTATCATCATTGTGAGTTAATTAATGAGTTTTAATTTTACTTACATGTTAGACTTACCATTAATGTACTTTAATATGTATTTAACGAATGGTCAATGAACTCTAGCTATCTATCTATCTATAATATTGGTGGTGGAATTAATTACATCTTTTGGTTGCATGTTGCATGTAATAGATACATCATATATTACGGAAATGATTCCGGGGTAATTGTTATCGGTGTAAAACGAAATACAATAAATCAAGGAATTCATTAAAATCTTCAGCGAAATGAAAAATCTTTCCCAAGAAGCCGAAGTAACCTAATAAAAACAAATCCATTAAAATTAACAACAAAGACAGCTCTACACAATGCAGAGTAATTTAAAACTGAGCGCCTCAGTTAATGCAATTACAAACTTTACAGACACATTTTTCTTCATATTCAATATTCTGAAAGCAGAATTAGCCATTCCTTTCTTAGCTATTTGAATAAATTTCAAGGTGGATTTCCTTTGGAGCAACCATTCTCCTATTATGAAGTATTATCCTGTCTGACAGTTAGATTAGATGCGGAATGGAGAGAGCAATATGCGAGTTTGTGCTGAATTATCTGAAGTGAAACTATTTAAATTCCTTTGGTATTAGAGGCGACTGTTTCCACAAAATGTCACTGATAAACGAATTAAGAATCCGATTGTTATGTTATGCTTTCACTGGAATATCCTGAAATACTGTATTTTATTATTGTTCTCGTATAAATCAAATACCGATAAAATTCAATCAAATTAATTCAGTGATTGATTTTGCAGCAGAAACCGAACGAAATTATTTATCGAAACTTATTCTCCGTTTTATTTGGGAATTTTTACCTTAAGAAGTTTCAGGTGCATATGAAATTCACAAATATACAATGATGTGAATTCATTCAAAACATTTTTATACTTTGACCACTCGAATGTGAACAGCGGTGGAGGGAAATTGGCATTTTTCTTGCATATTTGCAGGTTATAGGAATCAGGAAAGACTTCACCAGGCAAGGAGTTCCACAATATGAAGTCCGGTAGGAAGAAGTTTGGCAGGTGTTGTGCATGACAATGAAGGAGTACTTGAGATCGTCTAGTCGGCCTTTCTTATCTTTTGTGGTGGAGTACCAGATGAGATTTCTGATGTTATTCGACCATGGAAATATCTGTAGAAGAGATAGAGAGAGATGATCCAATGCATAAGAATAGAATAAGAATAATTTATTAAACAGAAATTTTCACCTCAGGTTTGTACATAAAATAAAGAAAATTATTAAATTATCAAATGATTAAATCACTAAATTATTAAATTATCAAATTATTAAATTATTAAATTATTAAATTACTAAATTCTTAAATTATTAAATTATTAAATTATTAAATTATTAAATTATTAAATTATTAAATTATCAAATTATTAATCTATTAAATTATTAAATTATCAAATTATTAAGTTATTGAAATACTAGATTATCAAATTATTAAATTAATAGATTATTGAATTACCAAATTATTAAATTATTGAATTATTGAATTATTCAATTATTAAATTATTAAATTATTAAATTATTAAATTATTAGAATATTAAATTATTAGAATATTAAATTATTAAATTATTGAATTATTAAATTAATAGATCATCAAATTATTAAATTATTAAATCAATAAATCATTAAATTATTAAATTATCAAATTATTAAATTACTGAATTATTGAATCATTAAATTATTAATTTATGAAGTTATTAAATTATTAAATTATTAAATTATTAAATTATTAAATTACTGAATTATTAAATTATTGAATTATGAAATTATTGAACTATTGAATTAATGAATTACTGAATTATTAAATTATTTAATTCTTTAATTTTTGAATGTTTGAATCTTGAAATTTTTTATTTTTCAATTTATAGGTTTTTGAATCACTTCAAAATTTCATTAATTAAGGATTGAACCATAACATGATACATGTTTCTGAGTATGTCCTTAGGCATTAAATAGTGTTCTGAATAGATATGTTACTCGCTTAATTCTGTTCAGCAAGCTGTTATATGTTTATTCTATTTTAGATGAGCGTCTACTGTCAAACTAAGTTATTTAATGTAATCAACTCTTTTGATTTTTGTTTCACATTGCAACTCGATTTTCGGTAAGCCATCCGCTGGTATTATATGAGGATTACCCCCAGTCTTCTCCCGCCCACTCAAGGTTTGAATCGTGAACGGTACGGAAGTGCTGTGAACCTTGAACCTGTCGGATCTCATCCACAATAGCCCAGGTGATCCAAGCAATCCGAAAATGCTTCGGCCTTTTTGGTCGGCCTTTCCTTGCCAATAAGATCAAAGCGATACGCTTCTCTTATGGTTTCTGCCTGAACGGCCATGTACAGTGGTTTCAACCTTAACAGCCTTTCCATAGCACCCGCTGGTGTGGTCGACATTGCACCTGTTATTCCTAAGGACGCCAGCCTCTGAACTCTGTCAGGGAATGATGGGATAGTTACGTGTTTGTTTTTGACCACCACACGATTGCAGCGTTTGTTACAATGGATCTCACTATGGTGGTGTACACCCAGTGCACCATCCGTGGTGTGAGTCCGCATGTTCTTCCGACTGTAGGACGACAAAATCCACAGGGCCTTATCGCCTTATTAGTGGTTTTCTCCAGATGCTTCCCAAAGATCAGCCTTTTATCTAGGCTTACCCCAAGCTGCTTGATCATGTCCGTCATCTGTATGTTTTCCTCATACAAAACTAAGTCTTGTATGTTTCCAATGTCGTTTCTTCTTGTGAAGGGTACAAGGCTTATTCAAAAGGTATTCACCGTGAAACTTTCCTTGTTGCCCCATTTTTCCACGATGATCAGTGCCAAGCTGACTCTTATATCGATTGCTTGCTGCAGTAAATCTGGCAGTATCCTGGCGACTTAGATGGTTGAAATTATTTTAATGCCCATCTGATTTTTGATTTGTTAATGATACTCGCAGCCAGAGCCCAGTTTTCCTTTGGCAATCTTTTCTGAGCTACGAGGTCTCCCGGTTCTGCCATACTACGGTCGTTTTCAGAACGTGATCCAGAGAAGTGCAACTCCAACGTTTCTTCTTACGTTTTGGTATAAACTCCTTGTGGTTTTGCACAGAAGCCCTATTTCTGTAGTGGTCCGGCTGCTAGTACCTTGTGGAGTCTAGCATAGCTGGGCATATCCTCTATGCCCTGGCAATACTTCCTCCACGAGGTCCTTCGCGCATTCTTGATAGCGTTGTTATACGAAGTCAGTGCCAAGCGATATTCATCACAGTAAGTGCTCATTTGCTTGGCTTTGTTGAGCACTAAAGTTAGCGTTCCCCTAATTGCCCACAAATTTGAACTACACCAGGGGGCAGAGCTTCCCTGTCTTTCCGATTTCATTGGGCATGAGGTTTCGAAGGCTGTTATTATGGCTGAGGTAACAGTTGTTACCATTATGTTTAACTCCGGCAC